>CM060081.1:1507314-2107314 GCA_030533445.1 Cyprinodon diabolis
TGGATGGATGGATAATGGATGGATGGATGGATAGAGGATGGATGGATGGATGGATGGATGGATAATGGATGGATGGATGGATAATGGATGGATGGATAATGGATGGATGGATGGATAATGGATGGATGGATAATGGATGGATGGATGGATAATGGATGGATGGATGGATGGATAATGGATGGATGGATGGATGGATAATGGATGGATGGATGGATGGATGGATGGATGGATGGATAATGGATGGATGGATGGATGGATGGATAATGAATGGATGGATGGATGGATGGATAATGGATGGATGGATGGATGGATGGATAATGGATGGATGGATGGATGGATGGATAATGGATGGATGGATAATGGATGGATGGATGGATAATGGATGGATGGATGGTTGGATAATGGATGGATGGATAATGGATGGATGGATAATGGATGGATAATGGATGGATGGATGGATGGATGGATAATGGATGGATAATGGATGGATGGATAATGGATGGATAATGGATGGATGGATAATGGATGGATGGATGGATGGATGGATAATGGATGGATGGATGGATGGATGGATAATGGATGGATGGATGGATTGATGGATAATGGATGGATGGATAATGGATGGATGGATAATGGATGGATAATGGATGGATAATGGATGGATGGATGGATGGATGGATAATGGATGGATGGATGGATAATGGATGGATGGATGGATTGATGGATAATGGATGGATGGATGGATAATGGATGGATGGATGGATTGATGGATAATTAATGGATGGATGGATGGATAATGGATGGATGGATGGATAATGGATGGATGGATGGATGGATGGATGGATGGATGGATGGATGGATGGATGGATGGATAATGGATGGATGGATGGATGGATGGATGGATGGATGGATGGATAATGGATGGATGGATGGATGGATGGATGGATAATGGATGGATGGATGGATATTGGATGGATAATGGATGGATGGATGGATGGATAATGGATGGATGGATAATGGATGGATGGATGGATGGATGGATAATGGATGGATGGATGGATGGATGGATGGATGGATGGATGGATAATGGATGGATGGATGGATAATGGATGGTTGGATAATGGATGGATGGATGGATAATGGATGGATGGATGGATGGATGGATGGATGGATGGATAATGGATGGATGGATGGATTGATGGATAATGGATGGATGGATAATGGATGGATGGATAATGGATGGATGGATAATGGATGGATGGATAATGGATGGATAATGGATGGATGGATGGATGGATAATGGATGGATGGATGGATGGATGGATGGATGGATGGATAATGGATGGATGGATGGATTGATGGATAATGGATGGATGGATGGATGGATAATGGATGGATGGATGGATGGATGGATGGATAATGGATGGATGGATAATGGATGGATGGATGGATGGATGGATGGATGGATAATGGATGGATGGATGGATGGATAATGGATGGATGGATGGATGGATGGATGGATGGATGGATAATGGATGGATGGATGGATGGATGGATGGATAATGGATGGATGGATGGATAATGGATGGATGGATGGATGGATGGATGGATGGATGGATGGATAATGGATGGATGGATGGATGGATAATGGATGGATGGATAATGGATGGATGGATGGATAATGGATGGATGGATGGATGGATAATGGATGGATGGATAATGGATGGATGGATAATGGATGGATGGATGGATGGATAATGGATGGATGGATGGATAATGGATGGATGGATAATGGATGGATGGATGGATGGATGGATGGATGATGGATGGATAATGGATGGATGGATGGATAATGGATGGATGGATGGATGGATGGATAATGGATGGATGGATGGATAATGGATGGATGGATGGATGGATGGATGGATAATGGATGGATGGATGGATAATGGATGGATGGATAATGGATGGATGGATGGATGGATAATGGATGGATGGATGGATAATGGATGGATGGATAATGGATGGATGGATGGATGGATGGATGGATGATGGATGGATAATGGATGGATGGATGGATAATGGATGGATGGATGGATGGATGGATAATGGATGGATGGATGGATAATGGATGGATGGATGGATGGATGGATGGATAATGGATGGATGGATGGATAATGGATGGATGGATAATGGATGGATGGATGGATGGATAATGGATGGATGGATGGATAATGGATGGATGGATAATGGATGGATGGATGGATGGATAATGGATGGATGGATGGATAATGGATGGATGGATGGATGGATGGATGGATGGATGGATAATGGATGGATGGATAATGGATGGATGGATGGATGGATGGATGGATGGAAAATTGGCTAATAATTTGAATAAAGGCAGTATATACACAAGCTTTACAAAGTAGGGAAACTTTTTAGTAGACTCACCAACATATCCTGGTGTACCGCAAGCTGTAGACATCACTCCATGTTCAAGAGTCTTGGACAGACCAAAGTCACTGACCATGATCTTAGAGTTTTCATCCATGTTATCATACAGCAGGTTCTCAGGCTGCAGGAAGAGGAAAAGATAAGATCTCTTTAGTGCAACTAAACACATTTCTTAGACTTTTAGACTTAGATTTATTTGTCATTTTGTTTACACAACTGTAAAACAAAAAGAAATTTCGTTTACAACAGCTCTCTGGACAATTTCATTTTTTTTTTAAGTGCAGCCTTGAAAAATAGAAAAAAAAATTGTAAAAACAGTAACATAAACAAATGACTGTAAATTTACAATTCTAACATTTTCTTTTTTTATATACATATATATAAAATGATAAAATATAATAAATATAATAAAATACAATAAAATAACCTATTTTACACAACATTCATCAGTGTGATGGCGGTGGGGAAGAAGCTGCTGCAGAACCTGCTGGTCCTGCATTGAATGCTGTGAAGCCTCTTCCCAGAGGGCAGCAGGGAGAACAGTCCATGGTGGGGGGGTGAGGGAGCATTGATGATGTCACGGGCTCGGGACACGCAGCGCTGGGATGAAATGTCTTTAATGGAGGGAAGAGGAGCCCCCATGATCCTCTCTGCTGTTCTCACCTTCTTCCAGTCTGAGGCGCTGCAGCCTCCACACCACACAGTGAGACAGCTGCTCAGAACGCTCTCTATGGTGCTTCTGGAGAAGGTGGGGAGGATGGGGGGGGCAGGAAGTCCAAGCGCTTCTGGGCCCTTTGGACCAGTGAGGTGGTGTTTCCAGTCCAGGTGAGGGTGTCTGTGATGAATGTGGTGCTGCTGACCACCTCTACAGCTGAGCTGTTGATGAGCAGTGGAGCGTGGTTAGGCCGCTTCTTCCTGAAGTCCACCATGATCTCCTTGGTCTTCTCCACCTTCAGGATCAGGCTGTTATCTCTGCACCACCAGCTGCTCCACCTCCTCTCTGTAGTCCAGGTCGTTGTCGTCTCTGATGAGCCCACCACCTGGGGACGCAGTCATGCGTCATCAGGATGAATAGCAGGGGGCTCAGGAGGGAAGCCTGTGCTTAGACTGATGACATCAGAGGCGTTCTGTCCGACCCGGACTGACTGAGGTCTGTTGGTGAGGAAGTCTAGCAGCCAATAGCAGAGGGGTGTATTGAAGCCCAGCTGTTCCAGTTTGCCCATCAGATGCTGTGGGATGATGGTGTTGAAAGCTGAACTGAAGTCCAGGAACAGCATCCATCGTGGGTGTTCTTCTCCTCCAGGTGTGCCAGGCTCAGGTGGAGAGCAGCAGAGATGGCGTCCTCAGTGGAGCGGTTCCGTCGGTAGGCGAACTGGAACGGGTGGAATGTTGGCGGCAGACTGGAGACGATGTGTTCTTTAACCAGCCTTTGGAAGCACTTCATCACGATGGGAGTCAGAGCGACAGGCCGCTAATCATTGAGGGAGGCGACCTGAGGCTTCTGGAATAATGGAGGCAGACTGGAAGCATGCTGGCACTATGGATTGGTCCAGCCAGGTGTTAAAGATGTCTGTGAGGACACCAGCCAGCTGATCTGCACACTCCTTATACACCTGCCCAGGTATGTTATCAGGCCCTGGGGCCTTGCTTGGGTTGACTCTCCTCAGAGTTTTCCTCACTGGTGTGGAACAGCTTGTCAGTCGGAGCTATGCTGCCCCCTGCAGGAAATCATGTCGGGTGTGATCATCTCTACTGACTATATGAGCGTGATTTCTGTCAGTTCAGTTGCAAAATCTGATTCGGTTTGTTCTGATCTTTAGAAATACTAATTTGGAGACTAATCAAAATAATATTAACCCTGAATTGATCTAGATAGATTAAGAAATGACAAGTCTATGTCCAATCCTCTGTCATACGTGTCATTTTGAAAAGACATGTTACTTAAAGAGAAAAGACTAATCTTTGTTTTTTAAATTCAGATTCAACAATTTGTCATTAAAAAAACGAATCATCCAGCCAAGTAGGTAACCTCCTCAGGATGTAAAGAAAAAAACAAAAAACAAGCAAATTTCCATTTTCATTTTGTAAAGACTGGCTTGTTTTTGTGTGCGTTTACCTTTAAATCTCTGTGCACGATGCCGTTTTCATGAAGATAGCTGACAGCCTCCAGCACCTGTTTGATAACTTTGCTTGCATCTTTTTCGGTGTAAACCCCCTTGTCTAAAATGCGATCAAACAGTTCACCGCCAGACACTCTGTTCATTCAAACACAGATGGAAATTTGGAAAAACAGATCAGCTTTTCACCTTTTGCATATATATTCTGTCATTTTATTACTTTCTGCTTAAGTTATCTTCCTTCATTTGTTTTCCATTGTTAAGATGTTTTCTTTGATTTAGTAATATATATTTTTATTTTTTAGCTTTTTTTATTTTTTTAGCCTTAAATGCATTTATGATTCTGATATCTGTTGACCAATTTTCTGTAAACATGTTTGATGACGTCCTCCTTTACTTCCTTTAAGCCATTTCCATGATATTTCTAATACCGTAAATCCTCTAATTTAGGCCAGGGCCTTTGTTTGACTCAGGTGCATCTTGGTCCAGGCCATTATTGGAAGGAGGCCAGAATTAGAGGCAGGCCTCTATTTCTATTTGATCAAAACAAACTACCAGTGGAATGAATAAAAAAAAGATTTTGTGTCTCTTTGAACCTCTAAAATACTAGGTTCATTTATTAAAAAAGTACAGTTACCGTAACGGTATACAAACATCTTCCAGCAGCTGTAATTTTTCTGCACGGCAATACAAAAAAAAAAAAAAAGAAAACATGACACAGAATTGAATCCTGGCCAAACTGGCTTGCGAACCAAAGTTTTGAAATAAATTAACGAAAACTGTTCTGCCATCACAGCGATTTGATTCAGGCTAAGTGGAAGTAGGAAGGCAACCAGTATCATATATTTCAAGGGAAAATTCAGAACAACGAAGGCAAACGAAATTCTGTCATTTTAACGCTTCCTGGTTACCACCAGACCTACCGCTAATCACATCTGTCTTTCTGATCAGGACGATTGTGTGGCTGGTTATACTCCTGCAGCAGTGTGTCGCAGTGAGCTTGACGCAGACATTTTTGATTTATGCTTGATATCGAAGCGTGGTCTGCGCTATACGTTGTGGGTCTAGATACAGCCGGGGGGATGAGGAAGTGGGGGCGAGTAGTCCGACAACGGAGGGACACTAGCTCATCCAACTTCACGAGTTGTTTTCCGCAATTTCGGTCATAACAACCAAACAAGCCGGCCTCCTGTCTGCGGCACTGTCTGTGTAAGGATGGGACATCCCATGCTAATGACGTGGATTGGTTAGCAAACACTGCCCCCCTGTGGTACTTGTATGTTACTATCACAAGTCATTGAGGACTGCCCAGGAACATTGTTGGTTCTAATTATAGCCCCGGCCTGTATACGAGTCCGGCCATTATTTACCTCCGCCGACAGCCACTTAGGCCATTATTAGAGACCCGGCTGCTAATTACGGTGGCTGAGAAGTGCAAAACACATTTACAATTCAAAAACACATTAACAAATAAAAAACAAAATAACATTTGAAGAAACAAAATTAGATTTTATGAAACAAATGTATTTTTGAAAAAAAAGTTAAAATTTTTAAAAACAAATTTACATTTTAGCAAACAAATTTATATCTAAAAAAATATTAGAGGATTTACGGTAATCTACTTCTTTACTCATACAAAATGTATTATTATCAGTCCTTTCCTTCAAACCTGCTATAGACAGCATCAGCTATTAGGTAGCTTTAAAGTCATAACACAAGCTTAGCTCTAAGCTGTCTACACTGCAAAAACAATCTAAAAATAAGTCAACATTTCTTAGATTAAGTGTATTTACTCTTACATTGAGTAGGTAAATTAGATGATTTGCCAGTGGAATGAGTATTTTTACTCTTAAAATAAGATAATTAGATAAAATGCACATGAAATAAGACAATGCAATTGTCTTTTTTTATTTTAAAAGTAAATTGTCTTGTTCCATTGGTAAAGTGTCTGTCTAACCTCCTCAATTCAAGAACAAATGCACTTATGTTAAGCAAAAAAGACTTATTTATTTTCTAGTTTTTGCAGTGTAACAGCATAGCTATAGTGCGATGGGTGCATCAGTCGACTTACAGCTGCATGACCAGGTAGTAATGTGTCCGGCTTTCATAGAAGTCCTCCAACCGTACAACATTCTCATGCTTTATCCTGAAAAAGTCAGAGAGATTCATCCTTTATTTTCCCATTATATATACATATATATATATATATATATATCATTTATTGTAGCAGAACAGTAGAAACTAAAATCTGATGTAAAAATGTGATGGATTGCACCTCCTCAGTACGTTGATTTCATTTTCTAGATTGCTGTTGGCGAGGTGCTTCTTCTTCAGGCATTTCAGGGCATAAAGCTGACCGCTCTTCTTTTCTCTCACCATGTAAACCTCTGAGAATGACCCCCTGCACAAAAACAGCACAGAGAAGCCATATAAAGAGTATCTTTCTAAAGACATGAAATGCTGAAATGAAATACACAGTGTATTATGTCATAGTATTATGTAGTATGCAATTCAGTTTATTTCTAAATCGTCAATTCACAACACCTTCTTCTTTTTTACCATTGAGCCAATGTGACGAGTAGATTTCTCTCTGTGAGATCAATTAATCAATCAATGTCATCTCAGTAATCTTTATAGAGACAATATAACCAAATCACCCAGTCAGAATGATTCAAAGTATTCTATCTAAAGCCAGGCGTAAACTGTGCAATTTTCGGGGTGATTTTCCAGTCGTGCGAGAATTTTATCGTTCGGGGTGACGTTCGGGGTGACTCAGTGCACAACCAAGGATTTTTCTTTTCCTTCTTCTTAGAGGAAAATCCAGAAGCATGGCAGGATGTGCAATGAGTGAAATGGAGTTCTTTCTGTAAAATCGGCAGACTGTAGTAGCCACGTTTGCTCAGCCATGTCTTTGTCCCGTCCCTGTGAACTACGCCACGCACAACGCACCATCAGGCTGAAGGTCGGACCGATTGAAAGAATTCTCGCACGACTGAAAAATCACCCCGAAAATCACAGTGTATGCCCGGCTTTAGTTAAATAAAGAACATGGATTTAAATCATGATAGCACCAATTAAAGGGGGGAAAATCCCATTGTTTACGCATGTAATAGCTGTTATTGTTCACACAGCAGAGCACCACACCCAGGCCTGATAACTGCAACTCTGGTAGGTTAAAAGCTGCTTAATGCATGTATGATAAATAGAAGCTTTCTACAAAAGCTCAACATTTAATTTCTAGACAAAATTAAAAAACAAACAAAATCAATGACACAAAAAACTTGGATCATAGGATGGAAAACTGCAGAGTCCTGGCTGCACCTTTAAATGGAGCAACGATCGAACAGTGACAGACCTTCCATCCCTGAAGGCTGCAAGTCTTCATTTTATTCAGATTATCTTTGAATGAAGCACAAAAGCTTTTGATGACATGAGACATCTGGATGTGACCAAAAACATAAATTCAACATCTGTGAATAGAGAGGCTTTACTTAAAAAAAGAAAAGGTTGTGCTCCTGCTGAGTGGGCCTTTAAGGATTACAGAAATATAATAATTATCTACAAGGTCCTTCTCTTGGATCTTTTAACACTAGAACTCCCACAGCCGTCATTTTGACGGTTTGAGACTTTAAAGGGAAAGACATATATTTAAAATTAATCTTATGTTGCTCATGTTAACTGACTATATCTGTTTCTATATTTCCTTCTTTTTCACATAGTTTCTAACTAAAATGAAAACGTAAAAATTAAATATGGTTAATTCTACCTCAATCTCCCACAGTCGTCTAATCGAGCCATTTTGATGGCTCTATTAGTTGGATTGTAAATTCTTCCTGCGGATGATTGACGTTCGGTACCGTTGCCTAGCAACCAACATTTTACCTAGAACTCTTTGGCTAATATGGAAAAATGGCTTTTAGAAGAAACCTAACAGTGAAACAGGCTTTAGAAATGCTTCAAAATATTGATGATAGTGATTCGGATGCAGAAGGAGAGACCGATAAGGAGGACTGGGTAGGAAGAGGCTCAGATTCTGACAGCGAGTCCGAGGATGATCACCCATCCCCAGTGTTGGGCACGTTACTTTGAAAAAGTAATTAGTTATAGTTACTAGTTACTTCTCCCAAAAAGTAACTGAGTTACTAACTGAGTTACTCCACAATAAAAGTAACTAGTTACTAGTAAAAGTAACTATTGCGCTACTTTTGCGTTTCTCGCCCCCGTAACCCTCACCATCCAGCCCCCACCTTCTCGCCGTGTGTTTCAAAGCCAGCTGAATAGAGCGGACGACAAAGACAAGAACCTGCAGAGAGTTTAGCATTTATTGCAACTCAACGTAAATGACATCAGGGGGGAACGCCATGTGAAGTTTTTAACAGGGAATTCAGATCTGGTGAAATTAATAACTGGGGATGTCTAATTCTGAAATCCTGTGTGTTTGGGTTGTTATAGATACTGCAACATCTATCTATCTAGATCTATACTCTGTGTGTGACATAAAATATGGATCTCCATCCCTGCCACAAAGGCCATCAAATAATGTTTAAAATAAAAAATACAGTAGGTTGAAAAGGCAGAGTATCCAGCCATCCATCCATCCATCCATCCATCCATCCATCCATCCATCCATCCATCATCCATCCATCCATCCATCCATCCATCCATCCAGATTTCTCCCTTTCATTTGATCCTTCACGCTCTCCATAGTTCTCCTGTGGCGCGAGCACAGGGCGACTGTTGCGCGCCTTTAGCGAGCATGCGCGTTTCCTGTCGCTTGCGCGGTGACTCATGCCGCCTGCGCTGTGCGGAGATGCAGAGGAAACCGTATGTGATGGGGAAACGCAGCTCGACGTAACACCGGTATTTCCATCAGGAAAACGCTGTTTTGCTGCTGGAGTCCTCCTCACTCTCCATCTCTCTGTGTGTGCTGTACGTTAACACCCACCAGCAGAAACACCCACCTACCCAACTGACAGACGGAATCTCACTATACATCAGCCATTCTCATCCTCCCCTCTCTCATGACAAGGCGCGCACCTCTGGATAACCTAAAAAATAATCTTTAATATCTCTTAAACAAAAGTAGCACAAACAATATTTTTTCTGCACAAATCTGCACTAACGTTGCACTAACCATTCAGTCTATTTGCAGAGTTTTTTGACGTGGGTGGGGTGTCAGCTTCACGCAGCTGCGCACGAGTCCTATCATGAAAAAAGGTTCATTGTGCGACCTGAGTAACGCGCAGTAACGGGGTGTCTGCAATGGTAACTGTGTTATAGTTACAGTCAAAGTAATTAGATTACTCGTTACTAACACAAGGTAACGGCGTTAGTAACGCCGTTACTTTCAACGCCGTTAGTCCCATCACTGCCCATCCCCAGGAAAACGCAGACGTATCAGACAATAGTGAAAGTTTGTTGAAGCACTGCCCACACCTCAGCTGGTCCACATCCACCCAAAAGCCAAGCCAGAGCCCGTAGTCTACTATAACCTCACACAGGTCAGGGTGGATGTGTTGGATCAGATGACGGACATCCCAAGTTCCACAAACTCATTTCACGGAGATGCTTATTACCCCCCACCACCACCACTAACTATTATATATTAAGTCAAAAATATGTAAAATTCCTAAATATAAATGTATATTGACCTCATAAGAAATGGAATTTTTATTGAACCTAATTAAAAAGAAATGTCCCTTCATGCAGCTCTCTTAATATATTTGAATCCCTTGTCCTGTTTTTTTATTTCATGCTTTTCTGGGCCCCCATGAAAACCTGCTGGCCCCTTCATGGCCCCCTGGTACATTTGGTCTAGATCCGCCCCTGTTCCTCCCCTTCACTAGACGTGGATATACTTTAGTATATTCTGCTGTAAAATCAGTCCCATATTTTGTTCTTTTACTGGAGGATTGAACCTCTGCCGTTTCCCAGGATGCACAGCTTTGAGTGGTAACTAGGCGACCAGAGAGGAACCAGAGAAACTAATCGGACTGATCCAATCAGCTCTCTGATCAACCAGTCGCCTGGAACGCTGGTTGATCAGAGCATCGCTTTGGACAGAAACGCTGCACAGGTTTCACCAGCAACCTCCTCCTCACACCCCACTCACTATTGTTGTCTGAGCAATCGCAGTAATTCTAATCCGCACATGATGCATGAATTATTGGACTGCCGCTCGCTCTCACTGTCATTAAAAACTCCACCTCCCATAGTCTAAAAACCGGGATAATTTATCGACTCGCAGGCATCTCTGAACAACTATCTATATCAGGGAGACTCCCAGAACTTCCAGGATGCTTGGGGTGTCTGAGACGATTAGAAAGGATTCTGTAAAAGCTCAGACCTGAAGGCGGCCTGTGGCTGTAATTTATGATCTCCTGGAAATATCAGCTATAAACGCGTTGGTTTTGTTCAGGAGCTGTTTGAATGTATTTTTTTTTCACGCAGAGATTTTATCCTTGAACTGCTTAAACAGTTGCAGGTTTCCAGCCCCTCCGCCGCAGTAGAGCAGCGTTGGAGAGGCACAGAAAGCAGCGGCAGGAGCTTCAGCACTGCACAAATAAATGCTCATATTGTGTTTGTCATAAATGTGAAAAGGTGGTCTGTGGGGAAACCATTAATTTATGTAAATAAAATTGTAATTTCAAACTTTTACCCTGTGTAGTAAAACAGTGTTGGGCACGTTACTTTGAAAAAGTAATTAGTTATAGTTACTAGTTACTTCTCCCAAAAAGTAACTGAGTTACTAACTGAGTTACTCCACAATAAAAGTAACTAGTTACTAGTAAAAGTAACTATTGCGTTACTTTTGCGTTTCTCACCCCCGTAACCCTCCCCATCCAGCCCCCACCTTCTCGCTGTGTGTTTCCAAAGCCAGCTGAATAGAGCGGACGACAAAGACAAGAACCTGCAGAGAGTTTAGCATTTATTGTAACTCAACGTAAATGACATCAGGGGGGAACGCCATGTGAAGTTTTTTAACAGGGCATTCAGATCTGGTGAAATTAATAACTGGGGATGTCTAATTCTGAAATCCTGTGTGTTTGGGTTGTTATAGATACTGCAACATCTATCTATCTACATCTATACTCTGTCTGTGACATAAAATATGGATCTCCATCCCTGCCACAAAGGCCATCAAATAATGTTTAAAATAAAAAAATACAGTAGGTTGAAAAGGCAGAGCATCCATCCATCCAGATTTCTCCCTTTCTCCATATAGGCTATCATTTGATCGTTCACGCTCTCCATAGTTCTCCTGTGGCGCGAGCACAGGGCGACTGTTGTGCGCCTTTAGCGAGCATGCGCGTTTCCTGTCGCTTGCGCGGTGACTCTCGCTGCCTGCGCTGTGCGGAGATGCAGAGGAAACCGTATCTGATGGGGAAACGCAGCGGGGAAACGCAGCTCGACGTAACACCGGTATTTCAATCAGGAAAACGCTGTTTTGCTGCTGGAGTCCTCCTCACTCTCCATCTCTCTGTGTGTGCTGTACATTAACACCCGCCAGCGGAAACACCCACCTACCCAACTGACAGACGGAATCTCACTATACATCAGCCATCCTCCCCTCTCTCATGACAAGGCACGCACCTCTGGATGACCTAAAAAATAATCTTTAATATCTCTTAAACAAAAGTAGCACAAACAATATTTTTTTTCTGCACAAATCTGCACTAACGTTGCACTAACCATTCAGTCTATTTGCAGAGTTTTTTGACGTGGGTGGGGTGTCAGCTTCACGCAGCTGCGCACGAGTCCTATCATGAAAAAAGGTTCATTGTGCGACCTGAGTAACGCGCAGTAACGGGGTGTCTGCAATGGTAACTGCGTTATAGTTACAGTCAAAGTGATTAGTTAGATTACTCGTTACTAAAACAAGGTAACGGCGTTAGTAACGCCGTTACTTTCAACGCCGTTAGTCCCATCACTGGTAGTAAAACAGTTTTACTCTGACTACTTTAAAACATAGCACCTTCTGCTGCACTTTTCTACTGAGCACTTGTCAGTTTCACACGGTTTTATTTCTGATAGCAAGGAGTAGCTAGCCTAGGCTAGCGCTAGCTTAGCATTGCTATGGCTTCTCTCTCTCCCTGCCTTGACTCTTTTCCAACTCTTCCTTCTTCCTCTCCTCTCTCCTGCTCTCTGTGTCAGATGTTCAGTTATTCCTCTGCCTCCTTTAGTGATAATGGGATGTGTAATAAGTGTAGTATTTTTGTAGCTTTGGAGGCGAGGGTGTCAGAGTTAGAATCCAGGCTTCAGGCTGTTGAACATCCAGGAGTTAAAGTAGGCCCCCCACATAGCTGTCCTCCAAAAGTGCCTGAGCAGCCAGGCGATTGGGTAACTGTACGCAGAAAGCGTAGTCGTGGATCTCTGCCCACTGGTCACCACCAACCCGTTCACGTTTCTAACCGGTTTTCCCCACTCAGTGACACACCCACTGAGAAGCCCACTCTGGTGATTGGCAGCTCCATAGTCAGAAACGTGGCATTAGAGACACCAGGGACCATAGTCAAATGTTTGCCGGGGGCCAGAACGGGCGACATCAAATCCTACCTGAAACTGCTGGCTAAGGATAAGGTTAAATACAGTAAGATTGTTATTCACGCTGGTGGTAATGACACCCGGTTGCGCCGATCGGAGGTCACTAAAATTAGCGTTGCTTCGGTGTGTAAGTTTGCCAAAAAAATGTCGGACTCCGTAATTTTCTCTGGTCCCCTCCCTGATCTGACCAGTGATGACATGTTTAGCAGCATGTCGTCATTCAACCGCTGGTTGTCTAGGTGGTGTCCTGAAAACAACGTGGGCTACATTAATAATTAGCAATCCTTTTGGGGAAAGCCTGGTCTGATTCGGAGAGACGGCATCCATCCCACTTTGGATGGTGCAGCTCTTCTTTCTAGGAATCTGGCCACATTTATTAGTCCTCCAAAACCCTGACCACCCAGGGTGCAGACCAGGAAGCAGAGTTGTAGTTTAACACACATCTCTGCAGCTTCTCTACTGCTACCCACTCTTGACTCCATCCAGACAGTGTCTTGCCCACGACCAAAATCTAATAAATTAGCAAAGATTCCCAAAGGAGTAAATCATGATAATCTAATTAAAATCAAAATAACTCCAATTGGGGAAAAAGTTAAAACAATTAAATGCGGTCTGTTTAACATAAGATCTCTTTCCTCTAAAAGTCTGCTAGTTAATGACTTGATCTGTGATAATCACATTGACTTGTTTTGCCTTACAGAAACCTGGCTGCAGCAAGAGGATTATGTGAGCATAAATGAGGCAACTCCTTCAAGCTATTTAAATTTCCACATACCCAGAAGTTCTGGGCGAGGAGGAGGAGTAGCAACAATCTTCCAGTCTGACTTACTGATTACTCCCAAAACAGTTAATACCTACAACTCTTTTGAACATTTAACCCTTAATTTCCCTCATCCAAATTTCAAGGCAAGAAAACCACTTCTTTTTGTAACTTTGTATCGTCCGCCAGGTCCTTACTCTGAATTTTTAGATGAGTTTTCAGAGTTCCTTTCTGATTTGGTATTAAATACTGACAGGGTCATCATAGTGGGAGATTTTAACATCCATGCTGACATTGAAGGCGATAGCTTAAGAGCAGCCTTTAATGCTATCTTAGACACTATTGGCTTTGTTCAAAATGTGAATAGTCCCACACATTCTCATCTTCATACTTTGGATCTTGTGCTGACATACGTCATAGAATGTGAAGAAATAACAGTATTTCCTCACAACCCTGTCCTCTCTGACCACTTTCTAATAACCTTCAGGATTACTTTAACAGAGTTCTCCTCCCCCAAAAGAAGGTTCAATTTTAGTAGATCTTTATCAGATAGTGCAGTTATAAATTTTAAAGAATCTGCTTCACTTTCTCTCTCCTCTGTGTCGCTGAGCAGTGCTGCAGAGTGCAAAAGCTTAGCTTATTCCCCTTCACAGGTTGATGATTTTGTTGATGGGGTTGCTAGTTCTCTGCGTACTGCCTTAGACAACGCAGCTCCCTTGAAAATGAAAACCGTTGAAAATAGAAAGCTTGCTCCTTGGTTTAATGCAGAGCTGCGTACTTTGAAGCAAAATGCTAGGAAACTGGAGAGAAAATATCGCTCCACAGGCCTGCGGGAGTCCTTCCTAGTCTGGAAAAATGGTTTACTGCTGTATAAGAGGACCCTTTGTAAAGCAAGAGCAGCATACTTCTCCTCATTAATAGAGGAGAATAAGAATAACCCTAGATTTCTTTTTAATACAGTTGCCAAACTCACCCAGAGCCATAGCTCTGTTGAACCGTCCATTCCACATGCTCTTAGCAGCAATGATTTTATGGGATTCTTTATAAATAAGATTGATCTTATTAAAAATAAGATCATAAGCACTCCTCTATCCGCAATTGTACCTGAGGTAGTCATGGAATCTGAACCGGGTTTAGACTGCTTTGATCCAGTTGAACTTTCTGAATTAGCAAAATTATTGTCTTCATCTAAGCCTTCAACTTGGATGTTAGATCCAGTTCCAACCAGGTTATTTAAGGAGGTATTCCCTTTGATCTCCTCCTCCATTTTAGATGCGATTAATCTATCTCTGTTACAGGGATATGTACTTAAAGCTTTTAAGGTTGCTGTAATTAAACCTAGGCTTAAGAAACCGTCTCTTGACGCAGATGACTTGGTCAATTATAGACCTATATCCAACCTTCCTTTCTTATCCAAAATTCTTGAGAAAGTAGTTGCCAAACAAGTTTGCGATCACTTCCACCATAATGAACTTTTTGAAGAGTTTCAGTCTGGCTTTAGAGCTCATCATAGCACTGAAACAGCTCTGGTGAAAGTCACTAATGATATTCTCATGGCCTCAGATAATGGACTTGTATCTGTGCTCGTCCTGTTGGATCTTAGTGCTGCATTTGATACAGTTGACCATAATATTCTTTTAGAAAGACTTGAATATTTTGTTGGAATTAAAGGAACAGCACTAGACTGGTTTAAATCTTATCTATCTGATCGAATTCAGTTTGTTCACGTTAATGATAGATCTTCCTCATGCTCAAAGGTTACCTGTGGAGTACCACAGGGATCAGTGCTAGGACCAATTCTCTTTACTTTATACATGCTGCCAATTGGTAGAGTTATTAGACAGCATGGGATTAATTTACACTGTTATGCTGATGATACCCGGCTATATCTGTCTATAATCCAGATGAAGCTAACCCATTACATAGATTACAGGCATGTCTTGAAGACATAAAAACCTGGATGACTCTTAACTTTCTGCTTCTGAATGCAGACAAAACAGAAGTTATAGTCTTTGGACCAGAGTCTCTGAAAAATAAGCTGATTAGCCAGTCACTTCATTTGGATAGGATTAAACTGATTTCAGATAATAAAGTAAAAAATCTTGGTGTTATTTTTGATCAGGACCTGTCATTTAAATCCCAGATCAAAGAGGTTTCTAGAATTTCCTTCTTTCATCTGAGGAACATTGCAAAAATTAGAAATCTCCTGTCCAGGGGTGATGCTGAGAAACTAGTCCATGCATTTGTTACTTCAAGGCTGGACTATTGTAATTCTTTACTATCAGGAAGTCCACAAACTGTAGTTAAAAGCTTTCAGCTGATCCAAAATGCTGCAGCCAGAGTTCTGATGAAAATGAAAAAGAGAGATCATATCTCTCCTATCCTGGCTTCTCTTCATTGGCTTCCTGTTAAATCCAGAATAGAATTTAAAATCCTCCTTCTCACATATAAAGCCTTAAATGGCCAAGCTCCATCTGATATCAGAGATCTGATTGTTCCTTATGTTCCTAACAGAGCACTTCGCTCTCAATCTGCAGGTTTACTAGTGGTTCCTAGAATTTCTAAAAGTAGAATGGGAGGCAGATCTTTTAGTTATCAGGCTCCTCTCCTGTGGAACCAACTACCAGTTTTAGTCCGTGAGGCAGACACCCTGTCTACTTTTAAGGCTAGGCTTAAAACTTTCCTTTTTGATAAAGCTTCTAGTTAGGGTGGCTCAGGTTATCCTGATCTATCTCTATAGTTCTGCTGCTGTAGGCTTAGACTGCTGGAGGACATAGGGACCCCTTTTTCATCATTCTGCTTTATTCTATCTCTATTCTCCCACTCTGCAGAATCTGTTAGTTCAATCTCTAACGTTCTGCTCTCTCTGCTTTTTCTCATAGTAGCTTCATCTGGTCTGTTCCTGTTTGGCTGTGACTCCATCCTGGAGAGAAATATCAGCTGTGCTGCTGCCATCAACACCTTTGTTTCTAGATGTTGGAGCTTGGCCTGTTTTCCAGTGTAGTCCTGTTTCTCTGACTGTGACTAACTGGATGTGCTCTCTTCATCCTCTGACATGGGAGCTGGCTCGGAGCTCGTCTGCCTGGCTGTGTGTTTCCTGGACGGGGCCGCCTGTGGAGCTGGTTGACAGTTGCCTTTTGTATCTATGCTTCTTTTTCTACGTCTGCTTCTGTCTCCTTGAACCCCAGTGGGCCTCAGCAGATGGCCGCTCACACTGAGCCTGGTTCTGCTGGAGGTTTCTTCCTGTTCAAAGGGAGTTTTTCCTCTCCACTGTCGCTACAAGCATGCTTAGTGTGAGGGATTGCTGAAGAGTCAATGAGTCGATGCAATCAGCTGGTTTTCCTTAGATAGAAAACTTTGTATCAATTTGACTGGATGATCTGCTGAACTGTAAAGTGCCTTGAGATGACATGTGTTGTGAATTTGGTGCTATATAAATAAACTGAATTGAAATTGAATTGAATTTATTTTTAACACATATTTAGAACACAAATAATAATAGCAAACAATACAGCCTTTGACAAATATATATTAGATTTGTTTTAAGGTTTACATTTCCACAGTGGGTTTATATCGCAACTAGAACCATCTCAGGTGATGACATCAGCACTACTCATGCGTATCAAATTGACGGCCGGTGGGAGTTCTAGTAGTATCAGAGTTCTGGGAGTCCAAGTGTTAAACATCTGCGCACAAGTAGTCCTAATATGAAGCAAAAAGCAAGCTGAAAGGATTTAACAATGTAGATTGAGTCACGTTTGCATAAACAGCCGACTGATTGTGAACACCTCACTTCACATTCAGTAAGCAGTCAGGCTACTAATCCTCTAATGAAGTCGTGCTAAGATGTTCCAGTTCAGTTCCTCTGACGTCAGCTTTCAGACACGCGCTTACAGCGCACATTTACCGCCAGGTGAGAAATGTGCATTAAAGCAGCTTTCTACAGCGGGACTGAGCTCATCAGTAAGTCTGTCAACTGTGTGCTGCAGGTGACTGTCATGGCGAACTAAGCAGCGTGGGTTCTCTATACGGGATAATGATGTATAAATAACAAGACAAGGCAGCTGTTTACAGTGGACTGGATTATCTGTCACACTGCAAGAAGGCCTCCTGCTCCATTTCTACTTTTTAGACATGCTGTGTGTTCTTGTTTCTTCCACCTTGATGGGCAGATGATTAAAGCAAAAAAAAAAAAAAAATATATATATATATATATAGAGAGAGATAGAAATAGATATATATATCTATATAGATATAGATAAAGATATATATCTATATCTATATAGATAAAGATATATATCTATATATGACGTTAAGGAATTTTACCACTTGCCCAAAGGACAAGTGACTTTCACATTTCATTTGCCCAGAAACAACTTTTACTTGCCCAGTATAATGTTTGATAAATATAGTTCCTAATATTCATTTTTGTATATATATCAGTGAAACATGTTTGTTTTTTAAATGTTTGTTGTAATTCAGTATTTTTTAAGTTTCCAGGTTCCTGGTGTGTATCTGCATGCGTCAGATAATGAACTCCAGCCTACATTACCGTGTTAACATGCTTTTCAATCCTTCCTGCACATTCTTTTCAAACTAAACTTTGCTTTAAACTCTTGTGTGCTTGGAAAAATATAAATTGAAATGTTAAAAATCTAAAAAAAACTTGACAGGTTAAAAACTTACACTACTACTACTCACCAATCTAACATGTTTAGCTCTATAACATTTAAATGCACCACTCCAATGTCTAAGAGAAACAAATTGAATGAACATTTTTTAATGTATGACCGCTGTACAGAAGACTGCCATATGATAGAAATATTTACACTGTGCGCATAGAATTATTATTATCATTTTCCTAATCCCTGACTGATCATTTTTAATCTACCATGTATTATAGTATAGATTAAATTCATCATCCAGCTGCTGCTCTGCAGAATTCTCTCCCCATGAGCTGAATCACGCCATCTAGCGGAAAATCACGCGGCTTTTTGAAATCAACCGAGAATGTGTACAAAACAACAAAAATGGCGCTTGTGGGTCGTTTTATAGCGAATGTCGGTGATTTGAAAGTAATTTTGAGTGATAAATATATATTTTTTTGCGATCACTGCACTTGACCGGTGGGCAAATGTAATGAAATTTGTACGCTCCCGACAATAAAAACTACTTGCCCTGGGCAATCGGGCGATGGTTAACATCGAGTCCTGATATATATATATATATATACACTATATTGCCAAAAGTATTTGCTCACCTGCCTTGACTCACATATGAGCTTAAGTGACATCCCGTTCCTAATCCATAGGGTTCAATATGACGTCGGTCCACCCTTTGCAGCTAGAACAGCTTCAACTCTTCTGGGAAGGCTGTCCACAAGGTTTAGGAGTGTGTTTATGGGAATTTTTGACCATTCTTCCAGAAGCGCATTTGTGAGGTCGCACACTGATGTTGGACGAGAAGGCCTGGCTCTCAGTCTCCGCTCTAATTCATCCCAAAGGTGTTCTATCGGGTTGAGGTCAGGACTCTGTGCAGGCCAGTCAAGTTCATCCACACCAGACTCTGTCATCCATGTCTTTATGGACCTTGCTTTGTGCACTGGTGCACAGTCATGTTGGAAGAGGAAGGGGCCAGCTCCAAACTGTTCCCACAAAGTTGGGAGCATGGAATTGTCCAAAATGTCTTGGTATGCTGAAGCATTCAGAGTTCCTTTCACTGGAACTAAGGGGCCAAGCCCAGCTCCTGAAAAACAACCCCACACCATAATCCCCCCTCCACCAAACTTTACACTTGGCACAATGCAGTCAGACAAGTACCGTTCTCCTGGCAACCGCCAAACCCAGACCCGTCCATCAGATTGCCAGATGGAGAAGCGCGATTCGTCACTCCAGAGAACGCGTCTCCACTGCTCTAGAGTCCAGTGGCGGCGTGCTTTACACCACCGCATCCGACGCTTTGCATTGCACTTGGTTATGTATGGCTTGGATGCAGCTGCTCGACCATGGAAACCCATTCCATGAAGCTCTCTGCGCACTGTTCTTGAGCTAATCTGAAGGCCACATGAAGTTTGGAGGTCTGTAGTGATTGACTCTGCAGAAAGTTGGCGACCTCTTCGCACTATGCGCTTCAGCATCCGCTGACCCCGCTCCGTCAGTTTACGTGGCCTACCACTTCGTGGCTGAGTTGCTGTCGTTCCCAAACACTTCCATTTTCTTATAATACAGCTGACAGTTGACTGTGGAATATTTAGGAGCGAGGAAATTTCACGACTGGATTTGTTGCACAGGTGGCATCCTATCACAGTTCCACGCTGGAATTCACTGAGCTCCTGAGAGCGACCCATTCTTTCACAAATGTTTGTAAAAACAGTCTGCATGCCTAGGTGCTTGAATTTATACACCTGTGGCCATGGAAGTGATTGGAACACCTGATTCCAATAATTTGGATGGGTGAGCAAATACTTTTGGCAATATAGTGTATATATATATATATATATATATATATATATATATATATATATATATATATATATATATATATATATATATGCGTGTGTGTATTTCAAGCCATGCCAGAGGGGTGTGGGGGAATGGGATCAGAGAGTGCATGAATGATTGAAGACTAAATTTGACTTTTGAAAATCCAATACCAAAAACAGTTCATCTATATCTACCACTTGCACTTAAACTTTGTTTGGTCAGTTTAATATTTTGAATCACTGTGCAACGTTTTCCTGGTTTGGACAAGAAATGATTGTTTCTAATCTAATCTGCTGAGTACTTACGATCCCATTTTTCCTTTGAAATCAAACACATCCTTGATGTTGTTGACATTTTTCTTCCAGCTGCAGATGATCTCTTTTCGCCCCATCTTGGCTCTGACGTTGCCGTAGACTCCTGTAACCAAAAATATTCTGAAGAACATCTAGAAAACCTTCTGTTGTTGGGAAATGTTAGGATATCAAAAAAACCTTTTTCTACTGACAATGTGACCATTAACACAGTCAGCAACTAATTTAAACACTGAAATTTTGCATTTAATTATATTTGTTTTGAAAGTTGGAGCTAAAAATTTATCTATTTATTAAGATCTGAGGACAGAGGAGGACAAATGGAACATATTACAAAATGTCTTTTGTAGAGATTTTAGACAAATAAAACAGTTATTCTAAAATTTAAAAGCAGTGTAGCTTAATATGGCTAACTGACCGAGCTAAAAGAGGCTAACCTGTTATCTACTTCTCAGTTCTGTTATCGATCAGTTAAACTTCATCGGTCATTAGACACGCTAACGCTACACATGCCCCCGACTCGGCACACGGACGCTGCGTGATGTTATGATCGTTGTCTGGGCAACCACAGTGTTTTACATCATGTGGCATCTTTCAGCCAATCATGCAGGGTAACGTCACTGGCAGGAAGCAGGACCCCAGCAGACCTGGTACCTACACCGGCTGCTCAGTTATCAGAGGAAAAAGAGAAATGGCGCCAAACAGTGGTGGATATTGGAAGTTCAGCTTAATATAATCCAAGTATGTGAATAGTTCCGTCTGAAATGAATGAAAACTGTGGTTTGAAATGGTTATGATATGTGGCGGGTAATGTTTGCTTTATTGAAAGGTTTTATCTGTTCCTGTGTAAATGGGTTTAACTGACATTTAGACTCAGATTCCAACATCTCTGCAGTGTGGGGACTATAAATCTGATATCTGAGAGGACGGTACTGCTGCTGAAGCTCCTCAGAAATGTTATTAGTACCCAGATCGGTCATGAGAAATGGGGTATCCATTCTTTGCCTGCTTTGTGTGTGAACTATCACGGTTGCTAGGCGACAAAGCATATGGTAGGTGAAAGCCGGAGAAGGCTTTTTGAATCCAAAGCCAAAACTCTTCCTGTCTTCTTATTTTCACAGACCTCCAAGGACCCAGTCCAGGTAGACCACGTCCTTGGAGGATGCAGCTTCTGGACTCGAACAGAACGCTTATATTCCCCAGATTAAGAGGACAAACCAAGGCAGAGGGACGTCCCAGTTTCCCTCCAGGACCAGCCAAAGCCTGTCACTTACAACACCCGGTCCTCACTTCATCTGCAATAACTTATTTCCAAAACCAACACTACTTTTGGTCCTGCTGCTTTAAGCACGACCAGAAGCACTATACTTAAACTGGATAAACTCATTCCAGTTTCATCCTTCAAAACAATAAGATCATCTTTGTTCAGACAGTCATTTTGGGGTTGCCTGTTGTCTTTTCATTTGTATTTTAAGTATGTATTACTAACGTATTGTACTCATTTTAGCCCTTATTCCCTTTTCCTAAGTGGTTACTCCACTCGTCAGGCCGCCATTGTAAATAAAAACTTGTTCTTAATGACCTCCCTGTAAAAATAAAGGTATAATAACCTGCTACCACAATCCCAACTCAGACAGGCAGCAGACAACAGATAATTTAACAAAAAGTCAAGCACTGGAAATCTTTAATATATCTAAGGTTGAAGATTTCAGACCAGTTTTCAGTGGAATTATTGAAACCGTTTTAGAAGTCACCTACTTCCTGTTTATATAAGCAGCTTCAATCAGGTCAGCTCCTTTAAGTAAAGCTCATCTGTACCTTTTAGAGAGATAAATGGCTGGAGAACTAATCCTTCCATTCATTCCTGCAGCAGATTAACACCTAATGAGCCCACACTTCTGCAATTTGTTCCTCCATAGGCTGCAAATTTACACCTCAATATTTAAAATAATATCTTAAAATGATGCTGACCTTTAGTTCATGTTTAAAGTACATATTATAACTGGAGTTGTTAAAATATAGAAATATTTCCACACTCTCCATATTTAAAAAGTGAAACATTTATTTTTTTCTTTTTAAATCTACTGAATTTTATCTGGTTATTTTAACACAATTGTTTCATTTTAGCAGGGAAGGACATGAAACTAATGATTTTATAAGTTAGGGTTAATTAAGTAGATTCCAGTTGTTTTGTGATGTACGTAAATATGCTTAAAGAATCAGTTTCTAAAACCTTAAACCATTTAAGATTGATTGGAATCTAAACGGAAAACAGAAAAATAACAACGAAAAAACACGCAAAAAAAATGTTAAAAACCCAGAATGCTAGAAATAAAGAGCTGTTTTTTTATCCTTGTTTAGAAAAGGACTTCCTTCTCACAAGTTTGAAGTTTTTAGACGCGTTTAAAGACCAAAACAAACGGATATGAATCCTTCCTCTTACCTGTGGAGCGTGACAGATTCGGTGAGGTGTCCACGCGCGTGTCCCCACGGAGCAACCTTACTGCGGCTCCTATTGAAGAGGGGAGGGGGCGGAGTCTTATTCATGCGCATCGCGCGGCCTGAAAACGTGATGGGAATCTGTACTTGTCTGTAGTATAATGACAGTAAAAAAAATAGCTAAAAAAAACAAATTGTGTCCTGTAATTTGTAATTCATGCATCTCCTACGTTCAGTTTAATCCATTTGATTAAAAAAAAATAATTGTGCAACTCATCTACAGTTACAAAACATCAAAGTTTCAATGCACAGTTTTGCAACAATAGTTCTGGATCATGTAGAGACTTTCAATGTGGAATACACTGAACACCATTTATTTACCTGTAATTAAACTTTGAACAGGTAAAAAAAATGTTAAAAAAAATGTTACAAAAATTATAATGTAATTCTCTCTGCAACTTCAAACCACACGTGTAAAGCACAAATAGTTTTGATCAAAAGGATATAGTATAAGCCTGCATTGTGTTGTTGACTCTGCAGCAATCCCTCACTCTGAGAATTCATGGAGACAGTGGAGAGGAAAAACTCCCTTTTAACAGGAAGAACTTCCAGCAATCAGAAACCAGGTTAAAAAAAAAATTTAAGAATTAAATAACACATTGTCTTCAGTCTCCCCCGACATTCCACCCGTTCCAGTTCGCCTACCGACGGAACCGCTCCACTGAGGACGCCATCTCTGCTGCTCTCCACCTGAGCCTGGCACACCTGGAGGAGAGGAACACCCACGTCCTGATATTTTTGTTTATATCATACTCTGTGTTCAGCATTTAGCCTTGAGATGCCTGTAATGCACAACATAAGGTAAATATAGCTAACAGGTTAGCATCTTTTAGCTTGGTCAGTTAGCCATATTAAGCTACACTACTTTTAACTTTGTGTCAACAACAACCATTACTTTTCTACAAGCAGAATAACTGTTTTATTTGTCTGAAATCTCAAGGAAAATCATTTTAAGATGTCCCCTTTGTCCCCCACTGCCCTCAGATCTTAATAAAAGAATAAAAATAAGCAGACATGTTTTGTCACCTTGTTAATAGCAGAGCAGTCTTAGACTTAGACAGATTTATTTTGTCATTTTGTAAACACGAATGTGAACAAAAAGAAATTTCATTTAAAACAGCTCTAGACAATTTCATTTTTTTAATGCAGCCTTGAAAAACATGAATAAAATACATAAAAATAGTAATATCAATATATGACTGTGTATTTACAGTTTAACATTATTATTTTTTTAATAGATAAAATAACCCATTTTAAACAACATTCATCAGCCTAATGGAAGAGGGGAAGAAGCTGCTGCAGAACCTGCTGGTCCTGCATTGAATGCTGTGAAGCCTCTTCCCAGAGGGCAGCAGGGAGAACAGTCCATGGTGGGGGGGTGAGGGGTCATTGATGATGTCACAGGCTGAAATGAAATGTCTTTAATGGAGGGAAGAGGAGCCCCCATGATCCTCTCTGCTGTTCTCACCTTCTTCCAGTCTGAGGCGCTGCAGCCTCCACACCACACAGTGAGACAGCTGCTCAGAACGCTCTCTATGGTGCTTCTGGAGAAGGGGGGGAGGATGGGGGGGGCAGGAAGTCCAAGCGCTTCTGGGCCCTTTGGACCAGTGAGGTGGTGTTTCCAGTCCAGGTGAGGGTGTCTGTGATGAATGTGGTGCTGCTGACCACCTCTGCAGCTGAGCTGTTGATGAGCAGTGGAGCATGGTTAGGACGGTTCTTCCTGAAGTCCACCATGATCTCCTTGGTCTTCTCCACCTTCAGGATCAAGCTGTTATCTCTGCACCATCAGCTGCTCCACCAGGCTGGTTATGCCTGATGTTCTTTGATTGGAAGATGAAGACGTGTTATGAAGGAAATCTGGTCTCGGTGAGTTCTGAGGCCGGGCATACATTGTATGAGGTTTTGGCCTTTTTGGGGCCGATTCTCCAATTGTGCAGGAAGTATTTGGATTGGGGCGACTTTCAGCCTCATGGTGCGTCCTGCATCGTGTAGTGTACAGAGGGTAATGAGGGGCGATCAGCCTCTCACGACCACCTCCTGTTCAGCAATCATAAGGTCGGGAGAAAATCAAATATGTTTCAAATTCATTGGGTCTCGCGAGGTGTTGTTGGGTAAATCCTGCTGTTGAAGCAGAGCTACAGGCCGATTTACCAGAACATCTCTTACTGCGCATCTGCAAAACAGGCGAGTTCCTCCTATTCTTCCAGATCGACGAGTCCAACCAGCGCCACTGAGTCCAAAGCGGTTTTGGACGTGCAGCGTGAGCAGGTAGATCGCAACTGAGCGCCGGGGAAAGAACATACGTACATCGTGAACTTGTCCCACAGTTTGGGCTGTAGCTGAGTACAAAGACTAACTGGATGTGCTCTCTTCATCCTCTGACATGGGAGCTGGCTCGGAGCTCGTCTGCCTGGCTGTGTGTTTCCTGGACGGGGCCGCCTGTGGAGCTGGTTGACAGTTGCCTTTTGTATCTATGCTTCTTTTTCTATGTCTGCTTCTGTCTCCTTGAACCCCAGTCGGCCTCAGCAGATGGCCGCTCACACTGAGCCTGGTTCTGCTGGAGGTTTCTTCCTGTTCAAAGGGAGTTTTTCCTCTCCACTGTCGCTACAAGCATGCTTAGTGTGAGGGATTGCTGAAGAGTCAATGAGTCGATGCAATCAGCTGGTTTTCCTTAGATAGAAAACAGGTGTGCCAGGAAGTACAACTGCTTCTTTTCCCTTTTGACCAGTAAAGAGGTGTTTACATTCTAGGTGAGGGTGTCTGTGATGTGCACCCCCAGGAACTTTGTGCTGCTGACCACCTCTACAGCTGAGCTGTTGATGAGCAGTGGAGCGTGGTTAGGCCGGTTCTTCCTGAAGTCCACCATGATCTCCTTGGTCTTCTCTACGTTCAGGATCAGGCTGTTATCTCTGCACCATCATGACATGCTTATGTCATGATGGGTCTAATGTGTTTGGCCCACATGTAGAAGCACACACAGAGATTAAGAAAGGTTTTACAGTTTATTGGAAAAAACAGTAACAAAGACAGTGAAAACTGTTTTCCAGCTTGGGGAGGTTCCAACAATCAGGTGAACAGGAAGCAGAAGCTCTAGGAAGAGATCAAAGTGGTGAGTCCAAGGTCGGTGGGAAAACTGGCCGATGTCAGAATTTAAAAAGCTTGACTAGGACTCACTGTTGTGGTTTGGGGGAAGAGTTCCTGTTTGTGGAGGCTTGCACAGATATGGAGATACTTTGCTGGAGGGAGGACAGGCAGACTATGGTGGAGAGGCCCTCCAAGCCAACAGAGGAACAATGGCACCATCTGGTGGATGCACAGAGACACTGAAAAAGACCAAAGAACAATCCCCACAAACTGGAACCCTAACAGCTTACAGTGTCTAGGGTGTTCTGTCCGACCCGGACTGACTGAGGTCTGTTGGTGAGGAAGTCTATCAGCCGATAGCAGAGGGGTTTATTGAAGCCCAGCTGTTCCAGTTTGCCCATCAGATGCTGTGGGATGATGGTGTTGAAAGCTGAACTGAAGTCCAGGAACAGCATCCATCGTGGGTGTTCTTCTCCTCCAGGTGTGCCAGGCTCAGGTGGAGAGCAGCAGAGATGGCGTCCTCAGTGGAGCGGTTCCGTCGGTAGGCGAACTGGAACGGGTGGAATGTTAGCGGCAGACTGGAGACGATGTGTTCTTTAAGCAGCCTTTGGAAGCACTTCATCATGATGGGAGTCAGAGCGACAGGCCGCTAATCATTGAGGGAGGCGACCTGAGGCTTCTGGAATAATGGAGGCAGACTGGAAGCATGCTGGCACTATGGATTGGTCCAGCCAGGTGTTAAAGATGTCTGTGAGGACACCAGCCAGCTGATCTGCACACTCCTTATACACCTGCCCAGGTATGTTATCAGGCCCTGGGGCCTTCCTTGGATTGACTCTCCTCAGAGTTTTCCTCACTTCAGCTACGTCCAGGTTCAGTGCCTTTTCCCCCTGGTGTGGAACAGCTTTCACTGCTGGAGGCTGTTGGCACGGTTTAAGTTGGCATGTGCTGTTCTTAGTGCCTCTTTATCATAAGACTTGAAAGCTGAGTTTGGTGCTTTTAGCGATTTCAGACACAGTTAGCATTTGAAAAGATCAGATTCATATTGGATTCAGCCCCACAGAGCCAAGTTGCCTGAGTCGCATTGGAAAAAATCTGATCTGTTTTGTCCAGACTGCCATGAAAAGATCAGATACAGGTCACATACGGGCCAAAAAAATCGGATTTGGGTCACTTCAGACTGCAGTGTGAACGTAGCCAATTAGTCGATGCAATCAACTGGTTTTCCTTAAATAGAAAACTTTGAACCGATGTGACTGCATGATCTGGTTGAATTGTATCGATAAAGTGACCTGAGATGACATGATGTTAATTGGAGCTAAAGAAATAAACTGAATTGCCTTAAGGGATTTCACTTAATTAAATTTTTCTTGCACCATCTCTCTGTCTCTATGCTCTCTCTCTCTCCCTGAGTGATTGCTGGGAGTGGAGGATGGTGAGAGTGGGTGCATGTGTCAGAGTGATTGCCTTTTTCTATCTTTACTACTTGTTTGTTTGTTTCTTTTGTTTGTTCATTGTTGGTTTTACTGTTTGTGTGATTCGTGGTGACCAGTTTGCTGAGCGGTGACGTCCGGTTTTCACCGGGGTCATGCCGACTCAAGGAGTTGGAAATGTGGGGAGTTAAATCTTTCTCCCGGTTTTAGTTGCTCTGTGGAAAACTGCAGTTTGGCAATCTGAGAAATTGTTGGCTATGACAGTGTGAAATCAGCTTCCAGAATCAATAATGGTGTTGTCATCTTTCTGGATAGTGTTGACAAAGTCAGCATGGTTGTCGAGCAAGGTGTGGTCATTCAGAACACCTTTGTTCAGGTGGTGTTAGTCCGGCCAAGAAGATGATCTTGTCCCAAGTTCCTCCGTTCATCAGTAATGAAACACCACAAAGAGAACTGGCGAAGCACGGACAGCTAATGTCACCGATTAAACCAATCCCTCTGGGATGTAAATCCCCGCAACTGAAACATTTTGTTTCCTTTAGATGGCAGGTTTTTATGGTTCTGAATAATAACCTAGGGGCTAAATTTGATAATGAAATTTAGAGTGGATGATTTTGATTATAATATTTATGAAAAAAAAAAGCAAAATGTTTTGGCTGTGGAATGGAGGGACATATGGTCCATTCCTGTCCACAAAAACTAAATGCTGAGACTAAAAACAGTGAGACCACATCAACAGGGAAACACACAGAGTTCACAACAGGCTGGTTCTGCTAATGCTCTTCCAGGTCCAGATGATCCAGGAACTGATATTTCAGGCGCTGATGCTTCATTTTCTGCTGGATCAGTTTCTGATGGCCCTGAAGCTGCTAGTTTGGATACCAGAGACTTTGTTGCTGTTGGTTCTGATGCTGCTTTTTCTAGTTCAGTAGTCAGTGAGCAGTCACACACTGAATAAAACAGGGGAGGCAGCTTGTTCTCTGGAGGAGATGCTGGTGGAGGAAATTTTGTCTGAAGATAATAAAAAGAGGAAACCAAACAAAGAGCGCCAGTCTACTTGTAAATTGAAGAAAGCTTTTTCTCATAGTGAGTGTCAGCAGTTAGCTGACAGTGAGGGTGATGAGGAAAGTGACATGGAGTCTCTGGCCTCTTCACAGACATGCACTCAGAAAAAGAGCAGATATTTCTTAGCAAGCATTAAGCATTCTGCAGGAAACCAAGAGAGCCAGCAGGGATGGCAAAAGTACTCACTTTCCGTACTTGAGTAAAAGTACAGATACTTGTGTTAAAAAATACTCTGGTAAAAGTGGAAGTACTGATTAAACTTCTTTACTCAAGTAAAAGTAACAAAGTACAGGCTTGTAAATTTACTTAAAGTATAAAAGTAAAAGTAGAAACCACTTTTTTCATGCCGTTGCCTACATTTTAAATGGATGTCTGCCAATAGGACTAGATCTCCGTTGTGTTCATTTTCAATCATCTCGTCGTCCATGCTACTATGCTAACGCCACCGCCACCAAGCTGCAATGATTTGCCGCCAATGAATACCGCCGAATCTGTCGATTCATCTTGTAGTGGTGCGTCAAATGCAACGTAGATTCCCATCCAATTAGATTGAATTTGGTATTGATGACGTGAAAAATAATAACGGTAACTCCATTGAAATGATTCAAAACTAAAGTAACGAGCCAATTTTTTAAATGTAAGGAGTAGAAAGTACAGATATTTGTGTAAAAATGTAAGGAGTAGAAGTAAAAAGTCGCCATAAAAATAAGTAGTAAAGTAAATTAAAAATATCAGAAAAAAGTCTACTTGAGTACAGTGGAGAAAGTGCTTCCTGATTTGCAGCTCTTCCTGGATTTAGTGAGGTTTCTGCTGAGAACTCCAGGAGTCCTGGGAGAGAAAGTTTTCACTGACCAGGAAACTCATCGTATTAAATAAGATCTAGAATCCAGAATCTTTCTTTTTTTATTTTGGTTCCTTTTTTTGTTTCTGTTTCACTACTTTTTTTCTATGTTATGGTACATATACTTATAGGCAGCTTGAACATAAATGGAGCAAGGGATGGGGGGGAAAGGGCCTCTCTATTCAAGCTGTGCTCTCTAGAAAAGTTAGATGTTATTTTTATTCAAGAGACACAAAGTACTGCAGATAATGAGGCTGACTGGAGGAGAATTAATGATATCTTAATTTTGTAATTTAATGTTTACTTGTTTTTTATGTCTTAATCAAGGTCATTGGGTGGGTGGCGCCCTCTATTGGCCAGCTGCCACTGCTTCAGACTCTACCAGCTGTTCAATGAGTTCAGCTCTTATATTGCCTCCATTAACAGCAGATGTTATTTAAAAGGTTTGGATTCTGTCAGTAAAGGATAATTCTGAACTATTATCTAAGGTTTATTTAAACCTTTTATGTTTACAGTATCACCATCCCGAACAGCCACCCGGCAAACTTCATCATCCACTGCAGAACCAAATCAGCTTTGTAAGGAAAGCTCTCCCTGCAGGACTGTAGATAGATCAGAGAATCCAGGTGAAAATAAGGATGTTTTGGATTCGTGCGTCGACATGAACGACGGATCCTCTTTGCTGACTTCGCTTTGGTTAACATGCTCCTCCTCACATGCCCAGAACCTACTAAATCAGTCTGTCTCTACCTTCCCACTCTGACACCTTCTCATCCTTCAGTCCTATTCCTGTCCCAGACAACACCTGCTAGGGTGACTCATCTTCACACGATGCCAAATAACTGGGAAGTTCATCTTTGCTGCTGGCCAGTGAAGAAGAAAGTGAGTCAAATGGAAGCACAAACAACAGGAAGGGTGTGGGAGTGAAACATTTCTATGGATCATAGCTTTACTCATGCCTGTCAGTCCTCAGCCTGTTAGCTGCCATTAAACGTTTTGCAGTGGGAATGAAGGCAGGAATGTGCTCCATCATCGGTACGTCTGTTACGACCTGTTTTATTAGAAATGTTAACAGAGCTCATTATGATGTGTTTGGCAGAGGGAAGCATGCAGGAAATTAACATGGGCTTCCTGTTAGGTGACTATCTCTGCAAGTAGATTCATCCAAGATGGTGGACTAAAGAATTTCAGGCTCAGCAAATCATCCATTTCTTTGACTACAGTGTTTCTGTTTGCTTTGGGATGTAACTTAATGGAGACTGTGACAGCTCCTAGATCCAGGCCTTCTAGATCCTTCTAAAATCCTGACTGTTTGGTTGATGTTGTACGTCTTTGTGCATTTCTTTATTGCCCTGCTACAGACTGGTGAGTTCGGCACTGGCGCCACCGCCCCGGATGGGATAAGAGGTAGAAGATCAAACTCAGATCCAGACTATTAACTCTTTGTGGTTGGACTCGGTGCTGCCCCAACTTGTTGTAAACCACATACCAAAATAAATGGTTATTCAAAATGATGCAAAGTTAAATGTGAAACTGTTACCATTAGTTATAAAACTAGGAAAATGACGTTTAAGGAAGTTATCATACAGAATTGTGGAAAAATGTTCCTTTAATAGTCAAGCTGCTGGCCTGAACATTTTTCCTGCATTAATTTTACTTTTATACTTTAAGAAGTATAAGAAGTAAATAGGATTTATAATTCTACTAGAGTAATAAACATTAATACTTTGGACCCCTCTGGAAGTAGCCAATGGCAGGTTGCTTTGTCCAGTGGGTAGCGCCTTTAAAGGGACAAAAGCTGACATGAGCGCACAGAGCAGGGAAGCTGTGAGACTGTGGAAATCAAACCACAGGCTCAGAGAAGGAACAAGCAATGGCGTAAATATCTGTAAGCAGAGACTGCAGTTGCTTAGGGGCCAACGGCTTCATCACCCCATCACTGACACCTGATGGCCCCCTATGCAATTGTAGACTAGGAAGTCTCCCTGCAGATGTGCTATTTCTCCATTTTTAGTTCAATCTTAGAATTTGGACTTTTTGGCGGGTATGTTTAAAAAGCACCTCCCCTGAAATGACTTTTTGGAACTTGGGATATCTGTAACATATGGTGGTGCGCAGTCACAAATGGTTCCATTCTTACATGTGTGATCATATACTACAGAGAATTGCATAATTGTATCTTCTTGGCCGATTTATGAAACTGTTGCCGTATCCTGAACCTTTATCACGTGTTGTACTTCATATGGGGCCCACACAGATAATGTTGCTTACAGGCCTATAGTTGTGTTGTTGCACCATTGGGAACAAGCACTCAGTGTGGGATATATTGGTGTCATGATTTTATCAAGAGCTCAGACCCACATGCAGAAAACCAATACAGAGAGACCAGGGGAAAGTTTAACAGGTTTATTGAGAAGATTGTGAAGAATCCAGTGTTGCTCTGAACACTGCTCAACCGGAACTGAAAAGTGAGGGGAAGACACTGCGGTTAGTTCAGGCTCAGTGGGAAATTTGATTCCTGAACTTGAAGAGGAGAAATAGATTGCAGACGCACGTATCCAGAAAATGGTTGTCTCTTATTGACTCCAGTCAGTGTGGGATGTTCCAGTGTTAGTCTGATTCGATGGAGGGCGGACAGGGTTTACCCAGAGAAGCTGACTGCCACTTAGATTTCCTGCAGTACTTGAACGGGTTGTTGTGGAGATTAACTCCCTGCTCAGAGAAACACCCCAGACATTCCTTGGGGAAATGGGTTGATCAGAATCACACCCTTGAATCCTCAGCTCAGTTTGATTCTTGGAAGATCCTTCCAGGGGAGAGAAGGTCCAAAAAATCCAGTAGCAAGATGACTTCCTGCCTAGAGGCAAAGACAAAACAACGAGGTTAAAACTCAGGTAGACAAAAACTCAGTTTGACTCAGCAAAACTCAGCTTGGCTAGAGTACCCAAAACTGGCAAACACTCTGGCGTCGAGGTAGTGGCAGTCAGCAGCTTAAGAGCACTCCGTTACCAAGGTAACCATCTGCAGGTGTGTAAGGAGGCCAACCAGGACCAGGCGCTGCCCGGTGGAGGAGGGAAGACAAACACACAAAACACAAACCACACAGACTGGAGTCTTAAAAATTGGGGCCCTATCTGAGCATTGAATGCTAAACATGTGCATTAGGAAGAGTCTGTTCGATAATTGGATACTAACATTTTACCAAAGCTAATTATTTTATTTATGACTGAAAATGTTCATCTATTCTATCTTACAAAAACAAGCTACAGATGCATCAGTTGATGAAAAATGACTCAGTCATGATCTATTTAATGCTCCTCCCATGTGCTGCCCGTTCATCACTGTCATTATGTATTAGATTCTTAATTATTATCTCTACAGTCTGATGCTGTCTAAATAAAAAAAGTTTATTCATTGTTGATCAGGTTGTTCCTTCCATCTTTTTTTGAATTGTGCGTTAACACTAACCATGTTTAGAGGAAGAAGAATGATGAGAACCACCCCAAGAACATCTTCCCTACAGTGAGGCATGGAGGCGGTAGTATAACAGAGTTTAAACTGCATCATATTTTCAATATTTTTGATCCATCAAGTTTTTGTGAATTTAATCTGCATGGAAAGGTGACCAGGGATACATTTGTGATTTACTCTCTTCTGCAAAAATAAACTCCTGGAAATCACTTGACTGCACCCAATGAAGGAGAGGATGACCGGGGCCATGTATTGGGAGACTTTAGGGAACAACATCCTTTCCTAAATTAGAGAATCGAAGATGGGTGGAGGCTGGGTCTTTCAGCATCACAATGACCCGAAGCACACAGCCAGGGTATAACCAAGGAGCGGCTCTGGAAGAAGCAGATCTAGGTTCTGGCTTGGCCTAGCCAGTCTCCAGACCTAAACCCAATAGAGAATCTTTGGAGGGAGCTTAAACTCAGCGACAGCCCAGAAAGCTGACTGATCTAGAAAAGATCTGTGTGGAGGAGTGGGCCAAATTCCCTCCTGCAGTGTGAGCAAACCTGCTGAAAAACTACAGGAAACCTTTGACCTCTGGAAACAAAGGCTACTGGAACAAATATTAACACTTATTTTCTCAGGTGTTCAAATACTTTTTTGCAACTGAGTCACACAAATAAATAAGAGATCATATGTTGTGAGTTATGGATTATTTTTTTTCTATTACTGTGTCTGTCACAGTGGGCATGGACCTATGGTAACGATTTCAGACTCTCCATGACCTCTAAGGGCAAAATAACAGGGTTTTCAAATAGCCAACTTATTTTCCTCACTGTGTTTTATTTATTAATGACTGATATTATTCAGAGGTGAATGCATGTATCCTGCATGCAATAGGTGGGAAGGTTTAGACAGAGAAACACCAGGGGGAAAAATTCAGAATAATCCAGAAGATAACATTGTTCTAACATGTTCAGCGCACCTAAAAACACAGAGCCTGAATCCCAACATCACAGAGAACAACTGCTTGTTGTTCAGTGCCAAATAAGGAAGGTCCTCACTGAAGTTTCAGAAATCTCCTGTCCAGGGGTGATGCTGAGAAACTAGTCCATGCATTTGTTACTTCAAGGCTGGACTATTGTAATTCTTTACTATCAGGAAGTCCACAAACTGTAGTTAAAAGCCTTCAGCTGATCCAAAATGCTGCAGCCAGAGTTCTGATGAAAATTAAAAAGAGAGATCATATCTCTCCTATCCTGGCTTCTCTTCATTGGCTTCCTGTTAAATCCAGAATAGAATTTAAAATCCTCCTTCTCACATATAAAGCCTTAAATGGCCAAGCTCCATCTTATATCAGAGATCTGATTGTTCCTTATGTTCCTAACAGAGCACTTCGCTCTCAATCTGCAGGTTTACTAGTGGTCCCTAGAATTTCTAAAAGTAGAATGGGAGGCAGATCTTTTAGTTATCAGGCTCCTCTCCTGTGGAACCAACTACCAGTTTTAGTCCGTGAGGCAGACACTCTGTCTACTTTTAAGACTAGGCTTAAAACTTTCCTTTTTGATAAAGCTTCTAGTTAGAGTGGCTCAGGTTATCCTGAGCTATCTCTATAGTTCTGCTGCTATAGGCTTAGACTGCTGGAGGACATAGGGACCCCTTTTTCATCATTCTGCTTCATTCTATCTCTATTCTCCCACTCTGCAGAATCTGTTAGTTCAATCTCTAACGTTCTGCTCTCTCTGCTTTTTCTCATAGTAGCTTCATCTGGTCTGTTCCTGTTTGGCTGTGACTCCATCCTGGAGAGAAATATCAGCTGTGCTGCTGCCATCAACACCTTTGTTTCTAGATGTTGGAGCTTGGCCTGTTTTCCAGTGTAGTCCTGTTTCTCTCACTGTGACTAACTGGATGTGCTCTCTTCATCCTCTGACATGGGAGCTGGCTCGGAGCTCGTCTGCCTGGCTGTGTGTTTCCTGGACGGGGCCGCCTGTGGAGCTGGTTGACAGTTGCCTTTTGTATCTATGCTTCTTTTTCTATGTCTGCTTCTGTCTCCTTGAACCCCAGTGGGCCTCAGCAGATGGCCGCTCACACTGAGCCTGGTTCTGCTGGAGGTTTCGTCCTGTCAGTTTTTCCTCTCCACTGTCACTACAAGCATGCTTAGTGTGAGGAATTGCCTTCATGTCAATGAGTCGATGCAATCAGCCAGTTTTCCGTAGATTGAAAACTTTGAATCAATCTGACTGGATGATCTGGTGAACTGTAAAGAGCCTTGAGATGACGTGTGATGTGAATTGGCACTATAGAAATAAACTGAATTGAAATTGAAACACGATCAATCAGAGGCACAGCAATAGAATGACACAATGTCACACGCTTTTTGGAAAATAAAGTTGTTTATTCTGTTTGATTGAGTTTTTTTTTTTATTAAACAACTCATTCTGTGGTGTAAATCTTTGTTTTTGATAAAGAGGAATCCTGGTCTGTGTAAAGTTCAAAGCCACAGCTTCACTAATTAGAAATTTTAAAAGCTTTTCTACTACTTATTATTTAACTAAGTCTTATTTTGAAAATCTCAACAGGAAGCATCAGTGATATCACCATAAACTGTCACAACAGGTAATGAACTGGAGTCTGGAGACTGAAGACAAACAGAGCTGAGCCTCAAAGGCGGGTGGACGTGTTTTTCCCGGGAGAAAAGGAGACGCCTTCAGTCTGCGTGGGGGGGGGGTCATCTGACTGCCGTGTTCACTTATTTACCAAAGTTTTGCATTTTTTATTTTTTTTATTTCTACCATTCTATGTTTGATGGCATCATTATTTAATATGGGATCCCTGTTCTTTATAGTGGTGACAGCATCTTTAACCCATGGTAAGACTATTATTATTATGAAGATTATTATTAGTGTAATTTCCAGTGTTATTAGTGTCATTATAATTATTTGTTTTTTATTTATAGTGTTTTTGTTAATATTAATATTATTGTTGTTATTGATGGAATAAAAAAATCAATTGGATGTCATTTCTAATGAGTCTGTAACAGGCAGTAAATCTCACATGCTGACTGTACTGTAGAGCTGGATAATTGTGGACCAAACAGAACCTTGGTTCTGATCCAGTCTGTTGGACTTTTTTCTAGAACCCGATTTATGACTGGATCCAATAACCAGGGGCAGTTTTAGGAAATGTGGGGCCCTAGGCAAAGACAGGCAGGGGGCCCTCTGAATGGAGAAGACATAGAACAGCCCCATTCTCCAGATAGAGAAATGTTAATAGAATAGACATCCATTATCTGTTCTAGGTTGTGTCCCTCTCTTCTTGTCCCTTTTCTTCTTGTTTTCCTCTCTATGTTTTGTACTCAGCTGACTTTTCATGCTGTCTCTAAAGGAATGAAAGATTTTTTCCAAGCACTAAGCTCACTTAGCTGATTGCTCCTTCCTGTGTTTCCAAAAAGGCCAAAGTAAATAACCCAGTCCTTCTTTTCACTGTAGACAAGCCATGATCTGCTTATCTGTTCTCCATTTTTCATTTGGATGAAATAATAGCTGCATGAATCATGACAGCAGACAAGATAGAGGAGAGCAGGAGGCGGGGTTACCAATCTACTTGCTCTGGAGAGCAGAGTTCGCTGCTTTTAGATGTTGTCTCCAAAGTCTCCAGTAGCAGAAAAAAGTCTCTAGATTTGGCGCTAGGAGCTTTTTAGAAATCAAAGTGCTAGAGGGGTCTGAAAAGTGGCTAAATATAGCGACTAAAGCGCTAAGTTGGCAACACTGCTCTTTGCATGGTTTGTTTTCAAATGGTTTGCTGCTGTCTGTTTGGACCTTTCTGAACATGTGCAGCAAATGGACTCATCCAATATGGTGGACACTGAAGGGGGGGGGGGCTGAGACACACTGAATATTATCAGCGTTCTGATGGCATTTGAGCAAAAGGATTTTTATCAAAAACACAATTAATGAGCAGAAATAAGGAATAGTTGTATTAACCATACATGGAAACAGAGTTTATGGCAACTGCCTAGTCTTGCCTAATGGTAACCCCCCCCCCCTGACAACAGGAATTTTATTCCACTTATTTTTGTTCTTGTTAACATTTTGAAATTGGTCTGTCAGCCAATCAGATTGCAGCTCTGAATCCTGCCTCAGTGTCAGCGAAGGTGGAAATATTCCAACCTTTCAGCTGATCCCATCCTGGCGTTCCTGCTGCTCAGTCACACTCTGTCCTGCTTTGATTATTACAGCCTCTCTGACACGCACTGATGATGCTGAGGATTTCCTGTCCATCGGCCTGAAGGAGGGATCCATGGGGGAGGTCAGCCAGAGCAGTAGTGGTGCTGACCCGGACACCTTCACCCCTGCTGAGGAAGGCAGGAGGCGTCCCAGGAGGTGCACGTGTTACACCTACAGAGACAAAGAGTGTGTGTACTACTGTCACCTGGACATCATCTGGATCAACACACCAGAGTAAGAGTCGCTCTTAAAAAGCTCCATGTGGCGAGCAGATTCAAAGCAATTTGAACTGGTCAGACTGGGAGGAATGGGCTCAGTATCTAAGAACGGTTTATTCTGTAGAGTCCCAGTTAGAAATCCAACTTCAGATGGAAGACGTAATCAAACTTAAGGCAGTAGAGAGAAAAAATGATCTGAATCATTTTTAGATCTTTAAACTGCTGATTCTTATGAACAGCAATATCTAGATGATTATTTTCTATCCTCCTGCCTTGTTGATCATGTATATTAGGAGAAAAGATCAAAACCCTCCGATCTTTTGGTCAAACTGAAGGCGGTGCGGCTCACCATGGGACTGGAGGCAGAGCGTCTGTCTGGTTCTGTCTTTTCCTCCTCATGTTTCATGATTAATAGTATAGGAATGGAAATGGACCGAGCTTCGTCCCTCAGCTCTGTGTTGATGTGAACTTAAAAGTCTTCATCCTGAAGGTTCTGAACTCTGTCTTTGTTCTTCACACAGAATGGACCAGTTCAATGCCAAAGTTCAATTTAAAGCAGGTGCCTGAAATCAGATCCAGTTTTTGCAGAGGTTAGATTAAGGATCTTTGCTTCCACTCTGATCTGCTGCTCCCCGTTCTCGGTTCCTAATCTGTTTGGTGTCCGTTTAAAACCCCTCAGTCTGCAGACCGGCTGAATACCCGAGGTCCACTCTGAGCTCACTTTAGTTCTTTGGAAGAAGATGTTTTTTTCAGTCCTTCTGGATGAGTGACGGTGAGCGTGAACGAGGGACAGCATCTGGTCATCCGTTACTTGTCAGTTAAAGCCTCAGATCCAAACAGAGGTTGCTGTTCCTCCAGAACCCAGATGCTGCTGCATCTTCAGAATCTCTCCTTAGATCCCAGGGTGTTTTTTTTTTTATTCAGGCCCTCTGGACATGTCTAACATCAGCTCAGGAAAAGCTTCTTGTCCATGAAGTCCCTCCTATCTTCTGCAGACATGTTTCAGAACAGAGACCGCTTCTTTCCTCTTCCTCTTTCTCACCTGTTATCAGTGACACTGATCTACTCTCCTGCAGGAGATAGAATCGCTTTATTTTCATTTATCTTTACAGTACATGAAGAACTACTCAAATTATTTTCAGATTACATTATTGCATTTTCAGATTAGGATTCACTCGATGATAAGAACCTAAGGAGCCTACTGGCACAATCTGCATTCTATGGGACTGATAGCTACTAATAACAACCATTTACTGGGATAATAACACACATATTATTATGACATAGCATAACATCTGAAGTGGCTGCAAACAGATACTTAGTATATTCTGTGTAAACGGAGACAGAATCAAACCGACAACCCATTAGATGGTGAACAGGTTCAAACTATTAGAAAAACGTTTTTATTCTTAATCTTCACCTGCTGCCATGGGATTTCACCTAAATAGCTACATAATCCGCCACATTTCAAGAAATAAATTTCTAGCATTATCTTGGTAACAACTGGCTATGGCAAGCCGTTTACTTGACCTACTTGGAGTTGGTTGAACTAATTCACAGCAGCCGTTGTGAAACTGAAAACTCAAAGTTCCTGAGTTGCGGATTTGAATCTGAATTTGTTACACCTGCTTGAAACGGACTCAAGCTTTCTAATCCAGGCTCATCAGTAGAAGCTGAGCTCATTTTCTGTACTGTACTGTTCTGTACTGTTAGAGTCTGAAAAGGGACTGAATACAACAACAAAGTGGCTAAGTTTGCAGAAATGCATCTTGAAGTGCTGGAGTGATAAATTTAGAGGACTAACGCTTTAAAAAAAGGTTTGTGAAGTTCTGCTAAAAATCTGCCATCAAAAATAATGCGATGGCAGATCAAAGTGTATCAAAGTGTCATGTTTGGTTTAAGGTTCCTAACCCACATGCAGAACACACGGACACAGGAAAAAAGTTCAAAGGTTTATTGAATAAACACAGAAAGATAATAAACTGATCCAAGGGGTAATGAGATCCAGGACTGGTCACGACTGGGTTCACTGCAGAGGGGGACAGAGGGGTTAGCAGATGTCCAGGTACTTTGCAGGATGTGAGAGTGCAGGTCTGTACCTGTTCCGGAGTTTGAGCAGAGCGGCAGAGGGGGGGAACCAGGAGGGTCCAGAGGCTGTCGGCAGGCTGAGGGCTTGACGGAGGCAGAGCTTGGTTTAGTACTTGCAGATCACAGGTTTGAGTTTCCCTCAAACAGATTCTTCGGAGAGCGGGCAGGCAGGTCTTTGACAGGTCTGTTTTTCCAGGGTTATACAGGGATCAGACAGACAGATTTCCAACAGAGAAACTCTTCTGGGTTTCTAGTTTCAGGCAGGTTCAACCTGGGAAGCAGAGAAGACAAAACAGATCAGGTTCAGGTTTTCTGGGAGTCAGAGATTCAGACAGGCAGGTTGTCTCAGGCTTGCTAACCATAACTGGCAAACACTCTGGCACTGGAGTGATGTCCTCTGCCTCCTTATATACTGGTCTCCTGATGAGCAAACGAGCCGCAGGTGGTGCAATCAGCTCCAGCTCCAGGAGACCTAGAACGCCCTCTGGTGGAGAAAAATGGACAGACCTCCAGATCCCAACACAAAGGCTGTGGTTCTCTAGGTCGTCTTCTGCATTAGACCTATGGCAGCCTTTGGTCATGACACTGAACACATGCTTCATCACAACGTTCAGCTGTCTGCAGCAAAAAAATCCATGAAAGGTTTATAACCTCCTTTAGCACCATCTCACTTCCTGGGAGATGGTGCTAAAAGGTACAACATGGTAACCATGTGCTGATGTTGGCAGGCATATTGTACCCTATGGGATGTCCAGTGACTCAGGCTCCCTGCGCCTGAAGCGCTCTGCCCAGAGGAGCAGGAATGGGGCCGTGGCGAGGCGCTGTGCATGCAGGCTGCAGACGGACTCAGACTGCAGGAGCTTCTGCATAGACAGGTAAATGTTCCTCTGTAGGTCTCTGTTAAACCTGTTTTCCTCCCAAACGCACTGATCTGCTCACAGCGTTTATAAAGACCGAGCAGATCCCAAAGATCAAAGGACTCATCCCTCTAAATGTTTCATATATAACTGCAGGAAGAGAAAGGAGCTCCATGTAAGACGTAAAGCAAAGGAAAGGACATCCCATTTCTACAGATGGGACAGGACATGGATTTTAAGATGAAGAGCCTGGGCTCTAACCTGAGAGGGAAAAGGCTGCTGTTGGTGCCGTGCAGGCGGCTCTGGGTTTCTATGGAGCAGATCCATCCAAGCTGAACGTTCTTCCCTTCTTCTCTCTGACGGCCATCGCTCTCAGCAGTGCAGGGTCATCATTCCAGGAGGTTTCACAATAGCTTTGCTATCTTATTGGAAAGCTTGTCTGAAATTCATGAAGGGGCAAAGATCAGAAATTATTTTGGTTTTAAAAACTCATTCCAAATAGTTTAATGAGATTTATTTCAGTTGATAGTTCCTTATTTAACGTTCTCTATCTATAATGACCTGATTCTATCATTTTCTAATCTATCTATAGACTCATAGATGATTTAATCCAATTAAGGGCATGTAGGTCAGAGGTCATATTCACTCTCATCCAGGGGTTTGTGTTCTTTTTTTAAAGCTACAGTGTGTAATAATTACAGGGATATACAGTCAGAAATGTAATATATTATACATAACTATGTTATTTATCATCATCTACGAGCTCAGCCTCTTAACCTTAATATTTGCGTTGCCTTAGAATTCGTTATTTATAATTACATAGGAGCGGGTCTCGCAGCCATGGAGGCAGACATCTTTGCGCTACGGCAGCGCAGAGCCAACAAACTAGCGATTGCGAGATCGCCCATTACGCTCGAAAGTAACTACGGCAAGTTGAGAGAGATGAACTGAGACGGTACTGAACAATAGATGGCAGTATTATGCCTGAGAATACTATCTGTAAAATGATCTATGTAAACAAACCTCATCACTTGAGAAGGTAGGTGATGCGGACGTCGTGGAAGACATTTTGTCCCGTAACGCTCGCCGTACTGTTGGGGGGGGGAGAAGCGGTGGGGGGGAGATGTTCATGTTGCTGCGGTCTGCAGTCTGACCGCTAGATGTCGCTGAAAATTACACACTGTAGCTTTAATGCCTTGACTGAAAATGACACCAAAGCGATGCAGGACTGACTGGTAATATTGAAAATAAAGAAAAACCTGTTTGTTTTTATTCTGCATTGTGAAAAGGTTTCTGGATTCAAGCAGCGAAAAACTGCAAAAACAATCTAGAAATAAATGTGTATTTATCCTTAATTTGAGCAGTTAAATAAGATGATTTGCAAAAGGAATTAGTATTTTGTCTCTTAAAATAAGAATGTTTGATAATATGCACTTTAATTCTGTTGTTTCTTTCTTCTGGCAAAGTGTCTCACTTACCCCTTCCACTTAAAAAAAATGCTCTTATTTCCATGTTTGAAGTGTAGAAGAAGTGGACGAAATATTGAAAGTAGAATAAAGTCACTGCTTGTTTTCTATGTAGAATAAAGTCACTGCTTGTTTTCTATGCCAGTCCTGTCCTGGTTTAATAACATAAACCACATTTTTAAGGTTTCAATAACTGGCCTTTGGTGTTCATGTTTTCTATTTATATTCTAATCAGTGGGAAATGCTGTTGGGATATGTACTGTTTTTTTGTTTTGCTTACAGAAATTGTTTAATAGATTTTTTTTTTTACTTTTTTGTAAATATGTCTCTCGGTTTTACATTTTTAAATCAGGTCTGTAAGGCATTGCTTACTCTAAACTGGTTTACATGTTTTATCATTTTAAGCTTAAACTGGATATTTTTTTACCACTAGGGGCGCTAGACCTGTAACTGCCTGTATTTTTTTTCTAATAAACATGGAAAATAATAACAAAGACCTGTGACTGTATACTAGGAACAAAGTGTTAACTTATCAGTCTAATAATAAAGTTGAGAAAAGAGAATCAGTTTTACAATCAGCTTCTTCTTTCAGCCAAGGAAGAAACTTCTTTCCAAAATTGACTCTTGTTTTTCCTCAATCCCTTTCATATTTTCTCTTTTTAGCATCAGAAGGTTTAAAGCTTTTCCTTGCCTCAGCCATGACCAGTAGTCGATCAGGCAGAAAAATAGTAGATCTAAAACCTTAGCTTCATGTCTATATAAGAGTCTGTGGCCATAAAGCCATACGTTCTTCCATCTGAGGAATATTGCAAAAATTAGAAATCTCCTGTCCAGGGGTGATGCTGAGAAACTAGTCCATGCATTTGTTACTTCAAGGCTGGACTATTGTAATTCTTTACTATCAGGAAGTCCACAAACTGTAGTTAAAAGCCTTCAGCTGATCCAAAATGCTGCAGCCAGAGTTCTGATGAAAATGAAAATGAGAGATCATATCTCTCCTATCCTGGCTTCTCTTCATTGGCTTCCTGTTAAATCCAGAGTACAATTGAAAATCCTCCTTCTCACAATTTTTTGGAAGCATACATAGCCTAATAATCTATTTATCTAAAGCAATATGCATGGTCTGGTTGTTTCATGTCAGGTACGCTCGCACTGCCCCTACATAGTTCGCATGGCTAGCACTGCCCCTACATAGTTAGCATGGCTAGCACTGCCCCTACAGAGTTAGCATGGCTATCACTGCCCCTACCTACATAGTTAGCATGGCTAGCACTGCCCCTACAGAGTTAGCATGGCTAGCACTGCCCCTACATAGTTAGCATGGCTATCACTGCCCCTACCTACATAGTTAGCATGGCTATCACTTCCCCTGCATAGTTAGCATGGCAATAACTGTCTTTAATAGTCTTTAAATAAAAGACAAACAAATCCACATTCTTTACTGTAGTGTGTTGGCTAATTAGTTTATATTAAAATAGGAATGAAAATGGTTTCTCAAAGTGCTGGAGTTATCCTTTAGTGCATACCAGCCCTATTTTTCCCAATCCGCAGTGAGAAGCCATCCTGCACATGTATGACATGACAGCAGAAACTCAGAGATCTCTCAAAGAATGTGGAAGGCATTCGCTGCTCCTCCTACGGCCGACCTAACGCAGGCAATGCTCTGAGACATATGGGAAAATCCTTCATCCTGGATGAAGTTTAATGAAGTTTGGACTTTTTTTTTAAATATCCTCTCATCTTATTCATGCTCCATTATTAGATCCTGCTTTTGAAGAAGCAACGACAGCACAGAGGAATGTGGAGAGCTGGCACTTCAACAACATGGTTCTGAGGGAAAATTGTTGGGAGCAAAACTATAATAAAGCAACATGTTTATTGAATTTAAAAGATTTGCTACACTACAGTCCTGCCCCAGCAGTTAGCAATAATTGAGTGTGAGGGACCTGGTGGTAAGCGAAAGACTTACTGGTCCTGGAGGGGGGCCAAGCTCTGGTTCCCATGGGAAAAGGTTCTGCTCTTGGGTGGGACTAATAGGTTGAGGATAAAGGCGAGGATAGGGTTCCTTTGTTGACCTTAGACCTGAACCCTTTGATCAAATGCCAGCCTCATAATCTGTCTGAGACATTAAAGTTAGAGACAACCAAAGAGCAAAAGCGTTTGGACATAACAGGATGTTCCAACCAAAGCAAATAAATATGTAGTTTAATAAAGATTCTGGGATGGAAGCTTCCCAATCTTAAAAAATCAGGGTATCAATGGGAGATATGAATGGAGGGATTCCAGCTTCAGCAGGTAGGTTTTATAAAGGACATGTTGGAGGACCTCAATGCAAGCAGGTGCCTGATTGACTTCCAGAAAAAAAAGGAGTGAAAAGGGAGGAGGAAAAAGAAGATCCATTTTAACAGAGCTATTTCTAAGTCATCTGGGTCACAGCACCCACAAAACATTATTCACATAAGATCAAAGTAGCATAATAACAGCTCTATTTTTTTTTTATGTCAGTTTATTTCTACAGCTTCAATTCACATCATGTCATCTCAGGTCACTTTATAGAGAGAATTCAAACCAGATCATCCAGTCAAATTGATTCAAAGTTTTCTATCTAAGGAAAACCAGCTGATTGCATCGACTCATTGATTCCAAAGCTCACACACCAAGAATGCTTATAGTGAGCCAACCAAGGAGCAGTCAAGTACAAACCAGGGACCAGCCAAATACCAACCAAGAAAAAGCTTAGGACGAGCCATGGAGTAGCCAAGAACCAACCAAGGACCAGCCAAGGATCAGCCATGGACCAGCCAAGGACCAACCAAGGACCAATCAAGAAGCATCCATTTGACCAACCAAGGACCAGCGAATGGACTAGCCAAGAACCATCCAAGGACCAAGCAAGGACCAGTCAAGGAGCATCCAAGGGCCAACCAAGGACTAACCAAGGACCAATTAATGAGCAGCCATGGACTAGCAAATGACCAGCCAAGGATCAGCCAGTGGACCTGTTCACTTCCTGTTTGGATTAACTGAGTGTGCAGCTGCTGCAGCTGTCCGGGAGGAACTCCATCTGACGTTAAGTTATTTTCTCTGTGATATCTCTGTATCTAAGTAACTCTAACTGACTAGTTTAAAACATAGCACCTTCTGCTGCACTTTTCTACTGAGCACTTGTCAGTTTCACACGGTTTTATTTCTGATAGCAAGGAGTAGCTAGCCTAGGCTAGCGCTAGCTTAGCATTGCTATGGCTTCTCTCTCTCCCTCCCTCTCTTTTCCAACTCTTCCTTCTTCCTCTCCTCTCTCCTGCTCTCTGTGTCAGATGTTCAGTTATTCCTCTGCCTCCTTTAGTGATAATGGGATGTGTAATAAGTGTAGTATTTTTGTAGCTTTGGAGGCGAGGGTGTCAGAGTTAGAATCCAGGCTTCAGGCTGTTGAACATCCAGGAGTTAAAGTAGGCCCCCCACGTAGCTCTCCTCCAAAAGTGCCTGAGCAGCCAGGCGATTGGGTAACTGTACGCAGAAAGCGTAGTCATGGATCTCTGCCCACTGGTCACCACCAACCCGTTCACGTTTCTAACCGGTTTTCTCCACTCAGTGACACACCCACTGAGAAGCCCACTCTGGTGATTGGCAGCTCCATAGTCAGAAACGTGGCATTAGAGACACCAGGGACCATAGTCAAATGTTTGCCGGGGGCCAGAACGGGCAACATCAAATCCTACCTGAAACTGCTGGCTAAGGATAAGGTTAAATACAGTAAGATTGTTATTCACGCTGGTGGTAATGACACCCGGTTACGCCGATCGGAGGTCACTAAAATTAGTGTTGCTTCGGTGTGTAAGTTTGCCAAAAAAATGTCGGACTCCGTAATTTTCTCTGGTCCCCTCCCTGATCTGACCAGTGATGACATGTTGACAGCCGCATGTCGTCATTCAACCGCTGGTTGTCTAGGTGGTGTCCTGAAAACAACGTGGGCTACATTAATAATTGGCAATCCTTTTGGGGAAAGCCTGGTCTGATTCGGAGAGACGGCATCCATCCCACTTTGGATGGTGCAGCTCTTCTTTCTAGGAATCTGGCCACATTTATTAGTCCTCCAAAACCCTGACCACCCAGGGTGCAGACCAGGAAGCAGAGTTGTAGTTTAACACACATCTCTGCAGCTTCTCTACTGTTACCCACTCTTTACTCCATCCAGACAGTGTCTTGCCCACGACCAAAATCTAATAAATTAGCAAAGATTCCCAAAGAAGTAAATCATGATAATCTAATTAAAATCAAAATAACTCCAATTGGGGAAAAAGTTAAAACAATTAAATGCGGTCTGTTTAACATAAGATCGCTTTCCTCTAAAAGTCTGCTAGTTAATGACTTGATTTGTGATAATCACATTGACTTGTTTTGCCTTACAGAAACCTGGCTGCAGCAAGAGGATTATGTGAGCATAAACGAGGCAACTCCTTCAAGCTATTTAAATTTTCACATACCCAGAAGTTCTGGGCGAGGAGGAGGAGTAGCAACAATCTTCCAGTCTGACTTACTGATTACTCCCAAAACAGTTAATACCTACAACTCTTTTGAACATTTAACCCTTAATTTCCCTCATCCAAATTTCAAGGCAAGAAAACCTCTTCTTCTTGTAACTTTGTATCGTCCGCCAGGTCCTTACTCTGAATTTTTAGATGAGTTTTCAGAGTTCCTTTCTGATTTGGTATTAAATACTGACAGGGTCATCATAGTGGGAGATTTTAACATCCATGCTGACATTGAAGGCGATAGCTTAAGAGCAGCCTTTAATGCTATCTTAGACACTATTGGCTTTGTTCAAAATGTGAATAGTCCCACACATTCTCATCTTCATACTTTGGATCTTGTGCTGACATACGGCATAGAATGTGAAGAAATAACAGTATTTCCTCACAACCCTGTCCTCTCTGACCACTTTCTAATAACCTTCAGGATTACTTTAACAGAGTTCTCCTCCCCCAAAAGAAGGTTCAATTTTAGTAGATCTTTATCAGATAGTGCAGTTATAAATTTTAAAGAATCGGCTTCACTTTCTCTCTCCTCTGTGTCGCTGAGCAGTGCTGCAGAGTGCAAAAGTATAGCTTATTCCCCTTCACAGGTTGATGATTTTGTTGATGGGGTTGCTAGTTCTCTGCGTACTGCCTTAGACAACGCAGCTCCTTTGAAAATGAAAACCGTTAAAAATAGAAAGCTTGCTCCTTGGTTTAATGCAGAGCTGCGTACTTTGAAGCAAAATGCTAGGAAACTGGAGAGAAAATATCGCTCCACAGGCCTGCAGGAGTCCTTCCTAGTCTGGAAAAATGGTTTACTGCTGTATAAGAGGACCCTTTGTAAAGCAAGAGCAGCATACTTCTCCTCATTAATAGAGGAGAATAACAATAATCCTAGATTTCTTTTTAATACAGTTGCCAAACTCACCCAGAGCCATAGCTCTGTTGAACCGTCCATTCCACCTGCTCTTAACAGCAATGATTTTATGGGATTCTTTATAAATAAGATTGATCTTATTAAAAATAAGATCATAAGCACTCCTCTATCCGCGATTGTACCTGAGGTAGTCATGGAATCTGAACCGGGTTTAGACTGCTTTGATCCAGTTGAACTTTCTGAATTAGCAAAATTATTGTCTTCATCTAAGCCTTCAACTTGTATGTTAGATCCAGTTCCAACCAGGTTATTTAAGGAGGTATTCCCTTTGATCTCCTCCTCCATTTTAGATGTGATTAATCTATCTCTGTTACAGGGATATGTACCTAAAGCTTTTAAGGTTGCTGTAATTAAACCTCTGCTTAAGAAACCGTCTCTTGACCCAGATGACTTGGTTAATTATAGACCTATATCCAATCTTCCTTTCTTATCCAAAATTCTTGAGAAAGTAGTTGCCAAACAAGTTTGCGACCACTTACACCATAATGAACTTTTTGAAGAGTTTCAGTCTGGCTTTAGAGCTCATCATAGCACTGAAACAGCTCTGGTGAAAGTCACTAATGATATTCTCATGGCCTCAGATAATGGACTTGTATCTGTGCTCGTCCTGTTGGATCTTAGTGCTGCATTTGATACAGTTGACCATAATATTCTTTTAGAAAGACTTGAATATTTTGTTGGAATTAAAGGAACAGCACTAGACTGGTTTAAATCCTATCTATCTGATCGAATTCAGTTTGTTTATGTTAATGATAGATCTTCAACACACTCAAAGGTTACCTGTGGAGTACCACAGGGATCAGTGCTAGGACCAATTCTCTTTACTTTATACATGCTCCCAATTGGTAGAGTTATTAGACAGCATGGGATTAATTTCCACTGTTATGCTGATGATACCCAGCTATATCTGTCTATAAATCCAGATGAAGCTAACCCATTACATAGATTACAGGCATGTCTTGAAGACATAAAAACCTGGATGACTCTTAACTTTCTGCTTCTGAATGCAGACAAAACAGAAGTTATAATCTTTGGACCAGAGTCTCTGAAAAAGAAGCTGATTAGCCAGTCACTTCATTTGGATGGGATTAAACTGATTTCAGATAATAAAGTAAAAAATCTTGGTGTTATTTTTGATCAGGACCTGTCATTTAAATCCCAGATCAAAGAGGTTTCTAGAATTTCCTTCTTTCATCTGAGGAACATTGCAAAAATTAGAAATCTCCTGTCCAGGGGTGATGCTGAGAAACTAGTCCATGCATTTGTTACTTCAAGGCTGGACTATTGTAATTCTTTACTATCAGGAAGTCCACAAACTGTAGTTAAAAGCCTTCAGCTGATCCAAAATGCTGCAGCCAGAGTTCTGATGAAAATTAAAAAGAGAGATCATATCTCTCCTATCCTGGCTTCTCTTCATTGGCTTCCTGTTAAATCAAGAATAGAATTTAAAATCCTCCTTCTCACATATAAAGCCTTAAATGGCCAAGCTCCATCTGATATCAGAGATCTGATTGTTCCTTATGTTCCTAACAGAGCACTTCGCTCTCAATCTGCAGGTTTACTAGTGGTTCCTAGAATTTCTAAAAGTAGAATGGGAGGCAGATCTTTTAGTTATCAGGCTCCTCTCCTGTGGAACCAACTACCAGTTTTAGTCCGTGAGGCAGACACTCTGTCTACTTTTAAGACTAGGCTTAAAAGTTTCCTTTTTGATAAAGCTTATAGTTAGGGTGGCTCAGGTTATCCTGAGCTCTCTCTCTATAGTTATGCTGCTATAGGCTTAGACTTTTGGAGGACATAGGGACCCCCATTTCATCATTCTGCTTCATTCTCTCTCTGTTCTCCTATTCTGCAGAATCTGTTTGTTCAATCTCTAACCTTCTGCTCTCTCTGCTTTTCCTCAGAGTAGCTTTGCCTCGTCTGTTCCTGTTTGGCTGTGACGTCATCCAGGAAAGAAACATCAGCTGTGCTGCTTCCATCAACACCCTTGTTTGTAGATGTTGGAGATCGGCCTGTCTTCCAGTGTGGTCCTGTTTCTCTGGCCGTGGCTGGGTGGATGTGCTCTCTTCATCCTCTGGCATGGGAGCTGCCTTGGAGCTCGTCTACCTGGCTGTGTGTTTCCTGGACGGGGCCGCCTTTTACAGCTGCTTTTTGTATCTCTGCTTCTGTCTCCTTGAACCCCAGTCGGCCTTGGCAGATGGCCGCTCACACTGAGCCTGGTTCTGCTGGAGGTTTCTTCCTGTTAAAAGGGAGTTTTTCCTCTCCACTGTCGCTACAAGCATGCTTAGTGTGAGGGATTGTATTTGAGTCAATGAGTCAATGCAATCAACTGGTTTTCCTTAGATAGAAAACTTTATCAATTTGACTGTATGATCTGCTTGAACTGTAAAGTGCCTTGAGATGACATGTGTTGTGAATTTGGCGCTATATAAATAAACTGAATTGAATTGAATTGACCATTCAAGGACCAGCCAAAGATCAACCATGGACCAGCCAAGGATCAGCCAAGGACCAACCAAGGACCAATCAAGGAACAGCCATTTGACCAACCAAGGACCAGCCATGGACCAGCCAAAGAGAGTGGAGACCAACCAAGGACCAGTAAAAGAGCAGCCAAGGGCCAACCAAGGACCAACCATGGACAAACAAAGGACCAGCTATGGACCAGCCAAGGACCAACCAAGGAGCAGCCATGAACCAGTAAAGGACCGGCCAAGGACCAACCAAGAAGCAGAGCAGTCATAGACTAGCCAAGGAAAGGCCAAGGACCAACCAGGGACCAGCCAAGGACAAACCAATGACCAACCAAGGATCAACCAAGGATCAAACAAGGACCAACCAAGTACAAGCAATAGACTAGCCAAGGGCTAGCCAAGAACCAACCATGGACCAGCCAAGGGCTAGCAAAGAATCAAACAAGGACCAGCCAAAGACCACCCAAGGACCAACCAAGGACCCGCCATGGACCGTCCAAGGAAAGTGGGGACCAGCCAAGGACTAACCAAGGACCAGCAAAGGATCAACCAAGGACCCATCTAGGAGCAGCTAATGGCCAACCAAGTACCAACCAAGGACCAGCCATGGACCAGCCAAAGACTAGCCAGGAACCAACCAAGGACCAGCCAATGACCAGCCAAGGACCAGCCATGGAGCATCCAAGGAAAGTGGGGTCCAGCCAAGGACTATTCAAGGATCAACCAAGGACCAATCAATGAGCAAACAAGGGTCAACCAAGGACATGTCATGGACCAGCCAAGAACCAATCATTGACTGTTTCTGTGGATGTTAGAACAGTTTTTGTTTGGATTTTTTTGTTTTGTTCTGTTTTTTCAAGCTATTTTTATTTTTATTTTTTTTTGGAGAATATTTTTTTTAATAGGCTATAGCTTGACACTTTGCATAGAGGAGGTGGAGTCAAATTCAGCAAACTGTGAACTGCTGAGTTTTGGGTACGCAGAAACAAGTCAGAGTATAATCCTGTGCTCTGGACAGATAAACATTGATGACACAGGTAAAGACTTAGCCTTCAGGGGGCGCGGGGACACCTGGGCCCCACAACTCTCATAGTTTAAAGCTTCTGTGCTAAGCCAAATAGCAGTGTGATGTAGACAAATGTGAAGATAATTGGAAAATCATTTTTAATTGAATTTTATGTCATTTATAAAATCATTCCAGACTTCCTAGCATTTTTTCTGTGTTAGGTTTTATAAACACTTCAGATGAGCTGCAGAAAAACCAGTAGAGTGAAAATTACAGCTTGGAAAATAAACAGTTATTTGATAAGTCTGCATGTCGGATCATGTCCTGTGTTAATGTTAGCATCCAGCTGGAGATGAACACAACAAAGACCTGCAGCTACGGAGATCCACGTCTCCATGGGATTAAGCTGCAATCCTTAAGAAAGATTTAAAAAGAGCTGATGGCTTTGATGTAAATGAAGGAGCCTCGTCTTTTCAGAATCAGATCTTTCTGTGTAACCTTCCATTGCTACCTAAAGCCAGTCTGATGCAAACTCCTCCAGCTGATGCCTAAGATCAAACTAACTGTAGATCTGAAAGAAATAAATCTGATCCCACTATCAACCCTGAGATCCAGTGTAGTTATGAATAAACACACATTTCTGGTTACTTTTACTATCAAACTACACCCTGTATAATATCTGTCAAAATAAAGCATTAAGCCGTAAAAAGCCGGAAGTTACAGGAATTTTACCATGAAAAATGTATAAACTTTTATAAAACTGTTATTCTACATATCACTCATACAATAAAGAAACACAGCCACACACACTGAAAAACATAAATTGTTAGTAATAATGAATGAGAATGAATGTGAGGTATTTTTCCCACCGCTGACTGACCAGCGGGGTTACCATGGTTACCAAGATCATCCACATCAGGCCATCTTGCTGGTTGTTGTCGTTACTCCATTGAATGGGGAAAAGCTTAACTTCCTGTTAGTGTGCGGATGGTGTGTTGTCATGCCGATAACTCAGATGTTCGGCTGTCTGTGGCAGGAAGCTCCAGGATCGCCTTTCATCCCAGTTTAAACACCAGTATGACTGCAGAGAAGTCATTACTCTCCTGTCCCTTCACAGACACCGTACACGGCCTCCTGACCAGCACTGGGCAGCTTTGGCACCATGATGCTCATCTGGATGCATTATGGCTGCTCAGTGCTGCCAACTCCTAAGAAGGAAAAGTCACTGTTTGCTTCCCTAAAAGGTTTTTGCATTTCAAATGATCCAGCTACAGATTTGAGATCCCTCCGATTTATATGTGCACAGCTGGAAGGAGAAATGTGTGGAGTTTTTAAGAGAACATTAAAATAATACGCAGTATTCTGTCACTGAAGTGTCCCAATTAACCACTTATCATTTCAGGCCTTTTTATAGGTGCTGATGCTGTTGGCAGGAAGGATCTGTAGAGGTCTGTGTTGCATTGAATCTGGATCAGCCTCTGACTGAAAACAATGAAGAGGATGCTCACTATTGCCTATAATCTTCCTCACTATATAAATCATTCTTTTTTTATTTTACAGCACTAGTGGATCGTATTTCTGACAGTAGGCTGATAGGAAAGGTGGTATGAGAGAGGGGGAGGACCACAGGCCGGATTCAACCCGGGTCGGCCTCCGTACATGGGTCATGCGTGCTAACGACTGCCACCTGCATGCCCATAAAGCAGAATTCTTCATGAAATTGTCTCCAGAGGATCTAGAGGAGTTTCCTAACCAGAGCCGGTTTATCCACTAACAATAGCTGCCAGCCAAAGCATCCATTAACCCTGGTACATCACAGCCTGGAGTTCTGCAACATGGTGGCGGCCTGCCAAAAAATAAAAAAAAACAATGCTTTGTCTTTTCTTTTATGTTTAGACTCTCATATTTGTAATTTAATCATTGATAATCTTAAAACCCAATCTCATGGATTAAGGTTAGTCTGGTTGACTGTTTTTAAAATGTACTTCTAATCTGACGATCCATCAGTGTTGACATCAAGGACCAATGGCGTAACTATCGGTAAGCAGAGACTGCAGTTTCTTAGGGGCCCCCAACCCCGTCACTGACATCTGGTTGGCCCCCTACGCAATTGTGGACTAGGACGTCTCTTTGCAGATGTAATGGTGCAAAGAAATCCTCTTCAACCCACCTGATACTAAACCGATAGACCAGACTGTACTTATACTGCAACACATGGCAGATTTCATCACGATGTTGAGCCGTTTAAACACGACACCAATAGCAAAGCAGACAGTGGTACTTTTAATTACTATGTTAATAACTGTGTGAAGTTCATTAGACGGTTGGTAAAAAATACAATCATATCAAATGTTTCAAACCGCAATAAAGACCTTAAAAGAACAATGTATTTAAGTATTTTATTTTTCACAACGCGACTTGGAATTATGGGTAATCCAGAGCGTAGATTTTAACCATAACCGTTACGCACAATGTGTTAGCGACGATGGATACCAAAAAGAGGAACTTAAGCTGATTCCAGAAAAGAAAAAGCAAAGAAGAGCTGCTGGAAGAACGGAAAAAACTTCTCAAAATAGGAGGATGTTGCTGCTGCAGTGAGTAAAGGTTGCAACCAGGAGAAGAATGGAGAGAGCGTGGGGGGGGGGGGTGTGGGGGGGGGGGGGGGGGGGGGGGGGGGGGCTGTGAAACTCAAGGAAGCCCGATAAGATTCATTTAACAGCAGAACATACTAAAGTATATCCATGTCTAGTGAAGGTGAAGAATGATGAAATGATGGCGTGTGCATGTATGGCGCACATTTCGGTGGGGGTGGGGGTGCGTTGCACTTCATATGGGGCCCACACAGATAATGTTGCTCACGGGCCTACCGTTGTGGCGTTACGCCATTGTCATTGACTGATGAGACGTTTAAAAGATTCCCACCTGTGATTAAACCAAAATATCTGCAATCATCAGAAAGTCGCTGCGTTAGTCACAGCAGTGAGGCCAGTTTTTATTTGGGACACAAAATAAGCAGATGCAGCATCTAAACATCAAGGTCACGGCTAATGAGGTGATGCAGCTTCTCTCCGAGCGTCATAAAACCTGGATCCTCTGACTCGGATGTTCTGTCTGTCAGATCAGGCCACTGGGAGGTAAGGACGGATGTGCACACAGACACACACATAGAGAGTGATACTAGAAATGCTACAGCTGCAGAGATTATGGGGGTGGGCCAGGTCCGGATCAGGCCCACGGATCAGTCTGTACTTTTTTTACCAGGGTTATTTAGTCCCTTCAGCTATTCAGAAGTAAACAAGATGCTTGCAGGATAAGTCATCAGTGTCTGACTTTTGAGCCAATCCACAGGTTCCCATGGTTTGACTCATGAACTCATCACAGCAGTTCTTAGAACGGCGGCACGCAACACCATGACACAGGCCCTGCACCTGTCCCACCGGCCCCCGGTGCCACCGCCTCAGGGTGTTTGTGTCAGCAAGTCAGAGAAACTGGGAACAGAGCAGGTCTAATTCAGTCTGACTGGAGGAAATAAACTGTTTAACTTCCTTCATTCTGTCAAAGCAGCCAAACTTAGGTTGGATTAAAGGTTTTATTTCAAAATAAAACGTCTAAACATTTTGTACATGCATGACTGAGTAGAGGACGCCTACACTTGCTCTGTACTGCCACCTTCTGGACAAAGTTTATCTTTTCCCCTCAGCCTCATCTGACCGGTTGGATATTTCCCAATAATGTGGCCACTATGAAGGACTGTTGGTAGGGTCAAAGGTCAACACACATGGGGTAGTGACACATGTTCTCTGTGTGACACATGCTGAGCACAGAGCTTAAATCAGTGATGGGTCCATTAACAGCGATGCGTGGAGCCCATAGAGCTAATCACTGCATCGGTGCGCGTGTCGTTTCCAGAAAGTCATGTGACCGATCCAGGAGTTGCTTCTAACTGACTGACTCACTAAACTGGGTTTAAAAACGGATCTGTCAACATGATGCATCTGCTAAAAAAAGTCTCGTCTTTTGCGATTTATCATTAAAATGATCCAGAATTTAGGAGCAGCCTAAAAGGAATAGGAAGATTTTTATTTTTATTTTCTTGTTGTGTTTTCCTCTCAGTTACTACGCAACTTTTCTGAATTAAAGTTCATTTCAAATTGACTCTTAGTTTAATTGATGTTTTTACTGTACTTATTGTTTTGAAATTATGATTGAAAATCCTAGTCTACAGGTATCCTCATTCATTTTCCCCTAAATGAAGTATAATATATATATTTTTTTTCTTTTTAAAAATAGATGTGAAATAATACAATATAACCTACAATAACTTGAACGATATCATTGTACTAGGTCAGGGGTCGGCAACCCGCGGCTCCGGAGCCCCATGCGGCTCTTTAGCGCCCCCTTGCGGCTCCCTGGAGCTTTTTCAGAGATTTATGAAAATCTATTTTTTTTTCTTTTTTTTATATGGTGTGCAGGAGGTCAAACAAAAATGAATGATGTTTTCCAATGCTGTAAACATTTGTATAATAAATAAATGTAAACAATAATCAGCCTCATAGCCATAGAGATCAGTGGTCATAACTTGCAACCATTGCAGCGCGCTGCCAGGCTAACACAGCTGCAGGTGTGGCTCTAACTATGGATCCCAATGGGGGAAAAAAGAAGATACACTATATTGCCAAAAGTATTTGCTCACCCATCCAAATTATTGGAATCAGGTGTTCCAATCACTTCCATGGCCACAGGTGTATAAATTCAAGCACCTAGGCATGCAGACTGTTTTTACAAACATTTGTGAAAGAATGGGTCGCTCTCAGGAGCTCAGTGAATTCCAGCGTGGAACTGTGATAGGATGCCACCTGTGCAACAAATCCAGTCGTGAAATTTCCTCGCTCCTAAATATTCCACAGTCAACTGTCAGCTGTATTATAAGAAAATGGAAGTGTTTGGGAACGACAGCAACTCAGCCACGAAGTGGTAGGCCACGTAAACTGACGGAGCGGGGTCAGCGGATGCTGAAGCGCATAGTGCGAAGAGGTCGCCAACTTTCTGCAGAGTCAATCACTACAGACCTCCAAACTTCATGTGGCCTTCAGATTAGCTCAAGAACAGTGCGCAGAGAGCTTCATGGAATGGGTTTCCATGGTCGAGCAGCTGCATCCAAGCCATACATAACCAAGTGCAATGCAAAGCGTCGGATGCGGTGGTGTAAAGCACGCCGCCACTGGACTCTAGAGCAGTGGAGACGCGTTCTCTGGAGTGACGAATCGCGTTTCTCCATCTGGCAATCTGATGGACGGGTCTGGGTTTGGCGGTTGCCAGGAGAACGGTACTTGTCTGACTGCATTGTGCCAAGTGTAAAGTTTGGTGGAGGGGGGATTATGGTGTGGGGTTGTTTTTCAGGAGCTGGGCTTGGCCCCTTAGTTCCAGTGAAAGGAACTCTGAATGCTTCAGCATACCAAGACATTTTGGACAATTCCATGCTCCCAACTTTGTGGGAACAGTTTGGAGCTGGCCCCTTCCTCTTCCAACATGACTGTGCACCAGTGCACAAAGCAAGGTCCATAAAGACATGGATGACAGAGTCTGGTGTGGATGAACTTGACTGGCCTGCACAGAGTCCTGACCTCAACCCGATAGAACACCTTTGGGATGAATTAGAGCGGAGACTGAGAGCCAGGCCTTCTCGTCCAACATCAGTGTGCGACCTCACAAATGCGCTTCTGGAAGAATGGTCAAAAATTCCCATAAACACACTCCTAAACCTTGTGGACAGCCTTCCCAGAAGAGTTGAAGCTGTTCTAGCTGCAAAGGGTGGACCGACGTCATATTGAACCCTATGGATTAGGAACGGGATGTCACTTAAGCTCATATGTGAGTCAAGGCAGGTGAGCAAATACTTTTGGCAATATAGTGTAGCTGATGAGGAAAGAGGATTCAAAGAAGAAAGGAGCGAATCATTTGCTTTCATTATCAAAGAGGAAGGATTGCCTCCATGTTTGCTTTGGAAGGAGAGGTTGTCCAAAAATAAAGAGTCATTAGGAAAGGCTTTTCCAGGGAAGGCTAAATCTGAAGCCCACCACCAAGCTGGGGGGGCGGGGGGGGGAGAAAAAGTGTGATTGCAGAACTTCTGGATCAATTAGAGGAGAGAAAAGATAGATTTAAGAAGCAGATTTTATCTCCAAACTCCACTACTGCTGCTAGTTTGGCTGCAAGGATGGAAAAGCCTCCACAGATCTAACAGGCAGCTCTGATGCAAACCCCCAAATCCTAAAAATCTAAATCCTTTCAGGGTGAGAGAGCTCTGCTCTGATGATGTCAGTTCCTGCTCGGTTCCTCAATCAGCTCCTCCCAACAGAAACACGTCCAGCATAGAAAGATTCCTTTATCCTGTTGGAAGCGATGCACCATGGGAGCGTTCACTGCTCCTCCCTCACCTCATGCTGCTATGTGACATTTGCTCCTGGATAAACATTTAGTCAAGAATGCTTTTTAAATATTTAAGCCCACATAGTCCTTTTCTATAGTGGGATAAAACATGTTGCCATACGAGGCTTATAGAAGACTTTTACATTTTTGCGGCTCCAGGTTTGTTTTTTGGTCTAATATGGCTCTTTGAGCAGTTGACCCCTGAGACAGGTCATCAAAACATTTCAGTTTGGTCCAATCAGCTGCATGTAGTGTCTTTAAATGTCCAACAGGTGTCAGTATTCTGTGAGACAGAATCAACGCAGCATCACTACAGTTTGGCTTCTAGATGCCTCATTAACCATTCAATAGTTCTACCACCAAACACTCTAATTCTAATCTGATTAGCATCATCTTAGTGACGTCTGTAAAGCTGGATTCAGCCTGAAACTCCTGGATGGAGCTCCACTGTGGATCCATGGGAGGAGGAGCTACAACGAGTCGGTAACATCGATCCGCACACAGAGAGGAGCATTACTGCCCCCCTCTGGCATGGAGCGGAAAGGTACGTTCAGCCGAACGCGGAGCGAAGGATTCCCATGTAATCTGCATGTAGAGGCCGGATCTGGAGAAGCGCCAAGCTGAGCGGGAACGCTGCCATCTTGCCCTGTTAAAAAATCTCTAGAAATAAACTAAACATTGAAACGTTCATGCTTGGAAAAGTTTAACGGGTATGAATACTTTTGGAAGCTGCTGAATGTTTAAATTGACAAGAAGGAACAAATCTCCCATTTAATCCTGTTTATTGACGTACATTTAGTCATTTAGACAACAACATGTTTTTATCTTAATCCAGGTTCAGATCAGCAAACAGTGAAAAAATCCAGCAGATCTGACAGATGATTCGACTCCATCACCAGATCCAGGTTTTTATTCAATTATGGAGACCAAGGAGACATTCGGTGGGTTCCATTGAATCCCAATGTGGAGAATCTGTTAGGTGCGGCTGTCCAGACCGGGTGGAGGATGGGACCCCAGCTGGGCCGAGGAGGCGTGGAGGAGTCAGCCTCTCCTTCTAGGACATCAGGAGCTCTGGTTGTACATGCATGACTGAGTGGAGGACACCTCCACTTGCTCTGTACTGCCACCTTCTGGACAAAGTTTATCTTTTCCCCTCAGCCTCATCTGAGAGGTTGGATATTTCCCAATAATGTGGCCGACTGGAGTCTGCAGGTCATCTCTTCAGGAGGCTGTTGATGGCTTTAAGCTCTTCAGCAGACAGTGGGGACAGGCTGTAGCCTCGCAGCTCAGGGTTTCCTGGAAGCAGACAGAAGAAAACACGGTTATCCTTCTTCTTCTGGTCGTTTACGGCCAGCTGGCATCATGCAGACCGGTCTGATGAGAGGACGACATGAAAGCAGGAGTCATCACCCTTTCATCAGACTTCTGCTCATAAATGTCACAGGTTGGGCTGCCCACAGCATCACACAGCCTCCTCCGTACCCGGGTGTGATGGGAACCATCTGGAGCTACTTCCTCACTGGGCATTCCAGTGAGGAAGGAAACCAGCAAATAACCTAAAACCAGGAAAACGACCGATTCCTTCAAACATTTTAGCCCCTTGTTGATCTGCAGGGGGCGCCAAAACGGGGGACAAGCTCACCAGCTGAGCTTCTCCTAGGGTTTGAATACTTGGAGGCAAAACGACTTTTTTTTTTTGAGACAAACCGTCTTGGTTGTCATGGATATGTGAACATACTTTCTGACAAATTTACTTTATTAAAACCTGTTCAACATAAAGAATCAGAAAACAACTAATTAAAGATACATTTTAAAAAGAGAAAATGCAGAATAAAATGAGCTAAAAGGTCTTTATTAAATGTGTGAACTCCACCTTCACACTCCTTCATGTTTTGTTAAAAGCTAAACATTGTCAGCAGCAGCCAATAAACCAGTGGTTGTTCAGCTGATCTTTTATTCACTTAAAGGGCGACTCCCCCTAAATCAACCTTTGTTTGCTGATTAGCTATAATATGGGATCCTGCTCTATGGCTGCGTTTGATTCCAGAGGCTGTGTCCTTTAAGGACCCGCTCTACCTGCCTGGATCCTTCGAGGTCTGTGAAAATTCAAACAGGTCCAGCCTTCTCCGGCTTAAACCGCCTGTACGCTCTGTTGCCTAGCAACAGTTGACACAAAAAGCGGGGAAATAATGAGGGCATGGTCAGCAGCACTCAACTGAACCTTTCCATATCAATGCCTTTTGCACCATGACTCTCCTACACTCTGATCACTGCTGCACTTTAAATGGAAATGTTCATTTCACTGTTGTAAGCTGTATGCGGCGAAAGGTCATCTTGTCTAAGAATGGACCCTGAACTTCTCACTGCTGCTCTGGATGCTGATAACATTTCTGAGGAGCTTCAGCAGCAGTACTGTCATCTCAGATATCAGATTGATAGTCCCCCCTCCTGCAGAGATGTTGGAAGTATCAGGCAAACCCATTTTCACAGGGACAGATAAAACCTCTTAATAAGCCAAACATTACCGCCATATATCTGACTCAGTAACCATTAAAGTCGGAGGGAAGCGGCTGTTCCAAACGTTGCATTTCCCGATTCTCCCGAGTGGTGCACGACTTTACGCCATTGAGTAAAGTGAATGTGATTCGTGGGCGGGATTATTGTGAGGTTTGCAAGGAAGTTTGGTTGTGGCTGGTTTCTAGGAAGCATTTTGCTAACCAGTTAGCAACTTAGTGCTAGCAGATTCATGTTTGAGCCCTTGCCTCGCAATGCTGCCAGTTCTGTTAGCTCTACGCCTGCCGAAGACACAGACGTCCATCCCCGTGGACACTGGGACGCAACTCAATGGGAAAGGAAAGGATTCTGGTTTCAACCGTTGCGTATATTAGCTGCGACACATGAATCAAGACGCTATGACCGAAAACATTTGATTGACAGATGACCGTTGATATATGATTGGCCGAATTTAGGTGTTCAGGCTGACGTAGAACTAACTGGCCTGCAGAAGATAAAATAAAATAAAAACAGCATTTTAAGACAGGATTTTTGTTTTTTAAATAGAAATTTTCTCTATTTTTGGACAATATGATCTGATAGTAGGGCTGCAACTAATGATTATTTTAAAAATCGATGAATCGGCCGATTATTTTTTCGATTAATCGATGAATCGGACAAAAAATATTTTTTATATTAACCTCTTTATTCCAAAATAAACATTTTAGACAGAACAAACAAGCACACCAGTACAGGTTGCTCATTAACTGTCCTGGTGCAATAAGAAAAATAAATGTTTGTGTTAAAACTACGCAAACTTACATGAGAAATGTAGCTGTACATCCACAAAATATAGGCTACTTTGTTTCATAAAGCGCAAAAAAAGACATTTTTGTTTTTAAAAGCCCCTAAGGGGTTCAAACAATAGGCCCCCCCATTTCAACAAATGAGGTTTTTTTAGACTAGAAGAGTTCTGCCTTTTAAGACAGGAAAGTATAGCAGTTAAAGTTGCTACTTGAGAAAATACTGAACCATAGAGATAAAAATAGCCTGTGATTCAAATTATAAATTGTATTTGGAATAAAAATGAGAGAACTAGGGGTGCTAAAAAACACATCCTCCAAAGACAGATATTTACATGGGAATGTGGCAGATAATTAATTGACATATTACTGATCTTGCTGGATTTTATTCTGCTTTACTTCCATAAATTGCAGGATCTTTACTTTATCTTTACCAGAAGATTTAAACTTTAAAAGCCTTGCCCTCATAATTTGCAAGTTAATTTATTTATAAAGAAAATATAAACGCTGCTTAAGCTAATTCAAATGAAATTAAAAGTAAAATAAGTAGCCAACCTTATCACTGTCTGTAACCTACTAACACGGTAAGGAAAGCATCAGATGAGCTACCTGAGAAACTAACGTTGCGTTTCCCCACTTTAAAATGAAACAAACATGGCCGCTCACCCTGCTGATCAGCTCTCTTCACTGCCATCGAAGGCTCCAGCGTGTTTCCTTTTCAGGTGCTGCATCATAACAGCGGTGCTTCCGCGCCATGTTCATTTGTTTTTACAAAAGTTGCATGTTACGACTTTTTTCGCTGATCAATTTGCGCCGTCAATCCCAGCGCATGCGCGCTTCATTTGCAGTCTGGAGGCTGAGGGTAAACATCCTCTGACTGCAGCGCTGAGAGGGACTCCTGCGGGAGAACGGGGTTGGGATGGGGGAGGAGCCCCACGGCAGAGTAGGAACGATGCATGCTTTCATGTAAGAGTCTCCAAAAGCCGCCAGTGACACCGTAAAAAGTCGCCAGATTTGTCGCTAGTCGCTTTTTTAAAAAAATAGTCGCTGGAGGGGTCTGAAAAGTCGCTGAGTTGGCAACACTGCACATGCAGCGCTGACTCGCTCTGCCGTATTTTTTCTTCTTCCCACGTTTCAGTCAAGTGGCAATGATGACGGCGGCCGCGGATGACGCATTAATCGCGCGACACAACTAATCGATGATGAAATTCGTTGCCAACGCTTTTAAGAATCGATTTTTATCGATTTTATCGATTCGTTGTTGCAGCCCCATCTGATAGAGCACATTAATATACATGTTTAAGCCAGAATGATTTGACATTTAAATATGACTTCCCTACGACTTTAAAACAACTACTTTCAATCATTTCAGACGGAACTATTCACGGACTTCGGCGCCATTTCCCTTTTTCCTATGAGCACGGAGCAGCTGGCTTGCTTGGTCCCGCAATGAATCATGGGATACCCAAGGCTGCGGAGGACACAGCGGACCTGTCCTTCAAAACGGGGGAAAATAAGGACATATTTTTTTAGCCGCATAACGAGGAGCCTTGGAATCCGACCAGACCTCGGCGCCGTGCTATGACGTCATCGGAAGACGAATCTTCGCAGGACGCAGCCGTTGGATTGGAACTCCTTACTTGTTTCTCAGGCTTTTTTTTTGGACAATTTATTGCACGTTTGTCAAAATCTTGCATTTGTGGCGCCCTCTTCAGGTCTCCAATGGGTTACTGCATCTGATGTGGGTTTTTGACTTATTGTCAATAGGAAGGGAAAATAAATATAATCAAAATAGAAAATAATTCAGGATTTTGTTCATAATACAATTTTATAAAAATGTAGATAAAACACCTCTGCATCATCTGTCTAGTCTAAAATAATGACTTGGGATTTATTTTCAGTAACTGAGTCATCAACAAGTCATCTGTGGGTGGAAGTCCGGCTATGGAGCGATGCTGTCAAACGTGTGGCGCTAAACGCTCTGAGTAGGCGTTTCCCCCCTAAGGAGCGGCGACTCGCAGCCAAACGACGGTTCAGTTACTCATACCTTGCATCTCGTTGAGGCTGTTGACCTTTGCTTTCAGCGCTTTGCGTAGGTCACTGATCTCCTTGTCCAGCTGCTCCTGATCTACAGATGAGAAAAACAACGTTTAGATTTCCTTTCCCCTGAAATTTGGATCGTTATTGTGTGGAACAGCTCACCTCTCTGGATCATCTCTCTGGTTTTGGATTTGGGGAATTTGATGAACATATTTCCGAAGCAGACCTTGACTTTTTCTGCAAACAACAAACATCAGACTGTGGACCGTTCCTCAGCATAGATGAGCCAGGAGCGTGTCTGAACCTGGAGAACGGCGCTCTGCCATGAAGACTCACCTGAATCGGACACCTCGTGTTTCAGAGCGCTCAGCGCCTCCCGGTTCTGGTTCCTCTTCAGATCCAGGTCTATGATCTGAAACATCAACAGAGAAGCTGAGCGTCTCAGACAGGAAGTAAAGCTCCTGATTACCATTCAGTCTCTCCTGTTGGCTTAGACAACTTTTATTGTTGAAATTTTGTTTTGTACTGCTTTCATGACATTTCCATTCCTTAAAGTGCAGCACTGAATAAATGTGTGTGTGTGTGTGTGTGTGTATATGTATATATATATATATATATATCAGTGTTTCCCACAGGATTTTAGGAGACTGTGGTGGGAGAGTCTCTGACCTTCGGGGGTTTTGCAGATTTTTAAGCGTGGTGTATCCCACTTAAAGGGGAGCGCCATTTTTTTTTTTTTTACAATTAACGTCTTCCTATGAGAAACGACTTGAAGACACAAACTAAACTGTTCATAATTGATCATTTATGGTACGCCATCATTCATAACATCTATTTATATTTATATATTTTTTTAAACATAGCGGAGTGTTCTGTTACCTGTTGTTTAGTGGTGAGAACATCCTCTGCAGCTTCTTCCACTTCTGTTAAATACTGCAAAACACTCTGAGAGGCTGCTGGCTCCATGATGCTGGTGTTTCACCAAAACACGTCCGACCGGAAAATAAAACAGCAGAGAGGAACGTTCCGGTGAGACGGGCGTGGAGGCTCATTGCCGCCATCTAACGGATCATGGTGGTAATGGACCCGCCACATCTTTTCGATCATGAAGATTAGCTTTCTTACAATAGAAAAAAATAAAAGAAACTAAAAATCATAGGTATGTTTAAAGCCTGTCTAAAGGTTGCTATATTTGAAATGTACTCTTAGTCTGACCAACCACCTCGTTAAACCTGATGATAATTAAATCAATGCTTAATTTCTATCACTCTAAGAGCTGCTGGAAACATTTTAAAATAATAAAATCCGATTTTGGAAAGTTTTCAACACAGTTCTCTGTTTTGTTTTGAATTTATGTCGTAGACCGGAGGGAAACTGATGATTTATTTTCTAAAAAATTACTAATGAAAATCTGAAAAGTGTGGTGTGCCATTGAATTCAGCGCCTTTTATATCAGTGCAACATAGGGCAGTTTACTGGTGGAGTCTGAGCAACCAATATTATGTATGGAAACGATTTATTTGAGAAGCAGGAAATAGATCAGTCACACAAACTGATGATAAATGGGACATTTAAGATCAGACCATTAAAAGTTTAATATAGAAATGTGGGAATAAGGAAAGACATGTTGAACAGATGCTTATATGTTACCTTTAAAAGCTGCTTCAATCTGATCAATCTATGAAAGCTAAGCAGTCAAAATTAGCAACAATATTTAGATTTATTTTAAGTGATTTTTTTTCACTCATTCATTTATTTTCCAAACTGTATATAGATATTTAGCTAAAAATTGGCAAGTGGCAATGGCTCGTTGGCTCGTTGTGGCTCGTTGCAGCAGTTCCATTGGCTCGTCAGCAAATGACACGGCTTATTACTGGCCACAGCCACTAAATAATTTTTTCATGTAGTTTTTTAATTACTTTTTTTGGTATTTAATTATTTTTTGGGTATTTTTCGTGCCGTTTTACGGCAAATACCGTATTTATAGTAGTTCTAACTAGATTGTTTTTTTTTTATATTGTGATGTTATTGCTTAATAACCTGTATTAAAATGTATTTTTTTATTTTGTTTTGTATTGTGATGTTATTGCTTAATAAACTGGATTAGAAGTTTTATTATGTCACATTTACATGATGGAACAGAGTAGTTTGTCTGCCAATAAGTGGCCTCGGTCGGCAGCAGGCACCATCAGCCACTCCGGAGGCAGCATATTGGTAGCCGCCACTAAGCAGCCACCGCAACGGCAAGAAAAATAAAAAAAATAAAAAATGAATAAATAAGGAATTTGCCAAAAAACTGCAAGAAGAAGAACTAAAAAAAGAAAATAAGTTATTTAACGAAAACCGGCTTCTGCAGCCACCAAAACGGTGTCAGTAAACCTGGGAGTCGCAAGCCTGCCACTGGAGTGGCCGATGGTGGCCGCTGCCGGCAGATGCTGCCCCCGGAGTGGCTGTGTAGTGGCCATGGTGCCCGCTGCCGGCAGATGCTGCCCCCGGAGTGGCTTTGTAGTGGCCATGATGGCCGCTGCCGGCAGATGCTGCCCCCGGAGTGGCTGTGTAGTGGCCATGGTGCCCGCTGCCGGCAGATGCTGCCCCCGGAGTGGCTTTGTAGTGGCCATGATGGCCGCTGCCGGCAGATGCTGCCCCCGGAGTGGCTGTGTGGTGGCCATGGTGGCCGCTGCCGGCAGATGCTGCCCCCGGAGTGGCTGTGTAGTGGCCATGGTGGCCGCTGCCGGCAGATGCTGCCCCCGGAGTGGCTGTGTGGTGCCCGCTGCCGGCAGATGCTGCCCCCGGAGTGGCTGTGTAGTGGCCATGGTGGCCGCTGCCGGCAGATGCTGCCCCCGGAGTGGCTGTGTAGTGGCCATGGTGGCCGCTGCCGGCAGATGCTGCCCCCGGAGTGGCTGTGTAGTGGCCATGGTGGCCGCTGCCGGCAGATGCTGCCCCCGGAGTGGCTGTGTAGTGGCCATGGTGGCCACTGCCGGCAGATGCTGCCCCCGGAGTGGCTGTGTAGTGGCCATGGTGGCCACTGCCGGCAGATGCTGCCCACGGAGTGGCTGTGTGGTGCCCGCTGCCGGCAGATGCTGCCCCCGGAGTGGCTGTGTAGTGGCCATGGTGGCCGCTGCCGGCAGATGCTGCCCCCGGAGTGGCTGTGTAGTGGCCATGGTGGCCACTGCCGGCAGATGCTGCCCCCGGAGTGGCTGTGTAGTGGCCATGGTGGCCGCTGCCGGCAGATGCTGCCCCCTGAGTGGCTTTGTAGTGGCCATGGTGGCCACTGCCGGCAGATGCTGCCCCCGGAGTGGCTGTGTGGTGCCCGCTGCCGGCAGATGCTGCCCCCGGAGTGGCTGTGTAGTGGCCATGGTGGCCACTGCCGGCAGATGCTGCCCCCGGAGTGGCTGTGTAGTGGCCATGGTGGCCGCTGCCGGCAGATGCTGCCCCCGGAGTGGCTGTGTAGTGGCCATGGTGGCCGCTGCCGGCAGATGCTGCCCCCGGAGTGTTTGTGTAGTGGCCATGGTGGCCGCTGCCGGCAGATGCTGCCCCCGGAGTGGCTGTGTGGTGCCCGCTGCCGGCAGATGCTACCCCAGGAGTGGCTGTGTAGTGGCCATGGTGGCCACTGCCGGCAGATGCTGCCCCCGGAGTGGCTGTGTAGTGGCCATGGTGGCCGCTGCCGGCAGATGCTGCCCCCGGAGTGGCTGTGTAGTGGCCATGGTGCCCGCTGCCGGCATATGCTGCCCCCGGAGTGGCTGTGTAGTGGCCATGGTGGCCACTGACGGATGCTGCCCCCGGAGTGGCTGTGTGGTGCCCGCTGCCGGCAGATGCTGCCCCCGGAGTGGCTGTGTAGTGGCCATGGTGCCCGCTGCCGGCAGATGCTGCCCCCGGAGTGGCTTTGTAGTGGCCATGGTGGCCGCTGCCGGCAGATGCTGCCCCCGGAGTGGCTGTGTGGTGGCCGCTGCCGGCAGATGCTGCCCCCGGAGTGGCTGTGAAGTGGCCATGGTGGCCGCTGCCGGCAGATGCTGCCCCCGGAGTGGCTGTGTGGTGCCCGCTGCCGGCAGATGCTGCCCCCGGAGTGGCTGTGTAGTGGCCATGGTGGCCGCTGCCGGCAGATGCTGCCCCCGGAGTGGCTGTGTGGTGGCCGCTGCCGGCAGATGCTGCCCCCGGAGTGGCTGTGTAGTGGCCATGGTGGCCACTGCCGGCAGATGCTGCCCCCGGAGTGGCTGTGTGGTGCCCGCTGCCGGCAGATGCTGCCCCCGGAGTGGCTGTGTAGTGGCCATGGTGGCCACTGCCGGCAGATGCTGCCCCCGGAGTGGCTGTGTGGTGCCCGCTGCCGGCAGATGCTGCCCCCGGAGTGGCTGTGTAGTGGCCATGGTGCCCGCTGCCGGCATATGCTGCCCCCGGAGTGGCTGTGTAGTGGCCATGGTGGCCACTGACGGATGCTGCCCCCGGAGTGGCTGTGTGGTGCCCGCTGCCGGCAGATGCTGCCCCCGGAGTGGCTGTGTAGTGGCCATGGTGGCCGCTGCCGGCAGATGCTGCCCCCGGAGTGGCTTTGTAGTGGCCATGGTGGCCGCTGCCGGCAGATGCTGCCCCCGGAGTGGCTGTGTAGTGGCCATGGTGGCCACTGCCGGCAGATGCTGCCCCCGGAGTGGCTTTGTAGTGGCCATGGTGGCCGCTGCCGGCAGATGCTGCCCCCGGAGTGGCTTTGTAGTGGCCATGGTGGCCGCTTCCGGCAGATGCTGCCCCCGGAGTGGTTGTGTGGTGCCCGCTCCCGGCATATGCTGCCCCCGGAGTGGCTTTGTAGTGGCCATAGTGGCCGCCCGGAGTGGCTTTGTAGTGGCCATGGTGGCCGCTGCCGGCAGATGCTGCCCCCGGAGTGGCTTTGTAGTGGCCACTGCCACTAATTGAGCTTGCTGTCTCTCAAAAATGTCTTGGAAAAATCAACCCCTTATTTTTCTCTTAAAACTCGCTAAATAACCATAAATATTGCACCAATTTTTGACTGCCTAACTGTACAAACGGCGCTCGATAAGAATGTGTCTCAATAGAAAGAAGAATTTCCTGAACATGTTCCTGTTTGGCCCCTCAGTGGCTAAGAACTGACAGGGAAGGAAGGAACGTCTCCTGATTACAGTCTTGGTTTATTGTATTGGAATTATTGCCATAAAATTCAAAAACAGAGCAGCAACATAACTACCTGTGATGTTTGGATGTCATTCTGACATTTTTTTACACTATATTTCACAGATATAAACACCCAAAGACACAAATCTCCTCTTTCTGCTACAGCTTTGTTTTTATTTTCAAACATTCAATAGAAATGAAATAAAATGACTGGCCACCAGTATCGGGCGGGGCCCCGATCCAGCACTGAAATGGTGGTATCGGTATCAGCGAGTAGCAACGAATAGCGCACCGATACCATTTTGAGAGCCAAAAGTTTAAATATTGTCACCCATTCCATGTAGGCAATAAAAACTGGATTGTCTTTGTCTGAGTCTGTTTCCTGCTTCTCACAGGTAGGCAGCAGCTTGACATGAAGCCATGATGGCAATTATTTTACATCCCAGTAGTCTGCAGTTCTTCATATAAACACACACAGATCAATTTCAAACAGATGGTATCGGTATCGGCCAATAATGCACAGGCAGGTATCGGGCCAAAAAATGGCATCGGTGCAACACAAAAAATGACGACTCATTAAAAAAGATAGATATTCTTTAATCGTTTTTCAATCAGAAGTTGTCTTTTTACAAAATAAAAAAAACAAAAAACATTTCAGCTCAATAAAAGTGTCTTTTAGTTGGACAGAAGATTCCCGCCTCAGAGGCTCATGGAGACCAGCAGACGGGTGGGCTTCGGTTCAACGCCGCGTTATCTTCTCACACAATGGAGCCACTGCAGACCTACCAGGACCTGGACGTCCACCTGGACCCACAGGATGAAGGACCTCCGATCGCAGTAGTACCGAGCGGCACAGTGGATCCCTGCTCCTGGTGAAGCACGGTGGTGGCAGCATCATGCTGTGGGAATGTCATTCATTTAATGGAATGAGCTACATTCAGGAGTGATGAGGTAAAGTTCTGAGGGTCTGAGCAGCGCTGGGGGGGCTGACTGCAGAGATCCTCCTGAGATCCTGGAAGACCCACCTGGATCCTCTGATGTCCTGTTGGTCAGCAGCTCAATCGGATTTATAAACGTAGAACTCTGTAAATAGATTGGCAGTGATTGCTCTGGTTCGGCAGGGAGGGGCTCTTCCCTCCTGTTGTTTGGACAGCTCTGGGCGGTGGGGCAAATTATCTATGATGGCAGCGACGGTGTCCGGTTTGACTTCCTGTTCGTTCAGCCTTGGACCGGCTCTGTTCCGTCTCGCCTCCCTCTGTCTTCTGCCGGGGGCCCCCTGCCGTGGGGTCCGACCCGGCCCTGGCATCCATCCCCATGGGATGGCGCATGTTTCCTGAGGCCTGCATCCTCCGTAAGTAGCTGCTGGTCCTGCTGGGGCTGCCGGAGCGGACACGGCGCTCGCTGTAGCTCCGTTTAGGAAGTGGTGCCAGTCCCCTGCTGCGATCCGGCGCCGGGCACAGAGCGCAAACGGAACCGCACAGGAAGGGGAGGGCCCGCGGGCAGTGGAGGATGCATTTAGGGGAGCTGAGGCGGGACGGGGCCCCGGCCCTCTGACAGGCCGCTTTGACTCCGCCTACCTCCCGCTCCGTCTGAACCGTCTGGATCTGGTACCACTCTAGATGCAGCAGTCTCTCCAGGTACCTCTCCAAAGGTCCCACAGGTCGGGGCCCCAGGGCTCCCCGGCCCTCCATGTTGTAGAAGACGGCCAGCTGGCCAAGGCTCCAGGAGTTGAAAGGTGGAGGGAGGAAGTCTGGAAAGTCCGCCCCCCCCCGGCGCCGCCCTCTCACCCTCTGGCGCTGGAGGGCAGGCTGGTCCTCCTCCATGACCTCGGGCCTGAGCTGCAGTTGGGGGGGTGGACAGCGACAGGGGGAGGGGTGGGGTCTCTCAGACTCTGACAGGTCCGTGTCGCTGTCCACCTGGTTGGGGCTGCAGGGTGGCGGGGCGCGGCCTGGGGGGGTGCAATTCCTGTGGACGCCCCTCTCAGCTGATGACGCCTTCACCTTCTGACCGCAGCAGTCAGGACGACCGCTTTGTCTGCAGGAAACAGGAAGTCTGATTATGTCCATCAAACACGGCGCCATGACAACAAACACTCCAGCTCTGGTCTCACCTGAGCTCAGCACCACTGCTGGAGGACGGGTTGGACCGGGACCGCCGCTTCCTTCTCGCCACTGTCTGTGGATGGAGAGATCGGGGAGGGGTGAAGGAGGGATGGAGGAGGGATGGAGGAGAAATGGAGGAGGGAGGGAGGAGAGGTGGAGAAGGGATGGAGGGGAGATGGAGGAGGGATGGAGGAGGGATGGAGGAGAAATGGAGGAGGGAGGAGAGGTGGAGAAGGGATGGAGGGGAGATGGAGGAGGGATGGAGGTGGAACAAAGGAGAGATGGAGGAGAGATGGAGGAGAAATGGAGGAGGGATGGAGGGGAGATGGAGGAGGAACAAAGGAGAGATGGAGGAGGGATGGAGGAGAAATGGAGGAGGGAGGGAGGAGAGGTGGAGGAGGGATGGAGGGGAGATGGAGGAGGGATGGAGGGGAGATGGAGGAGGGATGGAGGAGAAATGGAGGAGGGAGGGAGGAGAGGTGGAGGAGGGATGGAGGGGAGATGGAGGAGGGATGGAGGAGAGGTGGAGGAGAAATGGAGGAGGGAGGGAGGATAGGTGGAGAAGGGATGGAGGAGGAACAACGGAGAAATGGAGGAGGGATGGAGGAGGGATGGAGGAGAAATGGAGGAGGGAGGGAGGAGAGATGGAGGAGAAATGGAGGAGGGAGGGAGGAGAGGTGGAGAAGGGATGGAGGGGAGATGGAGGAGGGATGGAGGACGAACAAAGGAGAGATGGAGGAGAGATGGAGGAGGGATAAAGGAGAGATGGAGGAGGGATGGAGAAGAAATGGAGGAGGGAGGGAGGAGAGGTGGAGAAGGGATGGAGGAGAAATGGAGGAGGGATGGAGGAGGAACAAAGGAGAGATGGAGGAGGGATAAAGGAGAGATGGAGGAGGGATGGAGGAGAAATGGAGGAGGGAGGGAGGAGAGGTGGAGGAAAGATGGAGGAGAGGTGGAGGAGGGATCATTAGCAAAAGGAGCATCATCCTGCTGATATATTAAAACATGGAGAATTAGAAGACAGACTAAATAAAGATAAAAGCTTTCTGGGTGTTTCTGTCCCTGATCAGGTCTGATTGTTCAGCATCAGAATAAACTTCAGCAGTTTGACAGGAACAGTTTCTCTGATATTTTAATCTGATGGCGTATTAGGGCCATTCAAAAATGAATGCAATCGCAAATTTACAAAAAGAGATAAAGTAGGAATTTAATGAGAAAAAAACAGGAGAAAAAATAACAAATTTGCAAGAATTTAATTTTGGAACAATGAAAGAATCTAATAAATATTAAAGTATGATACAGAAAGTACCTGCAAAAATAATTGATTAGGGGCCTCGGTGATGGAATGAGGCGGTGCAATGGCCTAATGGAACATTAAAGTAAAAATCAATGATACAATAAATCTGCATGTTTATAGAATAAAAGGAGCCTATAGGCGGAAGTTCAACTGAATAAACTGATTGCTCGCCTTCATCCGCCTGCAACAGCCAATCAGCTTTCAACCATGCCTCCACGAAAGCCAATCAGCATCCACAGTTCATCTTAAAAGGCCTCACATCCACAACTCGTCTGCTCCTGAGCAGGCGGCGGATGCTCTATGACTTCATTCAGATGACACCGTTTCCACCCCCTTCCACCATCGTAGCTAAGGCTTCATCAGAGCGTCATTCCTCCTGGACTCTTACTGCGTTCCTCGTCTCATCTTAACCGCTCTGGCCAAAGACAGCCATATTGAGCCTGACTCTGCCAGAGGTTTATTCCCAACAGGGAGTTTTTCCTCTCCACTGTCGCTTCATGCTTGCTCATCATGGACAGGTTCACTCATCCTGTGTTATTCAGCAGGACTTCCATCTTCCAGGTCCCTGAGTGAAGCTCTAGTATCAGCTCACGCAGTCCACTGGATCTCCCCATAAAGCTCAGCAGACCGTCTCTCCAACCAGCAGTCTACAGACTGACCAACTCCATCTATCTCCACTCCACCACCAGTTTCAGGCCTGGAGGGGAAACAGTCCTGTTCTTTGCTCCTGTTCATGCATATCTATCAAAATTCAGCGCTATGTTTCCTGCCGAGGTCTGACTGTCAAAGACAAAGTAATAAATAAATAAATACATTTCTCCTAATTTTCTTTTCTCTTCATGTGAGTTTTTCAGATTGATTTTTTTTCTCTCATCAATCTGGTTTTAGTCTCATAAGTTTTGTACTTTTTCCTTCTAAATATGCATTTTTGTGATTGTGTAAATTACCATGTTCTTTCTCTTAAATTAGCCTGTTTATCGTCATACATTTGCTACCTGTTTCCATGTTTCTTATATTATTCTTGTAAAAATGCCACTTTAAACTCAAAAAATTTCATTCCAATTTTTTTTCCGTCTTTGAATGGACCTATTAAGCCGCTGTAATAATAATGATAGAAACAGATTTAATGTTTGTTTCTGTTTTTCTTGTTTTCCCTCCATTTTCCCCAGGCCGCATGGCGCCCCCTAGCGGCCGCCACTGCTGATGTTCCTGAAGAGGATTATTCTGTTTGATCTCCTCCATTAGGCTGCATGGAGGAGGAGGAGGAACCTGGACTGAGATTCCCCCTGGACAGGTTTCCCTCCGCTGATGCTCATCATGTGGACCTTTGGTTCCGGTCCAGTCCAGACCCACCTGCTCCTGGTTCTCCTCCCTCTGGTTCGGACTCTGCGGCTGAGGAGACCTCCTTTGTTGCTGCCTCCTTCCCATGTTGGTCCTGCAGAGAAAAACAAAGCAATCATCTGATCCCATCAGAGGAATAAAGATGGCCGCACCCTCAGAACCCGGAACCCACCCAGCGGTTCTGCTGCTGCTTCTAGAAGCTTTCCTCCTCCATCCTCTGTCCGTGATGGAGCCCCGCTCCGCGGAGCGCTCCTGCAGGATGCTGCCCATCGGAGAACCGAAGCCGCCCCGCCCCGCTCCGCTGCTCGCTCATCTAGCTTCCCTCCAGCAGAGGGCGCTGCTCGTTCAGACAGACTCCACCACTTTTTTCCCTTTTTTTAAATGCTTTATTGGCAATTTCGTGTAACATTACAGAATTAATCAAACATCAAGCATAGATATACAACAGTTGGTGAAAGATTGGACAATTATAGGTGAAAGTATAACTTTAAGAAAGACGGGACATAGAAGGTATAAAAAAATAAATAAATGAAATAAACATTAAAAAAATAATATCTAGGGGTTTACATTGAGTTCACGGTAATTTACAAAATTGTATAATTTCATACCATTTTTGTTCTTTATAAATTTAAGTGATTGAAATTACAAACAAAGTCTTTAAGAAAAACGTTGAAGTTTGGCTTGTTCCTCATGTATTTGTGAATGAAAAATGTCCCCATCATGAGTAAAACATTAAAGGCTATAGGTCCTGCAGGTTATCTGTCATTTCTATTCCAAACAAAACATTCTCGTTGTCCAGATGAGAAGGAGAATCAAATTTAGATGAATCTGTGGGATGTATCGGGAAATTCCTTGACAAACAAACTACGTCTGACATTGTTGGTCAGCTTTTTATCAATAACAGACTGACCGTTGAGTAACAGAGAGGGAAGTTTTACCTGGACATGGTTTAGGAGCAGGTTGTATGACATTATGATCAGAGGCTGAGGAAGGGCTTTGATTAATATATTATATTGTTTTCTGTTCTTTATTTTTAATTTAGAGCAAAGAGTTTCAAAAGGTAAAACATTTATTTGTCATCAAGAATGTGCATTATCGACCATATACCACTTTCTAGCTAGCTCTTGTAAAATAAAGACTTATTCCTGAATAGGACATATCGGGAGTTCCATAGTGGGGTGTTATGACGACCACAATTATGCTTAAATATTAGTTTCCAATAAAGTAAGACGCGTTGATGAAAAGAAGTTTAACAGGAAGTTTCTTAGGATCAGAGTCACATTTAAGGAGGAAGTTAATTCCTCCTAATTCTATCAATAATTTGGAGGGGATATGAAACCAAGAACTATTTTCATTTTTCAGAAAAGATTTGAGCCAATTCATTTTAATCATTCCGTCTAAACATTCAAAGTCTATCGCTTTAAGACCTCCATCATCATACTCTTTAACCATTGCTCCTTTCTAATGTAGTGCGTCTTGTTTTTCCAGATAAAGTTGAAGTTAATTTGATTTATAGCTTTAATTGCAGGTTTAGGAAGGGATATGGAATAAGCTGGATAGATAAATCCTGAGAGACATTCCATTTTTGTAAGGAAAGTTCGACCAAAAATTGATATGTCACGTTGAGACCACAAATTTAAGTTAAGTTTACATTTATCTAAAATATTCCAACAGTTTAGTTTTTCCAGTGATTTATTATCTTTGGTGATGTGAAAATATTTCACGACAGATTTAACAGGGATGTTATGAATGGCCGTCTGGGAAGAGTCGTGTATCGGTAACATTTCACATTTTTTTAAGTTTAATCTCAGACCAGAATCCTTGGAGTAAAACTATTTGATTCTATTGATTGGAGGATTTTTGGTATTTGATTGCTGTTTTTCATGAATACGGCCGTATCATCGGCTAGTTGGGTTATGGCGATTTTATTGCCTGAAACACTGAGGTTCTCAAAATCTACCTTTTTAATAAGGATGGATAACATCTCTGCTGCAGCGATGAAGAGTAAAGGAGAAATAGGACATCCCTGTTTAATGCCTTTATTAATAGAGATTCTAGAAGAGATGCCATGTGGCAGTGAGATCACACTGTTTATTTAAAATTTAAAAATTTTGATCCAAAGCCAAATAATTCTAAGGTGCGGAACATGAATTTGTGTTCAATGGTATCAAAGGCTTTAAAGAAATCTAAAAATAAAATAAAACTTTCATCTTCAATTAAATGATTGTAGTCTAGTAGATCGAATGTCAGACGGATATTGTTATGGATTCAGTCGATGCAATCAACTGGTTTTCCTTAGACAGAAAACTTTCAATCAATTTGACTGTATGATCTGGTTGAACTGTAAAGTGCCTTGAGATGACTTGTGTTGTGAATTGGTGCTATAGAAATAAATTGAATAGAATAATTACATGTCACCTAACCCTTTGCCTTCTGTTTGGTCCTGTCCCAACCCAACGTCCTCCCTCTATTGTCCCAATAAGTGGCGTGGGAATCTGTCCAATCTCCATCTACTTTGCTGGTCCTCGGAGTCCAACGCAAAGCAACACCACCTGAATCTGGCTCTGCTCATCACTTGTTCCCTCAGCAACAAATCTTGATCTCTGTCTCTGAATCTCAGCACAACGTTCTCCTCCAGCCTCTCCGTAGATCATCCACCTGACCTGCATCTCAGACCACCTAATAACCACTATGCATGTCAGCATCTTCATCCTATCCCTTGGCCTCTCTTATTACCAACATGTCCTCCTGAGCTGTCCTCCTCTGTCATCTGATGACCTCTGACCTTCTGACTCATTACCACACACTCTCATCATGTTTTGATCAGTTCCTATCAAAAACATGCCAAACACGTAAAATGAAAATGTTCATGTGGTTTTTAAAAAGGAGCCTTTTATTTTAATTTTCTTTCTGATGGTCTATAGGTTAAAGTTTTCCTCCAGGCTGCAGGTGAAAATACTCTTATCTGTGTTACAATAAATTGTGTGTGTTTAAAAAACCAGCTGGATATAGAATGAAACTTTTCACCCCTATTTGCTTCCTTGGGAAGCTGCTACAGGAACGTTCCTCTGACTTTAACCTCCAATCCAGCAGGGGGCAGTAACTCCTACCAGTTCTTCCTCAAACCGCTCAGGATGAAGTCAGTAGTGCGCCCTCTGGTGGACGTGGACGCTGCTGCAATGGCCGGAGTGGAGAGCTGGGTTCCGTCTCGGTGTCGGTCCAAAATGGAGCAGCTGCAGGAGTTCGTCAGGGAGCGGCTGAGCGCCGCGGCGGAGGAGATATTCGGGGCGGTGGAGAGAACCTTCTTAGAGCTGGAGAAGGAGGCGCTGGGGTCCATGGAAGCGGTCAGAACCGGAACCACCAAGCTGCTGCTGACGTCAGCAGAACCGCTGCCAGCTGGGAAGGATGCAGGTGGGTTTTACCTGCTTCTGTGGTCGATTTGGCCCCTGACTAAATGATTTCTGTTAAAAACAATAAAAACTTTCCTGTATGAAAACCTCATCCTCATCTTCACTGATTTAGATTTAGATCCATGTTGGCAGAAAACGTTTGGAGAAATAATAAAAAAAATAATAATGAGGATAATGAGAGATTTCTAAGCATCATTTTGGTTTTAATTTTCTTTAAATTCATGTTTGTGTTTTGAAAACTAAAATCTTGTTTTTTCAACCAATGAAAATCTTTGATCTGTTTTTAGAATCTTCAATTTTCAAAATAAAATAATTTTAAGAATGATTATTGAGGATTTTATTCCGTGTCCCACTGGAGAAATGTTCCTCTTTCCCATTGGAGGGGCTATAGATTCAAACCGGACTAGTTGGATCTGATTGGATCTGATTGGTTCTGATTTGATCTGATTTGATCTGACTGAATCTGATTGGATCTGATTGGTTCTGGTTGGATCTGGTTGGATCTGGTTGGATCTGATTGGTTCTGATTGGATCTGATTTGATCTGACTGAATCTGATTGGATCTGATTGGTTCTGATTGGATCTGGTTGGATCTGATTGGTTCTGGTTGGTTCTTATTGGATCTGATTGGTTCTGGTTGGATCTGATTGGATCTGATTGGTTCTGGTTGGATCTGATTTGATCTGATTAGTTCTTATTGGATCTGATTGGATCTGGTTGGTTCTGATTGGATCTGATTAGTTCTTATTGGATCTGATTGGTTCTGATTTTTCTGGTTGGTTCTGATTGGATCTGGTTGGTTCTGATTGGATCTGGTTGGTTCTGATTGGTTCTGGTTGGTTCTGATTGGTTCTGATTGGTTCTGGTTGGTTCTGATTGGATCTGGTTGGATCTGATTGGTTCTGGTTGGTTCTGGTTGGATCTGGTTGGATCTGATTGGTTCTGGTTGGATCTGGTTGGATCTGATTGGTTCTGGTTGGTTCTTATTGGATCTGATTGGTTCTGGTTGGATCTGATTGGATCTGATTGGTTCTGGTTGGATCTGATTTGATCTGATTAGTTCTTATTGGATCTGATTGGTTCTGATTTTTCTGGTTGGTTCTGATTGGATCTGGTTGGTTCTGATTGGTTCTGGTTGGTTCTGATTGGATCTGATTAGTTCTTATTGGATCTGATTGGTTCTGATTTTTCTGGTTGGTTCTGATTGGATCTGGTTGGTTCTGATTGGATCTGGTTGGTTCTGATTGGTTCTGGTTGGTTCTGATTGGTTCTGATTGGTTCTGGTTGGTTCTGATTGGATCTGGTTGGATCTGATTGGTTCTGGTTGGTTCTGGTTGGATCTGGTTGGATCTGATTGGTTCTGATTGGTTCTGATTGTTCTGGTTGGTTCTGATTGGATCTGGTTGGATCTGGTTGGTTCTGGTTGGTTCTGACCCAGAGCCTTAGATGATTCATAGACGTGTTTTCAAACACGCTTTTATTAAACCTTTTCTGCTCTTCTGTGTGAAACGTTCTATTTGCTGAGATGTTCTGGTTCTTCAGGATTTAATCGGACCTCCAGAACCTGGAGATGGAGGCGGTGACCTTCAGTTCCAGGAAGAGTCTCATCCTCTCCCGTCTGTCTGTGTTTGCAGCCTCTCCGGACCTCCGGGCGTCAGGGGAACCAGCCTCCACAGAACCAGAGCAGGTTCTGGTGAAGCCCATCAAAGATGAGTTTTGGGACGGTCCAGGATTCTGGCCCGGTCCGGACCAGGGGACCCTGATGGAGCAGTGGAACAGCGACTCCGTCTGTCTGAAGCTGGAGCAGAACCACAGCGTGGTGGAGGAGGGGACAGCTCACACCTCCGCTTACCTGGAAGCAGAATGTCTGGACCGGTCGGACTTCTGCCAGCCGGTGTCGTCTGAAGGCGAGCCGGAGGCCGAGGAACGCGCTGTGGGGGCCCGGAAGAGGCAGGCCCAGCGGAACGTCACTGCGTTCCACTGCGGGACGTGCGGAGAGTCATTCCTCCGCAGGAGCTCCATGGTAATCCATGCCAAGTCCCACGCTACGCCGTTTTCCCCCCTCTGTCCCTCGGAGCGTGCGGCGCCGGCGCCTACGGTGGACAACCTGTGCCACGTCTGCGGGAAGACCTTCACCACAGCCACCCATCTCAAACGGCACATGCTGATCCACACGGGCCAGAGGCCGCACCGCTGCAAGGAGTGCGGGAAGACGTTTGCCCGCGGCGAGTGTCTGAGGATCCACATGAGGATCCACACGGTGGAGAGGCCGTACGCCTGCCAGCGCTGCCCCAAGAGCTTCAGGCAGAGGAGCAACCTGGTCACCCACATGAGGATGCACACGGGGGAGAAACCCTACCTCTGCAGCATCTGCTCCCAGCCCTTCACCTACAAGAAGGACCTGAACAAACACACTCAGAGCCACAGCCTCAGCCCGGCGCCACTCTAACCAGACCGCGGCGGGCAGCGGCGCTCGCTGAGGTGCTCGGGAGGCTGGGTTTATTGGCCGCCTGTCAGAAGGTTCTGGGTCCACAGGCCGAGCTGGACGGAGGCCCGAAGCTCCAGACTGGGCCGCTGCTGGATGTTTGTCCTGATGGGATTCCTTCCTGGCTTCATCAGTCAGCAGCTAATGCTAACGCTAGCTATGTTTCTGTAGTCACCAAGTTCAGGAAATGACATCATCACACTGATCCTCTGGATTCTAGAGATTCTGGAGGAAGTTGTTGAACCTGTGGATGAGGGCAGACCTCAGATTCACTCGTTTATCCGTTGCTCTCCAGGCAGGAGGCCATAAATCCAGGACTATTCCAGGACCAGGAGCTGATTGGCTAACCCAGGCGTTTAACCCATAGCAAAAAGTAGTTTATTCAAGTATACTAAAAGTGCACTAAGTTCATACTTAAAATCAGGCAGTGCACTTAGAGTTTACTTATTCTAAACTATAATTCATATACTTAACAATAGTATAGCCAGGTGTACTTGACTATACTATTGTTTACTAAAGTATACTTTAGGTATACTTTAGTACACTTAAAAATGTCCCAATTTAGTTTGAAGAAGTATTACTTTAGTAATACTTCAAGTGCACTAAAAGTACATTGTTCGGTATACTTTCTAAACTTATACTTAACTATTGTTAATAGAATTTACTAAAAGTATACTACTTTTTGCTAAGGGAAGCTAGCCACCGTAGCTAGCTCTGACAGCAGGCGGCGTGAATGAGGCTTTAATCTCAGAGACAGAAATATTCCACGTTAATCTTAAACGATTCACTTCTTCAAAGTTTCGACGTTTTCATGTCTTCCACCATGTCTTCTTCATCACTTTTCCTCATTATTGCCTGTTTCTCTCCTTCAATAAAACAGTTGTTTAACCGTGTCTTTAAAGCAGCTTTACATGAAATATTTGAACCCATTTTCACAACAGGTGACTCAGTTCAGATGCAGATGGTCTTTCTGCTGCATTGTACGTCTTTAAAAGCTCACCGCTCATCAAGCTTCATGTTCAGATTTATCTCCTATTTTCTACTTGACTTTCTACACATCTTAATAAAAAGATTTTTAAATAAAATGTGCTGGTTGGGACTCAGTGAGCTACGGTGTACTTGTCTCTGATTCCATGACTTGTGTTTCATCTAAAAAACTTTGGTGTAAATCATAGATGTCCTTCTTTCATCTGCTGAATATTGCAAAAATGAGAAATCTGTGCAGGGGTGTTGCTGAGAAACTAGTCCATGCATTTGTGTCGTGGGAAAAAAGTAAACGACTATTCATCCTAGTTAAATAAACGGAGATCGATGGATTTCACTCAGGCGGCACATTTATTCATATCTTTGCAAAGAAAGAACAGTTCATCATACAGCCCTAATGCACAGCATTCTGTTCTGTTCTGTTCTGCATGAGCAGCGTTCCTTCCCCCTTACAGCAACGGAAAAGTAGTCAAAGTCAAAACAAATTACAGACACTTTGGTTAAACAGTAAAATGTTATGAATAAACCTTGAGAAAGAATCTGGTTGGTTATGGGAAGAAGCTCTGTCTGGTCTACAAACACCATCCTGCAGGGAAGGGTGTGGCCTTGAGAGAGAAACTGACTGAGTGAAAACTTTTATAGTGAGTAAATAGGATAAATAAATTAATATATAATAGAAGAAAAATAAAAATTTTCTGACAACAGACCACCGTTTCCATTATTAAAGGATATTATCCTTGTGTAATCGATATTTTTTTAAAAAGGAACATTTATTAATATAAAAAAAGCTAAGAAACTCAAATTGTGAGTATATGTAAAGAAAGATTAAAAACTAAGTTACTAAAATTAAAAAAATATATCAAAAATGCACAACTGCATTAAGTCGGTGGACAATGTTAAATGATTATATTAGATGGAAAAAATCCTGGAAAAGATTATGAAAGCTAAAATATGTTGCCAATAAAAAAAGCCCTGGAATCACATCTTAGTTGGCAAAAATATTTACTGTTTTCCCCTTTTTATGCTAAAATATCTATTTGCTGAAAATTTAAATTTTTAGTTCTTATCATTTTCAGTTACCCTTTTTATTTCCCTGGAAAGAGAAAAGTTCAAATCAGTCAAAACAATAGACCCCTTCATGTCTACAAACTGTAAGTCAAATTATTAATCTGAGCTTCATTAAAAGTAAAAAGGATCAATCTCTATGCAAAATGTTAAAATCATAACACAAAGATGTTTCACGCAGATGATGAGTTCAGCTCTTCAGAATCAGGGTCAGTCAAAGCTCACATTGAAAAGTTGGAGGATTTAATCTCAGCGCTCCTCTTCCCCAACGGTAGCTGAGACCCGATCATCAGAGTTCATTCTCTAATCCAGAAATCTCTCTCCAATACTGACCATCAGCTGCTCATCTAACACATGGACTTTCTTTTATTATCAAGAAAAGTAATATCAAACACTTAGATACTAAAAATGTTCATCTTTCATTAAAATACAACACATTTCCCTTCTCATTCATGTTCTATGATTAAAAAATGAAAAAGCCAAAGCTGATGTCAGACATCTTCAGGTGGGCGTCTCCATCTTTCTGTTGATGTTGGTCCCTTATACAGGCGACATTTTAAACGCGGTCTGAGGAACAGCAGGTCTTCAACACATCAGGTGGACTACTGATGTGTTAATGAACCAATCAGAGGGGACTATTATGCCCCTTTATTCTGATTTGCTTTGTTGGAGCTTTTCCTGGTTCCTTCCTGATGAGCTCTGATCACTTTCTTTTGATGTCTTTGAGCCACACCTCCTCCTGCTGAAGGATGGCTGAGAAGGTCCTCATCAGGGTCTCCAGGCACCTTGGTCCCTCTGTAAAGCCGTCTCTGACTAAGGGGAAAAAAGGTCTTTAATTTTAATGTGTCACCTCTCAGTCCCAGTCTGGCCAGAGGTCAGAGGGCAGGTCCGTTCTGTGGTCCAGGAAAGGGTCGACCCGTCATGAGCTCATGTGGAGGAAAACTGAGTTAAAGTTACCAACATGCTGAATTAAAGGAGCTGAGGGAAGGACAGATCAGATGTTATCTTAGCCTTTCACAAACAATAGTAGATAAAAATAAGCAGTTAAAGAACTTTGTAGCTTAAAATTCAGCTTAAAGAACTCTAGATTAAAAATTGAACTTTGTCACAAATCATTGAATTATTCCATAATTTCAAACTTACCCAGTAAATGTACTTCCTTAGTGTTCGGTTCTCTTTATCACTTCTGCACCTGCAGAAATCCAAACTAACTTCTCCTCAGCAGAGGAGGGAGGGAGGACCTGCAGCGCTGTAAACAAGGGGAGACGCTGCAGCACAGCCTTCTGCTGCTTCCACCAGGCATGATGTGTGTGGAAGAAGAAAATGGGCTTTCTATTCAATTTCAACAACGATGTTTCCAAAGCGAAGCAAAATCAAAGAACCAGAAACAAGAGTTTCATGAGGTGAAGAAACACCGAACCAGGGGTGCAAGGAGCTGAACCAGCAAACATCCCAAACGCACGACATGTCCTCTGCTGCTAAAAATTACCTAAATAGATCATTTTCCTTTATAAGGCCATTTTAATCCTCTATTTATTTACTTTACTGGTTTAGTCATGATTTAGTATTTTATTTAGGTTGTTTAGTTATTCTGCTCTCAATTACCAGATGGAAAAATAAACAGCATCTATATGGATCCTTATTAGTTTAGCTTTGCTGTTTTTCTCTTGTTTTATCTTCTTTCCACCCTTTTCTTCCTCAGAACAAATAAAATATGTTCTGTTGAAGAAAAAACACAAAGTTTAAGTCATTTTAACCTCCAGATATATCTGAGCTATGGATTCATTAAGAATAGATCATTTTAAAGTCTCCACCATTCATCTTAATGTAGGAATTAAATTCTGTTATCTATGTCCTCTGTCACTATAATCATTATTATTAATTCAAGAGAAAACACTTGTTAAATGGAGGAAAACAAATAGAGAAAAGTATGTTAATGAAAAAAGCACAGATATGGTGATGAGAAATGTATGTGGTGTGAGGGGAAAGGTGATTTTATTTTATTTATTTATTTTATTATTCATTTGAAACATTGAAACTCTTCCTTACCATTGTTTTTTGTTTTTTTTTTACTCCCTGCCCTTTAAACATGGACTCCCTGAACGGAGCCGCTCCTTGTGGAATTCAGACCTGGAGGAGTTGCCCCCCCTCCCATCAGCCTGCCGGAGAAAGGCAGACAAGACACATCTGGTCTGTTCCTGTTTGGCTGTGACTCCATCCTGGAGAGAAGTATCAGCTGCTGCCATCAACACTTTTGAATATAGATGTTGGAGATCGCCCTGTTTTTCAGTCTTTAGTCCTGTTTCTCTCTGATAGCTCTGGGCTCAGCTTTACTGGGACTAACTGGATGTTCTCTGTTTCATCCTTTGACCTCAAAACTGGCTCAGATTTCGTCTGATTAAGGCCCCGTCCACACGAAGTCAAAACGAACACGAAACGCTAATATTTTCCAGAACATTGGTCGTAAAGACGGAGACGTAAAATAAATGTGATCGTCCACACGAATGCATGAAAACGCTGCAAAATGTATGCCAGGCCTGTAAGTGGCGCTGTGGTGCCAAAGCAAAAATAGGCGACGCAATGTTGGGCATACGCAGTAATATTTATACATGGTTGCCCTGCGGGTCCATTTTGGTGGTTAAGTCAAATTCAGGTGCTGAACTATGTGGTCTATACTGCTCTGTTCTTCCTGGAGATATTCCAGAAGAAGAAGATTCTGTTGTAAGCCCGACAGCAGGGTGAGTAGCATGAGCAGCTACCATTCAACACAGTACGGCGCCATTGTTGTTGTGATACTGTGTCGCGCATGTGTGTTTAGAGGCGACGCTATGACGCATGCGTGTAATAAAAAAAATGCGGTTAGAGCTTAAAGATGGAAACGCGAAAACGGCGTTTCAAAATCTTCCCACTCTGAAGGCTTAATAAAAAAAAGATCGTTTACAGACCCCCGAAACGCCGGCTTCGTGTGGATGAGAGGCTGGTTTGGTGAAAAATTAGTGCGTTTAGGCCAGGGTTGACTTCGTGTGGACGGGGCCTAACTTTTCCAAGAAGGCAACCTGTGGAGCTAGTTTACTGTTAGCTTTTCTAACATAGAAAGTGTTTATAAATCTGGGTTTTTATGTTCCTTTTCTATGCTTCTTTTTCTATGTCTCCTTGAACCCCAGTGGGCCTCAGCAGATGGCCGCTCACACTGAGTCTGGTTCGGCTGGAGGTTTCTTCCTGTACAAAGGAAGTTTTCCTCTCCACTGTTGCTGCATGCTTGGTGTAAGGGGATTGCTGAAGAGTCAGTCTAATATCTCGAGTCTCTAGATGCTCATATCCAGGAGGAGAGCATCCTGCAAAGTAAACTACTGGAAGCAATCAGCTGGTTTTCTTTCAGTAGAAACTTTTAATCTTTACTCTGATTAGATGATCTGATTAATCTGCATCTATAAAGTGAAATCAGAGTGCAGTTCTATAAAGTGCAGTTTATTTCTTTAGCTCCAGTGAATTGATCTGTTCAGCTGTGTTTTTATCCAGTGTTGCCATAAAGTTTTGACTTTAATGTAGAAAGTGCTCCTAGATCAGTGCTCTGTGCTGATTTCAGGTCTCTGCTCTGCCCTCTGGTGGCAGACGGCTTCCTTCCGTGAACCCAGCTCTGCAGGAGATTGCTACCCATGTTTCTTTGGGTAAAGGTGCTTGCTGCTAAGCGCAGTTGGCTGGTTTCCTTTAACTATTGGCTTTATCAGCTGAGTTTAACTACACTGTATGATGAAAAGGACTGATTGGAAATATATGTTTGACTTTAAAACTTTCTGTGTGACTGGATTCAACAAATGTTATAGGTTTTCAATCTAAACTGGCGTCTCTTGTAAAGTTACCTGAAGCTGGTGCTATATGGCTGAACTGAAGTTAATCTTTTGTTTTCGCATCATTGACAATTATTTGGTTGTTGAGTTCAGTACCATTCTAGTTAGTTTATATCTGCATTAGAAACAGAGAAAGAACAAAGTAATGGGAAGTGGTGTAAAAGGTTTTAATCATGATGAAGATTTGTTAGGACTGTTAGATTTCTAATGTTTCTGGTTTGATGGATCAACATACACTTGTTCGATCGGACAGGACATCTGGTCCCTCGGCCTCCTCAGTGAAATTAAGAATGCGAGCAGCTTTTATCTGCATGGTTCTGGACGAGCCGGACCCGCTGCAGTTTACGACACGCCTCAGTCCCAAAGTTTGATCGGTTTTACTTCTCTTGGATTCGTTAGCATGTTGAGGCACAATCATGGTTCTAGTCATTATGTCTGCATCCTAACACACCATCTGCTCCATATACTGCCCCCTACTGGGAGCTCCCTTAATACTCGATGGTCACAGCTTTTGTCTTCAGGTATTCGTTGAGGGCCTCTTGACCTGTGGACAGAGAAAGACGGTCAACCTCCATCCGTTTCACCTCCATGTCACCATTCCTGATCTACCGCTTTCATATCTGAGTCTTGTGGTTAAATGTTTTTTTTTTGTGTTTTTTTTAACAGTGTCCTGTCTGGCAAGGTGGCAATAAGAATAATTGTCTTGATGCCAAAAGGAGCCCAACAGATTTTACTTTCACAAGTGGAGCAGTATGGCAATTGCCATACTGCTCCACTTGTTTCATGCATATAAATTGCTTTATTATAATTATGCAGGGAGTTTTACAGTTTATATGGACACTGCAATGTAAGTAGAGCAGAAAAACTGAAGAAGAAAAAGGAAAAAGAAAAAGAAAAAAGAAAAAAAAAAGGACAAAAGATGAAAGAAAGAGGAGAAAGGAGACAATGACAAAACATTTTCAGTCTGCTTCATCACCTGTAACGAGATGAAAAAAGAACAGCACAACCAAAAGACACGGTACGAGATATACAATAAAGCAACACCTTGAAACTATCGCTAAAGTAATATTATTAAGTCTGACATGTACTCTGTTACCTGAACATATGAATGTGGGGTTTCTGTTTGGAAGTGAATCTCTAAGTACCTGAAGCCAAGCACCTGTAGTTGTTTGTGAGGGTGAACTTGTGCATGTAAAGTTTTAACCATAGAAAAAATGCTCAATAGTGGTTGTGGAGAGCCGGAGAGGCGCCCCCCCCCAGAGCACTGAGTCCAGCGCCGGGAGACCCAAAGCCCCAGGCGCCCAAAGGGACCCCAGAAGCGAAGGCACCAAGGCGGGGCCAGCCCCGGAAATCAGACCCCCACCAAGGGAGGAGGAGAGACAGCCACGAAGAAGCCCCCCAGCCACCGCCATGTCGGCGCCCCGGGGAGCCGCGGGGACGAGTCCGAGGGCCCCGCCGGCAGCCGGCCACCCTGAAGTAGGGCCGGGCACCGAACACCAGCCCCCCCACGGCACCGACCGAAACGCCCCAGCCCCACAGAGCACCGAAACACGCCCCGCCCCCCGGCACCAAGCCCCGGCGACCGGCCGCAACACCCACCGCGACCGCACCACCCAGGAAAAACACACAGGCGGCCCCGCCCGTGGCCGGGGCCCACGCGCATCCGCCGCGAACCGGCCGCGAGCGCCGCGGGACCCCGCCAAAAGCGCAGCCCCACCCCACCAAGACCGACGCCAACAGCGCGCAACGCAACACACCGCGCACAGAATCAACCCAAGAGCAGAAAAGCCGCCCGGCACAAAACCGCAAGAAGAGCAGACCGCAGCCGGCGCAACCACCCCCCCCCCCCAGCAGCCCGAGGGGCAGCACAAAGCCAGAGCAGAGCGAACCACGCCGCTCCCCCACCGGACGAAGCCAAAGCAGCACAGCCACGTCCGCCGCCCGCACCAGGCCCTGACACGCGGCCAGAGCAGCTCCGCCGCCCCAGCCCCCCAACGCGCACCGGCCAGAGCCACTCCAACCCCCCACCCTTCCCGCAGCCTCACCCGCCGCGATCAGCGGGAACAGAGCAGCTCCGCCATGCCTCCAAGAGGGAAAACCCACCCACTACCCAGTCAGCGCAGACACCCCGCCCACACCGGCCCCCCAACACCACCCCCGCCGGAGCCGCCCAGACCCCCACACACCCGCGGCACGCCGCCAGCAGGACCCCCATCCAGCAGGCCAGCCCGCCCCCCGAGAAAACAGACATGCCATACTCCCCAAAGAGAAAAAAAAAAAAAAAGGAGCCCCCCCAATGCGACAGTGGACACCAGACACCGACCCGCCCGCAACCGCTCCCCCCCACTGAGGAAGAAAAAGAAAAGTGGTTAAATGTGACGCCATCAATGTTCCCTCACCCAGGTCTTTGCCAAATCCGGACTGTTTGAATCCTCCAAAAGGTGCGGCCACATCCGTTTTGTTGTAAGTGTTGACGAAAACGGTGCCGGCGTTGAGCCGCTCGCTAACGTACAGAGCTTTGCTGATGTCCCGCGTGAAAACGCCTGAAGCCAGGCCGTATTCTGTAGCATTGGCCCTCCTGAGGACATCGTCCACCTCGCTGAGGGAAGACGGGAGGAGAAAACCACCAGATCAAACTGCTTTCTGTGTATGATCTGATAAGGTGCACAGAGAAGCCTTAGATTGTAGCTTACCCGCTCCTGAACTTGGAAATGATCATGACTGGACCAAAAGACTCTTCTTTAGCGATGAACATGTGGTCCTGGACATCAGTAAACACCGTGGGCTCAAAGAAGAAACCTGGAAGCAGGAGGGAAAACGAACCACAGCTTTACTCCTAGGACAACAATATAGTCCAGGTGGTGACCTTCCAGGTCCTGCTGCTCACCTGCTCGCTGCACCTGTTTGCCACCATAGATGAGGGTGGCCCCCTCCTTCACACCCATCTGGCAGTACTCCAACAGTTTGTCCAGATGGGCTTTGTGATTCTGAGGGCCGTGGTCTGTGGAGCGGTCCAGCGGATCACCGATCTTCATCTTCTTAACCTCCTCCACCTGGAAAATGTAAAAAGGATCGTTTTACTGAGGTCCATAAAGCATATTTCAAATGTTCTTTTTTTCTGAATAGAGGCATGATGGTGTCCTTCTCATCAAACCAGACCTGATTGTCACGTCTCTCTGGGTTTTTATTGATTTCTTTCATTGGTTCTTTTTTTTTTATTGAACAATTAATTAAAAAACTCCTTTAGTTATTTTAGAGCATTTATGTCTCTACATGTTTGTTTAGGAGGATTATTGAGGGTCAGTTGGGTCTCCTCAGATTTATAGGGACCCCCTTACTGGCCGTAGAAGGCGAGAATTAGAAATTTCCTGCAGACATAATTCTTTAGAGATTGGCCTGATCAGTTAAATATTTGGCCCTGGCAGTACTGCAACCTGCAGGGGACAATCGGTGTAAATGTTCTATTGTTGCCGGGTTAAGTGTGAAAAGAGCTGACCCGGTAATTTACTGCATGTGTTAAAAGTGCTAATTGTTGTTTGACCAGGTAATCTGAGGTAATCTGTGTTGTAATCTATGTCTGTTCAAGTGGATAACTCACAGCATTCCTATATATATAAATATTGGGGATAAATAACTTCCATCTAACCATTTTCTGTCAACTCCAGCAGGGGCGGCGAGGGGTGCTGGTGCCTAGGGCTGGGTATTTTCGCCAAAGTCCTGAATCAATTCAACTTTGATTCATACAGTTCTAAATCGATTAATTTCGATTCAGTCTGTTTTTACAATAATGAAAGTGGTTCAACTGTGTTTCAAAATACTCATGTATTTTGTTTTTTCCTGTCACATTAAAAGCAAAGTGCAAACTTGTAAATCAGACAGACATCGGAGTACCCAGAGAAAACCCACGCATGCTCAGGGAGAACATGCAAACTCCATACAGAAAGACCCCGGGGCTGTTAAACATTTAGTTTTGTTAAAACTTTAACAAACTAAGTATTTATCTAGCACAAACCTAACTAGATATTTAATTTGCAAATCAAATATTTAGTTTATTTAATAAATATTTAACTTGGGCTAAGCATTTATTTAAAAAACTGAGTATTTAGTTTGGAAAATAAATATTTATCTTGCGGACAATTTTTTCAACTAAATATTTAGTTTGGAACCTTGATTTTCATAAATGAATGAGTGAAAAAAATAACTTAAAATAAATAACCCCTTATTTATCACTTAAAAACAGGCTAAACTTTACAAACAGGCCCCTTATGGTTCTGCTTTAAGCTTAGAACCGGCCTGGGACGTACCACTTTGTTCACAAAGCGGTCGTGGATGGTTTCCTCCACAAACAGGCGGCCAGCGGCGATGCAGTTCTCCCCTTTGTTGAAGAACACGGAGCTCATGCCCTGAAATCAAGAGCAGATCTGGGTTAGTTCTGCAAACCAAGGAGCCATGATGGAGGAGGCGGCCCCTGCAAAAACGCACCATGCGCACGGCCTTGTCCATGTCACAATCATCGAAGATGATGAGAGGAGATTTCCCTCCCAGCTCCAAGGAGACCTTCTTCACGTTGCTGACTGCACAGCTTTGGATGAGGGGGAGCACAGACAGACTTCAGCTGTTTTCATTAAAAACAAAGAGTTTTATCCAGGGGCGTCTCTCACCTCTTCATGATGTGTTTCCCGATCTCTGTAGAACCCGTAAAGCCCAGTTTCCGGACATTTGGATGGTCGGACAGACGCTGGCCCACCAGAGCACCTAAAGAGAAGGAGAAGCTTCAGGAAAAGGTCTAGTTTTACTTCAGGCGAGTATGACGAGCGCTCTGAGGGATACCTGATCCAGGCAGGATGTTAACCACCCCTTTAGGCAGCCCCGCTCTGGCTGCCAGTTCAGCAAACTTCAGCGCCGTGAGCGGAGTGACCTGGAAACCAGAGGATCCAAATGAAGGAGACATCTTCAGGATGTCCGCGTGCGTACAGGACTAATCCTACCTGAGCCGGTTTGAGGACCACAGTGTTCCCCGCCGCCAGGCAGGCGGCCGTCTTCCAGGCCAGCATCATCAGTGGGTAGTTCCAGGGAATCACGATGGCGCACACCCTAAGGAAAGCAGGGGAGGGAGTTACCTGGGCCGTAATGGTGCACTGATGGGCTGTAACCGATTGTGTAACGACACAATTAGCTCGTAAGCAATATTATCTGGGTGGGCCCCATATGAAGTACAACACGTGATAAAGGTTCAGGATACGGCAACAGTTCCATAAATCGACCAAGAAGATACAATTATGCAATTCTCTGTAGTATATGATCACACATCACACACAGAAAAATAGTGACTGCGCACCTTGAATAGAACCATTGGTCACAGCGCACCACCACATGACAAGCCATCAGGCTAGCTTGAGCTTCACAGCTCCCCTCCTCACCCACCCTCTGTCCATTCATCTCCTGGTCGCCATCTTTTCTGACTGTAGCAGCAACGTCCACCTCTCCCTTTTTGGTTCTTTGAAAGAACGTGATTATTTTGTTTATCTTGAAGTTTGCAGACGACACCACGGTGGTGGGCCTCATCAGTGATGACAACAACCGGCGGACTGGTGCAGAGATAACAGCCTGATCCTGAAGGTGGAGAAGACCAAGGAGATCATGGTGGACTTCAGGAAGAACCGGCCTAACCACGCTCCACTGCTCATCAAAAGCTCAGTCTCTTCAGTATGAGGAGGGTTGCAGAAGAATATTTTGCACAATTACATCTGCAAATAGACTTCCTAGTCTACAATTGCGTAGGGGGCCACCAGGTGTCAGTGACGGGGCCCCTAAGAGGTCGGGGGCCCTTAAGAAACTGCAGCCTCTGCTTAATAATAGTTATGCCATTGACTGTAACCATCATATGACCCACGGACAGTGACAACATAACTGCTGTTTCTGTAAAGCTGCACAGCTACCACCAAGATCTATGCAGCTAGCACCTAGATCTATTCAGCGAGCACCTGGATCTATTCAGCTAGCACCTAGATCTATTCAGCTAGAACCTAGATCTATTCAGCTAGAACCTAGATCTATACAGCTAGCACCTAGATCTATTCAGCTAGCACCCAGATCTATACAGCTAGCACCCAAATCTATTCAGCTAGCACCTAGATCTATTCAGCTAGAACCTAGATCTATACAGCTAGAACCTAGATCTATTCAGCTAGCACCCAGATCTATACAGCTAGCACCCAGATCTATTCAGCTAGCACCTAGATCTATTCAGCTAGCACCCAGATCTATACAGCTAGCACCCAGATCTATTCAGCTAGCACCTAGATCTATACAGCTAGCACCTAGATCTATTCAGCTAGCACCCAGATCTATACAGCTAGCACCCAGATCTATTCAGCTAACACCTAGATCTATTCAGCTAGCACCTAGATCTATTCAGCTAGCACCTAGATCTATTCAGCTAGCACCAAGATCTATTCAGCTAGCACCCAGATCTTTACAGCTAGCACCTAGATCTATTCAGCTAGCACCTAGATCTATACAGCTAGCACCTAGATCTATTCAGCTAGCACCCAGATCTATACAGCTAGCACCTAGATCTATGCAGCTACCACCTAGATCTATTCAGCTAGCACCCAGATCTATACAGCTAGCACCTAGATCTATTCAGCTAGCACCTAAATCTATTCAGCTAGCACCTAGATCTATTCAGCTAGCACCCAGATCTATACAGCTAGCACCTAGATCTATGCAGCTACCACCTAGATCTATTCAGCTAGCACCTAGATCTATTCAGCTAGCACCTAGATCTATGTAGCTACCACCTAGATCTATTCAGCTAGCACCTAGATCTATGCAGCTACCACCTAGATCTATACAGCTAGCACCTAGATCTATTCAGCTAGCACCCAGATCTATACAGCTAGCACCTAGATCTATGCAGCTACCACCTAGATCTATTCAGCTAGCACCTAGATCTATTCAGCTAGCACCTAGATCTATGCAGCTACCACCTAGATCTATGCAGCTACCACCTAGATCTATTCAGCTAGCACCTAGATCTATTCAGCTAGCACCTAGATCTATATAGCTAACACCTAGATCTATTCAGCTAGCACCTAGATCTATACAGCTAGCACCCAGATCTATACAGCTAGCACCTAGATCTATTCAGCTAGCACCTAGATCTATTCAGCTAGCACCCAGATCTATACAGCTAGCACCTAGATCTATACAGCTAGCACCTAGATCTATTCAGCTAGCACCCAGATCTATACAGCTAGCACCTAGATCTATGCAGCTAGCACCTAGATCTATTCAGCTAGCACCCAGATCTATACAGCTAGCACCTGGATCTATACAGCTAGCACCTAGATCTATACAGCTAGCACCTAGATCTATTCAGCTAGCACCCAGATCTATACAGCTAGCACCTAGATCTATGCAGCTACCACCTAGATCTATGCAGGTACCACCTAGATCTATTCAGCTAGCACCCAGATCTATTCAGCTAGCACCTAGATCTATGCAGCTACCACCTAGATCTATTCAGCTAGCACCTAGATCTATTCAGCTAGCACCTAGATCTATGCAGCTACCACCTAGATCTATACAGCTAGCACCTAGATCTATTCAGCTAGCACCCAGATCTATACAGCTAGCACCTAGATCTATGCAGCTACCACCTAGATCTATGCAGCTACCACCTAGATCTATTCAGCTAGCACCTAGATCTATTCAGCTAGCACCTAGATCTATGCAGCTACCACCTAGATCTATTCAGCTAGCACCTAGATCTATTCAGCTAGCATCAAGATCTATACAGCTAGCATCTAGATCTATACAGCTAGCACCTAGATTAATGCAGCTACCACCTAGACCTATGCAGCTACCACCTAGACCTATGCAGCTACCACCTAGATCTATGCAGCTACCACCTAGACCCATGCAGCTACCACCTAGACCTATGCAGCTAGCACCTAGATCTATGCAGGTACCACCTAGATCTATGCAGCTACCACCTAGACCTATGCAGCTAGCATCTAGACCTATGCAGCTAGCACCTAGATCTATTCAGCTAGCATCTAGACCTATGCAGCTAGCACCTAGATCTATTCAGCTAGCATCTAGACCTATGCAGCTACCACCTAGATCTATTCAGCTAGCACCTAGATCTACACAGCTAGCACCTAGATCTATTCAGCTAGCACCCAGATCTATACAGCTAGCACCTAGATCTATGCAGCTTCCACCTAGATCTATTCAGCTAGCACCCAGATCTATACAGCTAGCACCTAGATCTATACAGCTAGCACCTAGATCTATACAGCTAGCACCTAGATCTATTCAGCTAGCACCCAGATCTATACAGCTAGCACCTAGATCTATGCAGCTACCACCTAGATCTATGCAGCTACCACCTAGATCTATTCAGCTAGCACCTAGATCTATTCAGCTAGCACCTAGATCTATGCAGCTACCACCTAGATCTATTCAGCTAGCACCTAGATCTATTCAGCTAGCACCTAGATCTATGCAGCTACCACCTAGATCTATACAGCTAGCACCTAGATCTATTCAGCAAGCACCCAGATCTATACAGCTAGCACCTAGATCTATGCAGCTACCACCTAGATCTATGCAGCTACCACCTAGATCTATTCAGCTAGCACCTAGATCTATTCAGCTAGCACCTAGATCTATGCAGCTACCACCTAGATCTATGCAGCTAGCACGTAGATCTATTCAGCTAGCACCTAGATCTATGCAGCTACCACCTAGATCTATTCAGCTAGCACCTAGATCTATTCAGCTAGCACCCAGATCTATACAGCTAGCATCTAGATCTATACAGCTAGCACCTAGATTAATGCAGCTACCACCTAGCCCTATGCAGCTACCACCTAGACCTATGCAGCTACCACCTAGATCTATGCAGCTACCACCTAGACCCATGCAGCTAGCATCTAGACCTATGCAGCTACCACCTAGACCTATGCAGCTAGCACCTAGATCTATGCAGCTAGCACCTAGACCTATGCAGTTACCACCTAGACCTATGCAGCTACCACCTAGATCTATGCAGGTACCACCTAGACCTATGCAGCTACCACCTAGACCTATGCAGCTAGCACCTAGACCTATGCAGCTAGCATCTAGACCTATGCAGCTACCACCTAGATCTATGCAGGTACCACCCAGACCTATGCAGCTAGCACCTAGATCTATGCAGCTAGCACCTAGACCTATGCAGTTACCACCTAGACCTATGCAGCTACCACCTAGATCTATGCAGGTACCACCTAGAGCTATGCAGCTAGCACCTAGATCTATGCAGCTAGCACCTAGATTAATGCAGCTACCACTTAGATCTATGCAGCTACCACCTAGACCTATGCAGCTACCACCTAGATCTATGCAGCTACCACCTAGACCTATGCAGCTACCACCTAGATCTATGCAGATACCACCTAGATCTATGCAGCTAGCACCTAGATCTATGCAGCTACCACCTAGATCTATGCAGCTACCACCTAGACCTATGCAGCTACCACCTAGATCTATGCAGCTAGCACCTACACCTATGCAGCTACCACCTAGACCTATGCAGCTACCACCTAGACCTATGCAGCTAGCACCTAGATCTATGCAGGTACCACCTAGATGTATGCAGCTAGCACCTAGACCTATGCAGCTAGCACCTAGATCTATGCAGGTACCACCTAGATCTATGCAGCTAGCACCTAGACCTATGCAGCTAGCACCTAGACCTATGCAGCTACCACCTAGACCTATGCAGCTAGCACCTATACCTATGCAGCTAGCACCTAGACCTATGCAGCTACCACCTAGACCTATGCAGCTAGCACCTAGACCTATGCAGGTACCACATAGATCTATGCAGCTACCACCTAGACCTATGCAGCTACCACCTAGACCTATGCAGCTAGCACCTAGATCTATGCAGGTACCACCTAGATCTATGCAGCTACCACATAGATCTATGCAGGTACCACCTAGACCTATGCAGCTAGCACCTAGATCTATGCAGGTACCACCTAGATCTATGCAGCTACCACCTAGACCTATGCAGCTAGCACCTAGACCTATGCAGCTAGCATCTAGACCTATGCAGCTACCACCTAGATCTATGCAGCTAGCAACTAGACCTATGCAGCTACCACCTAGATCTATGCAGCTAGCACCTAGACCTATGCAGCTACCACCTAGATCTATGCAGGTACCACCTAGACCTATGCAGCTAGCACCTAGATCTATGCAGCTAGCACCTAGACCTATGCAGTTACCACCTAGACCTATGCAGCTACCACCTAGATTTCAATTCAATTCAGTTTATTTATATAGCGCCAAATTCACAACACATGTCATCTCAAGGCACTTTACAGTTCAACCAGATCATACAGTCAAATTGATACAAAGTTTTCTATCTAAGGAAAACCAGTTGATTGCATTGACTCATTGACTCAAATACAATCCCTCACACTAAGCATGCTTGTAGCGACAGTGGAGAGGAAAAACTCCCTTTTAACAGGAAGAAACCTCCAGCAGAACCAGGCTCAGTGTGAGCGGCCATCTGCCAAGGCCGACTGGGGTTCAAGGAGACAGAAGCAGAGATACAAAAAGCAGCTGTAAAAGGCGACCCCGTCCAGGAAACACACAGCCTGGCAGACGAGCTCCAAGGCAGCTCCCATGCCAGAGGATGAAGAGAGCACATCCACCCAGCCACGGCCAGAGAAACAGGACCACACTGGAAGACAGGCCGATCTCCAACATCTACAAACAAGGGTGTTGATGGAAGCAGCACAGCTGATGTTTCTTTCCTGGATGACGTCACAGCCAAACAGGAATAGACGAGGCAAAGCTACTCTGAGGAAAAGCAGAGAGAGCAGAAGGTTAGAGATTGAACAAACAGATTCTGCAGAATAGGAGAACAGAGAGAGAATGAAGCAGAATGATGAAATGGGGGTCCCTATGTCCTCCAAAAGTCTAAGCCTATAGCAGCATAACTATAGAGAGAGAGCTCAGGATAACCTGGGCCACCCTAACTATAAGCTTTATCAAAAAGGAAAGTTTTAAGCCTAGTCTTAAAAGTAGACAGGGTGTCTGCCTCACGGACTAAAACTGGTAGTTGGTTCCACAGGAGAGGAGCCTGATAACTAAAAGATCTGCCTCCCATTCTACTTTTAGAAATTCTAGGAACCACTAGTAAACCTGCAGATTGAGAGCGAAGTGCTCTGTTAGGAACATAAGGAACAATCAGATCTCTGATATAAGATGGAGCTTGGCCATTTAAGGCTTTATATGTGAGAAGGAGGATTTTAAATTCTATTCTTGATTTAACAGGAAGCCAATGAAGAGAAGCCAGGATAGGAGAGATATGATCTCTCTTTTTAATTTTCATCAGAACTCTGGCTGCAGCATTTTGGATCAGCTGAAGGCTTTTAACTACAGTTTGTGGACTTCCTGATAGTAAAGAATTACAATAGTCCAGCCTTGAAGTAACAAATGCATGGACTAGTTTCTCAGCATCACCCCTGGACAGGAGATTTCTAATTTTTGCAATGTTCCTCAGATGAAAGAAGGAAATTCTAGAAACGTCTTTGATCTGGGATTTAAATGACAGGTCCTGATCAAAAATAACACCAAGATTTTTTACTTTATTATCTGAAATCAGTTTAATCCCATCCAAATGAAGTGACTGGCTAATCAGCTTCTTTTTCAGAGACTCTGGTCCAAAGACTATAACTTCTGTTTTGTCTGCATTCAGAAGCAGAAAGTTAAGAGTCATCCAGGTTTTTATGTCTTCAGACATGCCTGTAATCTATGTAATGGGTTAGCTTCATCTGGATTTATAGACAGATATAGCTGGGTATCATCAGCATAACAGTGGAAATTAATCCCATGTTGTCTAATAACTCTACCAATTGGGAGCATGTATAAAGTAAAGAGAATTGGTCCTAGCACTGATCCCTGTGGTACTCCACAGGTAACCTTTGAGCGTGTTGAAGATCTATCATTAACATAAACAAACTGAATTCGATCAGATAGATAAGATTTAAACCAGTCTAGTGCTGTTCCTTTAATTCCAACAAAATATTCAAGTCTTTCTAAAAGAATATTATGGTCAACTGTATCAAATGCAGCACTAAGATCCAACAGGACGAGCACAGATACAAGTCCATTATCTGAGGCCATGAGAATATCATTAGTGACTTTCACCAGAGCTGTTTCAGTGCTATGATGAGCTCTAAAGCCAGACTGAAACTCTTCAAAAAGTTCATTATGGTGTAAGTGGTCGCAAACTTGTTTGGCAACTACTTTCTCAAGAATTTTGGATAAGAAAGGAAGATTGGATATAGGTCTATAATTAACCAAGTCATCTGGGTCAAGAGACGGTTTCTTAAGCAGAGGTTTAATTACAGCAACCTTAAAAGCTTTAGGTACATATCCCTGTAACAGAGATAGATTAATCACATCTAAAATGGAGGAGGAGATCAAAGGGAATACCTCCTTAAATAACCTGGTTGGAACTGGATCTAACATCCAAGTTGAAGGCTTAGATGAAGACAATAATTTTGCTAATTCAGAAAGTTCAACTGGATCAAAGCAGTCTAAACCCGGTTCAGATTCCATGACTACCTCAGGTACAATCGCGGATAGAGGAGTGCTTATGATCTTATTTTTAATAAGATCAATCTTATTTATAAAGAATCCCATAAAATCATTGCTGTTAAGAGCAGGTGGAATGGACGGTTCAACAGAGCTATGGCTCTGGGTGAGTTTGGCAACTGTATTAAAAAGAAATCTAGGATTATTCTTATTCTCCTCTATTAATGAGGAGAAGTATGCTGCTCTTGCTTTACAAAGGGTCCTCTTATACAGCAGTAAACCATTTTTCCAGACTAGGAAGGACTCCTGCAGGCCTGTGGAGCGATATTTTCTCTCCAGTTTCCTAGCATTTTGCTTCAAAGTACGCAGCTCTGCATTAAACCAAGGAGCAAGCTTTCTATTTTTAACGGTTTTCATTTTCAAGGGAGCTGCGTTGTCTAAGGCAGTACGCAGAGAACTAGCAACCCCATCAACAAAATCATCAACCTGTGAAGGGGAATAAGCTATACTTTTGCACTCTGCAGCACTGCTCAGCGACACAGAAGAGAGAGAAAGTGAAGCCGATTCTTTAAAATTTATAACTGCACTATCTGATAAAGATCTACTAAAATTGAACCTTCTTTTGGGGGAGGAGAACTCTGTTAAAGTAATCCTGAAGGTTATTAGAAAGTGGTCAGAGAGGACAGGGTTGTGAGGAAATACTGTTATTTCTTCACATTCTATGCCGTATGTCAGCACAAGATCCAAAGTATGAAGATGAGAATGTGTGGGACTATTCACATTTTGAACAAAGCCAATAGTGTCTAAGATAGCATTAAAGGCTGCTCTTAAGCTATCGCCTTCAATGTCAGCATGGATGTTAAAATCTCCCACTATGATGACCCTGTCAGTATTTAATACCAAATCAGGTACCACCTAGACCTATGCAGCTACCACCTAGACCTATGCAGCTAGCACCTAGACCTATGCAGCTAGCACCTAGATCTATGCAGCTAGCACCTAGACCTATGCAGCTACCACCTAGATCTATGCAGGTACCACCTACATCTATGCAGCTAGCACCTACACCTATGCAGCTACCACCTAGATCTATGCAGGTACCACCTAAACCTATGCAGCTAGCACCTAGATCTATGCAGCTAACACCTAGACCTATGCAGCTACCACCTAGACCTATGCAGCTACCACCTAGACCTATGCAGCTACCACCTAGACCCAAGCAGCTAGCACCTAGACCTATGCAGCTACCACCTAGACCTATGCAGCTACCACCTAGATCTATGCAGGTACCACCTAGATCTATGCAGCTAGCACCTAGACCTATGCAGCTACCACCTAGACCTATGCAGCTACCACCTAGATCTATGCAGCTACCACCTAGACCTATGCAGCTACCACCTAGACCTATGCAGCTACCACCTAGACCTATGCAGCTAGCACCTAGACCTATGCAGCTACCACCTAGACCTATGCAGCTAGCACCTAGATCTATGCAGCTAACACCTAGACCTATGCAGCTACCACCTAGACCTATGCAGCTACCACCTAGACCTATGCAGCTACCACCTAGACCCAAGCAGCTAGCACCTAGACCTATGCAGCTACCACCTAGACCTATGCAGCTACCACCTAGACCTATGCAGCTACCAACTAGATCTATGCAGCTACCACCTAGATCTATGCAGGTACCACCTAGATCTATGCAGCTACCACCTAGATCTATGCAGGTACCACCTAGACCTATGCAGCTAGCACCTAGATCTATGCAGCTAGCACCTAGACCTATGCAGTTACCACCTAGACCTATGCAGCTACCACCTAGATTTCAATTCAGTTCAGTTTATTTATATAGCGCCAAATTCACAACACATGTCATCTCAAGGCACTTTACAGTTCAACCAGATCATACAGTCAAATTGATACAAAGTTTTCTATCTAAGGAAAACCAGTTGATTGCATTGACTCATTGACTCAAATACAATCCCTCACACTAAGCATGCTTGTAGCGACAGTGGAGAGGAAAAACTCCCTTTTAACAGGAAGAAACCTCCAGCAGAACCAGGCTCAGTGTGAGCGGCCATCTGCCAAGGCCGACTGGGGTTCAAGGAGACAGAAGCAGAGATACAAAAAGCAGCTGTAAAAGGCGACCCCGTCCAGGAAACACACAGCCTGGCAGACGAGCTCCAAGGCAGCTCCCATGCCAGAGGATGAAGAGAGCACATCCACCCAGCCACGGCCAGAGAAACAGGACCATACTGGAAGACAGGCCGATCTCCAACATCTACAAACAAGGGTGTTGATGGAAGCAGCACAGCTGATGTTTCTTTCCTGGATGACGTCACAGCCAAACAGGAATAGACGAGGCAAAGCTACTCTGAGGAAAAGCAGAGAGAGCAGAAGTTTAGAGATTGAACAAACAGATTCTGCAGAATAGGAGAACAGAGAGAGAATGAAGCAGAATGATGAAATGGGGGTCCCTATGTCCTCCAAAAGTCTAAGCCTATAGCAGCATAACTATAGAGAGAGAGCTCAGGATAACCTGGGCCACCCTAACTATAAGCTTTATCAAAAAGGAAAGTTTTAAGCCTAGTCTTAAAAGTAGACAGGGTGTCTGCCTCACGGACTAAAACTGGTAGTTGGTTCCACAGGAGAGGAGCCTGATAACTAAAAGATCTGCCTCCCATTCTACTTTTAGAAATTCTAGGAACCACTAGTAAACCTGCAGATTGAGAGCGAAGTGCTCTGTTAGGAACATAAGGAACAATCAGATCTCTGATATAAGATGGAGCTTGGCCATTTAAGGCTTTATATGTGAGAAGGAGGATTTTAAATTCTATTCTTGATTTAACAGGAAGCCAATGAAGAGAAGCCAGGATAGGAGAGATATGATCTCTCTTTTTAATTTTCATCAGAACTCTGGCTGCAGCATTTTGGATCAGCTGAAGGCTTTTAACTACAGTTTGTGGACTTCCTGATAGTAAAGAATTACAATAGTCCAGCCTTGAAGTAACAAATGCATGGACTAGTTTCTCAGCATCACCCCTGGACAGGAGATTTCTAATTTTTGCAATGTTCCTCAGATGAAAGAAGGAAATTCTAGAAACGTCTTTGATCTGGGATTTAAATGACAGGTCCTGATCAAAAATAACACCAAGATTTTTTACTTTATTATCTGAAATCAGTTTAATCCCATCCAAATGAAGTGACTGGCTAATCAGCTTCTTTTTCAGAGACTCTGGTCCAAAGACTATAACTTCTGTTTTGTCTGCATTCAGAAGCAGAAAGTTAAGAGTCATCCAGGTATTTATGTCTTCAGACATGCCTGTAATCTATGTAATGGGTTAGCTTCATCTGGATTTATAGACAGATATAGCTGGGTATCATCAGCATAACAGTGGAAATTAATCCCATGCTGTCTAATAACTCTACCAATTGGGAGCATGTATAAAGTAAAGAGAATTGGTCCTAGCACTGATCCCTGTGGTACTCCACAGGTAACCTTTGAGCGTGTTGAAGATCTATCATTAACATAAACAAACTGAATTCGATCAGATAGATAAGATTTAAACCAGTCTAGTGCTGTTCCTTTAATTCCAACAAAATATTCAAGTCTTTCTAAAAGAATATTATGGTCAACTGTATCAAATGCAGCACTAAGATCCAACAGGACGAGCACAGATACAAGTCCATTATCTGAGGCCATGAGAATATCATTAGTGACTTTCACCAGAGCTGTTTCAGTGCTATGATGAGCTCTAAAGCCAGACTGAAACTCTTCAAAAAGTTCATTATGGTGTAAGTGGTCGCAAACTTGTTTGGCAACTACTTTCTCAAGAATTTTGGATAAGAAAGGAAGATTGGATATAGGTCTATAATTAACCAAGTCATCTGGGTCAAGAGACGGTTTCTTAAGCAGAGGTTTAATTACAGCAACCTTAAAAGCTTTAGGTACATATCCCTGTAACAGAGATAGATTAATCACATCTAAAATGGAGGAGGAGATCAAAGGGAATACCTCCTTAAATAACCTGGTTGGAACTGGATCTAACATACAAGTTGAAGGCTTAGATGAAGACAATAATTTTGCTAATTCAGAAAGTTCAACTGGATCAAAGCAGTCTAAACCCGGTTCAGATTCCATGACTACCTCAGGTACAATCGCGGATAGAGGAGTGCTTATGATCTTATTTTTAATAAGATCAATCTTATTTATAAAGAATCCCATAAAATCATTGCTGTTAAGAGCAGGTGGAATGGACGGTTCAACAGAGCTATGGCTCTGGGTGAGTTTGGCAACTGTATTAAAAAGAAATCTAGGATTATTCTTATTCTCCTCTATTAATGAGGAGAAGTATGCTGCTCTTGCTTTACAAAGGGTCCTCTTATACAGCAGTAAACCATTTTTCCAGACTAGGAAGGACTCCTGCAGGCCTGTGGAGCGATATTTTCTCTCCAGTTTCCTAGCATTTTGCTTCAAAGTACGCAGCTCTGCATTAAACCAAGGAGCAAGCTTTCTATTTTTAACGGTTTTCATTTTCAAGGGAGCTGCGTTGTCTAAGGCAGTACGCAGAGAACTAGCAACCCCATCAACAAAATCATCAACCTGTGAAGGGGAATAAGCTATACTTTTGCACTCTGCAGCACTGCTCAGCGACACAGAGGAGAGAGAAAGTGAAGCCGATTCTTTAAAATTTATAACTGCACTATCTGATAAAGATCTACTAAAATTGAACCTTCTTTTGGGGGAGGAGAACTCTGTTAAAGTAATCCTGAAGGTTATTAGAAAGTGGTCAGAGAGGACAGGGTTGTGAGGAAATACTGTTATTTCTTCACATTCTATGCCGTATGTCAGCACAAGATCCAAAGTATGAAGATGAGAATGTGTGGGACTATTCACATTTTGAACAAAGCCAATAGTGTCTAAGATAGCATTAAAGGCTGCTCTTAAGCTATCTCCTTCAATGTCAGCATGGATGTTAAAATCTCCCACTATGATGACCCTGTCAGTATTTAATACCAAATCAGGTACCACCTAGACCTATGCAGCTACCACCTAGACCTATGCAGCTAGCACCTAGACCTATGCAGCTAGCACCTAGATCTATGCAGCTAGCACCTAGACCTATGCAGCTACCACCTAGATCTATGCAGGTACCACCTACATCTATGCAGCTAGCACCTACACCTATGCAGCTACCACCTAGATCTATGCAGGTACCACCTAAACCTATGCAGCTAGCACCTAGATCTATGCAGCTAACACCTAGACCTATGCAGCTACCACCTAGACCTATGCAGCTACCACCTAGACCTATGCAGCTACCACCTAGACCCAAGCAGCTAGCACCTAGACCTATGCAGCTACCACCTAGACCTATGCAGCTACCACCTAGACCTATGCAGCTACCAACTAGATCTATGCAGCTACCACCTAGATCTATGCAGGTACCACCTAGATCTATGCAGCTAGCACCTAGACCTATGCAGCTACCACCTAGACCTATGCAGCTACCACCTAGATCTATGCAGCTACCACCTAGACCTATGCAGCTACCACCTAGACCTATGCAGCTACCACCTAGACCTATGCAGCTACCAACTAGATCTATGCATTTACCACCTAGATCTATGCAGGTACCACCTAGATCTATGCAGCTACCACCTAGACCTATGCAGCTACCACCTAGACCTATGCAGCTACCACCTAGATCTATGCAGGTACCACCTAGATCTATGCAGCTAGCACCTAGATCTATGCAGCTAGCACCTAGACCTATGCAGCTACCACCTAGATCTATGCAGCTAGCACCTAGATCTATGCAGCTAGCACCTAGACCTATGCAGCTACCACCTAGATCTATGCAGCTACCACCTACATCTATGCAGCTAGCACCTAGACCTATGCAGCTAGCACCTAGACCTATGCAGCTAGCACCTAGACCTATGCAGCTACCACCTAGATCTATGCAGCTACCACCTAGATCTATGCAGCTACCACCTACATCTATGCAGCTACCACCTACATCTATGCAGCTAGCACCTAGACCTATGCAGATAGCACCTAGACCTATGCAGCTAGCACCTAGACCTATGCAGCTACCACCTAGATCTATGCAGCTAGCATCTAGACCTATGCAGCTACCACCTAGACCTATGCAGCTACCACCTAGACCTATGCAGCTACCACCTAGATCTATGCAGGTACCACCTAGATCTATGCAGGTAGCACCTAGACCTATGCAGCTAGCACCTAGACCTATGCAGCTACCACCTAGATCTATGCAGCTAGCACCTAGACCTATGCAGCTACCACCTACATCTATGCAGCTAGCACCTAGACCTATGCAGCTACCACCTAGATCTATGCAGCTACCACCTAGACCTATGCAGCTACCACCTAGATCTATGCAGATACCACCTAGATCTATGCAGCTACCACCTAGACCTATGCAGCTGCCACCTAGATCTATGCAGCTACCACCTAGACCTATGCAGCTACCACCTAGATCTATGCAGCTACCACCTAGACCTATGCAGCTACCACCTAGATCTATGCAGCTAGCACCTACACCTATGCAGCTACCACCTAGACCTATGCAGCTACCACCTAGACCTATGCAGCTAGCACCTAGATCTATGCAGGTACCACCTAGACGTATGCAGCTAGCACCTAGACCTATGCAGCTAGCACCTAGATCTATGCAGGTACCACCTAGATCTATGCAGCTAGCACCTAGACCTATGCAGCTAGCACCTAGACCTATGCAGCTACCACCTAGACCTATGCAGCTACCACCTACATCTATGCAGCTAGCACCTAGACCTATGCAGCTAGCACCTAGACCTATGCAGGTACCACCTAGATCTATGCAGCTACCACCTAGGTCTATGCAGGTACCACCTAGATCTATGCAGCTACCACATAGATCTATGCAGCTAGCACCTAGATTAATGCAGCTACCACCTAGATCTATGCAGCTACCACCTAGACCTATGCAGCTACCACCTAGATCTATGCAGATACCACCTAGATCTATGCAGCTACCACCTAGACCTATGCAGCTACCACCTAGATCTATGCAGCTACCACCTAGACCTATGCAGCTACCACCTAGATCTATGCAGCTAGCACCTACACCTATGCAGCTACCACCTAGACCTATGCAGCTACCACCTAGACCTATGCAGCTAGCACCTAGATCTATGCAGGTACCACCTAGACGTATGCAGCTAGCACCTAGATCTATGCAGCTAGCACCTAGACCTATGCAGCTACCACCTAGATCTATGCAGCTACCACCTACATCTATGCAGCTAGCACCTAGACCTATGCAGCTAGCACCTAGACCTATGCAGCTAGCACCTAGACCTATGCAGCTACCACCTAGATCTATGCAGCTACCACCTAGATCTATGCAGCTACCACCTACATCTATGCAGCTACCACCTACATCTATGCAGCTAGCACCTAGACCTATGCAGATAGCACCTAGACCTATGCAGCTAGCACCTAGACCTATGCAGCTACCACCTAGATCTATGCAGCTAGCATCTAGACCTATGCAGCTACCACCTAGACCTATGCAGCTACCACCTAGACCTATGCAGCTACCACCTAGATCTATGCAGGTACCACCTAGATCTATGCAGGTAGCACCTAGACCTATGCAGCTAGCACCTAGACCTATGCAGCTACCACCTAGATCTATGCAGCTAGCACCTAGACCTATGCAGCTACCACCTACATCTATGCAGCTAGCACCTAGACCTATGCAGCTACCACCTAGATCTATGCAGCTACCACCTAGACCTATGCAGCTACCACCTAGATCTATGCAGATACCACCTAGATCTATGCAGCTACCACCTAGACCTATGCAGCTACCACCTAGATCTATGCAGCTACCACCTAGACCTATGCAGCTACCACCTAGATCTATGCAGCTAGCACCTACACCTATGCAGCTACCACCTAGACCTATGCAGCTACCACCTAGACCTATGCAGCTAGCACCTAGATCTATGCAGGTACCACCTAGACGTATGCAGCTAGCACCTAGACCTATGCAGCTAGCACCTAGATCTATGCAGGTACCACCTAGATCTATGCAGCTAGCACCTAGACCTATGCAGCTAGCACCTAGACCTATGCAGCTACCACCTAGACCTATGCAGCTACCACCTACATCTATGCAGCTAGCACCTAGACCTATGCAGCTAGCACCTAGACCTATGCAGGTACCACCTAGATCTATGCAGCTAACACCTAGGTCTATGCAGGTACCACCTAGATCTATGCAGCTACCACATAGATCTATGCAGCTAGCACCTAGATTAATGCAGCTACCACTTAGATCTATGCAGCTACCACCTAGACCTATGCAGCTACCACCTAGATCTATGCAGCTACCACCTAGACCTATGCAGCTACCACCTAGATCTATGCAGATACCACCTAGATCTATGCAGCTACCACCTAGACCTATGCAGCTACCACCTAGATCTATGCAGCTACCACCTAGACCTATGCAGCTACCACCTAGATCTATGCAGCTAGCACCTACACCTATGCAGCTACCACCTAGACCTATGCAGCTACCACCTAGACCTATGCAGCTAGCACCTAGATCTATGCAGGTACCACCTAGACGTATGCAGCTAGCACCTAGACCTATGCAGCTAGCACCTAGATCTATGCAGGTACCACCTAGATCTATGCAGCTAGCACCTAGACCTATGCAGCTAGCACCTAGACCTATGCAGCTACCACCTAGACCTATGCAGCTAGCACCTATACCTATGCAGCTAGCACCTAGACCTATGCAGCTACCACCTAGACCTATGCAGCTAGCACCTAGACCTCTGCAGGTACCACATAGATCTATGCAGCTACCACCTAGACCTATGCAGCTACCACCTAGACCTATGCAGCTAGCACCTAGATCTATGCAGCTAGCACCTAGACCTATGCAGCTACCACCTAGATCTATGCAGGTACCACCTACATCTATGCAGCTAGCACCTACACCTATGCAGCTACCACCTAGATCTATGCAGGTACAACCTAAACCTATGCAGCTAGCACCTAGATCTATGCAGCTAACACCTAGACCTATGCAGCTACCACCTAGACCTATGCAGCTACCACCTAGACCCAAGCAGCTAGCACCTAGACCTATGCAGCTACCACCTAGACCTATGCAGCTACCACCTAGACCTATGCAGCTACCAACTAGATCTATGCAGCTACCACCTAGATCTATGCAGGTACCACCTAGATCTATGCAGCTAGCACCTAGACCTATGCAGCTACCACCTAGACCTATGCAGCTACCACCTAGATCTATGCAGCTACCACCTAGATCTATTCAGCTACCACCTAGACCTATGCAGCTACCACCTAGACCTATGCAGCTACCAACTAGATCTATGCAGCTACCACCTAGATCTATGCAGGTACCACCTAGATCTATGCAGGTACCACCTAGATCTATGCAGCTACCACCTAGACCTATGCAGCTACCACCTAGACCTATGCAGCTACCACCTAGATCTATGCAGGTACCACCTAGATCTATGCAGCTAGCACCTAGATCTATGCAGCTAGCACCTAGACCTATGCAGCTACCACCTAGATCTATGCAGCTAGCACCTAGATCTATGCAGCTAGCACCTAGACCTATGCAGCTACCACCTAGATCTATGCAGCTACCACCTACATCTATGCAGCTAGCACCTAGACCTATGCAGCTAGCACCTAGACCTATGCAGCTAGCACCTAGACCTATGCAGCTACCACCTAGATCTATGCAGCTACCACCTACATCTATGCAGCTACCACCTACATCTATGCAGCTAGCACCTAGACCTATGCAGATAGCACCTAGACCTATGCAGCTAGAACCTAGACCTATGCAGCTAGCACCTAGATCTATTCAGCTAGCACCCAGATCTATACAGCTAGCATCTAGATCTATACAGCTAGCACCTAGATTAATGCAGCTACCACCTAGACCTATGCAGCTACCACCTAGACCTATGCAGCTACCACCTAGATCTATGCAGCTACCACCTAGACCCATGCAGCTACCACCTAGACCTATGCAGCTAGCACCTAGATCTATGCAGGTACCACCTAGATCTATGCAGCTACCACCTAGACCTATGCAGCTAGCATCTAGACCTATGCAGCTAGCACCTAGATCTATTCAGCTAGCATCTAGACCTATGCAGCTAGCACCTAGATCTATTCAGCTAGCATCTAGACCTATGCAGCTACCACCTAGATCTATTCAGCTAGCACCTAGATCTATACAGCTAGCACCTAGATCTATTCAGCTAGCACCCAGATCTATACAGCTAGCACCTAGATCTATGCAGCTTCCACCTAGATCTATTCAGCTAGCACCCAGATCTATACAGCTAGCACCTAGATCTATACAGCTAGCACCTAGATCTATACAGCTAGCACCTAGATCTATTCAGCTAGCACCCAGATCTATACAGCTAGCACCTAGATCTATGCAGCTACCACCTAGATCTATGCAGCTACCACCTAGATCTATTCAGCTAGCACCTAGATCTATTCAGCTAGCACCTAGATCTATGCAGCTACCACCTAGATCTATTCAGCTAGCACCTAGATCTATTCAGCTAGCACCTAGATCTATGCAGCTACCACCTAGATCTATACAGCTAGCACCTAGATCTATTCAGCAAGCACCCAGATCTATACAGCTAGCACCTAGATCTATGCAGCTACCACCTAGATCTATGCAGCTACCACCTAGATCTATTCAGCTAGCACCTAGATATATTCAGCTAGCACCTAGATCTATGCAGCTACCACCTAGATCTATGCAGCTAGCGCGTAGATCTATTCAGCTAGCACCTAGATCTATGCAGCTACCACCTAGATCTATTCAGCTAGCACCTAGATCTATTCAGCTAGCACCCAGATCTATACAGCTAGCATCTAGATCTATACAGCTAGCACCTAGATTAATGCAGCTACCACCTAGACATATGCAGCTACCACCTAGACCTATGCAGCTACCACCTAGATCTATGCAGCTACCACCTAGACCCATGCAGCTAGCATCTAGACCTATGCAGCTACCACCTAGACCTATGCAGCTAGCACCTAGATCTATGCAGCTAGCACCTAGACCTATGCAGTTACCACCTAGACCTATGCAGCTACCACCTAGATCTATGCAGGTACCACCTAGACCTATGCAGCTACCACCTAGACCTATGCAGCTAGCACCTAGACCTATGCAGCTAGCATCTAGACCTATGCAGCTACCACCTAGATCTATGCAGGTACCACCCAGACCTATGCAGCTAGCACCTAGATCTATGCAGCTAGCACCTAGACCTATGCAGTTACCACCTAGACCTATGCAGCTACCACCTAGATCTATGCAGGTACCACCTAGAGCTATGCAGCTAGCACCTAGATCTATGCAGCTAGCACCTAGATTAATGCAGCTACCACTTAGATCTATGCAGCTACCACCTAGACCTATGCAGCTACCACCTAGATCTATGCAGCTACCACCTAGACCTATGCAGCTACCACCTAGATCTATGCAGATACCACCTAGATCTATGCAGCTAGCACCTAGATCTATGCAGCTACCACCTAGACCTATGCAGCTACCACCTAGATCTATGCAGCTAGCACCTACACCTATGCAGCTACCACCTAGACCTATGCAGCTACCACCTAGACCTATGCAGCTAGCACCTAGATCTATGCAGGTACCACCTAGATGTATGCAGCTAGCACCTAGACCTATGCAGCTAGCACCTAGATCTATGCAGGTACCACCTAGATCTATGCAGCTAGCACCTAGACCTATGCAGCTAGCACCTAGACCTATGCAGCTACCACCTAGACCTATGCAGCTAGCACCTATACCTATGCAGCTAGCACCTAGACCTATGCAGCTACCACCTAGACCTATGCAGCTAGCACCTAGATCTATGCAGCTAGCACCTAGACCTATGCAGTTACCACCTAGACCTATGCAGCTACCACCTAGATCTATGCAGGTACCACCTAGACCTATGCAGCTACCACCTAGACCTATGCAGCTAGCACCTAGACCTATGCAGCTAGCATCTAGACCTATGCAGCTACCACCTAGATCTATGCAGGTACCACCCAGACCTATGCAGCTAGCACCTAGATCTATGCAGCTAGCACCTAGACCTATGCAGTTACCACCTAGACCTATGCAGCTACCACCTAGATCTATGCAGGTACCACCTAGAGCTATGCAGCTAGCACCTAGATCTATGCAGCTAGCACATAGATTAATGCAGCTACCACTTAGATCTATGCAGCTACCACCTAGACCTATGCAGCTACCACCTAGATCTATGCAGCTACCACCTAGACCTATGCAGCTACCACCTAGATCTATGCAGATACCACCTAGATCTATGCAGCTAGCACCTAGATCTATGCAGCTACCACCTAGACCTATGCAGCTACCACCTAGATCTATGCAGCTAGCACCTACACCTATGCAGCTACCACCTAGACCTATGCAGCTACCACCTAGACCTATGCAGCTAGCACCTAGATCTATGCAGGTACCACCTAGATGTATGCAGCTAGCACCTAGACCTATGCAGCTAGCACCTAGATCTATGCAGGTACCACCTAGATCTATGCAGCTAGCACCTAGACCTATGCAGCTAGCACCTAGACCTATGCAGCTACCACCTAGACCTATGCAGCTAGCACCTATACCTATGCAGCTAGCACCTAGACCTATGCAGCTACCACCTAGACCTATGCAGCTAGCACCTAGACCTATGCAGGTACCACATAGATCTATGCAGCTACCACCTAGACCTATGCAGCTACCACCTAGACCTATGCAGCTAGCACCTAGATCTATGCAGGTACCACCTAGATCTATGCAGCTACCACATAGATCTATGCAGGTACCACCTAGACCTATGCAGCTAGCACCTAGATCTATGCAGGTACCACCTAGATCTATGCAGCTACCACCTAGACCTATGCAGCTAGCACCTAGACCTATGCAGCTAGCATCTAGACCTATGCAGCTACCACCTAGATCTATGCAGCTAGCAACTAGACCTATGCAGCTACCACCTAGATCTATGCAGCTAGCACCTAGACCTATGCAGCTACCACCTAGATCTATGCAGGTACCACCTAGACCTATGCAGCTAGCACCTAGATCTATGCAGCTAGCACCTAGACCTATGCAGTTACCACCTAGACCTATGCAGCTACCACCTAGATTTCAATTCAATTCAGTTTATTTATATAGCGCCAAATTCACAACACATGTCATCTCAAGGCACTTTACAGTTCAACCAGATCATACAGTCAAATTGATACAAAGTTTTCTATCTAAGGAAAACCAGTTGATTGCATTGACTCATTGACTCAAATACAATCCCTCACACTAAGCATGCTTGTAGCGACAGTGGAGAGGAAAAACTCCCTTTTAACAGGAAGAAACCTCCAGCAGAACCAGGCTCAGTGTGAGCGGCCATCTGCCAAGGCCGACTGGGGTTCAAGGAGACAGAAGCAGAGATACAAAAAGCAGCTGTAAAAGGCGACCCCGTCCAGGAAACACACAGCCTGGCAGACGAGCTCCAAGGCAGCTCCCATGCCAGAGGATGAAGAGAGCACATCCACCCAGCCACGGCCAGAGAAACAGGACCACACTGGAAGACAGGCCGATCTCCAACATCTACAAACAAGGGTGTTGATGGAAGCAGCACAGCTGATGTTTCTTTCCTGGATGACGTCACAGCCAAACAGGAATAGACGAGGCAAAGCTACTCTGAGGAAAAGCAGAGAGAGCAGAAGGTTAGAGATTGAACAAACAGATTCTGCAGAATAGGAGAACAGAGAGAGAATGAAGCAGAATGATGAAATGGGGGTCCCTATGTCCTCCAAAAGTCTAAGCCTATAGCAGCATAACTATAGAGAGAGAGCTCAGGATAACCTGGGCCACCCTAACTATAAGCTTTATCAAAAAGGAAAGTTTTAAGCCTAGTCTTAAAAGTAGACAGGGTGTCTGCCTCACGGACTAAAACTGGTAGTTGGTTCCACAGGAGAGGAGCCTGATAACTAAAAGATCTGCCTCCCATTCTACTTTTAGAAATTCTAGGAACCACTAGTAAACCTGCAGATTGAGAGCGAAGTGCTCTGTTAGGAACATAAGGAACAATCAGATCTCTGATATAAGATGGAGCTTGGCCATTTAAGGCTTTATATGTGAGAAGGAGGATTTTAAATTCTATTCTTGATTTAACAGGAAGCCAATGAAGAGAAGCCAGGATAGGAGAGATATGATCTCTCTTTTTAATTTTCATCAGAACTCTGGCTGCAGCATTTTGGATCAGCTGAAGGCTTTTAACTACAGTTTGTGGACTTCCTGATAGTAAAGAATTACAATAGTCCAGCCTTGAAGTAACAAATGCTTGGACTAGTTTCTCAGCATCACCCCTGGACAGGAGATTTCTAATTTTTGCAATGTTCCTCAGATGAAAGAAGGAAATTCTAGAAACGTCTTTGATCTGGGATTTAAATGACAGGTCCTGATCAAAAATAACACCAAGATTTTTTACTTTATTATCTGAAATCAGTTTAATCCCATCCAAATGAAGTGACTGGCTAATCAGCTTCTTTTTCAGAGACTCTGGTCCAAAGACTATAACTTCTGTTTTGTCTGCATTCAGAAGCAGAAAGTTAAGAGTCATCCAGGTTTTTATGTCTTCAGACATGCCTGTAATCTATGTAATGGGTTAGCTTCATCTGGATTTATAGACAGATATAGCTGGGTATCATCAGCATAACAGTGGAAATTAATCCCATGCTGTCTAATAACTCTACCGATTGGGAGCATGTAAAAAGTAAAGAGAATTGGTCCTAGCACTGATCCCTGTGGTACTCCACAGGTAACCTTTGAGTGTGTTGAAGATCTATCATTAACATAAACAAACTGAATTCGATCAGATAGATAGGATTTAAACCAGTCTAGTGCTGTTCCTTTAATTCCAACAAAATATTCAAGTCTTTCTAAAAGAATATTATGGTCAACTGTATCAAATGCAGCACTAAGATCCAACAGGACGAGCACAGATACAAGTCCATTATCTGAGGCCATGAGAATATCATTAGTGACTTTCACCAGAGCTGTTTCAGTGCTATGATGAGCTCTAAAGCCAGACTGAAACTCTTCAAAAAGTTCATTATGGTGTAAGTGGTCGCAAACTTGTTTGGCAACTACTTTCTCAAGAATTTTGGATAAGAAAGGAAGATTGGATATAGGTCTATAATTAACCAAGTCATCTGGGTCAAGAGACGGTTTCTTAAGCAGAGGTTTAATTACAGCAACCTTAAAAGCTTTAGGTACATATCCCTGTAACAGAGATAGATTAATCACATCTAAAATGGAGGAGGAGATCAAAGGGAATACCTCCTTAAATAACCTGGTTGGAACTGGATCTAACATCCAAGTTGAAGGCTTAGATGAAGACAATAATTTTGCTAATTCAGAAAGTTCAACTGGATCAAAGCAGTCTAAACCCGGTTCAGATTCCATGACTACCTCAGGTACAATCGCGGATAGAGGAGTGCTTATGATCTTATTTTTAATAAGATCAATCTTATTTATAAAGAATCCCATAAAATCATTGCTGTTAAGAGCAGGTGGAATGGACGGTTCAACAGAGCTATGGCTCTGGGTGAGTTTGGCAACTGTATTAAAAAGAAATCTAGGATTATTCTTATTCTCCTCTATTAATGAGGAGAAGTATGCTGCTCTTGCTTTACAAAGGGTCCTCTTATACAGCAGTAAACCATTTTTCCAGACTAGGAAGGACTCCTGCAGGCCTGTGGAGCGATATTTTCTCTCCAGTTTCCTAGCATTTTGCTTCAAAGTACGCAGCTCTGCATTAAACCAAGGAGCAAGCTTTCTATTTTTAACGGTTTTCATTTTCAAAGGAGCTGCGTTGTCTAAGGCAGTACGCAGAGAACTAGCAACCCCATCAACAAAATCATCAACATGTGAAGGGGAATAAGCTATACTTTTGCACTCTGCAGCACTGCTCAGCGACACAGAGGAGAGAGAAAGTGAAGCCGATTCTTTAAAATTTATAACTGCACTATCTGATAAAGATCTACTAAAATTGAACCTTCTTTTGGGGGAGGAGAACTCTGTTAAAGTAATCCTGAAGGTTATTAGAAAGTGGTCAGAGAGGACAGGGTTGTGAGGAAATACTGTTATTTCTTCACATTCTATGCCGTATGTCAGCACAAGATCCAAAGTATGAACATGAGAATATGTGGGACTATTCACATTTTGAACAAAGCCAATAGTGTCTAAGATAGCATTAAAGGCTGCTCTTAAGCTATCGCCTTCAATGTCAGCATGGATGTTAAAATCTCCCACTATGATGACCCTGTCAGTATTTAATACCAAATCAGGTACCACCTAGACCTATGCAGCTACCACCTAGACCTATGCAGCTAGCACCTAGACCTATGCAGCTAGCACCTAGATCTATGCAGCTAGCACCTAGACCTATGCAGCTACCACCTAGATCTATGCAGCTACCACCTACATCTATGCAGCTAGCACCTACACCTATGCAGCTACCACCTAGATCTATGCAGGTACAACCTAAACCTATGCAGCTAGCACCTAGATCTATGCAGCTAACACCTAGACCTATGCAGCTACCACCTAGACCTATGCAGCTACCACCTAGACCTATGCAGCTACCACCTAGACCCAAGCAGCTAGCACCTAGACCTATGCAGCTACCACCTAGACCTATGCAGCTACCACCTAGACCTATGCAGCTACCAACTAGATCTATGCAGCTACCACCTAGATCTATGCAGGTACCACCTAGATCTATGCAGCTAGCACCTAGACCTATGCAGCTACCACCTAGACCTATGCAGCTACCACCTAGATCTATGCAGCTACCACCTAGACCTATGCAGCTACCACCTAGACCTATGCAGCTACCACCTAGACCTATGCAGCTACCAACTAGATCTATGCAGCTACCACCTAGATCGATGCAGGTACCTCCTAGATCTATGCAGCTACCACCTAGACCTATGCAGCTACCACCTAGACCTATGCAGCTACCACCTAGATCTATGCAGCTAGCACCTAGATCTATGCAGCTAGCACCTAGACCTATGCAGCTACCACCTAGATCTATGCAGCTAGCACCTAGATCTATGCAGCTAGCACCTAGACCTATGCAGCTACCACCTAGATCTATGCAGCTAGCACCTAGACCTATGCAGCTAGCACCTAGACCTATGCAGCTAGCACCTAGACCTATGCAGCTAGCACCTAGACCTATGCAGCTACCACCTAGATCTATGCAGCTACCACCTAGATCTATGCAGCTACCACCTACATCTATGCAGCTACCACCTACATCTATGCAGCTAGCACCTAGACCTATGCAGATAGCACCTAGACCTATGCAGCTAGCACCTAGACCTATGCAGCTACCACCTAGATCTATGCAGCTAGCATCTAGACCTATGCAGCTACCACCTAGACCTATGCAGCTACCACCTAGACCTATGCAGCTACCACCTAGATCTATGCAGGTACCACCTAGATCTATGCAGGTAGCACCTAGACCTATGCAGCTAGCACCTAGACCTATGCAGCTACCACCTAGATCAATGCAGCTAGCACCTAGACCTATGCAGCTACCACCTACATCTATGCAGCTAGCACCTAGACCTATGCAGCTAGCACCTAGACCTATGCAGGTACCACCTAGATCTATGCAGCTACCACCTAGGTCTATGCAGGTACCACCTAGATCTATGCAGCTACCACATAGATCTATGCAGCTAGCACCTAGATTAATGCAGCTACCACTTAGATCTATGCAGCTACCACCTAGACCTATGCAGCTACCACCTAGATCTATGCAGCTACCACCTAGACCTATGCAGCTACCACCTAGATCTATGCAGATACCACCTAGATCTATGCAGCTACCACCTAGACCTATGCAGCTACCACCTAGATCTATGCAGCTACCACCTAGACCTATGCAGCTACCACCTAGATCTATGCAGCTAGCACCTACACCTATGCAGCTACCACCTAGACCTATGCAGCTACCACCTAGACCTATGCAGCTAGCACCTAGATCTATGCAGGTACCACCTAGACGTATGCAGCTAGCACCTAGACCTATGCAGCTAGCACCTAGATCTATGCAGGTACCACCTAGATCTATGCAGCTAGCACCTAGACCTATGCAGCTAGCACCTAGACCTATGCAGCTACCACCTAGACCTATGCAGCTAGCACCTATACCTATGCAGCTAGCACCTAGACCTATGCAGCTACCACCTAGACCTATGCAGCTAGCACCTAGACCTATGCAGGTACCACATAGATCTATGCAGCTACCACCTAGACCTATGTAGCTACCACCTAGACCTATGCAGCTAGCACCTAGATCTATGCAGGTACCACCTAGATCTATGCAGCTACCACCTAGACCTATGCAGCTAGCACCTAGACCTATGCAGCTAGCATCTAGACCTATGCAGCTACCACCTAGACCTATGCAGCTACCACCTAGATCTATGCAGCTAGCACTTAGACCTATGCAGTTACCACCTAGACCTATGCAGCTACCACCTAGATCTATGCAGGTACCACCTAGACCTATGCAGCTACCACCTAGACCTATGCAGCTAGCACCTAGACCTATGCAGCTAGCACCTAGATCTATGCAGCTAGCACCTAGACCTATGCAGCTACCACCTAGACCTATGCACCTACCACCTAGGTCTATGCAGGTACCACCTAGACCTATGCAGCTAGCACCTAGACCTATGCAGCTACCACCTAGATCTATGCAGGTTCCACCTAGATCTATGCAGCTAGCACCTACACCTATGCAGCTACCACCTAGATCTATGCAGGTACCACCTAAACCTATGCAGCTAGCACCTAGATCTATGCAGCTAGCACCTAGACCTATGCAGCTACCACCTAGACCTATGCAGCTACCACCTAGATCTATGCAGCTACCACCTAGACCTATGCAGCTACCACCTAGACCTATGCAGCTACCAACTAGATCTATGCAGCTACCACCTAGATCTATGCAGGTACCACCTAGATCTATGCAGCTACCACCTAGACCTATGCAGCTACCACCTAGACCTATGCAGCTACCAACTAGATCTATGCAGCTACCACCTAGATCTATGCAGGTACCACCTAGACCTATGCAGCTACCACCTAGACCTAGGCAGCTACCACCTAGACCTATGCAGCTACCAACTAGATCTATGCAGCTACCACCTAGATCTATGCAGGTACCACCTAGATCTATGCAGCTAGCACCTAGACCTATGCAGCTACCACCTAGATCTATGCAGCTACCACCTAGATCTATGCAGGTACCACCTAGATCTATGCTGCTACCACCTAGATCTATGCAGGTACCACCTAGATCTATGCAGGTACCACCTAGACCTATGCAGCTACCACCTAGATCTATGCAGGTACCACCTAGACCTATGCAGCTACCACCTAGATCTATGCAGGTACCACCTAGACCTATGCAGGTACCACCTAGATCTATGCAGCTAGCACCTAGACCTATGCAGCTACCACCTAGATCTATGCAGCTACCACCTAGATCTATGCAGGTACCACCTAGATCTATGCTGCTACCACCTAGATCTATGCAGGTACCACCTAGACCTATGCAGCTACCACCTAGACCTATGCAGCTACCACCTAGATCTAACACTGGAGTCTGGCTTTCAAGGTAATGAAAAAACAGAAACCCTGGAGTAACATGTCGACATGCTTCTGCTTAGTGCAAAGGATTATCGCAATAAAATCGTAATCGCAATATTAGTCTACGCAAAAATAACAATGCTACAGACTGCAGCTCCTTAAAAATACACAGAATTACTTCACTCTGTGTTTATTCATACAGTCATATATTTATATTTATTTTTCAAATGATGGTTAATTTAATATTTTCAATTACTTCCCATATATAAATATTTAATATATGAATCGTGTATTAGACAAACGAATAAATGTAATATCTACTTATTCTGTGATTTATCCTGATCCTATGTTTTTACCCTCCTCCCATCTATTATTGGATAGTCCAATAATAGACATTAAAAATAAGTTACAAACCCATTCCCAGCATCTTTATAACGATCTGAAAATTAGAACTTTCACTTTTCAACTAAAGACATCGTTGGGATGTAAATCATGTTGTCTTTTCCACAGATTTTAGTTGGTTGTGCCTCTTTAAGAACCCTGGGTCTAATCAACATCAACCAATCAGAACATTGTCTCACCCCATTGGTTCCTTCTTGGTGAAGGTCAGGTTCCGATTGGGTCTGGCCTGGTTGATGGGGATGGTGCTGCCCTGAAAATAATAAGGAAGTATAATCTTAAGCTCCAACCTGAAGATGGGGCATGTCTGGCTCTTAGTAAGTCCGTGATTTTACCTGGATCTTGTCGCACCAACCGGCGAAATATCGGAACGTCTGGATGGACATGCCGACATGAGTCTTAAGGGCCAAGGTGTAAACGGCTCCAGAGTCAATAGCTTCAATGGTAGCTAGCTCCTCCTGGTGCTCCTCCATGAGGTCGGCCAGTCTGTGGGAGGATGGGAGAGAAGCGGAGAGCGTTTGTCTCTTGGCTAGTCTGTTTTTCACCTGGAATAATCAGCAAACGGACATCAGCTGCTTTGGCCTGGAACAGGAGACAGCGACGAGTGGCCTGGACTTTAGCGTGCAGCTAAAGCCCCACTCAATTATAGGTCAGTCCATTTTCCCTCAGTTTGAGCAGCTAAACCCTTCTGTCTCCTTGAACCCCAGTGGGCCTCAGCAGATGGCCGCTCACACTGAGCCTGGTTCTACTGGAGGTTTCTTCCTGTTCAAAGGGAGTTTTTCCTCTCCACTGTCGCTACAAGCATGCTTAGTGTGAGGGATTGCTGAAGAGTCAATGAGTCGATGCAATCAACTGCTTGTCCTTAGATAGAAAACTTTGAATCAATCTGACTGCATGATCTGGTTGAACTGGAAAGTGCCTTGAGATGACATGATGTGAATTGGAGCTATAGAAATAAACTGAATTGAATTGAAGGTGATAATAATGAATTCTCCTATTTAAGGGTGGAAACAGTATTTCCAGTGGCAGATCAGCGCTACCTGATAAACCTGATGCCCGTTCACACCGGGCACATTTTGGCCATCAAAGCGTCTGGTTTATATGCAGAGTTCATGGGAGACGGCGTCGACGGGTTCAGCGGCATGTTCAACCATTCAACGCTGGATTTCAGCAAATTGAACTTTTGCAGCTGGACACCGGGCCATCGGCCAATCAGAAAAGCTGAACCAGGAGTTTTCTGGGGGGAAACAGACTCTACCTGCAAGCTGTCATCACTTCTGCAGACATTCTGCAGATAAAAAATCAATAAATATCAAGGAGTTCAACTCCAAAGGTTAAATAACGCTGGAAGAATGGATTGTTATGTAGAAGGAACAGAGAGCAGCTCTGATTATTATTGCTGCACTAAAAATCTATTTATGAACTATGGAGAAACAGTTTATAAAAACCTAAAATTAGGGAGAAATGTTAAAACCTGCTGATGAAAAATATTGGATTGTATATAATGGTTTTTGCAGTTTTTACCTCAAACCATTAAAACTCTTTCTATTCACTGTCTCCCGGCGCTATGCTGGAGGTCTGGAGCCTCCAACAAGAACTGCAGATTTTTGTGGGATTATAATCCCAATGTACTGATGAACAGACAATGTTTGGAGGTGGACTTTCTCACTTAAAAACCTGTTCAAACTGTTTTCCCAGCATGAGATGAACTACTTTAAGCAGACCGCCTCAGTCAGCTGACTCATTTGGCAGCTCTTCAGCGCATCTAGCTTTGTAATCCACAGATCTACTTCAAATGTTCACAACATCAACGTCTTCTCAGTTTATTAACAATAAATGGCATCAAAAGAGTGCGGTGCGACCTGGGATGATGCCGAGACAGAGGCTCTCATTGACATTTGGGCGGAGGATATTATCCAGGCCTATAAGTTCCTGAATGTTCTGGCTGCCGCCATTTTTGTTTGCGTAATTCCCGCCTTGAGAGGTGTAGCATGGTGGTCTGCCGATAGGAGGCGAATAACCGTGCTAGCGTGATGGTTAAATAGTAGTAAGAACCGAGCTCAGCACGGTTAACTGATCCAAGCTCGGTCTGAACTCGGCACGGATCGGTTTCAGAGGGTCGCGTAATTGGGGCATTTAGACACCATGATGCCACCCACCTGTAGATCAGCCTGCCTCTGTCCCTTGGGTTCATCTTGCCCCATTCGCCGTCTTCAAACGCCTCCTTAGCAGCAGCCACTGCCTTGTCCACATCACTGGTTTGGGCCAGAGACACCTCACAGATGGCCTGCAGACACAGGAAGCTGCAGTTATAAACACAGAGCGGGCCGCAGCGGAGGAGCGCAGTCCATCGTTTAGAATCGCTCCTAAAGTCGCCGTGTTCTCCATGTTGGTCTCACCGTGCCGTCGGTGGGGTTGATGCTCTTGTAGGTCTTCCCTCCCTCAGCATCAACAAACTCTCCGTTGATGAACAGCTGATGGGGGATCTTTACAGTCATGTTGTTGATATTCTTTTCCACCTAAGAAGGAAAAGGACGATTAGAAATCCGTCAGCATTGGTTCCCCGTGGCTCAGCAGGTACCTACATAGTCCACCACCAGCTCCTCCTCCTCATCCTCGCCACGCAGCTTCCTGACACACATCTGGATGAAATCCTGAAAGGTGGTGTTCATGTAGACGTCCTCGTTCTGCAGCTGGCAGCTGCTGGCGCGGAGCTTGACTTCCTCCACCAGCCTGAAGGTTGGACAAGATGAGGATGAGGACAGGAGATGCCAAGAAGACAGTCTCTACTTCGACTTTAACCTCATGCTTTAAAACCGGTCAGGACCCTGTGGGGGGCCAGGACACAACAGATGGGGGCCCGGTATATGAAATATAAAAACATAATTAAACCATGAATTATTTATTCATTAAATATTAAATATATCATTAAATTTAAATGTAATAATTCAACATCCCATTGAATTATTACATCCCATTCCGTTAAACTCTTATTTTAACGTTTAACTCCTGGTTGTTTTCGGTGCGTCAGACAGTTTGAGGTGAATTTTTCTCACCTGACCACGTCCATCGAAGCAGCTCCAGATTTGAAGAAATCTGTGGAGTCTTCAACCTGACTCACGTTGGTCAGGATACTTTTCCACACGGCCTGATGGTGAAGAAAACATTTTTATACAACTTCTACCAAAACTGCATCATTTGTGTTTCTGCAGTCAAACTGAAGTCAAATATAAAGAGCGCCAAAAGAAACATCTGGCAAAACTAATGTTTAAATTTCTGTTTTCCTTCACATTTAGAGCGTTTATATATATATATATATATATATATATATATATATATATATATATATATATATATATTTATATTTGTGTGTGTGTTTATGTAGAAAGCAGCACTGTAGACAGAGAAAGAGGATTTATAAAAAATCTAACATAACCCTTTATTTAGATTTAAGATTTAGATTTTTTTAGATAAAAGCCCTAAATGTAAAGAGGGTGAGTTAAATAACATACTTTTATTTTGATAAATACTAATATTTAGCAGCAAACTAAATTAAAGAGATTTTATTATTTGACCATTGTTCCCATGATCAGTTTAAAATGTAGGTATGATGCTAATTAGAGACACTAGACATCTGAGGAATAAAACTACATTTTCAGTCAAGGTTGAAATTATAGGCAAACTGTTTGTGAACAAGCATTGGATTATTTTCTTTTTTCTGTATGTTAGTGTTTCAAATTGACCTAACTGGAGAAAGTCGGCTCACTTCACTGACCCAGGGCCTGCTAGGCTAATGCTAACTTTGGAAACTAATCAAAATGTTTTAAACAATCATTATTTTTCATTAATGAAGAGTTCAGTAGGATGCTGTTAAAACACTTTGCTGCCCTTTCCCTTGAGCTTGAGCATGTGGAGGTAGAGCTTGTGACCCAGATTCCAGTTGTCGCAGGTTCGAGTCCCGGCCCTGCAGACATCTGTTGATTGTCTCTTTTAGTTTTTCATCATCTTTGTTATGTGATCCCTTGGTACAGAGGGCTAAATATATCATCAAACACATAAATATACCATAGAATTAATTAATTATACATTTTTTGTATATTTGAAATCTAAAATGTTTATACTAGGGTTGAAACAATCGGATTCATTTATTATTGACATAATCGTCAACTAATTTAGAAATTAATTAATTGTTAATTGGAGCATAGAGATTGTAAAATGTGAGTCGAACTGAATGCATCTAATTGATATTTTATAATTCGACTAAAATGTAAAATAATAGTTATTTAAATATGACCATTCCTTAACTAATAAGTAAAAGTAAGACCTCAAATCCACAATCAGAAATAAATGATTAACTCTGATAACTGATTAACTGAATAACTTTCAGATATTGGATCAGATATTGTCCATTTTTACATATCGGTTGTATGAGAGATGAATAAGCCTGTTTTATTTTATTTTTGTATTTCTATCTCAGATTTAGACACATCAGCATCATCACAGTGCTCCCCTGGTCATTAGTTCACATTCCAACAACTAGAAGGAATGACAGCAGGTATATGGCGGCCTCAGTAGCAGCCGTCAGCTTTAGCCGTCCATAAGCTTCATGTTCCTAACCCTACCCTCATCTGCTTGGCGAAGCTTTTCTCCTCCTCAGTGAGCGCAACTGCTGCACTGCTGCCGGAGCGGAAGTACTGCGCCGCAGGGATCATCTTCCCGTCCTCAAACTGCAGGTTCTTCACCAGCAGCTGCAGAGAACAAGGAGAAAAAGAACAGAGAAAAGCTCATCAGTCCCAGTTATCATGTTGTTCCAGTCAATCATCAGGAAATATTCAATCCACAGCTCTGGGTCAACTTCAGTTCAGCTTTTCAAACCCTTTACTTTGGAAAATTCAAGGCCAGATGTTTGAATGAACGGTTTCTCTGAATTACCTGCAAGGTCGTTTGACTTTCATGGAGTCACATGACTCTGCTTCCAGCGTGAAGGTGCACAGTCCTGTTGCCCATAATGCAACAGTGTTTTCTGGGAGAGAACAGTTCAGGCTGCAGCTGCATTAGAGCCATGCTTCATTGGTGACCTTTATTATCCTCTGAAGGCTGTTAATATTGTTAAAACTCAATAGCTTAAAAAAACTCAATAGCTTTTCTTTTGCTTAAGTTTTTACATCACATCCGTAGTTACAGTAGTAGCCATTCAAAATGTCCCCACTTTATTTCTCTGGTCCTTAGCTTGCCCTTAGCTTGCCCATCGCTAGTTCTTGTCTGGTCCTTAGCTGGTTCTTGGCTGGCCCTTGGCTAGTTCTTGGCTGGCCCTTGGCTAGTTCTTGTCTGGTCCTTAGCTGGTTCTTGGCTGGCCCTTGGCTATTTCTTGTCTGGTCCTTAGCTGGTTCTTGGCTGGCCCTTGGCTAGTTCTTGTCTGGTCCTTAGCTGGTTCTTGGCTGGCCCTTGGCTAGTTCTTGGCTGGCCCATGGCTAGTTCTTGGCTGGCCCTTGGCTAGTTCTTGGCTGGTCCTTAGCTGGTTCTTGGCTGGCCCTTGGCTAGTTCTTGGCTGTTCCTTGGTTGTCCCTTGGCTGGTCCTTGTTTGGTCCTTGGCTGGTCCTAGTTTGGCTCTTGGCTGGTCCTTGTTTGGTCCTTGGCTGGTCCTAGTTTGGCTCTTGGCTGGTCCTTGGCTGGCCCTTTGGCTGGTCCTTGGTTGGTCCTTGGCTGGTCCCCTACAATTCATTTTAAACATAAATCTTTGTACTTAAATATTATTTTTCTCATGATCTGTGGACATTAAGATCAAAAGAGAAGCATCATATCCTGATCAGACCCTGTAATTTAGGGAAATTTGCACGCCCAGGAGAAGGAGGGCATCACTCCAGTGGCTGGAAGTTGGAGGGCGCTCTGTTGGGATTTCCAGGGAAGTGGGCTGCCATTCGGCTGGCGTTTGACTGGGAACGACCACTTTGAATGGCTGCTACGGTACCTGCTTGATTCTAAACTTTTATTCCCATCTTTGAAATGGGGCTCTGAGCTCCTTTCCAAGCCGATATGCTGAGAAGTTGGTGGAGGTCAGCATGGCTAGCCACCCTGGCACGGTCTCTAACGGTGTCAATATCCAGTTGATTGTTTAAAAATAAGTTTGTTTCCTTTTTGACTACATGTTAAAATTACAGATCAAGATCAGAGCTGAATTATTCTCATTCTCCTTTGGGAACCAAATAATCTTAAAGCAGGGAGTCAACAACGAAATATTCAACGGACCATCAGCAGAAGAAGGTAAACTGATGCAGAAGAAATGAAACTGATGCAGAAGAAGGTAAACTGATGCAGAAGAAGGGAAACTGATGCAGAAGAAGGGAAACTGCTGCAGAAGAAGGTAAACTGATGCAGAAGAAGGTAAACTGATGCAGAAGAAGGGAAACTGCTGCAGAAGAAGGGAAACTGATGCAGAAGAAGGGAAACTGCTGCAGAAGAAGTTAAACTGATGCAGAAAAAGGGAAACTGCTGCAGAAGAAGGGAAACTGATGCAGAAGAAGGGAAACTGATGCAGAAGAAGGGAAACTGATGCAGAAGAAGGGAAACTGCTGCAGAAGAAGGTAAACTGCTGCAGAAGAAGGGAAACTGCTGCAGAAGAAGTTAAACTGCTGCAGAAGAAGGGAAACTGATGCAGAAGAAGGTAAACTGAAGCAGAAGAAGGGAAACTGATGCAGAAGAAGGGAAACTGATGCAGAAGAAGGTAAACTGAAGCAGAAGAAGGGAAACTGATGCAGAAGAAGGGAAACTGATGCAGAAGAAGGGGAACTGATGCAGAAGAAGGGGAACTGATGCAGAAGAAGTTAAACTGATGCAGAAGAAGGTAAACTGCTGCAGAAGAAGGTAAACTGATGCAGAAGAAGGTAAACTGATGCAGAAGAAGGGAAACTGCTGCAGAAGAAGGTAAACTGATGCAGAAGAAGGTAAACTGATGCAGAAGAAGGGAAACTGCTGCAGAAGAAGGGAAACTGATGCAGAAGAATGGTAAACTGATGCAGAAGAAGGTAAACTGATGCAGAAGAAGGGAAACTGCTGCAGAAGAAGGGAAACTGCTGCAGAAGAAGGGAAACTGCTGCAGAAGAAGGGAAACTGATGCAGAAGAAGGGAAACTGATGCAGAAGAAGGGAAACTGATGCAGAAGAAGGGAAACTGATGCAGAAGAAGGGAAACTGCTACAGAAGAAGGTAAACTGATGCAGAAGAAGGGAAACTGATGCAGAAGAAGGTAAACCGATGCAGAAGAAGGTAAACTGATGCAGAAGAAGGTAAACTGATGCAGAAGAAGGTAAACTGATGCAGAAGAAGGGAAACTGCTGCAGAAGAAGGGAAACTGCTGCAGAAGAAGGGAAACTGATGCAGAAGAAGGTAAACTGATGCAGAAGAAGGTAAACCGATGCAGAAGAAGGTAAACTGATGCAGAAGAAGGGAAACTGCTGCAGAAGAAGGGAAACTGATGCAGAAGAAGGTAAACTGATGCAGAAGAAGGTAAACCGATGCAGAAGAAGGTAAACTGATGCAGAAGAAGGGAAACTGATGCAGAAGAAGGGAAACTGATGCAGAAGAAGGTAAACTGATGCAGAAGAAGGGAAACTGCTGCAGAAGAAGGGAAACTGCTACAGAAGAAGGTAAACTGATGCAGAAGAAGGGAAACTGATGCAGAAGAAGGTAAACCGATGCAGAAGAAGGGAAACTGATGCAGAAGAAGGGAAACTGATGCAGAAGAAGGTAAACTGATGCAGAAGAAGGGAAACTGCTGCAGAAGAAGGGAAACTGCTACAGAAGAAGGTAAACTGATGCAGAAGAAGGTAAACTGATGCAGAAGAAGGGAAACTGCCACAGAAGAAGGTAAACTGATGCAGAAGAAGGGAAACTGCTGCAGAAGAAGGGAAACTGATGCAGAAGAAGGTAAACTGATGCAGAAGAAGGTAAACTGATGCAGAAGAAGGGAAACTGCTGCAGAAGAAGGTAAACTGATGCAGAAGGGAAACTGATGCAGAAGAAGGTAAACTGCTGCAGAAGAAGGTAAACTGATGCAGAAGAAGGTAAACCGATGCAGAAGAAGGTAAACTGATGCAGAAGAAGGGAAACTGATGCAGAAGAAGGGAAACTGATGCAGAAGAAGGTAAACTGATGCAGAAGAAGGTAAACTGATGCAGAAGAAGGTAAACTGATGCAGAAGAAGGGAAACTGCTGCAGAAGAAGGTAAACTGATGCAGAAGAAGGTAAACTGATGCAGAAGAAGGGAAACTGCTGCAGAAGAAGGTAAACTGCTGCAGAAGAAGGTAAACTGCTGCAGAAGAAGGTAAACTGATGCAGAAGAAGGGAAACTGATGCAGAAGAAGGTAAACTGCTGCAGAAGAAGGTAAACTGATGCAGAAGAAGGGAAACTGATGCAGAAGAAGGTAAACTGATGCAGAAGAAGGTAAACTGATGCAGAAGAAGGTAAACTGATGCAGAAGAAGGGAAACTGCTGCAGAAGAAGGTAAACTGATGCAGAAGAAGGTAAACTGATGCAGAAGAAGGGAAACTGCTGCAGAAGAAGGTAAACTGATGCAGAAGGGAAACTGATGCAGAAGAAGGTAAACTGCTGCAGAAGAAGGTAAACTGCTGCAGAAGAAGGTAAACTGATGCAGAAGAAGGGAAACTGCTGCAGAAGAAGGTAAACTGATGCAGAAGAAGGTAAACTGATGCAGAAGAAGGGAAACTGATGCAGAAGAAGGTAAACTGCTGCAGAAGAAGGTAAACTGATGCAGAAGAAGGGAAACTGCTGCAGAAGAAGGTAAACTGATGCAGAAGAAGGTAAACTGATGCAGAAGAAGGGAAACTGATGCAGAAGAAGGTAAACTGCTGCAGAAGAAGGTAAACTGATGCAGAAGAAGGGAAACTGATGCAGAAGAAGGTAAACTGCTGCAGAAGAAGGTAAACTGATGCAGAAGAAGGGAAACTGATGCAGAAGAAGGTAAACTGCTGCAGAAGAAGGTAAACTGATGCAGAAGAAGGGAAACTGATGCAGAAGAAGGTAAACTGCTGCAGAAGAAGGTAAACTGATGCAGAAGAAGGGAAACTGCTGCAGAAGAAGGTAAACTGATGCAGAAGAAGGGAAACTGATGCAGAAGAAGGTAAACTGCTGCAGAAGAAGGTAAACTGATGCAGAAGAAGGGAAACTGCTGCAGAAGAAGGGAAACTGCTGCAGAAGAAGGTAAACTGATGCAGAAGAAGGTAAACTGATGCAGAAGAAGGTAAACTGATGCAGAAGAAGGGAAACTGCTGCAGAAGACGGGAAACTGATGCAGAAGAAGGGAAACTGATGCAGAAGAAGGGAAACTGATGCAGAAGAAGGTAAACTGATGCAGAAGACGGGAAACTGATGCAGAAGAAGGGAAACTGATGCAGAAGAAGGGAAACTGATGAACGTTTGTTCCTCTGCTGCTGCTGTTGCAGCTTTGAGCAGCAGGGGGCGGCAGAGCGTCAGAGGAGGATCATGGCTGCTGCTGAAACGCTGAACTCTTTTAACGCCTTCCTCACGGACAGGCTGACCGCTGCTGCCGTGGAAATCTATGGTTTCGTTGAAAAGACGGTGGTTCAGTACCAGGAGGAGGTCTACCGAACCCAGCTGGAGAACCAGAGGCTGCAGCGGCTGCTGGATCTGGTCTACAAGCCGGAGATCAGGCTCCTCAGGGCGGGTATGAGTCTGCTTTCTGCCTGGCATCTATCACCACAATCCGCTCCATGCGTCACACAGCAGCGCATTTACACTCTGGTTCTGGTCCTGGTTCTGGTTTTAGTTCTGGTTCTAGTTCTGGTTCTAGTTCTGGTTCTGGTGCTAGTTCTAGTTCTGGTTCTGGATCTGGTACCCGGCTAACTGTCTCATATGGAATCTTAACCATAATAAATAAACCATGAAATTAATCAATTTACAATGCAATACATTAAAGAACTTATTTATCATTAAATGTTTAATTTTATGTACCTTGAAATGACAAAAGTGACATTTAAAAAAATATAAAAGCTTTATAATCATATAAAAATATATCCCAGTAAATATTGAATTTCATATAAAATAAGTGAAGTATCTTTTTTTAACAATATCAAGAGACATTTAAACATTTCATAGTAGATTTATTCATTTCATGGCAGGTGATCAGCAGGCAGACCATCACCAACACCAACAACTGAACCATCAAACTCCATATTAGTCCAGAGACCACCGTTTCATTTCCAATGCTTTGAATATTGAGCCGATATGAAATCATACAGACTTATACTCAGTTTGGATTGTGAAAAGTTAGGAAAGGTTGGATGTTTTTTTCCACACAGAAAAAAGAGTAAACAAACATCAGGAGAAGCTGTACCAAGTCGCTTTCAAATCAAGAGGAACTGGGGCGTAATGAGGTCACCAGGTGGCGCCACTCCATGGGCGGGGCTAAAGCTAATTGTGTCTGAAGCTTGGTCCATTGGGGGAGGGGATATATCTGTCTATCAAACCAAACTACAGTTATTCTGTTAATATATCGCAGCCTGGCCAACAACCCCCCCTTTCAGAGGCATAGACCAGACTCGGGTGTTGCAGGCTAATAAACATCCAGAACAACTCCACATTCCTAAGGGGCGGGCCCGTTCTTTTACTTCAGTTTGCATGTTTTCTAAACCAAAACAAGTTTCTGAGCTACTCTATAAAGCCTGGAACTCAATGCTAATTCTGACATTTAAATGGAATAAGCTTCCTGGATGGGAAGAGAAATGTCTTCAAACTTGGACTCTAAGTCCAGTGGATTGTTTTTTTTAACCTTTTTGGAACAAAATACTATTAAAATATTTCTAAAGCCCTTTAGTCTGTGTTCAACACAGTAAAACTAGCAGTTAGCACCAGACCGGGTAGTTTAACTCCACTCCAGCGTATATTCATTCTCAGATCCAGGATCTGACTTTAACGACTAAAAGAACAACAGCGACCCCTTGTGGGGATAAACAGAGGAACGCTGAGGACCAAATAAAACTCTCTGTTCTGAGACGTCTCCTCATACCTGCTGAGCTATCCCAGCCGCTGACACACTTATCTTCAGATAGTCTGCGTGTCCCCAAACAGCAGCAGACATGTTTTACGGCAGGACAGGAGCAGCAATTTCCAATTCAGCAGACAGCGGGTGCAAAACATTTTTTTTTCTGTTTGCCTTCATTTATATTCCAATCATATTCTAACGACCAAACCCCACAAATTCATAGTTTGAGGAAATGCTAACATTTACCAGCTGAAACTCAACTGCCGCAGTTTTAGCATCTTATTTTAGTACCTCTGACAGTTAGGTGCAAACTGGTACATTTATCTGAAGTCATTGTTGCCCCAAAGGACACATTGAAACAATGACAGAGGATGCAGAGGCATTGTGGGAACATTAAACATGTCTGGATAATCAGAAATAACAATAGATTAATGCGCTGGGACAGCAGACAATCAATATATAGAATTAAAACAGTATTAAATATAGAATATAATCATGGGTAGGGCTGGAGCATTTCATGGGAATAATCGATTACTAAAATAATTGTCAACTAATTCAGTCATCAATTAATTGTTAACTGGAGTACAGAGCCTGTAAAACATGTTTTTAGCTGACAGAGTGACCCACTTAGAGCAGGATTTACACCAAGATTGTTAAAAAATATATAAACATTTTGCATTTTAGATAAAAAATAACGTTTTCATCTGTCAATCTGATCTATCTAGAACTACTGAAGTGGAAATGTTTAAATTTTACAAAGTTTAATTTCGTAAAGAGGTTTCTATAAGGAACCTTTGGCTTTCAGATTATTAATTGCTTAATTGAAAAAATAATCAACAGACTAATCAATATAATATGTAATACATAGAACAATTTGCAGCCCTAATTATGGGTATTACCTCCGCCTCCATGGCCTGGACCTCGTCTTTCTTTTACAGTCACTCTCTAACCTGCACACTCTAGAAATAAATAGCATGTGCTGTGCGAATGTGACGTCCAGAGCATCCATGTTGAATGGGCCTGACCTAGCAAACAATCAAAGCTTTCTATTCAACATGGATTTGGTGGAAACTCTGAAGCAACCGCCAGCTAAACTCAGACTCTAATCGTAACTCCAGTTGAGGTTAAAAAAGTAAAACAAAAACAACCTTGTTTAGTACGAGAATGAGCAGAAGAGAGCTGCAATGCTATGGTTTGGCCACAGGTGGCAGTGTCCTTGGAAAAAGTCAATTTATCAGGTTTGGTCAAAAAAACATCTGAGATGTAAAAATGTAAAATGTCTTTGTCTTTATAGACGCCAAGGCTCCTACTGTCACCACGCCCACAGAGGAAACGCCTCCAAAGCCGCGGGAGTCGAGTTTGGATGAGCCAGGGCCTGCAGAGGTCAAAGAGGAAGAGCTGTGGGGCGACGGCACGAAGGAGGAGGCATCCACGGAGGACAGTGATGACGGTGACGCTTTGACCAGAGAGCTGATCAAAACTGTGCAGCAGTTGGAGGACTGCAGGGCGGCAGAGGAACGCAGCGAGCCACAGCAGGCTTCTCCAAAGGAGCCCAAGCTGGAGGAGAAGACCACAACCACTCTGTACCGCTGCCACATCTGCAACTACATCTTCACAAAAAAGATAGTGTTGACGTGGCACCTCAAGATGCACGAAAACAAGTCCAAAGACGGCAAGGCCAACTTCACCTGCCACATCTGTGGGAAGCACATCCCCTGTCAGAGCAACCTGCAGAACCACATGAGGGTCCACACCGGGGAGAGGCCCTACAGCTGCCTTTACTGTGGAAAGGGCTTCAAGCTGAAAGGACACATGACTGAACACCTGAGGACACACACGGGCGAGAAGCCCTTCAGCTGCCACATCTGTGACAAGTCCTTCAACCGCGGCTCCACCCTGAGGAAGCACGTTCTGGCCAGGCACAAAGAGGTGCGGCCGTACAGGTGCGAGCACTGCTACGAGTTATTCACAGAGAAGCTGCTGATGAAGAGACATATTGCCAAGGTCCACGACATCAAACAGCCATCTCCTGGTCAGAGCCATGCCTGACTCCCCATAGTGTTGAAAGAGCTTGTTTAATACCCCCAACCTTTCTCAGTGGGACTTTAATCACTTTTCTTACGCTTATGTTGATGTTTTCCTGTCTTCAGTGTTTTCTTATATAACTGGTACTTAGAATATCGCCCCTTGTTACCCCCTGTACACTACACCACGCACCATCAGGATGAAAGACGGCCTGATCGAAAAAAATCTCACACGGCTGGAACATCGGCATGAAAAGTGCAAACATTCGAACAGGGTTATTCTTATTGATGTTAATAATACTAATAATGCTAATAATACCTTTTTCACAATTAGTTTATCTAATTAGCATAGTTCCTCTGTCAGAATAAAAAGTCATTATTATGAACTAGACAAAGGTTTGGGAATGAGAGTGGTGTCCTTGATCTAAGAACAAGTGTATAATTGTGGAAGAGAAATGATTTGAGGCCATGTAAACACACTGAGCTTTACTTCCTTCCTCAGTCGGTGATATGCAGAGAAAACTGTGGCCTGAATATTTAGACAGGTAACGTCGGCGCACACATTATAATGGCAGCTTGATGGAAGTAGATCTTTGCCAAAAAGGAGGATGTTTTTTTCAAGGTCACTTAGATGGTAAATGGTAAATGTCCTGTACTTATATAGCGCCTTTTTTCAAATTAGGAGACTTGACCAAAGCGCTTTACACTACATTCATTCACCCATTCTCACACACACTCACGGTGGTAAGCTACATTGTAGCCACGGCTGCCCTGGGGCTCACTGACAGAAGCGGGGCTGCCACCGGGGCACCACCGGGCCCTCTGACCACCATCAGTAGACAATGCAGGTGAAGTGTCTTGCCCAAGGACACAACGACACTGAAAGTCGGAGTCGGGGCTTGAACCGTCAATCCTTCGCCCCACAACTTAGAGCTTAACATGTGTGATTTGGGAAGTTTTAAACTTTCATCAGAACTCTTGGCAAAAACATCCGTTTCCTCTCTTAGGTATCTATAACACAAACTCAGCATGCAACACAGATTTCCACACAGACTTCTACATGTGCATGACACTATCACACACAAACCTGCACCCTCTAAATACTTTCACCATAGGGGCATATATGCATATACATACACAACCATGTTAGAGTATGGCATGAGTTTACCCAGGATGGGTGTGGTGTCTTATAGGGAAACAGGTGCGAGGTGAGAATGAGCTCTGTTCTGTACTACTGTGATTTTTGGACAGCATTGGAATTAGCATTACAATAAATCTCAATTTTTTTTACCCCCATCCGGCGGGGACTTTAAAGGTGCAGGTGATGTTCTTTTTCCGGGGGATCATCTCGATCAGTGGTCTTCCTAACTGTCAGTCATTGTGGTGATATGTTTACGTAAGGCCGTCCTACGTACACGTCCTGTTAGCTACCTTTTTTTGCGCAGTTTCAGGCGTATATCTGTGGTGAGCTACGGTTTCAGACAGTCTCTGAAACTCACCTTTCTCACCGCAGTTCTTTGAAAATGGCGGAGGGTCGTAAGGGAAAAAGTGTCTACGAAGTGCATGAGAAGAAAAGAAAGGCCTCAGAAGAGGCAGATATATCCCAGAATGCTTTGCGCAGAGAGCTCTCCTCACAAAGTATTATGGGATTTACTGTCACAGCGGCCTGCTGTCGCCATAGGCTGTCGCTACCCGACAGCAACGACTACTAACATAGGGGAGCACTAAGCAGTGATCATCTGTCTGAACGGTCAGTTAACTGAGTTCATTATAAAGTCCCCACTCTATATAGAGATGGAGGGATTTAGGGGTTTAAACAGAGCGTGCAGAAGGTGAAATGGGCTTGTTCACGCTCTCGCAGGCGTTTGATAGGTGTTCCCTCTCTGGAGCGGGTACAGGGTTGTGCATGTGCATTTTTTTGAGGGCGGGTCTTTTTTTAAAAATTGCAAAAATCCTCCCCAATACCTTTAAGATAACCATTGAGTGTCTTGATTTTTGTCCTGAGGAGAATCTACCATTAGCCTCCATAATATTTTGATTAAGCTGGAGCCATGAATGTCTCCTCATCTGCAAATGTCTATGCTGTAATGATGTGATGATGGGATGAGTGGCAGACTGGAGTATAAAATGCTTCTCTAACTGGAATTCGGGGCAACTTCATGAGATGTGAGTCCGGTTGGTAAGCAGCTGCCTTCTGTAACTCTAAGCAACTTCTCTGATCTGAGTAAGATTTCAATTTCTGTTGAAATCTGTTGTCATGTCTCCTGGTTATTTAATACATAAACATTATGAAGTGTTATTTAAAGAATTTGTCCAGAGTGATCTCTTCTCAGGAAAAGAACCGCAGAAAGGGAAAACAGCAAAGTGGAAACACAGAACTTTCCATAACAACCCGTTATCTTCTGCAGCTGCCTGATGGCATCAACCAGTCTTCCCCTGAAGGACGCTTTTCTTGCAATAGTACCTTTTCTCAGAGGTCATGATCCAGTTAAGACCTTCTACTGATCCATGTGTAGCAGTGCGTTCACCAGTCCGACTCACCGTCTTGCCGTCGTTTCCGAACAGCACCAGCCCAGCCTTAGTGACGACGCCAGGCCGACTGGCTCCAGGAATCTCCAGGGGCGCGCCGTTGGCTGCTGTGCCGTTATCCACCAGAGACGAGCCGAAGAAGGTCACTTTCTGCAGAGGGAGAGATGGTGAAGCACAGCGGCCCTGTTCACTGAAAACTGATTCTTCCTGAAGATTTTCTCCTCTATGAACAGCTGCATCCAGCTGGGTTTGCTGATGTAATCGATTCATTAGGTGGAACAGACAATATTTTTTAGCCAGGTGTAGGAATGACTGAACCTGTGCGCTTCTGTGGTTACCTGTCCGTCCACCTCTGCCCAGGCCCCAGGCACCTTGTCATTCCCTCTGATCCAGTTGTGGATGGCCTCAGCTGACTGGTTCCAGTCGATCTACCAGCACAGAAAGCCGCCCGTCAAAAATCACCATCCTCATCATAGACTCAGATTAAACACAGACGCATGTGATTTGCCTGTTGATAATGCAATGCATTCTTCAGATAAGACCCACCACAAGGGGGCGAATGAGGGTGAATGTGTTGTGGCTCAGGGCCTCTTTTTGAAGGCTAATACTACATGCATCCCCTGATCTACAGCTTACACCCTTCTGGTTACATCAGAGACAGGTTATTATGAAATCTTAAGTCGTGGTGAGGGGAGGTCAGAGTTGGAGCTAAAACCTTTTTCCAAAGCTTTCAGAACAAAATGAAACCTTTACCTTGGCGTTGTCTTTCTTCTGAATGCACTCATAGGTGGCTCCCTCCTGAGGCTGTGTGATCTTTGGGGCCTTTCCTTCAGTGATCAGCCTTACAGCTTCTACCTGGAACCACAGCAGAAGCAAACAGGGAGCTTCAAGGAATTTTCTCTAAAGCTTGAACATGACATCAGCAACAACAGCTTCACAATCAGAAAGTGAATCTGAATTTACAGAAAAGGATGATTTTCTAGACCTGTGTTAGAATCACAAAACATGATTTCTAAAATGGAAACTTCTTCAGATCACCTGCCTTAGCTGCCTCTCCTCTTTAGCTAATGTCCAATAGACAGGAACCTCTTCTCTTTATCTAATGTCCAAAGGCCAGCAACCTCTCTTCTTTAGCTAATGTCCAATACACAGCAACCTCTCCTCTACATCTAATGTCCAAAGGCCAGCAACCTCTCTTCTTTAGCTAATGTCCAATACACAGCAACCTCTCCTCTACATCTAATGTCCAAAGGCCAGCAACCTCTCTTCTTTAGCTAATGTCCAATACACAGCAACCTCTCCTCTACATCTAATGTCCAAAGGCCAGCAACCTCTCTTCTTTAGCTAATGTCCAATACACAGCAACCTCTCCTCTACATCTAATGTCCAAAGGCCAGCAACCTCTCTTCTTTAGCTAATGTCCAAAGGCAAGCAACCTCTCCTTTTTAGCTAATGTCCAAACGCAAGCAACCTCTCCTCTTTAGCTAATGTCTAATAGCCAGCAACCTCTTCTCTTTAGCTAATGTCCAATAGCGGGCAACCTCTTCTCTTTAGCTAATGTTTAAAGGCCAGCAATCTCTCCTTGATTAGCTAATGTCCATGAGCCAGCAACCTCTCCCTTTTAGCTAATGTCCAATAACCAGCAACCTCTTCTCTTTAGCTAATGTTTAAAGGCCAGCAATCTCTCCTTGATTAGCTAATATCCAATAACCAGCAACCTCTCCTCTTTAGCTAATTTCCAATAACCAGCAACCTTTCCTCTTTAGCTAATGTCCAATAACCAGCAACCTTTCCTCTTTAGCTAATGTCCAAAGGCCAGCAACCTCTCTTCTTTAGCTATTTCAACTGAATTATTCCGAGGAGAGTATAAAGGCTGGGACTCAACGCTATTTCTGACAGTTTCAATTGAAAAAGCTTCCTGGATGGGAAGAGAAACGTCTTCAAACTTGGAAACAGATCAGTGGATTGCTTCTAACGGTTTTGGAATATATAGTTAATGATAACATGGGATTAAACCAGACTCCTCTTTCTGCCTTTTCATCCATCATTTCAGTCTAAACCTTGAGGTCATGGTGTTTCAGAAATATTCCTGGGATTCCTCTGATTGACCCAACCTTTTGTAGACTCTGCAGGAATACTTGCCTAATTGTCCAGGCATGAAAATGTAGGGTTTTTTCCCTCAATATTCTTAAGGTAAGACATTTTCATTGGTATTAAGATGCTCAGACGCTCTCTGTGGTTCTTTCATACAGTCACCAACCTAACCTCGGCCCCTCACCATGCCTTTGACGCCTTCCGGAAAGAGAAATCTCTTGTAGATTGTGTTGACTGTGTCATTAGGTTCAACATCACACTCTCTCTGCAGCAGGATTGGTCCCGTATCGAGTCCGTCATCAGCCCAGAACACCGTGAATCCACCCTTCTTGTCTCCGTGGATAAGCGTCCTGTGAAGAACAGTTAAACCCGGGTTAGGATGCTGCCAGGATTTGGATTCTAAACCCAAGTTGAAGAAGCATCTCTGACCAGTTGATTGCAGAGGCTCCCCGGTGACGGGGCAGCAGAGAGGGGTGGTAGATGATGGAGCCATGTTTGGGGTGGTCAATGACCTCCATGGGGATAAACTGGGAGCAGAAGGGGAGGACGTTGAGTTCTGCCCCTCTAGACTTGTACTGGTCCACCACCTCTTTGATGGCCTGACCTTTCAATCGCCACCGGGGAAACTTAAAAACAGGGACACCATCCTTCTCCGCCTCTGTAGCTGCAGGACAAAAGACATAGGAGTGACAGGGTGAAGACAGGTTCGGTTCAGGTGTCCTCCCTCCCCGCCGTTACCAGGCGGGTTGAACTGGCTGTCCATGATGGAGCCTCGAACAGATTTCATCTGACGGTTCTCCACTGAAAAAAACATCTAGAAATAAGTCAACTTTTCTTAAATTAAGTGTATTTACCATTAATCTGAACAGGTGAATAAGATGTTCTGCCAATGGAATTAGATTCTTACTCTTGAAATACGATAATTAGATAGAATGCACTTGAAATTAGACAATTGTTTTTTCTTATTCAAAATCTAAATTTTCTTGTTCAATTGGAAAAGTGTCTCATCTCCTCAATTCAAGAACAAATTCACTTATTTTAAGAAAAAATGACTTATTTGGATTTTTTCTAGTGCGATCTCACCACAAAACCAGGAACTCTTCTTCTAAAGCGGCTGACAGTAAAATACTAATAAATAAAATTATTACCGAAATCTTCATCACTCGGAGCTTTAGCATCTGGATCTATGAGATCTATATCAGGTAACCTCCAAGTTCTTCGTTAAATTTTTGGAAAAATAGTATCACAGCATTGAAATCAACTCAATAAAGAGCGTTATTTACAACAATTTAGTTTCTATACATTGTAGATTGTCTGATACACTCCAAAACAATCTAAGAATGAGTAGAAATAAGTGTATTTACCATTAATTTGAGCAGGCAAATAGATGATCTGCCAATGGAATGAGCCTTTTTACTGTTAAAATAAGATAATTAGATAATATGCACTTAAAATAAGACAAAACATCTGTTTTATTTAAAATATAAATTCTCTTGTTCCATTGGCAAACTGTCTCACTTACCTCCTCAATTCAAGAACAAATGCTCTTAACATAAGAAAAATTGACTTAGATAAAAATTTGTGCAGGGTGTTGGTTTCTGTCACACCTGATAATCCTAACAATCCAACAATAAATAACTTTTTATTCTATTTGCAGCCTGACATGCGTGCACCAGAGGTGAAGCTCTGCGACCATCTCAGTCAGCTCAGACTGACCTCAGATGAAGCCAAAGCTGCCTCCTTTTAGGAAGGCATAGCTTGGCATGGGATGCCAGGTTCTTACCCAGCGGGTCGGCCTTGCCATCCTTATCAGGAATGGTGAAAACACCAACAATGGTGTGGCCGTCCTTTCTCAGCTCCTTGTAGACCTCCTGGCCGAACAGACTCTGACCAATAACTGCAATCTTCATTCTTTGAACTTTGATGGTTTCTGAGAAGAGAAAAAAAATCTTTTAATTTTTATGACACAAATATACTGAGCAAATTTTGATTTTCGGGCATTTTAATTGCAAAAAATTTTAGAAGAGGATTCTTAGAGAAACCAAAACTGTTAGGACTCCAGTCTGTGTGGTTTGTGTTTTGTGTGTTTGTCTTCCCTCCTCCACCAGGCAGCGCCTGGTCCTGGTTGGTCTCCTGACACACCTGCAGATGGTTACCTCGGTAACGGAGTGCTCTTAAGCTGCTGACTGCCACTACCTCGACGCCAGAGTGTTTGCCAGTTTTGGGTACTCTAGCCAAGCTGAGTTTTGCTGAGTCAAACTGAGTTTTTGTCTACCTGAGTTTTAACCTCGTTGTTTTGTCTTTGTCCAAAACATCCAGTAGCAAGAAGTCATCTTGCTACTGGATGTTTTGGACCTTCTCTCCCCTGGAAGGATCTTCTGAGAATCAAGCTGAGCTGAGGATTCAAGGGTGTGATTCTGATCAACCCATCCCCCCAAGGAATGTCTGGGGTGTTTCTCTGAGCAGGGGATTCATCTGCACCACAGTCTGTTCAAGTACAGCAGGAAATCTAAGTAGCAGTCAGCCTCTCCGTTCACCTACAAACAACCGCATTCTGGGTAAACCCTGTCCGCCCACCATCGACTCAGACTAACACTGGAACACCCCAACACCGACTGGAGTCAAAGAGACAACCATTTTCTGGAAACGTGAGTCTGCAATCTAGTTCTCATCTTCAAGTTTGTGAATTAAATTTCCCACTGAGCCTGAACTAACCGCAGTGTCTTCCCCTCACTTTCCAGTTCCGGTTGAGCAGTGTTCTGAGCTACACTGGATTCATCACAATCTTGTCAATAAACCTGTTAAACTTTCCTCTGGTCTCTCTGAATTGGTTTTCTGCATGTGGGTCTGAGCTCTTGATAAAATCATGACAAAACAAAACCAGGATTTTTGTTTTTATCCTTTCATCAACTCAGCCTAGTCTTAATGCTTTAAAGAGATGTAGGTGCAAAAACTTCCCCAGTGAATAATGGAGTTTGGTTCAGAAACCTTTTAGCAGTGAAGTTAGCTTTAAATAGAGCTGCTGTTGAACTAATGATATGAATAAAGCCAGAAACAACCTGTATGATCAGAAAGAATTTTATAAACAATGTGATAAAAATGAGCTTTTATGGCCTCATTCATCAAGAGATGCTTCTAATGTAAGCAAACACACAAGGGAAGTTTTTTTGTCCTTTTGCTAAAGTTTTAGAGAAAGGTCAAAGGTCAAATTTCCATGTCCTCTTGGAAACACAGCGGTTTACGACATGAAGTAAATACATTTTCCATCTATTAAATCATCCTCCTAAAAAAGAGTCCAGACGCTTCTTTGTTATCCACATTCAGCATGTATTGTCAAGAACATCACTCTAGACAATGAGGTGAAGTCAAACTAATCAACCTTAACGATGTGCAGGCTCAGAATTAACATATTTGTGGGATTATCATGACTAGCCTCATAATTGTGTGTTCTTGTAAAAAAGATAATTTTAGTTGAGAAGCTCTGACCGTTATCAGATGTGTTTTGTTGAATAAAAGTGTGAGTGAACCTCAGGGCTGTGTACTCGGTCTCTTCACTCCTGACCTTAGAAACATTTAGTGGATCACCATTTTTTGCTAGCACCTGTCAAGTTAGGTTTTGATAATCTGCTGGTGAAGATTCTCAGTCATCCAGGTCATAGTCATTCCAAAAAAGTACAAAATCAATCCACTGGACTTTGTTTCCAAGTTTGAAGACGTTTCTCTTCCCATCCAGCAAGCTTTTTTCAATTCAAAATGCAGAGATGTCAAGTAAGGAAGTACAAATACTTTGTTACTATACTTTAGCATTTATAAAATGTATTCATAACATGTAGGCGAATCACTGTCCCCCAGACATCCAATTTTATATTTTTTATAAACAAAGCGGAGTGTGTGAATACCTGTGCGGTGCCTGGGGAGCAGTGTGGGGTTAAGGGTGTTGCTCAGGGACCAAGAGTGGAGGCTGTGGGGGTTGAACCAGGTACTTGCAACCTTTTCAGAGCACAAGGAACTGCTCTAACCACTAGGCCACCACTCAGCCAGGTGGAATTGTCTCTGTAAAGTGCCTTGGGATGACATGTGTTGTGAATTGGTGCTATAGAAATAAACTGAATTGTTTATGTGCAACTGCAGTCTAATCTCCCTGTTGTTTAACATATTAATGTGACGATTTTACATCTTTAATGTAAGTTCATATGAGAAGCTGAAATTGGGACAGGTTTCTATTGAGGAAGGCAGATTCTATGTTCAGTCTGGAAGCTGTCAGTCAGATCTGGTCAGATCTGCAGAGAACTGGTTGACTGTTTTGTGTCGTGATGCAAAGGCAGTCAGCTGATCCACAGTGGGAAGATAAAGAAAGCGATCCTAGATTTCATGGCAGCCGCTATGCTTCTGCAAGGAGAAAACTCAGCACTGAGCAAATCCAAAAGGAAGACTTCAGGCAGTGAAGAACCGAGCCACTACTTAGCAATACCTTTTTAATACTTTTCTGTTTGAATGAAGCAAATATTTTTAAATTAGCAGAATATTAAAGCTAAGTTTCAGATTAGCAGGATAAACATTTATCCTGGAAGTCTGGAGTGTAAGGAGTACAGGGAATCTGTATCTTGATCTCCAGCAGGGTTTTTCCGGAAGAAACTGGTTTCTTCTGCACAAGTGGAAGAAACTGGAAGAAACTGTTTCTTCCAGCCGAATAAATCATGGAAAAATCCTGGGAAAAAAATGGCATCTGGGAGAAACTTCAGTAACATCCTGTGCAGCATCACCACCATCCCCAAAAGGCTCCAGGACTGCTGTGGTGCAGGAACACTGATGGTGTCTCACTCCGTGACACCATAGTGACCTGACCAGAACCATCGGTTCTGGTGAAAGTACCACTTGCTGCCTAATCTAGAACGCATCGGAACATCTAAGCAGGGAAGCCATTTAGCTTTTGTCTATGGAACCAGGAATGTCCAGATTCTGGGTTCAGTTATGCTTCCAGCTTCATGGACACAAAGCAAAAACATTGATTCTGATCTGCTTTATGATTTAATAAAGAATAAGTGATGGAAGCTGCTGAGGAGGAATAACTGAGACTGAGTGAATCTTCTGTCTGAGTGATTCAGCCTCTCTGGATCAGCAGTTCGCATCTGATTCACATTTCCATTATTTTAAATGAAAAGACAGAAAAGCAGCAGTCCAAGTCGGTGCTCTGCACTTCATGATTGCAGAGCAGTCAGAGGGGGCGGGGCCTGGTCTCCTGCCAGCCTCTTAAACCAATCAGATCCCCCTGTTAACTTCATGCCTCTGCTTCCAGCCAATCAGGAACTGAAAAATACTCCACAGGACCAAAGTTCACATTAACAACCTTTGAATTAAAGTTTAACAACTTATCCGACAGAAATGCACCCCCCCCAACAAACAGACTTAGTAAAGTAATCAAACTGATTCTGTTTCTTAGATGTTTGCTAAGGCTGAGTTTCTGCAACAGTCTGGATGTTTGGCTGCAGATTGCATTGATTTCCTGCAGAAATAGCCTGATAGTGAAGAACAGCACGGCCCCTTACCCTGCTGCAGACCTCCGTGCTCCTCTTGCTGCAAAAAAGAGTGAGAAGAGAGCAGGCAGCCCAATTACATAAAACTTGAACGCAGCAGGGTGATTGGACAGGGCAGGCTATAAGGACGGACCAATCAGAGCTCACTGCCTGTCATGGGATCCAATCAGCAGGAAGGAAAGACTGATGAATCCAGTCTGTCTGTCCAAACGGTCAGAGAGGTTCAAACAGAATCTGTTGTGTTCCTCACCTGTTATGGTATTGCATTATTTCTAGCATTATTGGTATGATTGCATAATTACAAGGGCCGTTCAATATGTAAAGCCCCTGACCCACTTCCTTTGGTTTGATCTAGCTGAAATTTAGCATATACAATGATTTAAATCTCTATAGATTAAGTGGTAAATTACAGCCTTGAACTAAATGTTGTTTCTGATTAACAGCTGTTGGAACTGAGCCAAGTCTGAGTTTTTATTAGAAAGGACAACTGGAGACTTTGGATGAAATGAAGGTAAGTTATGGTGAAGATGCTTCATCATATGAGCCTGTAAAAAATGTTGCAAGGCCAACTGATTCAAGGTCATTTGACTGAGTTCAAACGCCTGTAAATCAGAAACCACTTTTAGTTCAGAGCGGGGGGGATTTACCATTAGGCAACAATGGGCAGCTGCCTAGGGCCCAAGTTCCTGGGGGCCCCATAAAACTCTGTTCATGCCATCAGAACACTTATATTATTGTGTCTCAGCCCCCCCTTCAGTGTCCACCATATTGGATCAGTCCATTTGCTGCACATGTTCAGAAAGGTCCAAACAGACAGCAGCAAACCATTTGAAAACAAACCATGCAAAGAGCAGTGTTGCCAACTTAGCGCTTTAGTCGCTATATTTAGCCACTTTTCAGACCCCTCTAGCACTTTGATTTCTAAAAAGCTCCTAGCGCCAAATCTAGAGACTTTTTTCTGCTACTGGAGACTTTGGAGACAACATCTAAAAGCAGCGAACTCTGCTCTCCAGAGCGAGTAGATTGGTAACCCCGCCTCCTGCTCTCCTCTATCTTGTCTGCTGTCATGATTCATGCAGCTATTATTTCATCCAAATGAAAAATGGAGAACAGATAAGCAGATCATGGCTTGTCTACAGTGAAAAGAAGGACTGGGTTATTTACTATCTATTTGTAGAATGGGGCTGCTATGTATACATATATATATATATATATATATATATATATATATATATATATATATATATATATATATATATATATATAGATATATGTTAGAGAGCCCTCCTCACTCTACACAAGGGTGAAATATAGATCCGTGCCCTTTAAGGTGCTTCAGGCTCCCTCGTACCGTAATCAGAAGACAGCTGTTGTTAAATGTTTATCTGGCCAATGAAAGATTTATTAACCTTGAGGAACTGAAGTTTGTGTGTGAAAAAGTTCTTTATGCAAGGGTTGGATGGTTCCAAGGGAGAGAGTGTGTTGGGATTTGTACATTATAAATGTGTGTGCTGAACTTGCCCCAGTCAGAGCTCTGTCTCTCCGTCTGCGGACGCAAAAATAAAACTGTCTATACCTCTGCCTCAGCTTCTAAACTTCACTGGCCTTACTTATTGAACGTCCCTCATCATTAATGAATAGATGTTCAAATTCTCTTTCCCGGTAGAAACGACCCTCAGGGATCCAGCAGATAATCCTGCTCCACTGCATCCCAGCTTTGCTTTATCGTCTCCATGGCGATGAGCTGCTGTCATGGCGGCTCTGTCACGCCTCACACTCTTACTCCTTCCCTGTTCTGCAGATGTTTTTGCATGACATTTAAATGTTTCTTATGATAAAAACCACAGAGAGATTTGAATCGTTATAGTTTCCACTAATTAACCTTCTTTGAGAGGTGAAGCTAAGCTAAAGCTACATCTGAGGCAACACCTGTCAGATGGAACCACAACACTGCAACAAATGTAATCTAAATACGTAAATAATAAAAAAAAAAGTGTACTTTTTCTTGAATTGAGGAGGTGAGACATTTTGACAATGGAACAAGATCATTTGCATTGAAATTAAAAAAAATATTGCATTGTTGTTATTCCAGTGCATATTATCTAATTATCTTATTTTAAGAGTAAAGATATTCATGGCAGGTTATCTGATTTACCTGCTCAGATTAAGGGTAAATAGACCTAAGTTAAGAAATGTTGATTAGTTCTAGATCACTTTTGCAGTACGGAGTGACGGAGCCGACCAAACAAGCAGCACCTGATCAGAGCTATGTGGTTGTTTCCTTATTTCCTGCAGCTATAACTGATGCTACAGGTTATTTATCTCCGTGTTGCAGTCGACACACATCCGTAACTACTGCCAGTGCGTAAAAATAGACTTCACCACAAAGATAAGGAAGAAGGACACTGATTAACCAGGGCCTTTCAAGCTTTCAACACCAAACAAGTCAATAAAAGATCAATTACAGTCATGCCATATGAGCCAGGGCCTCGTTTAGCTCAGATCCTGATCTCAGACCTCCTACCTAAACTGAAAGGAGTCACTTATGGTAAGAGGGAAGATTTAGAACATTTAAACCCAACACCCAATCAAACTTAAACCACTGGTGTCCTTTTGAGGTGAAGAGAAGAGAAAAACATCTGAAGGGGATAAGCTGCCTGTTATAGAAAGGCTAGAGGTCAGATTCCACAGGCTCGGCAGTCCAGGCCTGCACTGCAAAAACCTGCTAGAAATAAGTCAACATTTCTTAAATCAAGAGGAACAGCCTTTAATCTGAACAGCTAAATCAGATGATCTGTCAATGAAATTAGTATTTTTACTCTTAAAATAATATAATTATATAATATGCACTTGAAATAAAACAACAATGTTTTTTCTTATTTCAATTTTGAATGATCATGTTCCATTCGCAAAGTGTCTCACGTACTTCCTCAACTCAAGAACAAAAGCATTAATTTTAAGGAGAAAAAAGACGTTTTCACATTTCTATTTTTCCAGTGTGGCTGGTTCCACTTCCAGATGAGGTTTGTGTATCTGGGTGAAAGGTCAGCCATGTTTCTGCTCCTGTATCATCATAAATGTAATCATGCAAACATTATTCTGGCGTAAAGCTTTTATTTCTGCTGTGTGTGTGAAGCACAGTGGCGCTGTAAGACGAAGCTGTTCGCATGCTCAGGACGCTTCTTAGTGAGCAGACTGCAAAAAATGATCTTCAAATGAGTAGAACATTCATAAATTAAGAGTATTTACCCTTGATATGAGCAGGTATAATAAGATTATCTGCCAATAGAATTAATATGTTTATCCTTAAAATAAGATAATCAGATAATATTCACTTAAAATACAGTTATATTTTACTTATTTTAAATGTAAATTTTCTTGTTTCATTGGCAACATATCTCACTTACCTCCTCAATTTACCTGCAACTTTATTTAAGATAAATTGGCTTACTTGGTGTCAGGATTCTGTGTTCTGTGCTCTGTTGATTCTCCTCCACAGGTGGCTGTTGTTGACAGGTGGGTGTGGCCCCGCACCTGCGGCTCGTTGGCGCTGCCCTGGCTGGGGCTTAAAAGAAGCTTTCAGTCAGCTAAAGGACGTCAGAGTGTTAGACTGTTGTGGTAGGCCTAGGCCTAGGCCTCTGTCCTGTCGACATATCTTTGTTCCTGATAGTTTGATGTTTTGGATTCCTAGTTAATTCTGCCCTCTGTCTCTCTCAGTTCGTCATGCTTTGGATTTCTCACCTGCTGTGTCTCCGTGCGCTGAAGATTGGTATCTGAAACCTTGCTGCTCAGTCTCGCTCTCTCTTCCTGGATTCACTCCGGTTCCTTCAGCTGCTCCTTGTACTTGTCTCCACGCTGTGGGGCTGCTCGGGCTCCCACCTAAGTTCCCTCCACTAGCTCACTCGTCCCTTAGCTATCTCTTCCCATTGGAAAGCAGTGACTCGCAGAATCCCTTCTTCCACTCACCCTCCCCGGATAGCTTATCCGTACCTGGCGGTAAGCGAAGCAGCATCAGTGCAGATCTCCCTAACTCTTCTACTGTTAATCAGTTTCCTCTTTCCTCCCGCAGTGCTCCTAACCCTGACATTCCAAACTTCGCCTGCAGCTCACATAGTGAGCAATTCGATAATTAGCCTAAATACACATCTTTAACTGCTTCTTGTTCTCCATCTGTGTCTGCATATGGGCCAAACACCTTAAGACCATGACAGAAGAACACTCCGCTGGGCCAAGCTGCCCAGCAGGTGCAGTTACAGGCTCTCAGCTTAGCGGCTAACGCAACGCAGATGCACAGATGCATGTTTTGAAAGTTCAACTTAACCAACTTACCGCCGCGTTAACCTCCGCGTTCTGTCAGCCCGCTTCCCCGTCTTCCAGCGTTCCGCCTCCTAGTAACTCGCGCAACCGATTCACCTGATCAATATCCCCCTTGCTGTAAAGGCTCGTCTCCGAGTCCAGAGAAATACTTCGGTGACAGCGTTGACTGTGGAGGTTCCCTTTTCCAATACTGTCTTGTGATTAAATGATCTCCCTGCACTTATGCCTCAGATCATGTCAAACTTTCCTTTGTTTTACGGTTATTAACCGGTAGAGCTCTCAGATGGGCTGAAGCTTGCTTCCCAGACTGTCGATCTTTCGGTTTCACTTTCAAAGCATTCATTTATGAATTCAAGCGTTTTTTTTTTGTTTTTTTTGGCTAAGAGGGATCCTGTACAGCAGTTTCGCCAATTGCTGGCGTGGAAAACGTGGAAGGTGTGTTTCGGATTTTGTGGTGGAGCTTTGTACTTATGCTGCCGCCGCTGGCCTGGTAGCATGGGAGCTGTTAAAGATGAGTTTTTTTTCAGGTTCAAGTTTATGAGACATTAAACGACAAACTAGCCAGAGTTGAGGAAAAAGACACATTTGAGGGATTAGTCGCCCATGGCGTCCGTTTGGATGCTCGATTACGCAGCAGAGGTCGTGGGGCAATTAGACAGACTCATACGGCCATCAGTCTCACATACGGGTTAAATCCATCACGTCCCGTGGTAGCTCCACCGTCAGCCCCAGAACCTATGCAGATTGGTCGCATTCACATTACCCAGGAACAGCGACAACAACGCATTGCAGAAGATCTGTGTCACTATTGTGAAGCTCCTGGACACGTCAACTCGTGTCTGGTGCGGCCAAATGATCAGGTCTGTCGCTGTAGTGGGGAAGACGACGGACCGAATTAAGTTTTCATCCCCGTGTCTTCTAGTAGACCCGTTACTTCTCACTTTTGTCTGCCTGCAACTGTTTTTGTTCAAGATAGTTTAAGTGTCTCCGCCTTAGTTGATTCTGGCTCTGATGTTAATTTAATCGACCAGAGGCTTGTCTCGCAGTCTCAGATTGAGAACAGTACAGTTGTCCACGCCACTTCAGGCCTCTGCCTTGGACGGAGAATGTCTAATGCTCATCACCCATCAAACTAAACCTTTGGAGGTAACAATCTCTGGTAATCACAGAGAGTTACTTTCATTTTTTGTTTTTCTAGTAATACATTCTCCATTGGTGTTGGGCTTGGCTTGGTTGCAGAAACACAATCCCCATCTTAACTGGGCGGAGTCTCATTCAGAATCCTGGTCACCTGCTTGTCATTCTCTTTTTCTCCATTAAGCCCTACCTCTTTGTCACCTATCCAATTCCTCTCCCAAGGGAGAGGATTCTGTTGATCTCAGTTTGGTACTCAAGATTTACCATGACTTGTGCCAGGTTTGCAGTAAAATTAAAGCCTGTTCTTTACCGCCGCACCGCCGCTATGGCTGCTCTTTTACCTATTGCTCCTTTACCACCAGCCGATCTTATGACATCTCGAGGTTGGAACGTCAGGCACTAAAAAAATGCATTGGAGAGTCCCTCGCTGCAGCGTTGATTCATCCATCGTCCTCTCCATTGGGCGCGGGGTTCTTTTTGTGGTGAAGAAAGAGAGATCTCTCCATCTGTGTATCGATTACCAAGGGCTAAACCAGATCACCGTTAAAAAACAAGTATCCTCTCCCGTTGCTGTCATCTGCTTTGGAACCTGTCCAGGATACGGTATTTTCACCAAACGACTTAGTCTGAAGCCCTCTGAACCCCCCTTGGCCATGTCGAGTATCTCATTATGCGTTTTGGGCTGTGTAACGCCCCGTCTGTTTTTCAGCTCCTCGTAAACGATCTCCTTTGGGATTTTCTTGATGTTTTTGTCTTCGTCTTTCTTGATGATATTTTGATTTACTACCGTGATCCAACATCAACATCATGTCCGTCCCATAGTCCATAGTCATCTGGACGGACCATTAGAACCTTGCATACCTGCAGTCTGCCCGAAATCGGAACCCCTGACAGGCCCGCTGGTCCCTTTTCTTCTCCTGCTTCATTCTGTCCATTGCCTACCATCCTGGTTCCTGAAACGTCAAACCTGAAGCTCTGTCTAGACTTTCTGCACCCCAAGTACATGAGAAGGAGCCAGCACCTATCCTGCCTTTTAAAACCCTTCATTGGGAGCTACAGGACTGTATCAACCAAGCCTTGCAGCTGGATCCGGATCCTGGAACCGGGCCAGCTGGACTGACCTATGCCCCAGATCGTTCCGTTCTGATGTTTTGCCCTTGTGCCACGACTCCAAGTTTTCTGCTCACCCAGGAATTTATGGAACCCAGTCCCAGGTGTCTCGTCGGTTATGGTGGCCTTCCGTGATTATGTCCGTGCCTGTCCCATCTGTGCTCGAAATAAACCCTCCAATAGACCACCTGCTGGGCTCCTAACTTCTCTTCCCATTCCCCTGATCGCACGTAGCTTTGGACTTCGTTACTGCGATTCCATCCTCTCAGGGAATGACAACCATCCTCACTGTGGAAGACCAGTTCTCCAAGTCCTGCCACCTCATCCCCATCCATAAACTGCCCAACGCCCTACAAACTGCCCAACTACTTATAAAGCATGTTTTCAGACACCCTCTCTGACCGGGGTCCCCAGTTCATCTCCCAGGTATGGAAGCACTTCTGTTCTGCTCTCTGTGCCTGCTACACCCTCACCTCTGGCTATCATTCACAAACCAACGGTCAAAAACAGAAAGAATTAATCAACATCTGGAGACTACCCTCCGTTGCCTCACTTCGTCATCCCTCTCCGACTGGAACAAGTTTTTACCCTTGGTCGAATATGCTCTCAACTCTTACATCTCCACAGCCGCCGGTTACAGTCATCAGCCACCTCTCCTTCCGTCTAATAAGGGGGGTTCTTTCCAGGTGGTGTAGAATCTATGCTAGGTGGTTCTACATATAAATACATCAGGTGGTTTGCGAAAGTTACAGGTTATTTAACACTACTCTAAAAAATATTATAGAAATGTTCTGATATTAGAAAAATGTATTTGTATTTCTGAATATTTAAGTATTTTTTTAAAAGTGAGTACTTTAATACTTTAACTTGAGTAGATGTTTGACTGAGTAACTTTTATTTGTAGTTGAGTGAATATACAGTTTTACTCAAGTACTACTGTTGAGTACTTCAATTCTATTCAGTTTATTTCTATAGCACCAATTCACAACACATGTCATCTCAAGGAACTTTAGAGTTCACCAGATCATTCAGTCAAATTGATTTAAAGTTTTCTATCTAAGGAAAACCAGACGTCTTCCAGCAACGCGTCCATCAGGAAGCACGTTCATCCTGGTTTATAGACGTCATTCAGCCTCTGTTCATGTTGGCTCTGCAGCCTCTGTTGTTTCCTTTAAAAGCGGTTGATTTTTTACCAGCTCCTGTATTTTCATTGCAGAATTTTTATATTTTCATACAAAACGACCAATGAAGGGGAGGTGGAGCAGCTGGTGGGCTGGTGTAGAGATAGCACCCTGATCATGAATGAGGTGGTCAGCAGCACCACATTCATCACAGACACCCTCACCTAGACTGAAAACACCACCTCACTGATCAAAAGGGCACAGAAGCGCTTGGACTTCCTGCGGAGGATGAGGAGAGCCCACCTGACCCCCCCCCCCCATCCTCCCCACCTTCTCCAGAAGCACCATAGAGAGCGTTCTGAGCAGCTGTCTCACTGTGTGGTGTGGAGGCTGCAGCGCCTCAGACTGGAAGAAGGTGAGAACAGCAGAGAGGATCATGGGGGCTCCTCTTCCCTCCATTAAAGACATTTCATCCCAGCGCTGCGTGTCCAGAGCCCGTGACATCATCAATGACCCCTCACCCCCCCCCCATGGACTGTTCTCCCTGCTGCCCTCTGGGAAGAGGCTTCACAGCATTCAATGCAGGACCAGCAGGTTCTGCAACAGCTTCTTCCCCCCCGCCATCACACTGATGAACTGTTCAGAAAACTCTAATCTAGACTCTGCATAACACTTGTAAATATCATATTTGCAACGTGGCTGATTTTTTTATAATCCCTTTAAAGGTGCTGTAGGAGATCTTGGAAAAACAGTTTCAGCAAGCTATGTTTTTGAACATACACAACCTACACAAGTTTTTATTATCCTGCTGCCTGGAGTTTGGATTACATACATAAAAAACGCCTTCCAGCCGCCGCAGCAAACCATGAAAAGACGACGGGGCCATAGGCTGCTGTTGAATGGGATTCCCAGTGACAGCTCACCGCCGGTATGTGGGGGTCTGAGCGGCTCCCACAGAGAAATAATCTTTGAAGGCAGGATGGTAATCTGGATGAACTGACTGCACAGACCATGTTTTCAGGAGGACTTTCTCACTTCAACAGAGATTCAAACTACTTTTTACCCGCTGATCACAGCTAATATAGCTGCCATTGTTCCAGGCAAATAAACGATAGTGTAGCTCCGCCCAACGTGCATCAGACCCACTTTTCCACCGAGCAGCTAAAGCAGCAAAGATGCTTCAGCCGCGCTTCACAACTAAACTGGTAAAAGCATAAAAAATTAAGCAGCACACTCGTGTTTGCTGCTTTTGCTGCTTTAGGTGTGAACGTAGCACAACAGTGTTGGAGTATATTGCCACAATGGAGCCAAATCAATTTGATGAACCACATCAAACCCTCCTCCTCCCTTTTTCGAAAGAGAACAAAAGACTTTTTCTGGAAACTTCCAGCCAAGGGGACAGTCAGCTCCTGCATGGACCAATCAGCTGACAAGAAGACTGGAATCCCAGCAGGAAATACCCCTACGTCATTCAGGGTTTAAATCCAAGCACGGAAAGGGAATCGGCCTCTTTCCTTGGGTTTCATCGCCTGCGAGGAGAGACCCATATTTCACCTGAAATGCTAAAGAAAGATAGCTGTAAGAAGCTTTTGTTTTCATGCATCAAAAGTCACGGATCGAAGTGACTGATCATGCAAAGAGCCAGCTGAACTGGGTGAGACAAGGGAATCCGGAACTGAACGCTGTTTGGAATTTCCCCCCTGTGTGAGGACCTCGAGTAGCCTGACGTAGTCCTACTCAATTCTAGTCAGAATGAGTCTGATGCTGCTCCATAGAGCTGTGATTATGGGGCGTGTTTCGAACGAACCAGGAAAAAAAATGCCTCTGCACTCAATTGGATAGACCTACAACCAATAAGAGCAACGGAGTGCGTGACGTATGTTAAGCGACGCATAGTTGTTGTCAACAAAAATCAAAGCGTGCAGTTGCACGCCTAGAATAAGAAGATGAGCCTTGATCGCGTTTCTCTGTTCCTCTTTTAAAATTAATTTGCTGTCGATATCTTCTAGAACAGACCTAATAGCAGAATCTACTCACCTCAACTCTCCAGCGGCAGCCATTGTTGTTGTCACCCAAGCGCGCTTTGGTGACGTGGTTGATTACGTTACTGTTGATCATCTGTCCATCATCGTATAAAGCCCGCCCTGACAATTTGATTGGATCGCCAGAGAGTGGGCGATCATACTCGCGCTACTATGGAGCAATGCCAGACCGAACTTCCCGACCTCAAACGTTGTGGGCGGGACTAAGTTCAAATTCAAAATGGCACCCAGGCTAGACCTCGATACCAATCATGGCATATCTGCAGGGGGACGCTTTTGCTTTCGATAGCCGTAAGTAACCTTCCTCGATTTTTAAAGGCCCATCAAGTTCCTCTGCTGTAGCATCAGACTGATCTAAAATTCTTCGGAGAACGGACCCCGGTGAGACAGACCCGCACCGAGCTGAGGCCGAACCACGTGTATTACCATCTGGCCTATCTTGGACAAACTCAGAAGCCAGTTAAACGGACTCATAGGGTTTTATTCTTTTTATTTCAAAACTGGTCACTTAGTCTACTTAGTGCACTCTGTTTGTGATTCATATACGAATGGTTTATCCCTTAGGCCAGATCCACCCTCTTTTGGTAATAGTTTGAATAAACAGAGATAAATAGTTCTTTGATTGATAATTAACAGCTCTGCTGATAACCTAGCCTAAGTCATTAAATTAGTGTGGATACCTGGATTTTAACAGCCGATCCAGGAATCATCAAGGGGTGAAAGGCACAAAGTAAGCAAATTAGAGCTACAATTATTAAACTAAGAACACTGAATTGAATTTACCTCCAATTTTGAATAAGTTAAATAATTAACTACAACTCCAGTTCTAGTTAATCATTTATTCACTACCTGCAAGATATCATTTTGCACAACAGTTGCTAGCTTCCAGCCAATGCGTTATGCACGAGCATTGGGGTTTGATTTGTTCATGTGTCAGGGTACGTGCACAGTAGGAGGGACAAGCAGACGACCATGACTGACGTGTCAGGAACCATTAGTGGACCACGGATCATGTTTTGTGATTGGTGGTCGTTACTCATTGATTTCACACTGTAGCGGGGACCATTTATTTCATTTTCACTTCCAGACCTTCTATTTCACTGCTTGCTATGTGACTGTGGGGAGATCTTTAAGCCACATGTGAAAACATGCGTCACAAAAGATCTCCTTCTGCACCTTTAAATAGAACAAAACTCAATGTTTCTATTGCATTTTGCACCATATTTATTTATTTGCATAGAACTGAACCTTTCCATATTCATGCCTTTTGCACCATGACTTTAAACTGGTTTCCTTTTCTCCTACACTGTTTACATTCTGATCACTGCTGTACTTTAAAAATGGAAATGATCATTTAACTGTTAAAAAAGCTGAAAACATTGAAATGTCATCTTGTATACGCGCTGTGTAAAAGATGACAGTAAAGTTTTTGTAAGATACACACATGAATTTTTTTCAAACTGCAGAGTGGATCTGGGATTTTCCACCTTATAACTAAACATTTCTGTTTGTTAAATCTCCTTATAACAATATAATCCTGCAAAGCCTGAATTATCAGTTACTGAATGAAACATTCATACAAGTTTGGAAATGATAGTTTGTTGGGATTTGTAAATCCCTTCATGCAAACAATTCTATAATGATCTTTGGTATTAATAAGCTTTAACCTCCCTGTTTACTTGAAAACAGGTTTGAACAGAAAAGGTTGATCGGTTCCGGTTTAATCTGCATTGTGTCTGTTTAATATTTGAATTAATTATTAACAGAAACAGCCGTGATGAAAGTATCTATCTTCCTCACTGCAGATTCTGTTACGTTTGTTTGGTTCAGATGGTATAAAATGAACCAGCTGAATCTGGTTCCCAGCAGTTAATGATCGACTCAGACCATCAGACCAGCTGCACTGAGGCGCTGATTGGACGCTTCCTTCTGAATGTTTGGCTTGGTTCTCATTTTCAGAAAATCCATAAAAAAAATGTTTTTCTTCTGATGGATAAAACAAAAACGTGCAGAACTTTTTTTCCAAAATTCTGTTTCTAAAATCCCTAAATGATTTCTCCTGTTTTAAAGAAGCTGACAGACACAATAAACATTGTTTTAGGTGCAGAGACCCTCAGCTTCACCAGCCATCAAACTGAGAACGGATAACTTGTTGGATTTAAAGGTCTGAAGAAGTTCTGGTTCCAAATAGTCCTCCTACTGAGTCCCTAAAGGGACACTGTGCGCAACAAATACTGTCTCATATCAGACAAACCTCTTCTTTTTTCACCTTTAATCCATTTTCCATACATTACATGTAAATATCCATCTCTATCCACTCAGTTGACCAGTCATTGTGTTTGAATGGACATGATCAAGGTTTGTGTTTCCTTTGCGCAGAAACAGACCACAGGTATTCAGTAGACATTTAAAGTTACGTTCAAATGCAGCATGGTAGGTAACCCAACTGAAAATCATAGCCTAATTAGTTCATCTACATCCTTTTCCAAGTTTGAAGAAGTTTCTCTTTCCATCCAGGAAGCTTTTTCAATTCAAAATGTCAGAAATAGCGTTGAGTTCCAGGTTTTATAGAGTGGACCAACAAAGCCTGTTTTTTTTTTCGAAAACATGCAAATCAGGTCCACCCCTTTGGAATGGGGGTCGTTTGGCTATTTGTAGGGCATGGCCTAATACAGAACAGCGCCCTCCTCTGGACAAGACTCTGTGGTACATCTACACCTTATGGACAAAGGACATTCTTTCGAGGACCCGAATGTTCACAATTTGGACAAGAAGGCAGGTGGTTTGAGAGGGGCGTGAAGGAAGCCATCTTTGTTAGGAAAGAAAAACTAACCTTAAGCGTGGGGGGTGGACCACAAAGCAGCGATAGAGTTGATTCCTTCCTGCTATCATTGCAGCCCCAACACCTTTACAGGGGAACAGAATACCTTGCCTATTCAGCCAGGCCAACAATTCCCTTTAACAACTCTCCTTTCAGATACATAGACAGGTATGGGGCAGTTCATGTTTCAGTTTCCTGGAACTCAACACTATTTCTGACGTTTTGAATTGAAAAATCTTCCTGGATTGAAGAGAAACGACTTCAAACATGGAAACTAAGTCCAGTGGATTGTTTTTAAATTTGTTGGAATGACTGTGACCTGGATGACTGAGAATCTTCTGGAAATCTGGGATTTCCTAACATACGTAATAGCAGGAAGTTCCCTTTTCTTCTCCTAAGTTAGTTAAAATAAAAATTAGGTTTTACCTTTAAAACCCAGGCAGCTAAGAATGGCTTACTAAACTTATTTTACACCTAACTTTTAAACTAACTGAGCTGGGGAACAACTTTTATTGTGCAATTTAATACATTTCAGACCTTATAATGGATTTAGGATGTAGAGGATATAGACATATATAAATCCATTTAAGCAGAATAAATCTTGCTGAATCGTTTCTGTTTTCATTACTGCTTTCATACATTAGAGGGCAGCATGCTACAACGGATGAAAAACAGAGCTCTTTCCTGGAGCAGGGATTCTATAGAAGACATAGGGTGAAGACACACTAATTGATGATCTACATTATTATTTCATTACAATATTCAACAATATTGTATAAGCACTTATATAATTATTTAGTATATATCTGTAATGGTTGAAAAATTCCACAAATATTTTGTGAACATCAGACGAAAACTGGCAGAAAATATCCATGATCCTAAAAAGAAAAGGAGAAAATCACAGCCTATATTAATTCAATTCATTTTATTTCTATAGCGCCAATTCACAACACACGTCATCTCAAGGCATTTTACAGTTCAACCAGATCATACAGTCAGATTGATTCAAAGTTTTCTATCTAAGGAAAACCAGTTGATTGCATCGACTCATTGACTCTTCAGCAATCCCTCACACTAAGCATGCTTGTAGCGACAGTGGAGAGGAAAAACTCCCTTTGAACAGGAAGAAACCTCCAGCAGAACCAGGCTCAGTGTGAGCGGCCATCTGCTGAGGCCCACTGGGGTTCAAGGAGACAGAAGCAGACATAGAAAAAGAAGCATAGATACAAAAGGCAACTGTCAACCAGCTCCACAGGCGGCCCCGTCCAGGAAACACACAGCCAGGCAGACGAGCTCCGAGCCAGCTCCCATGTCAGAGGATGAAGAGAGCACATCCAGTTAGTCACAGTCAGAGAAACAGGACTACACTGGAAAACAGGCCAAGCTCCAACATCTAGAAACAAAGGTGTTGATGGCAGCAGCACAGCTGATATTTCTCTCCAGGATGGAGTCACAGCCAAACAGGAACAGACCAGATGAAGCTACTATGAGAAAAAGCAGAGAGAGCAGAACGTTAGAGATTGAACTAACAGATTCTGCAGAGTGGGAGAATAGAGATAGAATGAAGCAGAATGATGAAAAAGGGGTCCCTATGTCCTCCAGCAGTCTAAGCCTATAGCAGCAGAACTATAGAGATAGATCAGGATAACCTGAGCCACTCTAACTATAAGCTTTATCAAAAAGGAAAGTTTTAAGCCTAGTCTTAAAAGTAGACAGGGTGTCTGCCTCACGGACTAAAACTGGTAGTTGGTTCCACAGGAGAGGAGCCTGATAACTAAAAGATCTGCCTCCCATTCTACTTTTAGAAATTCTAGGAACCACTAGTAAACCTGCAGATTGAGAACGAAGTGCTCTGTTAGGAACATAAGGAACAATCAGATCTCTGATATCAGATGGAGCTTGGCCATTTAAGGCTTTATATGTGAGAAGGAGGATTTTAAATTCTATTCTTGATTTAACAGGAAGCCAATGAAGAGAAGCCAGGATAGGAGAGATATGATCTCTCTTTTTCATTTTCATCAGAACTCTGGCTGCAGCATTTTGGATCAGCTGAAGGCTTTTAACTACAGTTTGTGGACTTCCTGATAGTAAAGAATTACAATATTCCAGCCTTGAAGTAACAAATGCATGGACTAGTTTCTCAGCATCACCCCTGGACAGGAGATTTCTAATTTTTGCAATGTTCCTCAGATGAAAGAAGGAAATTCTAGAAAACTCTTTGATCTGGGATTTAAATGACAGGTCCTGATCAAAAATAACACCAAGATTTTTTACTTTATTATCTGAAATCAGTTTAATCCCATCCAGATGAAGTGACTGACTAATCAGCTTCTTTTTCAGAGACTCTGGTCCAAAGACTATAACTTCTGTTTTGTCTGCATTCAGAAGCAGAAAGTTAAGAGTCATCCAGGTTTTTATGTCTTCAGACATGCCTGTAATCTATGTAATGGGTTAGCTTCATCTGGATTATTGACAGATATAGCTGGGTATCATCAGCATAACAGTGGAAATTAATCCCATGCTGTCTAATAACTCTACCAATTGGGAGCATGTATAAAGTAAAGAGAATTGGTCCTAGCGCTGATCCCTGTGGTACTCCACAGGTAACCTTTGAGCATGTTGAAGATCTATCATTAACATGAACAAACTGAATTCGATCAGATAGATCAGATTTAAACCAGTCTAGTGCTGTTCCTTTAATTCCAACAAAATATTCAAGTCTTTCTAAAAGAATATTATGGTCAACTGTATCAAATGCAGCACTGAGATCCAACAGGACGAGCACAGATACAAGTCCATTATCTGAGGCCATGAGAATATCATTAGTGACTTTCACCAGAGCTGTTTCAGTGCTATGATGAGCTCTAAAGCCAGACTGAAACTCTTCAAAAAGTTCATTATGGTGGAAGTGATGGCACACTTGTTTGGCAACTACTTTCTCAAGAATTTTAGATCAGAAAGGAAGATTGGATATAGGTCTATAATTGACCAAGTCATCTGGGTCAAGAGACGGTTTCTTAAGCAAAGGTTTAATTACAGCAACCTTAAAAGCTTTAGGTACATATCCCTGTAACAGAGATAGATTAATCACATCTAAAATGGAGGAGGAGATCAAAGGGAATACCTCCTTAAATAACCTGGTTGGAACTGGATCTAACATACAAGTTGAAGGCTTACATGAAGACAATAATTTTGCTAATTCAGAAAGTTCAACTGGATCAAAGCAGTCTAAACCCGGTTCAGATTCCATGACTACCTCAGGTACAATTGCGGATAGAGGAGTGCTTATGATCTTATTTTTAATAAGATCACTCTTATTTATAAAGAATCCCATAAAATCATTGCTGCTAAGAGCAGGTGGAATGGACGGTTCAACAGAGCTATGGCTCTGGGTGAGTTTGGCAACTGTATTAAAAAGAAATCTAGGATTATTCTTATTCTCCTCTATTAATGGAGAAGTATGCTGCTCTGGCTTTACAAAGGGTCCTCTTATAAAGCATTAAACTTAACTATTTTTCCAGACTAGGTAGGATTCCCGTAGGCCTGTGGAGCGATATTTTCTCTCCAGTTTCCTAGCATCAAAGTGAGCAGCTCTGCATTAAACCAAGGAGCAAGCTTTCTATTTTCAACGGTTTTCATTTTCAAGGGAGCTGCGTTGTCTAAGGCAGTACGCAGAGAACTAGCAACCCCATCAACAAAATCATCAACCTGTGAAGGGGAATAAGCTATGCTTTTGCACTCTGCAGCACTGCTCAGCGACACAGAGGAGAGAGAAAGTGAAGAAGATTCTTTAAAATTTATAACTGCACCATCTGATAAAGATCTACTAAAATTGAACCTTCTTTTGGGGGAGGAGAACTCTGTTAAAGTAATCCTGAAGGTTATTAGAAAGTGGTCAGAGAGGACAGGGTTGTGAGGAAATACTGTTATTTCCTCACATTCTATGCCGTATGTCAGCACAAGATCCAAAGTATGAAGATGAGAATGTGTGTCTTAAGGCTGCACTTAAGTGGAGGAGACAGAGGAGGAGACAGCAAAGGAGACAGAGGATGAGACGGGAGAAGAAGACAGCAGAGGAGGAGACAGCGAAGGAGACAGTGGAAGAGGCAGCGAAGGAGACAGCGGGGGGGACAGAGGAGGAGACAGCAGAGGAGACAGAGGATGAGACAGGAGAAGACAGCGGGAAGGACAGAGGAGGAGACAGCAGAGGAGACAGAGGATGAGACGGGAGAAGACAGAGGAGAAGACAGCAGAGGAGGAGACAGTGGAGGAGAAAGCGGAGGAGACAGAGCAGGAGACAGTGGAGGAGATAGTGGGGGAGGCAGGGGAGGAGACAGTGGAGGAGATAGTGGGGGAGACAGGGGAGGAGACAGTGGGGGAGACAGGGGAGGAGACAGTGGAGGAGACAGTGGAGGAGATAGTGGGGGAGGCAGAGGTGGAGACAGTGGAGGAGATAGTGGAGGAGACAGTGGGGGAGACAGGGGAGGAGACAGTGGAGGAGACAGAGGAGGAGACAGTGAAAGAGACATCGAAGAAGACAGTGAAGGAGACAGAGAAGGAGACATAGGAGGAGACAGGAGAGGAGACAGAGGAGGAAACAGCGGGGGAGAGGACAGGAGAGGACACAAGGGAGGACACAGAGGAGAAGACAGCAGGGGAGGCAGAGGAGACAACAAAGGAGACAGTGGAGGAGACTGAGGAGGAGGCAGTGGTGAAGACAGGGAAGGAGACAGAAGAAGAGACAGGAGGAGAAAGAGGAGAAAACAGCTAAAAGATTTTACAGTTTATTTGTAAATTAAATTCAAAGACAACACAGAAAAAAAAGTATATTATATATTTAAATTTATATGAAGTCATTTTTGTACAGAAATGTTTGCAGCCATTGATCTGTCCCAGTGTCGCAGCAACATAACGAGGAACAGTCCTGCATGTCGGCATACATTCATAGGATGCAGAGGCCTATTTTACACAAGATTTACACATTTAAAACCTGAATTAATGGAATGTTGCACCAAACTGTATGACTTCATATTACACAAATATGCATAATTATCCCCCATAACCTCACATCAGGGACATTGGACATGTCAGGTTTAATGAAATCTGAAAGACAGTTGTTGTCCCGGGTACAGGGCAATGTGTCACAATGCAAAATGCAAAAATAAGTCCTTTGCTCTTGATTTGAGGAGGAAAGTAAGACACTTTGCCAATAGGAACAAGACAATTTACATTTAAAATAACAAAAACAATTGCATTATCTTATTTCAGTTGCATATTATCGAATTATCTTACTCTAAGAGTAAAAATACTGATTTCATTGGCAAATCGTCTTATTTACCTGCTCAAATTAAAGCTAAATACAGTAATTTAAGAAATGCTGCCTTATTTCTATATTGTTTTTCTCAGTGTCAATGGCCGGTAAGTAATACAGTATCAGACATCCACAGGGTTTCAATAGTAGGATCTCAGAGTAAAAAAAAAAAGAAATAAAACATCTGGTCATTAATTAGACAAGTCCCATTTGTAAAAGTGTAATCTTCAGTAGAAAACTGCTTTGCACGCTGCAAAAATGATCTAGAAATAAGAAAAAATGTCTTATTTAGCCTTAATTTGAGCAGATAAAGAAGATGATCTTCCCATGGAATGAGTATTTTTAGCCTTAGAATAAGATAATTGGATAAAATGCACAAGAAATAAGACAAAGCAATTCCTTTTTATTTTAAATTTAAATTGTCTTGTCCCATTGGCAAAGTGTCTCATTTACTTCCTTAATTCAAGAACAAATGACTTATTTAGTTTTGATTTTTTTTTTTGCAGTGAGGTCTGAAATTTGACATAAATGGAAGACATTCAAGCAACAACACTGATAAAAAATGGACAAACTATAACAATACTTACTATTTGATTTAACTTGTTTAGAAAGTTATTTTTATTTGTTAAGTTCTGGATTCTCTTTCCTTCTGCTCCTCTTTTTGACTAAAACAGTCGGACATTCTGGTTCTGGGTCAAAGCTCCCCTTATTTTAGTCAGAAGGTTTTTCAGAAGGTAAAACGTTTTTTTCCCTGTGTAGGAGGTGCTGGTTGAACGACAGGAGTCCAGTAGCTCAGCGATTGAGGCAGTTTAGACCTGGACAGAGGTCTGTGGATAATAATGAACAGAGCGTTTAGTTTGGACATACAAGGCTGCTACGCAGAGCATCGTATGAGCCCAGCTGAATAAAAACAGGCTTATCGTATCTTCTGGTGACGCAAAAGATAAGGACAGAACAAATATAAGCAGGCAGGTTCAGAGTCTCATTTAACATATTCACAAAAACTGAACCAAAGCCTGCTTTGGATTTAAGCAACAATAGTAAGGCGTATGTTTAGGAAGGCCTAAAGAACCTGTGTGTTTCTCAAAGTCTGAGGTCTCAGTGTGGAAAAAACAGCAACATGTCTGAAGGTTCAACATCCAATCTAGAACCTGGTCTGTTTCCACTTCATCACAACAAATCCAGAGCAAGGTCACGTCCAGGGTCACGTCCCGCCAACATCCTTCCAGTCTCTCCATCTGTGATCCTCAGAAGAATCAGTTCGCCGAGCGGACTGCTCTGCTACTTCGAGGGAAACGGTGGACTTTGATGTGCTTGGACAGGTGATCACTGCGGGCAAATTTCTTCTCACACACGGAACATTGGTACGGCTTTATTCCTGAATGGGAACGTCTGTGACGGGACAGCTCATCAGACCGCGAGAACCTGAGAGGGAGGAGATGGTGAGATGATGACAGAAGGAAGCAGACCAGAACATCAAGGATTAAAAGCAGCAATGATGTTACACAACAGAGTAGAGATTATTCTATTATGAGATTATTATATTCTAAATACTAAAATAAAGGCATAACATTGTGAGAATAATGTTGTAACATTAAGAGAATAAAGTCATAGAAATAAACTGAATTGCATTGAATAATATTACCACTTTGTTCTCATAGTATTATGACTTTATAATTTTATAATGTTTCAACATTATACACATAATGTTATGACTTTATTCTTATATTTATAAAACAATGTGATGTTCTTATGCGAAGCATCATAATAAAATCAAAGTCATTCAGAGAAGCAGTTGAACATTTATGAAAGCTAATCTCAGCCTACTTCATTTTATTTAAATACAGAGAAAAAAAATGAAATAAGGAAGCACATTAAACCAACTCCCTAAGTACAGGTGGAGAGAAAAGATGTTTTTAAAACAGACGTATGATGACATTAGATTATTTACAGCAGCAGATTATCACAGAGTTCAGTAACGGCTCCACAAAGCCAACGGTCATCAGATAGCAAACTCAGAGCAAAACAGTAGGACTTTTGGACCCTGAGGACGATGGAACTTTAACTTCCAGGTTAAGCGCCCCTGAAGGTCACTAGTGGCAGCACTAAACTGTCCATAAATGAACCCATCTGGGTTCTGGTTCTGGTATCAGACCAGTTTGGACCAGCAGGTCTAGAAATCTGGAGTTCCTGGTAAAGACGAAGAAACATTCAGCTTCTGGATGAAATCCTCTATGAGAGAAGCAGCTGGCTCAGAGCTAATAGCTGTTAGCTTAGCTAGCTCAGCAGCTGAGGCCCAGAGCTAACAGCTATTAGCTTAGCTAGCTCAGCAGCTGAGGCCCAGAGCTAACAGCTGTTAGCTTAGCTAGCTCAGCAGCTGAGGCCCACAGTTAACAGCTGTTAGCTTAGCTAGCTCAGCAGCTGAGGCTCGGAGCTAACAGCTGTTAGCTTAGCTAGCTCAGCAGCTAAGGCCCGGAGCTAACAGCTGTTAGCTTAGCTAGCTCAGCAGCTGAGGCCCACAGCTAACAGCTGTTAGCTTAGCTAGCTCAGCAGCTGATAGCTCTGGTGATTGAGCAGACGTGTAGTCCACTTCTAAATCCCCTGTGATCCCCACTATTAAGCAGAATCTCCCAGCCAAATTTCCCATTGTTTTAGGACAAGGAAGCCATTGTCTACTCTGCTTCTAATTGGCTAGAAGTCACTGGCTTAACTGATTACATTGGTTAACTGTAGGCATGACAACCAGTGAGCCAATCAGAGGCAGAGAGGGGTGGGTCATGATAAGGTTAATATTGCTTATAACAGTAACGGCTAAATAAATAGCCGTGTCTAATAGCTATTTATAAATAGTTATTTAGCCATTAACATGTATAAATAAGATTTACAAATTCACTTTAAATGATTCGCCTTTAGGATTAACAAAGAATTGGTAATATGAAGCGAGCTGATCAAACAACACTATCATTTCCTAATTACAAACATCCTCATGAATTAGCACTAGCCAACAGCTAATGTTAGCGATGCTAACCCATTAGCCTAACATAGATTCCCGCTCTGCCTCCCCATCGGATAAGATGCTATCAGTGCAGAGGAAGGTGCCTCTTCATCCTTAAAGATGTCGGTACAACTTTGGATGAGGACATCAGCTATGCTAGATGGGCGTGGCCATTTCTATTATAGTACGTCTGACCACCATCAGCAGACAATACAGGTGAAGTGTCTTGCCCACGGACACAACGACACTGAACTACTGGGTTTGAGGGAAGCTAGGACTGACAGTAAGCGGCGCTCTGGGTCACATGACCCATACAGAGACGGATCGACCCTCTGAGGTCACAGAGGAGAGGTTCTGAGGAGAACAGCGGGACATGAAGACGGAGCAGAAAATAAGTTCAAATGAAGCTAACAACAGGTTAAATATTGCTCAGTGTTGTTTAAGATTGATCAGAATTATAAGAGAATTAAAATACTGATAAAAAACTTTAATCAAGACATCCGAACAGTAAGAAAGGAAACTTTTCCTGGCCTCGTTTTTAACTGCGTTTGGGATCCTTTTGGAAAATCTAATTCTCTCCTATTTTCAACCAATGAACTATTTGAGATAAAGTTGAGAAACTTAATACTATTAAATTTAAACCGAGCGAAAAAGATTCAACCACGCATTTATTTGAAAAAAATGTTCCAAATGGCGCCATGACTCATGTAGCCGCCTAGCATCACAGCAGGGTTAGCATTTAGAGGAAGACACTTCTTGGCTGGAGCCACAGCCCCCCCGCCCACCATCCGGAGCCTCATCCTGTCACACAAGTTAATCAAAAGTCACTGCATCCCAGAGTACAGCCTGATCCCACAGCATAATACGGCTCATGCCGTGGAACCCCCTATTAAGGCATCAGTATACATTTGGAGAATGTAACTGAAAACCCACTGATCTGTGGTGAAGAATATTAAAATGTGCTTATTTTATCTTTTAGGATTTATTTCCCTTCATTTTTGTCCATTTTTGAAAGTAGGCAGACAGGAAACGTGACGACATGGGGCAAAGGTCACCAGGATACAACAAAAAATAAGAGTATAAATCACAAATTCATGGGAACAAACACCACAGCCCTGATGACACTGGGACACTACTGCACTGCTGCCAACTCCTCAGCAAGCAAGGTCACTTTTCAGTGGCCTGAGAGTCACTGGAAGTTGCTAAATGACGTCATGAGACAATTTGCATATTTGGTCAAGTTTGATCTAGTCGTAGGAGAAGGGAGTATCAGCATGGGCTCATTATGTTCATTGACTAACGTTTATAAATGCTCCTCACATCTACGTTAACTATGAAAACAAGAGATGAATCTAAAAGAAACATTGCATCAGTGTGCGCCGTGATCAGCATTAGAGTCCTAAACGGATTCCCTCTCAGTCCCCCTTCACTCTGCTGCTCAGTTCTTTTCTTTCATGCTGTGAGGCGACTTGGACGTTCCAACCCACAGTCATGGTAACTATTCACTGCTTCGTCTTTGTAGTTTTCTCTACCGCTCTCTCTTTCTCTCTTCGACTGGCTGCATGCAAAACTGAACCAGGACTTTATTGGTCTGACATCTTCAAACTCTCATCCTCATTATGTCCCACATTTTTATGCTTCTGAAGCTCTTTTTTTGGTGTGTGCACTACTTTACAGTAAGTGGGTTATATTTACTCTGCCTCTCTCCTTCACTCACAATCGCTCCCTAGCATCCACACACCAAACACACAGATCCTAATTGGGTCCTTTTGTAAAAAGACAAGGCTCCTTTTGTTAGCTGGACCCCGGTGCCTTGGTTAAACCACACAGTGTTCCTCATCCTATCAAACTTCGCACATCCTGCCTTATGAGTAAAATAAACAATAGGCGGCTGTTTTAGAAATAGCTTTCAGTTATTCATTTAACTGTTGCAGCTAAATTGTAATTTGCTTAAAGGAATAGTACACCCAAAACATGATTAGCCTTCATTTTCTACTCCCCCCCATGCTGAACAACACTCTGGAGTACTTTTTTGATATCTCAAATGCATCTGGAGATCTGGGAGGCTTCTTGCTGTCTGCTGACATTCAAATAATGGAGGTCTATGGCGCCCGAGGCAGAAAGGTCCATAAAAGTCCACAAAAAACGTGTCAATATTCCTCCATACTGCTCGTCCAATGTATTCCAAGTGTCCTGAGTGGGTAGCGTCCATAATTTACTCGAAACGAAGTCATTTAGAATGTTTTTAGAGCATAAACAGTAGTGTATAGGATTTCCTAAAAGTGCGCGCCTGCGAGTTCACGAGTCTACGGAAACCGCGGCAGACCAAACCAGATGAAAGTGCGCATTCAGCGTCTGCTCTTGATAATGCAAGCCTAGAAGAAGAAATGTGCTGTTTACCTGTGCAAAGAAAGAAACAACGAAAGAAAAATGTCTTAGGACTTCAGTGTTGAGGAAGAGCATGAGTTCTTTGCCGAGCTGAATGCGCACTTTCATCTGGTTTGGTCTGCCGCGGTTTCCGTAGACTCGTGAACGCGCTTTTAGGAAATCCTATACACTACTGTTTATGCTCTAAAAACATTCTAAATATATATATTCTAATTATATATATATATAACTATACACATGTATGTATATATATATATATATATATATATATATATATATATACACATACATACATATACATATATACATATACGTATATATATACATATATGTATATATATATATGTATATATATATATATATATATATACATACACGTATATATATATATATATGTATATATATATGTATATAGTATATGTATACATATATATAGATATACATGTATATAGATATATATGTATATATATATATATATATATACATACACGTATATATATATATATATATATATATATATATATATGTATATATATATACACATATATATACATGTATGTATATACACATACATACATATACATATACATATATGTATACATGTATATAGATATACATGTATATATATATATGTATATATATATATATATATATATATATATACACATACATACATATACATATACACATACATATATGTATACATGTATATAGATATACATGTATATATATATATATATATATATATATATATATATATATATATATATACACATACATACATATACATATACACATACATATATGTATACATGTATATAGATATACATGTATATATATATATATATATATATATGTATATATATATATATATATATATATATATATATACACATATACACATACATCCAACCACACAAGATAATAAAGGTAAAAATATTTACACATATAGCTCTTCTATATGTATATATATTCATATGTAAAACTAAATCCAAGTAAAGTGATAGATCCAAGTAAAGTGAAACGTGGCGTGCAAAAATAGAGGATGTGAGTCATTGTCTAAGATGGACTGAAGCCTGGACAGCATCCTCCTCTCTGCCACGGTGGTCAGAGTGTCCAGCTCAACATTTCTCTACGACTTTAAAACAACTATTTTCAATCATTTCAGACGGAACTATTCTCAGACTTCGGCGCCATTTCCCTTTTTTTGTTTTTAACGGACCTGGAAGGACCCAGACCAGGTCCTTGCAGGATGCGGCCTCTGGAATCGAACACACTCAGAGTTTACTCTCTGCACATCTTTCTACCCTCTATGCTTCAGTGGCAGCGCCCCTCACTGGTCTGGAATAAGTATTCCAACCCCTACAGCTCCTGTGGATTCATATCAGAACTGAAACTTTGTTATTCTCCTCCAAATGCCAAAGGACCTCATTAGACTGCATGATGTTATGAACATTTGCAGGAAATAGGTCCAGATTTGGTGAGCTACTGCTACGTTCAAAACTATCTTCATAAAGCACTTTAAAAACGGCAGCCACCGCTGTGATGGGTGATAATCAACAATAGGAAATCTGTCTTTCCTGAAGTCATTGAATTCTTTAGAGGAACCTGAGCTGAGAGGACAGCCGTCCCTCCCTCCATCTGAGATCTGCCCTGTTGGCTACAGTAGATGAGAAGGACTGACAGCGGGGGTCCAAGCATTGCTACAGCATTGGTTTGGTAAGAGCAGTTATTTCCCAACGTTCACCCACTGAAGAATGTTCCTCAAATTAAAGGTTAGACTTTTCTAAATGTTTTAGTGGGTGAAAATACTGCTGTGCTGCAGCCTTTTTCCAGAGGAAGGGTCAGATTTATGTGTGAGGCTCCCAGTGGGGAAGGCCAGAAACGTCCCACGCCATCAAAGCAAATAAAGCTGCAGAGAAGCAGTTTCTAAACTTCACTAACGATAATTACAGCATCTTCTGCACCCATGGAACAGGTGAAGAAATGATCTAAATCAGGGTTCAGCAGCTTTTACAGTCCAAAGGAGCCATAAAACCGACCAATCCTTTGAAAGAAAAACTTTAGGAACTCTAGGAAAAAGTTTTGTTTTTAAACAAAAAATGATAATGATGTAATTTAGGTTAAAGGAAATAGTCCGAATTTCGCAAGACTCCTTAAACCATTTTATCAAATTAAATCAAATTCGCATCAGATGGAGGGCGTCCACCTTGGTGCATCACGTCTTTAGGCTCTGCGCAGCGTAGGCGGGTCCCCCAGGAAACATTTAAAATTTAGACTCTAAAACATTGTTTCCTGCATATTTAACTTTTTGTCTTTGTTCCGACACTACTGTAGCCCTGAATATGGGAAGTATGTGTGCTTGACTAGAGGTGGAAATTTCACAAGGAGGACATGAGATCAGTTTTAGGGAAAATATAATGTTTCAGAGGTCAATCAGAAAGTCTAGTGCTACCTTCACAATGAACGCCATATAAGACGTATCTGCTGCTTCATTTCTGCTGCTTGTCCTCATTAAGGTCAGACGTCCAGTAAAGTGAGTCCAGATGCTTCTGCTGCTCCTGTGTTCGATGCCAGAGAGCAGCTTTGCTATATTAGCTGTGATCAGCGGGTAGAAAGTAGTTAGAATCTATGTTGAAGTGAGAAAGTCCTCCTGAAAACATGGTCTGTGCAGTCAGTTCATCCAGATTACCATCCTGCCTTCAAAGATTATTTCTCTGTGGGAGCCGCTCAGACCCCCACATACCGGCGCTGCGCTGTCACTGGGAATCCCCAGCAGCAGCTGCCTCAGGCCCGCTCGCCTCTTGGGGGTTTTCCCCTCCTGTTGGTGGCGGCTGGAAGTAGATGTTAGCGTTTTTCAGGTCTGTGCTACAAACTGCAGGCAGCAGGATAATAAAAGCCAACATATTCTGCCGGCAGGTTTCTACATTTGAAGTTAATTTAGGCGTTAATAAACTGTTTCAGAGGAGTGATCATAGCGCTCTGCATCAGCAGTGCTGTGTCTGACTCCCTGCCAGCTCCCAGATCAGCTTCTCTCATTGGTTGATGAGGCGCATCCAGCAGCTAATGTTTCTAACTCCAGCAGCTGCTGCTTGTGAATTTTTGAACATTTTGAGCAAAGGTTTTAGGAGAACATCCCAAAAACAGGGCGTACATTTAGTCATTTTTTATGTAAATGCTGTACAATGTACAGCCGTACGCATCGCTGCTAAAAGCCCGGTGGCAGCTCTAGTTGTTATATTCCAGGAAAATTAGGGCGTGCTAAAGCTGAAATCCCAAAAACAGAGCGAAAAATGTGTCATTTCTTTAGGAAAGGGCGTATATAGTATGCCGTATGCATTGCTAGCTAAAGGCCAGATGGAGTGAAAACGTGCAGTCTAATAAAAAAATCATTACTAAAACCTAAAAATAATTTCTTGTATCATACAAAAAAACATTAAAATGACTGAAAAAAATTTTTTACCTTAAAATTTTAAAATAATTTTCATTGTTTTCAGTTTTGGGTCTAAATTTCCAGCTGAATGCTTTTCTGATCAAGCAGGTTTCAGACTTGTTTTTTTGCTCTGTTCAGTCATCACTTTATAGACGGTTAATCAGGATGAATAAAGCCTGGAGGCTGCGCCCCTGCGTACCCACCTCCATCCACAGCCCTGCCAGCTGCAGGCGAAAGGCTTCTCCCCGGTGTGCCTCCTCAGGTGGGCCTTCAGATGGCTGCTTTTCGTGTACATTTTGTTGCAGCTGGGGAAGGAGCATTTGTGCATTTTGATCAGATCTGAAACAGGATTCTTCTGGAACCTTTGACCTCCTCTGAGAATCCCAGATCCCTGGCTGGCAGAGCTGTCGCTGAGTGCTAGCGGTTTGGCTGCAATGGGGACTGGTGCAATCCGGACGAACTTTGAGACACTGAAGCTGGGAGTTGGCAAGATGTGGGGGACCAGGGCAAAGGCCTGGCCTTGGATGTTGACCAGCAGCTGTGTGATTTGGATATCTGAGGCTGAGGGCGGCTGTGAGGGCGGGGCCACTGGGGTCAATGTGGGCTCCTGCTTCACCTCAATAGGTTGGATCTGTAGGACTACTGGCATCCCGTTTCTTCCTGCGGCCCTGTCTACCACAGAGGGTTTGCTGGCTGATGTTATGGTGGCTCCTGCACCTGATGCATGTGTTGGGTTGATGGAAGCTGCTCTGCTCACAGCAGAGGCACCAGAGGCTGGACTGGATGTGCTGGTTTCTGGCTCTAACTTGGTATCAAGCCTCTCCTCTGCCTCAACTTTAAACCTCTCCTGCTTCATGGTCACCGTCTCCATATTCTCCTTCAGAAATTCTTCAATCTCCTCCAGTGTGGGCTGGAACGACCCTCCCAGATGTTCTTCTGTCTCCGCGTTTGAACAAGTGAAGAAGTCAAAACTTTCCTCCTTTATGGACTCGTGTTTGAAGGGCTCCTCTCTCCTGAAGCCCCACTGGACGGTGGACAGTGACACGGATGAGGAGGTGTGTGATGACAGCAGGTGGTCCAGGACGCTGTCAGCGCTGGAGCTGCTGCAGCTGGAGCAGGAGCGAGGGCTGGACAGCAGGCTGACATCATCATCTGAAGGGGGCGATGGGATGACCTGGTAGCAGCCCGGGTCTGACACCATGTCTGGAGAAGAACAAACGTACGGAAAGAGAGTCTCTCGCTTCACTGGAGACTTATCCACCATCCCTGGCACCACCTTCTGGCTGCCGTCTGTGTTTACGCTGGCATGTAGAAAACGAGTCCTTGGCTGAGGAGAAGGGTAGACCAAACAAAACCAGGGTGACCAAGCCCCCCCTCCCCCTCCAGGAAACACCTGCGGTTGTCCAGGAAATAATCCGAGGCGTCCAGGCTGGATGCAGGATTTCTGCAAGGACAAGAAAACGAGTTAAACTTTAAGCTTTGAAAGTGTCCAACAGGATGAACCAAAGGAGCATCTTTCACATTTATTAACCTTTCGCTTCTCTTCCAGAGGAGAATTCAAAATCCTCCTTCTTAGACTTAGATTTATTTCCATTTTGTACACAAATGGAAAAAAAAAGAAATTTCATTTAAAACAGCTCTAGACAATTTCATTTTTTAAATGATGCCTTGAAGAACATTAATAAATCCATAAAAAATTAAATATATGATTAAATAAATATAATAAATATATAAATATATGATTGTATATTTAGAGTTCTAGCATTATTTTTTTATATATCTAAATAAAATTACAAATTTTACAAAACAGTGGGGAAGAAGCTGCTGCAGAACCTGCTTGTCCTGCATTGAATGCTATGAAGCCTCTTCCCAGAGGGCAGCAGGGAGAACAGTCCATGGTGTGTGGGGGGGGGGGGGGGGGGTCATTGATGATGTCACGGGCTGAAATGAAATGTCTTTAATGGAGGGAAGAGGAGCCCCCATGATCCTCTCTGCTGTTCTCACCTTCTTCCAGTCTGAGGCGTTGCAGCCTCCACACCACACAGTGAGACAGCTGCTCAGAACGCTCTCTATGGTGCTTCTGGAGAAGGTGCGGAGGATGGGGGGGGGGGGGGGGGGGGGGGGCGCAGGTGGGCTGGGTTGCAGCTTCCACACCACACAGCGAGACAGCTGCTCACATATAAAGCTCTGAATAACATCTGATATCAGAGATCTGATTGTTCCTGATCTTCCTCACTAGGCTGCGTTGCACCAGTAGAACTGATTGCAATGTCCTGGGCTGTAAAAACTGGCCCCTAGGGGCTTAAACCTCGATACACTAACGCAACTGCACAGCTGACACCATTTTTCTGTGGTTTGCACTAGGGCGGGCAATTCATTAATTGCATTTGCAATATAATCACAATTTAACTAAATGCAATTTCCAAATGGCAGAGCTCTGATTCTTAATCATTCTATATTTAACAGGAGTAAGAATTTCTCCCTCCAGCCCTTTATGTGGTGTTTAACACTGAAAGGCGGAGTTTGTCTCCACACAGAAAGGTAGAGAAAGTAGCAGCTAGCAGCAGATTAATGCATGCAAGCAGTTTTTAATACAGAGGCTACAGTAAAGTCCTGTAAAAATGGACTCTGGGCAAGGAAGCTTTCAAAAACCGGAACCCTGGGGTAAAACATATTCCAGTGTAGAGTTAGTGCTAAGGAAAATCGAAATGAAATCACAATTTTAATTTTTTTTTAAATTGCAGTTTAGATTTTTGGCAAAATGGTTTAGCCCTAGTTCGCAGATATTGTCAAAGATTAGATTCATTCTTTAAATCTAATAAAAATTAAAAACGACTCAAAAACGGATTCATTGCTTTTTGGATTCATTCATTGCAAAAACATCCCAACATTACACCATGCAAAGCATCATAGGATTTGTTGTGACAGCTGCTGGCTGTCGGGTAGCAACCATTATGGTGACAGCGGCAACAAAGATGGTGCCGGGGAGGCGGAGTCACGCAACCAACAGGAAGTGAAAAGCAGTGAACGGTCAGTTAACTGAGTTCACTGTAGAGTCCCTTCAGTATAAAGGTGATGGAGGGACTTATGGGTTAGCAGAGTCCCAAACCCTGGCGGAGCGTTGATGGATGCTTTCAGGGGAATAAAGCTGGAAGGTTTATGTGCCTTTTGGTGGCTCAAAGTAAAGCCTTTCCCACTGAAAATAGCAGGTTGTTGTTCAAACATGGCCGCTAACAAAGCAGCATCTGGTTCCCTTCCCACTGGCAATAAAAGCTGGTCTGACCCCTCACTGCCAGCTGCTTGTCTGGTGACATCATCACACTGGGTTAGCTCTGATGATGTCACCACTGCGGCAGAAATGAGGGAAGTAAACAATGGAGATCAACATGTAAGGAATCCAGGGCGTAGTCAGTGTGTTTTATGGTTTCCTCTCTATTATCTGTCTGAATCGCACTCACCAGAGCTGCTCCATATTTATCGGATGTAAGCAGAGTTGTTTCGGAAGCGACTGGCGTGGTGTGTTGACGTCCCTACGCTGCGTTCAATGGTATCACGTAAAACAGCAGTTCTTTGGTGTTCCCACAGTATGGAGCCGAGGCGATTTTAACGCGGGTCGCTGTCCGAGTCATTTGACCCGGGTAGTCACGCCATCTGAGTCCTGTCCCTTAAATCAGTAACTGTGCTGTTTAACTCCACTCTCATTGGTTGTTCTGCCTCAAGTCCCGCCTTCTCTCTTCCTGATTGGCTGTTTTCTAGTCCGTATGCGTGTATGCGTGCTTGGAGCACGAAATAAAATTTTTATTCACGCTAGTTACTTCAAATAATATGAGGTTACGAAACTATTCCTAATGAAAAAACTTTATTCTATCTACACTAAAACAGACGAAAGCTGCTGATTGCTGATTCTTAGCCACAGCTGACTGAAGAAGAAAATGTGAGGGTTTCCCTTTTAACAATAATTAATTGCAATTACTGTTTTCATTTTATGACGAGCCTTTGAGGCAGTTCAGCTATAAATAGCAGGTGTTATTTCTTTTATAGAGTATAAAAACACGAGATGGCGCCTAAACATCTGCTATTTTTTGTTTAGAAAGCATAATTACGGTTCCACATAATGTTGCTATTTCTTTGACTTTTTCTACTTTTAAAAATAGGATAAAGCCAATAACAAACAGAGGAACACTATTTAAATTGATTTTATTTTACATAGATGTCCACACAGTCCATAAGTTAATTAGTACAAACATTAGTGTTTGGTAAAAATGCTTGAATCCAGCTGTTTATTTTGAATATTATTACATCACAGACAAAATGGTGTTATATATATTTTTTTCAATAATTGTTAAAAATGATTTTATATTGGAATAAATTTAGTCTCATTCTTAGTGTTGTTTTTGTAGATGATGCCACTAAATGTAAATACAATAAATGCATTTGCCGTCCCTTGAATTTGTTATTTAGCGTTGTTTCATGATACAGAGAGAGCATTTAAAAAATAAGAGTGTTTTACCTGTTTACCTTTGCACAATTATATATCTTCACTAGAAAATACAGGATAAATTCACATATAACAGACATATTTAGACTATATTTGGTTAAATTGGGACATATTTACCTTCTGTCTTAGTTACTGGTAGGTTTAAATGCAAACCTTTTCAAAGTGAAATAAAAGTCCTAATTCCACATTAATCAGAGCCAATGATGCTTCAAACATTGATAAACAGCATCTAGTGCTGATAAGATTAGTATTGATGTAGGAAGAAATGCTGCTTTTCTCTTTAAACAAAATGCACCCTGATGCTCACATCAAGCATAAAAAGCATGCATATTTTTGCATAGGTAAAATGACATTAATGAAACTTAGGAGCGATAGTGTCCTTATTAAAGTAGAAATCAAACATACCCTTGCACGCTTCAGTGACCTGTTCCCAATGACACTAACAGCCCGTTGTCCCGGCTTTAAACCGTTTTTCCCCCCAGTGGGAAAGGAGCATTACTGTGTTGAGTAATAATCAAGTTCAGTTAAATGTTTGCAAAAGTCTGACTGTATTTTTATTCAATATTTAATTTTTTATTGATTTTTTTTGGTAAATAGTAGATAATCTGAGTAATGGTGGTGATAATGAAATGAAAAGATTAAAATGAAGATCCTGCTGCTGTGTTCCTGTCCATCATTGGTCTTTATTATAGGAGCTGATCAGTGATCATTAAAACCTTCCAGGTCTTTTAAAAAGATGATTTAAAGGTAGGAGGCTTGGTTGCAGTTTGGCTCCTCTAATAATACAGCTACAGTAGAGCTCAGGTTGTTTTCCTGGAACACATAGCCCCCCCCTTCCGTGCTTCCTTTCCAGGGGCCCCTGCGTGGAGTGACCGACAGTAAACCCTGCAGGATGGGGCTGCAGAGGCCAGGATCACCTGCTCTGCCTGTTTACACACAGGAGGAGCCTCTAATATTATTAAAGCTGTTTGCTTTGAAGGCGGAAATATTTTCATTCTCAAATAAACCTAAACAGCTTATACAAAAAAACAACTCTAGTTATTGCGGTCATTTAATAAACTGAGTTTTCTGTTTTAAACAGGATGAAGAAATAATCTGCAACGCGTCCTTCTCCACCTCAATGTAAACATGTTTTCATCCAGGCTGCAGAACCCCCTCCCTCACCCCCCCAGAGAAACCTCCCCTCCCAGCGAGCCCCCCCTCCCTCACCCAGAGAGTGTCACCCAGCTCAGGGTCCGCTTCGTCCTCTGGATCCCACAGATGTCCACGCCGCGCTGCAGTCCGTCCACTCTCTGCTCCCACGGAGTTGTACTCTCTCTGTCACATGACTGCCGTGGAAAATGAGAGGCTCCCACTGTGGGCTCGTCCCCGCTCCGCAGCTGATTGGCCGGCCGAGGAGCGGATGGAGGCGGGCAGAGTGTGAGTCTCTGCTGCATGGGCCCCATGTGACCCGGAGCAGGAGAAGTGGGTCACCTGCAGGCTGCAGCGCAGGCAGTCATTCCTCAGTGATGCGCAGCTGCAGCTGCAGCTGCAGCCATCTTCAAACAGAGAAAAACTACGAGCAATATTTATGATTATGCTGCGTTCAGACCACACGCAGCAGAAGCAGCAAAAACACTCATGCTGCTTCATTTTTGATGGTTGTACCAGTTTAGTTCTGATGTGCAGCTAAAGCATGTTTTCTGCTCTAGCTGCATGGTGGAAAAGTGGGTCTGATGCTCGGTGGGCGGAGCTACTCTATCCTTTCTCTGCCTGGAACAATGGCAGCTATATTAGCTGTGATCAGCGGGTAGAAAGTAGTTAGAATCTCTGTTGAAGTGAGAAAGTCCTCCTGAAAACATGGTCTGTGCAGTCAGTTCATCCAGATTACCATCCTGCCTTCAAAGATTATTTCTCTGTGGGAGCCGCTCAGACCTAGCCTGGGTGCCATTCCGAACTTACTCCCGCCCACAACATTTGAGGTCGGGAAGTTCGGTCTGGCATTGCTCCGTAGTAGCGCGAGTATGCTCGCACAATATCTGGCGATCCAATCAGGGCGGGCTTTATACGATGATGGACAGATGATCAACAGTAACGTAATCAACCATGTGACCAAAGCGCGCTTGGGTGACAACAACAATGGCTGCCGCTGGAGAGTTGAGGTGTGTAGATTCTGCTATTAGGTCTGTTCTAGAAGATATCGACAGCAAATTAATTTTAAAAGAGGAACAGAGAAACGCGATCAAGGCTCATCTTCTTATTCTAGGCGTGAAACTGCACGCTTTGATTTTTGTTGACAACAACTATGCGTCGCTTAACATACGTCACGCACACCGTTGCTCTTATTGGTTGTAGGTCTATCCAATTGAGTGCAGAGGCATTTTTTTTCCTGGTTCGTTCGAAACACGCCCCATAATCACAGCTCTATAGAGCAGCATCAGACTCATTCTGACTAGAATTGAGTAGGACTACGTCAGGCTAGCTCAGACCCCCACATACCGGCGCTGCGCTGTCACTGGGAATCCCCAGCAGCAGCTGCCTCAGGCCCGCTCGCCTCTTGGGGGTTTTCCCCTCCTGTTGGTGGCGGCTGGAAGTAGATGTTAGCGTTTTTCAGGTCTGTGCTACAAACTGCAGGCAGCAGGATAATAAAAGCCAACATATTCTGCCGGCAGGTTTCTACATTTGAAGTTAATTTAGGCGTTAATAAACTGTTTCAGAGGAGTGATCATAGCGCTCTGCATCAGCAGTGCTGTGTCTGACTCCCTGCCAGCTCCCAGATCAGCTTCTCTGATTGGTTGATGAGGCGTCCAGCAGCTAATGTTTCTAACTCCAGCAGCTGCTGCTTCTGAAGCGCATCACGCGCCTCAGATGCTCAGAAGCTCATGATGCTTCAGCCGCTCAGATGCTGCAGGATCTTTTTCTGCGCCTTGATGTGAATCAACCGTTGACTTTGCATGGAAACCAGCTGCTTCTGCTTTCTGCGGTCTGAACCTAGCATCATTTAGGAGGTTTTAAGAAAAAAAAATAAGGTTATTTTAAGTAGTTTTTTCACTCTTTCATTCATTTATTTATAAAAACAAAAGTTCCAAACTAAAAATTTTATTGTTAGTTATTAACATCGTCAGCAAGCGAAATATTTATTTTCCACACTAAATATTTAGTATTTTAGAATAGAATGGAATAGAATTCAACTTTGTCATGACCAGTGATGTGTTACTAAAGCTGTTACCTTTTTTTTAGTAACGAGTAATCAAAATTATTATACTTTTAGGGCCGGATCTATCAAAGGTTTGCGTGTATAAAAACGCATCAAACTGATCTATCAACAGCGTGCTAAAAGGATTTGGTCTTTAAAACGTGCTAAATAGCGCCTCTTATCCGTTTAGTACTTTTTCTGCAATGAATATGCAATATGGGGCGTTTACATGCAAAAGTGCGTCTTGTGGGAGGAGAACATGTAAATATATTAATTTAGCACTCGCAAAGTGATTTATCAAACCTGAAAGCAATTTTGCTAACGGTATCTGACTCTGCATTAACACGTTTCAAAAGAAGGTGCAAATGGTCTGTATGCGTAATTGCGCACACATGGCAGCGGTTATTGTCGCAAGAAGGAGACATCGAAATGAAGCAAGGAGACGCAGAGAACGCATTTTTTCACTCCGTGTGAATATTTTTGGAATGAACGAGGAAACGATCATCAAAACATATCGTTTATCCAGCATTGCCATTTTGGAGCTGTTGGGGGAACTCAACTCCGAATGGATTTGGAGCCAGCCACAAGGAGGACCCACGCAATACCAGATATCACTAAACTCCTTGCAACATTGCACTTTTTTGCATCTGGGTCATTCCAGCGTACGGTTGCAGCGAGAGCTGGGATCTCCCAATCTCGTTTTTCAGAAGTGCTGTCCGACGTTCTAAATGCCATGTCGCCCTGACGCCCTAACGGAGAACCCCGACCTCCCCCCTGCACCTGTGGAGCAACATGCCAATGCTGCGGGGATGCGTACGCGCAGTAATCTCATCCACAGTCACTTCCTGTGAGCCATTTGGTCTTTGCATTTTTCTACAGGCCAATACTAAACACCTGTTTTTTTTTGTACTGCAGTGAAGTAGAAATTCAGCCACATACCACCTTAGGGAATAAAGGTTGCCAAAGTTTATATATATATATATATATATATATATATATATATATATATTTTATTTTTTTTCTGGAGGGGGTGGGGGTGTCACTGTAAGATTTAAATTTCTTAATGCACTACAAACTACAAATTACTTTGCGCAAACCACAAAACGCGCAAAACCATCATTTAAATAGGGCGTCTCCAACAGTTTTGCACCTGCCACCAGTTACGCAATCACTCGTGTTAAATCACCCGCAAACCATGGTTCAGCCCCTCGCGCAAAATTCCAGTTTGCGAGCGCAAATTACTGCACGCAAAATTGGATCTTGATAAATCCGCCCCTTACTGTAACTACAACGCAGTTATATTATTCGGAACACCCCATTAATGCACGTTACTCAGGTCGCACAATGAACCTTTTTTTCCAGATAGGACTCGTGTGCGGCTTGTCGTGAGAGAGGGGAGGATTAGATTGGCTGATGTGTGGTGAGATACGGACGGACGGACGGATGGATGGATGGATGGATGGATGGATGGATGGATGGAAACACTATCTGATGGGTTGTGGTAAGGGTTAATGGGCGAGAAACGCAAAAGTAACGCAATAGTTACTTTTACTATTAACTAGTTACTTTAATTGTGAAGTAACTCAGTTAGTAACTCAGTTACTTTTTGGGAGAAGTAACTAGTAACTGTAACTAATTACTTTTTCAAGGTAACGTGCCCAACACAGGTGATGACACTGTCACAAGTACAAAGCAACAAAATGTAGTTTGCTTCTATACAGGATATAGATATATATCTATATTAAAGGGAAGATGGAGATAGTTTAACAGCAGAAGCATAAATCTACACCAGAATATTGATCTTTCTACAACCACACTCTTGTTTTAGGTTAACCCCCACATTAGAATATCAGTTTATTTTTTATCCATTTTTATTTAATGACAGCAGACTAGAGGATGACCTACATGGTTTTGCAATAAAAGTAACAATAGAAGAAAATCTCAGAGGGAAGTGCAGGAAAGGTCATCGACATTAAAATGAATCCCTGTGTTTGTCAGAGGAGAGACCCGTGCTGCAGGGAAACCCTTTGATTTGGTCCCATTGGGATTAAACATTTCAGCAGGGCGGACCGGGTCACAGAACGCCGTGAGGACGCAGAGACGGACCAGATCACAGAACGCCGTCAGGACGCAGAGACGGACCAGGTCACAGAACGCCGTCAGGACGCAGAGACGGACCAGGTCACAGAACGCCGTCAGGACGCAGAGACGGACCAGGTCACAGAACGCCGTGAGGACGCAGAGACGGACCGGGTCACAGAACGCCGTGAGGACGCAGAGACGGACCAGGTCACAGAACGCCGTGAGGACGCAGAGACGGACCAGATCACAGAACGCCGTCAGGACGCAGAGACGGACCAGATCACAGAACGCCGTGAGGACGCAGAGACGGACCAGATCACAGAACGCCGTGAGGACGCAGAGACGGACCAGATCACAGAACGCCGTGAGGACGCAGAGACGGACCAGGTCACAGAACGCCGTGAGGACGCAGAGACGGACCAGATCACAGAACGCCGTGAGGACGCAGAGACGGACCAGGTCACAGAACGCCGTGAGGACGCAGAGACGGACCAGGTCACAGAACGCCGTGAGGACGCAGAGACGGACCGGGTCACAGAACGCCGTGAGGACGCAGAGACGGACCAGATAACAGAACGCCGTGAGGACGCAGAGACGGACCAGATCACAGAACGCCGTCAGGACGCAGAGACGGACCAGGTCACAGAACGCCGTGAGGACGCAGAGACGGACCAGTTCACAGAACGCCGTGAGGACGCAGAGACGGACCAGATCACAGAACGCCGTCAGGACGCAGAGACGGACCAGGTCACAGAACGCCGTGAGGACGCAGAGACGGACCAGGTCACAGAACGCCGTGAGGACGCAGAGACGGACCAGGTCACAGAACGCCGTGAGGACGCAGAGACGGACCAGATCACAGAACGCCGTCAGGACGCAGAGACGGACCAGGTCACAGAACGCCGTGAGGACGCAGAGACGGACCAGGTCACAGAACGCCGTGAGGACGCAGAGACGGACCAGATCACAGAACGCCGTGAGGACGCAGAGACGGACCAGGTCACAGAACGCCGTCAGGACGCAGAGACGGACCAGGTCACAGAACGCCGTGAGGACCCGGACCAGGTCACAGAACGCCGTGAGGACGCAGAGACGGACCAGGTCACAGAACGCCGTGAGGACGCAGAGACGGACCAGGTCACAGAACGCCGTGAGGACGCAGAGACGGACCAGATCACAGAACGCCGTGAGGACGCAGAGACGGACCAGGTCACAGAACGCCGTCAGGACGCAGAGACGGACCAGGTCACAGAACGCCGTGAGGACGCAGAGACGGACCGGGTCACAGAACGCCGTGAGGACGCAGAGACGGACCAGATAACAGAACGCCGTGAGGACGCAGAGACGGACCAGATCACAGAACGCCGTCAGGACGCAGAGACGGACCAGGTCACAGAACGCCGTGAGGACGCAGAGACGGACCAGTTCACAGAACGCCGTGAGGACGCAGAGACGGACCAGATCACAGAACGCCGTCAGGACGCAGAGACGGACCAGGTCACAGAACGCCGTGAGGACGCAGAGACGGACCAGGTCACAGAACGCCGTGAGGACGCAGAGACGGACCAGGTCACAGAACGCCGTGAGGACGCAGAGACGGACCAGATCACAGAACGCCGTCAGGACGCAGAGACGGACCAGGTCACAGAACGCCGTGAGGACGCAGAGACGGACCAGGTCACAGAACGCCGTGAGGACGCAGAGACGGACCAGATCACAGAACGCCGTGAGGACGCAGAGACGGACCAGGTCACAGAACGCCGTCAGGACGCAGAGACGGACCAGGTCACAGAACGCCGTGAGGACCCGGACCAGGTCACAGAACGCCGTGAGGACGCAGAGACGGACCAGGTCACAGAACGCCGTGAGGACGCAGAGACGGACCAGGTCACAGAACGCCGTGAGGACGCAGAGACGGACCAGATCACAGAACGCCGTGAGGACGCAGAGACGGACCAGGTCACAGAACGCCGTCAGGACGCAGAGACGGACCAGGTCACAGAACGCCGTGAGGACCCGGACCAGGTCACAGAACGCCGTGAGGACGCAGAGACGGACCAGGTCACAGAACGCCGTGAGGACGCAGAGACGGACCGGGTCACAGAACGCCGTGAGGACGCAGAGACGGACCAGATCACAGAACGCCGTGAGGACGCAGAGACGGACCAGATAACAGAACGCCGTGAGGACGCAGAGACGGACCAGGTCACAGAACGCCGTGAGGACGCAGAGACGGACCAGATAACAGAACGCCGTGAGGACGCAGAGACGGACCAGGTCACAGAACGCCGTGAGGACGCAGAGACGGACCGGGTCACAGAACGCCGTGAGGACGCAGAGACGGACCGGGTCACAGAACGCCGTGAGGACGCAGAGACGGACCGGGTCACAGAACGCCGTGAGGACGCAGAGACGGACCGGGTCACAGAACGCCGTGAGGACGCAGAGACGGACCGGGTCACAGAACGCCGTGAGGACGCAGAGACGGACCGGGTCACAGAACGCCGTGAGGACGCAGAGACGGACCGGGTCACAGAACGCCGTGAGGACGCAGAGACGGACCGGGTCACAGAACGCCGTGAGGACGAAGAGACGGACCGGGTCACAGAACGCCGTGAGGACGCAGAGACGGACCAGGTCACAGAACGCCGTGAGGACGCAGAGACGGACCAGGTAACAGAACGCCGTGAGGACGCAGAGATGGACCAGGTCACAGAACGCCGTGAGGACCCGGACCAGGTCACAGAACGCCGTCAGGACGCAGAGATGGACCAGGTCACAGAACGCCGTGAGGACGCAGAGACGGACCAGGTCACAAAACACCGTCAGGACGCAGAGATGGACCAGGTCACAGAACGCCGTGAGGACGCAGAGATGGACCAGGTCACAGAACGCCGTGAGGACGCAGAGACGGACCAGGTCACAGAACGCCGTGAGGACGCAAGACCCTTAACGCCACTCTGCTGCACAGGTGCTTTCAGGATCCCAATAAATGAAGGAATTTCTCTGTAATCTGGGATAATCCAGCGGCTCCATGCTGCCGGATTTCCTCAATCATCTGATTGGTCCGTCAGACTGAAGGCGTCATTAGAAACCCTGCCTCTTATTTACCGTTTCCACCACATATATAGATCTGGGATCTTTCATGGAAAATCATCGATTTATTTTAGGAGGTGGGGTGGGGGTGGGGGGGGGGAGGGGTGGACTCTTGTTTTTACCTTTTTTGAAGCGTAAACCTAAACTTTCAGAGCTGCAGCTTCTCTGTTCACTCTCCCTCTTTCTAACTAGAAGTTTCTGCAGTGAAGACAGACGACAGCGTTTGGATTGTGCTTTGAAACTTTTATTCATGAACGTTTGGCTCAGCCAACCTGGAAACGAACAGATTTCAATAAATAAAAAACAAACCAAGGCTTCAAACCTCGCTGTACATCAAACACGTGATCAGGCATGTTCCTCAGGCTGATGGTGCTATGAAACAAAGCAGGAGAGCTGCAGTTGAAGGCGAGCGTCTGTAAGGCAACTGGAGCGCTGGCGGCGTGGCGTCGAGGATGGCGCCCTCAGTTTTGGGTTCAATAAAAGCACAGAAACCGTCTCTGATCATCTGAAGGTGCATCTTCTGTGGAAACATCTCCAACCAATCATGGGAGTCCAAACCCTTGAAAAGGCGACGGTTCAGAGGAGTCCTAAGGGCTGGTCTGCTCTCGTTAACTGTACGGGGATCTCCCAGCATGCCGCTGGCCGGGGGAGGCGTTATTCCAAGTCCTGGAGGTTGATGGTGCTTCCTGTGAACTGGGAATTATCAGAGCCGTTGTCGTCCTCCGGCATCACCGAGGGTTCCTGCAGGGAAACAGTAAAAGCCAAGTTAAACCAGCTGCTGGTGCTGGAAGCAGCACAGCTGTCGGTGCTGGATCATGGTGCTGCAGTAATGAGCTGGTTAGCTTTAAATCCATCAAGGAACCGCTCATCTGTCCAGAACTACCGATCTATCATAGTCCAGGGAATGGGATCCAGTCTGCACATGGAGTCCATTACTGGTAAACTCAACTGGAGTTCTCATCAGTTGACTTCCTGCCTAATCGGTTCGCTCCGTGTTTTAGGGAATCAGGGAGTGCCAGCACATCTGGGTCTCTATGGAAACGCAGGCGCGGCCCACAGGGTGGAGCTGCAGCACATCAAAAAAGCCTCAACCTACCCTTCCCTGGACTTTTGAAACCCACAGTATGACAGATCCTTTACCTTGCTAAGCCCTGGGCAGGTGGAGTCCCGTTAAAAAGCTGCTCAGCCAATAAAATACGAGTGATTGAAATATTCAGACTCTCCAATAAGTAGAGGAACAATCCTTTTGGTCTCTTAGCATGCATCGTTTCTTCATCAAGGCTAAATCGTGACCCTTCTTGGACACCGTAGTGTCGTCCTCCGACAGATGTTCTCCTCGTGTCCATCTGAACCTACCTGTAAAATGTTGACAGGCAGGTCGACGGTGAGCTGGGAGTCGGAGCTGGAAGGCTGGGAGCTCAGCTGGAAGGCCAGGTCGCCATTGCTGGCTGGATCATCCTGCACACACACAACCGTTAACGTTAGCTTCCTGAAAGATTCACTCGGTGATAACCTAGTGGCACAATCTGAAGCCATTCTATGGCACTGATAACCGCTAAAAACATGTGTGTGCATGTGTATCACTGAGGGTATGCTGGCCTGATGGGGAATGTTGAGCTGACAGAACACAGACAGTAGCCAGATTGATAAAGTAGAACTGAGTAGTTCTGCCTGTGAAAAGGAGCGACGGTTGGTGCAATATTTTGAGCTGATTGGGTGACGTGCCAGCTAGTACCCGCCTTCCATAATACGCTGTCAGCCAATCGTAGCAGCAAATGACTTTTCCCATTTACAAATGCACCAAGTGATTCTCTTAGTCATGTTTGCCTCTTCTGCCTGTCGTCATTCCTGAATGTCCCGCCCCAAAGAACACTGCTGGCGTGTCACTGGCTGTTATCACTGATCTCTATTCACTGGATTGCTGATTGCCCGTTGGTAGTGAAGCGAAGCCACCGGTCGCCATATTGGTACTCCCTAATTAGACCGGTTGCAATGTAAATCTTTGAGCTACAGCATCGAACAACGATGATGTTCTCGTTTTCAGAGGGACTTAAGACTTTTAAAATAAAGATAAATTCATCACTTTGACACAAACTGGCTGGTGATTTATAACCGTGAACCAACACCGATGCTGTGCTTTGATGGAGCGATGATGGGACGTGAGGAGCAGCTGCTCGGCATGCTAACCAAGGCTACATCCATCAGAGCTAAGCTGCTCGGCATGCTAACCAAGGCTACGTCCATCAGAGCTAAGCTGCTCAGCATGCTAACCAAGGCTACGTCCATCAGAGCTAAACTGCTCAGCATGCTAACCAAGGGTACGTCCATCAGAGCTAGACTGCTCAGCATGCTAACCAAGGCTACGTCCATCAGAGCTAAGCTGCTCAGCATGCTAACCAAGGCTACGTCCATCAGAGCTAAACTGCTCAGCATGCTAACCAAGGGTACGTCCATCAGAGCTAGACTGCTCAGCATGCTAACCAAGGCTACGTCCATCAGAGCTAGACTGCTCAGCATGCTAACCAAGGCTACGTCCATCAGAGCTAAACTGCTCAGCATGCTAACCAAGGCTACATCAATCAGAGCTAGACTGCTCAGCATGCTAACCAAGGCTACATCAATCAGAGCTAAGCTGCTCAGCATGTTAACCAAGGGTACGTCCATCAGAGCTAGACTGCTCAGCATGCTAACCAAGGGTAGGTCCATCAGAGCTAAGCTGCTCAGCATGCTAACCAAGGCTACGTCCATCAGAGCTAAGCTGCTCAGCATGCTAACCAAGGCTACGTCCATCAGAGCTAGACTGCTCCGCATGCTAACCAAGGCTACGTCCATCAGAGCTAAGCTGCTCCGCATGCTAACCAAGGCTACGTCCATCAGAGCTAAGCTGCTCAGCATGCTAACCAAGGCTACGTCCATCAGAGCTAGACTGCTCCGCATGCTAACCAAGGGTACGTCCATCAGAGCTAGACTGCTCCGCATGCTAACCAAGGGTACGTCCATCAGAGCTAAACTGCTCAGCATGCTAACCAAGGGTACGTCCATCAGAGCTAGACTGCTCCGCATGCTAACCAAGGGTACGTCCATCAGAGCTAAACTGCTCAGCATGCTAACCAAGGCTACGTCCATCAGAGCTAAGCTGCTCAGCATCCTAACCAAGGCTACGTCCATCAGAGCTAGACTGCTCAGCATGCTAACCAAGGCTACGTCCATCAGAGCTAAGCTGCTCAGCATGCTAACCAAGGCTACGTCCATCAGAGCTAAGCTGCTCAGCATGCTAACCAAGGCTACGTCCATCAGAGCTAGACTGCTCAGCATGCTAACCAAGGCTACGTCCATCAGAGCTAAACTGCTCAGCATGCTAATCAAGGCTACGTCCATCAGAGCTAAGCTGCTCAGCATCCTAACCAAGGCTATGTCCATCAGAGCTAAACTGCTCAGCATGCTAATCAAGGCTACGTCCATCAGAGCTAAGCTGCTCAGCATGCTAACCAAGGCTACGTCCATCAGAGCTAAGCTGCTCAGCATCCTAACCAAGGCTACGTCCATCAGAGCTAAACTGCTCAAAATGCTAACCAAGGCTACGTCAATCAGAGCTAGACTCCTCAGCATGCTAATCAAGGCTACGTCCATCAGAGCTAGACTGCTCAGCATGCTAACCAAGGCTACGTCCATCAGAGTGTTCACCAGGAGGAGGAAGAGCCTCTGTGCTGGTGCGGAGAAGGTGACGTTGCTGCTGAAGCTCACCTGCAGAAGCTGAATCTGGACATACTGAGTCCCCGTGACGGGGTCCCTCAGGGTCAGACCCCCGCTGGCTGCTACAGCTCCGTCACTGTAACGAGCAGCGCATGATGTCACAGAAACCTTTGGAACTTTAGCTTTTCTCTGACAGGAACCTAAAGTTAAACCAAAAGGTGAAAGGTCATCACAGCTGTAGCCGTGTTTCTTTCTGGATCTGCAATGGTGGCGCTAAGTACCAGGCGTGGCTGAGGAACCTCTCTGCTTCTTCTTCTTGGCCAGCTGGATGGCTCTGTAGTCGGTCCGAGCAGAACCGCCGCCGTCCTGAAGAGGAAACCATGACACACAGAACCGTTAGCTTTGGGCCTACTGAGCAGAAATGCAGCAGAAAGAGTTTCAAACTTCGACATCAGAAAAGGACCAAACCAGAGTCCTCGCCTGAGGGACCAAATATGGACGCCGTATCACTTTCCCTGTCTATTGCTAACTTTGGATAAATGGCCGATGTGGCTTCAGGTATAGATGGCCATGAAAGTGGCGCCCAGAGCCGGGGACATTTCTCAGCAGTGAAACTTGTTCTCACCAGGAAGCTGCTTGGAGACACGGAAAGTTCCAGGTCCTTCTGAGGGCTGAAGCTGCTGCTGGGGAGCACAAACTGAGAGGTCAGAACCTTCCCCGCGTCCTGCGGACCGAGAACCTCCACACAGCCCAGCAGGTGACCCGCGCCTCCCTGCCCCCCCACCTCCACCACTTTGGAGGGCGAGGCCAGGAGTTCAGGGACCGGGGCCACAGCCAAGGCGGCCGAGGGCTCCACCGCCAGGCCGCTGGAGGAGCCGAGCGGGTGCTGCAGGGCGGGGTCCACCGAGGCGCCCTGCATGGTCAGGGCCGCCAGCGTCCCCAGGGCCTCTGGGGTGACCGTCTGCACGTCGTCCAGGTTCAGGGTTGCCTGTGGGGGGAGGACGTCCCCCACCGCCCCCTCCAGTCCGTGTTGATGAGTCAGCTCGGCACCAGGAGCCAAGACAAGAGGGTCCAAAGGCTTGGCCAACGTGGTTCCGCTAACAAGTGTGGCGCCCATGGAGGACGGGTCTATGGTTAGAATCCCTGAGCTGATCAGAGACAGATCCATGGTGAAGGCGCCACTGGAGCCGCTGCCGGCCACAGGGAGGCCTGCCTCTATGCCGGCAGTCGGCGCGGCACCAGCGGGGACAGAGGAGAACAGAGAGCTGAGGTCCAGGTTGGACAGCTGGTCCGGCCCGGCGCCTCCGGGCCCGGCAACCGACGAGTGGGCGGAGCTGATCAGCTCGCTGCTGGGAGTCAGGGAGGGGGTGGTCTCCATCTGGCTGAGAACATCTGCAGAAGGAGAGGAAAACGTTACACAGAACCAGAACCTGGACGCCTGTTCTGCCAAACGGCTCCCAGCCCCGAGCCGGGGTGTCTGGGTACCAACCAGGACTGAGGTGGTGGTGTTTGAGCATGTGGCTCTTCAGGCTGCTGCGGGAGGAGAAGTGCTTGGAGCAGTTGGCCACCGGGCAGCGGGTTCTCAGGGAGCTGGCATCCTGCTTATGCTTCTTGGAGTGAATGTACAAGCTGCTGCGTGCAGAGAATTTGGCATAACAACCTGAGGACAAGAAGCAGACGTTAAGGTTAGAATCCACAGCTGAACACAGCTGGAAAGTTAAAACCCATTTTCCACCCTGGAGGGAATTCAATTGGCATTCATCCCTCATCTGAAGGGAATCCTGGTCGATGTTCTGCAGCTCAGGGAACATTTATCTAAACCAGCTCATATTTCCAGCTTATCTCAGCGGAGACAGCAGGAAACACGAAGCAAATAAGTAAAAACAGCCAGCGGGGCGACCATGCCTGGCACCTGCCGGCCGTGCCACCAGGCAGAGGCTGGTAGCGTGGTTAACATCATCTATACTCAAACGCTGTATCCAGACACCGCAGTAACCTGGGATGGAATCAATACCAAACAAAAGGATGGTTTCAATACTTTTGCTGTTTTATTTTATTGCTGGGTTATTTATTAAAAGAATAATACATCAGGAAACCTCCAATCATTTTCAAATTGGGTTTTAAAGGTTTCATTTTACAAACCCATTAACTAGCATTTATGATTAGAGATTGAAAAAGGTGATTTTTTTTCTGCCTTTAGTTCTGGATATTTTCTGGGTGTTGGGATGGAACCCAAGCTGACCAGCCCTGATCGCCCCGTTAGCTGACGGCTGGCTGTTAGCGTAAATAAAAAAATAGTAAAAAACATCTCTAGCCTGGCCCCATCATAGGAAATAAACATGGGAATGTAAAATATTTCCAGCATATTAGCTTCTTTTATTTCACTTTTACTTCGAAAGGCTTCAGACAGTGCAGCTGTTTGAGCGATGATGGTAACAGAGGTTGTAGATGTAAATCATCTGGAACATTACTGTTAGCGTCCAATATTAGTTAGCTCGTACCACGTGCTGAATATTCCAGTTTTACGATGCTCAAAGAGAGGGCAAAGGTCAGAGGCCAAAGAGGACACGTCTGTTTAATGGAGCATCGTTATCTAGCCGTCTAGCTTAAACGATTGAGACTCAGCCATAAGTAGGGGTGTAAATCACATCCATCATGGCGATTCGATTCAGTATCGATTTCCTGACCCAACGATTCGATTATTTTCGATACACCACGATACGATTCGATTAATTGGTTCATTTTGTTTTTTTTTTACACCTTACAGGCTAGACAATGTTTCAAATTTGAAATAAATCAATGAAAGTAATAAACTCTGTCAACGGTTGAAGAGAAAATAAATGAAATTTCAGCTGTGTAGAAATAATGACTGAATTTTTTTTTAGGTCAAAAATGTGTTCTGAATATATTTTAAAACTGAAACAGTAGGTACAAACATACATTTAAATTTCAGTGCCATTTTTAATTCAAATCCCAGCGACACAGATTTACTTCCATACTGTAATATCATTATGCATTTTTTTTTTAGAAACAACAGCAGATAACAGAAGTAGAAAAGTTGCACTCCACCTAATCCTATTAAAGCCTCATTCGCTGAAAAATCATAATACACCTGCATTTTAGATTCTGAAAGGCCTTGCATCAGAAAATACTGCAGAAAATCAGTGCAATTCAATACCTCGGCTCCAGACGTCCCGCCCCCTCCACAAACGATCCGTTGCATCTCTCCAAAAGGTGCAGCTGACCGCAGACAGGAGGCCGGCTTGTTTTGTTTTTATGACCGAAATTGCGGAAAACAACTCGTGAAGTTTGACCTGCTAGAAGAGCGAGGTGCGCGAGAACGCTGGGACCCTTTTTCCAGCTGAATCTCCGCTCTTTTTGGCCCTCATGTCCCTCCGTCGTCGTACTAAACTCGTCCCCACTTCCTCGCCGCCTCGGCCGTATCTAGACCCACAGCGTTTAGCTCAGACCACGCTTAAATACTGAGCATAATTTAAAAATGTCTGCGTCAAGCTCACTGCAACACACTGCTGTAAGAGTATAACCAGGAAGCGAGGAAGGAGGGCAAAATAGGTTTAGCGCCACCGCAGCACGGGAGGAGAATTACGCCCAGGAGCAAATGGATAAAAATAGACCGGAGGAAAAAAAAACATGAATCGATTCTCTTGCGGACGTATCGATGCATCGGATCGTCGGCTGTTGGATCGATGCATCGAAGCAAAACGATTATTATTTACACCCCTAGCCATAACCCTGATATAATCTGGAAGCCTGACCTCAGACCAGCAGACACTGGGGCTCCAGTAAACGTACATTTCTAGGGTGAACCAACAGGGAGCTGATATCTGGGCTCTTGGTTCATACCAAGTGTTCATTACATGCCTGACGATGAGTTACCGCCCCTCTGCAGACGCCGCCCATACCTTCTGCATGGCACTGAAAGGGCTTGGTGCCCAGGTGGGTGATGCTGTGACCCTTCAGGTGCTCGGCCCTGGTGAAAGACTTCCCACATCCCTCCACTGGACAGACGAAGCGCCGGTCATCATCGTGCTTCCTGATGAAAGAAGGCATAGATGCGCTGATTTCCCACATCAGCCACAAATGGATCCCTGCTGCACTGAAGGAGCCGTTACCGTTTATGTCGGAGCAACTTTGACATGCTGGCGAAAGACCAGCCGCAGTCCTCCGAGTCACAGACGAAGGGACGCTCCCCTGGACAGAGAGGAGGAACAGAGACATGGTCACCATCGGGACGCTGCCTAGATCTGCCTTAGCACAGGTTCCTGGGCTGTTTACGGGAACATTTGTTGCTCTGCAGCTTCTCTTTTCTGCAGCGCCATGAGAGATGATGATTCAAAAGCAGCAGAATGCCAGCAGGTTAAAGTATCCACACTTTAAAACTGAGTTTATTAGAGGTTTCCGTCCTGATTATATGCAGAAGGAAGAACCAGGATTAGTCCTCTGCTTCATCCATTGAATCTGCCACCAGCTGGTCACTCCACTACAATCTAATGGTTTATGGTTCTAAATATTATTCATCTCATACGGGTTGAGCTGTTGCTCCTAATTAGGAGTTAAATAACAGACTCCTCAAAACATCAAAACTCATCCAACTACCAGTTTTAGTCCGTGAGGCAGACACCCTGTCTACTTTTAAGGCTAGGCTTAAAACTTTCCTTTTTGATAAAGCTTCTAGTTAGAGTGGCTCAGGTTATCCTGATCTATCTCTATAGTTCTGCTGCTATAGGCTTAGACTGCTGGAGGACATAGGGACCCCCATTTCATCATTCTGCTTCATTCTATCTCTATTCTCCCACTCTGCAGAATCTGTTAGTTCAATCTCTAACGTTCTGCTCTCTCTGCTTTTTCTCATAGTAGCTTCATCTGGTCTGTTCCTGTTTGGCTGTGACTCCATCCTGGAGAGAAATATCAGCTGTGCTGCTGCCATCAACACCTTTGTTTCTAGATGTTGGAGCTTGGCCTGTTTTCCAGTGTAGTCCTGTTTCTCTGACTGTGACTAACTGGATGTGCTCTCTTCATCCTCTGACATGGGAGCTGGCTCGGAGCTCGTCTGCCTGGCTGTGTGTTTCCTGGACGGGGCCGCCTGTGGAGCTGGTTGACAGTTGCCTTTTGTATCTATGCTTCTTTTTCTATGTCTGCTTCTGTCTCCTTGAACCCCAGTGGGCCTCAGCAGATGGCCGCTCACACTGAGCCTGGTTCTGCTGGAGGTTTCTTCCTGTTCAAAGGGAGTTTTTCCTCTCCACTGTCGCTACAAGCATGCTTAGTGTGAGGGATTGCTGAAGAGTCAATGAGTCGATGCCATCAACTGGTTTTCCTTAGATAGAAAACTTTGAATCAATCTGACTGGATGATCTGGTGAACTGGAAAGTGACCTGAGATGACATGATGTGAATTGGAGCTATAGAAATACACTGAATAGAATTCAGCAGAGAGGCTGGATTATCTGAATTGTTACTTTATTATCATAAACATTAAGTAATTAGTTACATCAATAATCTGACATCAAAGATGATTATAAACTAACAATTCAAATTTCTAATAGTGGTCAGGACACTCTGCTGCTACCGTGGGGTTCAGAAGGGAACTGCTTGTTCTGGAGGAGTGAACTGTATCCCGCTGGGACTGGGGGTCTGTGGGACAGAGGTGAGACACAGCTGTGGACCAGCAGCACTCACGGCTTCCAGCAGCTTACCTGTGTGACTTCTCATGTGAATTTTGAGCCGACAGGCCTTGTCGTACGTCTTGTTGCAGCCCGGATAAGTGCAGGAGAACTGGCCCGTTTCTCTGAAATGAGTGCGATTGTGGGAGAAGAGTGCACTGAAGGTGATGAAGGTTTTCTCACAGCCTGTGGAGAAAACAATAAATCATTAATATCAATCAAAAACATCTGATGTTAAGCTAGGCTGATGGGAAGGCTCCGCCTTCTTATTCTAAATGGGTAAACTAAAGACTGATTGATAATTGAAATATGAAAGCCTTATGCTGTGATGCCACATTTTGCAGCCCCAGTGCAGAGCACTACTGTTTCCTGACAGTGTGTTCGCTTTTCTGTATGTGCAGCTCAGCGATATTTTCATGCTGACAGAAACACTCTACTTCTGTTACTTTTGTTCCTTAATAATAATAATAATAATACTTGATCAAAACTTTTCTAACATTCTGCAGTATAAAGCCGTTAATAAAACCATGGGTGATGTATCGCGTCCATTGAGTCCTCAGCCAATCCTCAAAGCTGAATATCGGTATTGTATTGGAAATTAAGAATTATCGGGACATCCCTAGATTTCAGACCAGTTTGGACCAGCTGACTGAGAAGTCCTGGATTTAGACAGGGTCCCAAAGTCTACTTCTCACAGACAGAGAGAGGACACCCCCAACACCCCGTCATTTAACTACAACCGCAATGCTAGCTTATTTATGACCATGATGCCAAGCTAATGAATACGGGAGAGATGGGGGAAAAACATTTCATTCATTTCATTTCATTTTCAATTTAAACATGGATATGAAATAATACAATATAAACCTCATCTATATATATATATAACCTTATACCATTGTAATAGGTCATCAAATCAATTCAGTTTAGTCTGTCCAATAAGGTGTCAGTATTCTGTGAGAAAGTTTTACCGCAGCATCAATACAGTTTGGCTTCAAGATGCCTCATTAACCATCACTAGGGCCCTATAATTTCCGCGATTACGGAATCGTGGAAATGGTAAATTAACCGAAATTTCTACATTTGAAATGAAATTCTGTTTTTGTGTGGGAGAGGAACGTACGTCGGGGGGGAAATGCACACCGGGGAACGCAAATTTGGGCGACACAACCCCTCCCGCTCCGTCATTTCCGCTCACCCTCCCCCTTCAAAACATTGAAAAAATGGCCAAGCGGCTCTCCACAGCTCCGCTTTCGGGCGAAAAAGTTGAGAAACACGACGCTAAGCCCCGAGTACAGAGCCGAGCAGTTCCCTCGTGACTTTTACGGTGTCAGGTGAACTATTGTTTCATCAACATTCCATTGATTGGAGGCGCAAAAATACACGCACTGACCACTGGTCATCCAAAATCCATGTGAAGAACAAGGAGAAGTAGAGAGGTCCTATTTTATTTCTTTACTTGAAAAAGCTAATGGAGGATTTTATTTATAACCATTGGTTCATAAACAATATTTTGTTAGTACTTAGAGTGCAGTGTTATGTTGCATCATGCAGAAAAAGTACTGAGTAAATGTGTTTTTTACCTCAATAAATTTAAGGTCATTCCTGTTTTATTTGTGTACATTTTAATCATTAAAATTAAAAGCACATTCTTTTTACGACTGAAATAACAATAAAGGGTAAAAAAAAACTGAATTCGCAAAAATTAAAACGCAAATTAAATGCATTTAACGTTTTGTCTTTGTTCCAACACTACTGTAGTCCTGAATATGGGAAGGATGTGTTTGACTGGAGATGGAAATTTCCTAAGGAAGACATGAGATCATTTTTAGAGACAATATTATGTTTTATAGGTTAATTCAACCAATCAGAACGTCTAATGCCACGTTCACAAAGAGTGCCATCAAAGCTTCTTCTGCTTCATTTCTAAAACTTTAAGGTCAGACGTCCAGTAAAGTGAGTCCAGATGCTTCTGCTGCTCCTGTGTTCGATGCCAGAGAGCAGCTTTGCTATATTAGCTGTGATCAGCGGGTAGAAAGTAGTTAGAATCTATGTTGAAGTGAGAAAGTCCTCCTGAAAACATGGTCTGTGCAGTCAGTTCATCCAGATTACCATCCTGCCTTCAAAGATTATTTCTCTGTGGGAGCCGCTCAGACCCCCACATACCGGCGCTGCGCTGTCACTGGGAATCCCCAGCAGCAGCTGCCTCAGGCCCGGGAGCCTCTTGGGGGTTTTCCCCTCCTGTTGGTGGCGGCTGGAAGTAGATGTTAGCGTTTTTCAGGTCTGTGCTACAAACTGCAGGCAGCAGGAAAATAAAAGCCAACATATTCTGCCGGCAGGTTTCTACATTTGAAGTTAATTTAGGCGTTAATAAACTGTTTCAGAGGAGTGATCATAGCGCTCTGCATCAGCAGTGCTGCGTCTGACTCCCTGCCAGCTCCCAGATCAGCTTCTCTCATTGGTTGATGAGGCGCATCCAGCAGCTAATGTTTCTAACTCCAGCAGCTGCTGCTTGTGAAAGTTTGAACATTTTAGGAAAGTTTCTGGGGGAAAAACAGGCAATTTGTACTTCTATCAATAAAGGCCTTTCAGTGTAAGGATGGACGCATTGCTAGCTAAAAGCCTAGTGGCAGATAATTGTTACTTTCAAAGTTTTTGGAGCAATTGTTGTTCATCTAGATGTGAATTACATCCCATTAATAGATAATATAAATCTTAATCTGTGTCACTGTGAGTATTCTCATAAAGGTTTGTTCTGATGTCGCCTGGTGGATACAGTTCTCCATCACCAGGACTTCCTTCCAGAAGAACCCAGTTTCTTCCAGAAGTGGGATGACCTACCAGGGTATTCACACTTGTGCGGCCTCTGTGGAGCGAAGTGGACCCTCTGGTGATTGGTGAGGCGGGTGGCGCTGCGGAACTTCTCGCTGCACACCTCGCAGATGAAGGCGTTCTCCTGCTCGTGGACCTTGACGTGAGCCTTCAGGTTGTAGACGGTGGTGAACCTGCGGCCGCAGCCCTCAAACTCACAGATGTGAGGTCTCTGCTTGTCATGGGACTGGATGTGGCGCTTCAGTTTGTAGGAGGTGGCGAAGGCCCAGCCGCAGCCCTCCACACTGCACTGGTACGGCCGCGGTTCCTCTGTGTGGTTCAGCAGGTGGACCTTCAGCTTCTGCCGAGAGTCGAAGGCAGAGGAGCAGCCCGGTTCTGGGCAGGTAAAGGTGGCTGCAGCGTCCTTCCTGGATCTGATGAGCTGCAGGGACTCTTCGCTGTTACACCCCCCCGCCGGGACTTTTGGGGATGGAGCGATGAGGTCCGCCTCGGTCACCGCGCACAGCTCCCCAGCTTCCTGCTTCACAACACAGCAGGAGTCCAGTGAAGGGCCCAGTTGTGGTAGGGAGCAGTCCTCCTCCACCGGGGCCAGCTCAGAGTCAGGTCTGGGCTCCTGCTGCTGGCTGGCCGCTGCCAGGGTGCTGATCTTCCCGATAGATTTAGTCCCACTGTCATAGTTGAGGAGGACAATGTCCTCATGGTCCTTCATGCCCAGATGCTCCTTCAGGCTCACCATGTCGTCCTCTTTGTGGACAAACCCCTCAGGAGGGGCCGCCAGAGTCAGGACCCCGTTCTCAATAGTAACGATGATGCTTTGGTTGTTGATGGTGATGGTTCCGGAGAAGGTGTCCCCGGCAGGAGGGCCGCTGTCCTCAGCTCCCGCTGCCTCCATGGCTTCCCGCGGGATCAGCGCCGCTTCCGGCTCCGCTCGGCTCTCCTCGCCGTTTTCCGTGCAGATCTGCCCACAGATCTTGTCGCCATATTTGTTGGTGAGAACAACATCTTCCACGGTGTGGCGATCCGGATCCTCGCTCACTAAGCTGAGATCGGCCCTCTTTAGTGTCTGCGGCCCCGCACAACACAGGCTGTCACCGCCTCCCTCCGCCGGGGCTCTGCGCCCGGAGCCCCCCGCCTCTGCTCGGTCGCCCTTTAACGCAGCAAACTGCTCCTGCGGCCGCCTGTCGGCTCTACTCCCCGGCTCGCCGTCAGCCTCGCGCCGCTGCCGTGACCCCGGAGCTTCCGCCTCTCCGTCGAACAGCGCCATCTGCATCCCCTCCCCGCTGTCCTCAAACCTCCACTCGGTTCTGCTCAAGTCCTGGGAGCCCAGAAGGGCGCCGAACACGTTCTCTTTCTCGGCGTCCATCACGTTATGAAGCCCCAGAGGCGCCCGGTCCTCGGCTGCCGGTCTGGTGGTTGGTGAACCAGCCCCCCCGCTGCCATTTTCCCCCAGCAGGCGAAACGGAGCGCTCTTCGGCCTGGCGTTGTTGTTGCTGTCGCTGCGGGGCTCCGGCGGCTCCAGCGGGCTGCCTGTCTCATTTCCTAATGAATTCAATGGCGGCAACAAGGCTACGGCGGAGCCGAGGGCAGCCGGATCGCTTCTGTGGAGGGCGCCATGTTGAGAGTGGATGTTTTGGGCATCAGAAAGCCCCTGGATTTCCATCTTGGTATCCCTGTAGCAGCAGCAGCCGCCCCGCCCTAATGACGCTCCGTCCATCTCACCGCAGGCCGGCTGCTCCGTTCAGGGCCTGTAGGAAACATAAGTGATTCCCCTGAAAATACCGTTTTACTGCTTACATTATCATCAGGATAGCGTTATTTTTAAAATAATGTTTAAAGTAGATATCAATATGCATCTAAAATCGGTAGGATTAAACAAGATAAATCTATTCAGTTTCCAGACTTTCATCTGTCAAATACTAATAAAAGCATCATCACAAAGAATCTGTCAGGTGATGATGATATCTGTAGACAGTGTAGAATCTTCTATGCTCAGGTTAATTCTCTGTAAATGTGGTGCATGTACTGATAAAAGTGGAACTATTTAATGCATAATAAACCTCTCTGCACACGGCTCACCTGTGCTCTACATACAAACAATCCAGCCTGCAAAGGCTACAGGTGGCCTATAATGATGCTCTGCAGCTACTTTTGAAATGGCCAAGATGAACTAGTGTGAGGGAGATGTTTGTCAGAGCAAGACTCGATATCTTACAATTCATTGTATAGTTTTATCTGTAGGATAAATGCATCTGGCAATGATTGCATTGTCTTGTCACTTAATGACACCAAACGTAGAGCAATCTGATACCAGTCTGAGTTGTGGAGACACTGGTATTCCTGTCCCCTTAAAGCTCCTATCTGTTATAAGTGTAACTTCTACTTGTTTTGTACTCTCCTACCTGAATTGTTTTATTTTTATCTGATATATTTATTGGACCATGAGTCGGTGAGTCTGTCTGTCTGTCAAACACCTCTCCAAACCCACATATTTTTACTAGGGTTTGGGGCTCAGCATTTATGGTTTCTAAAGTTTAAAGATTGTCAAATTATTTATTATCAACGGCAGTTAGATCCAAAACAGTCACCGTGTCATTAATCTAAGAGAAGCTACACTTTAAAGTTTAATGGTGGATGAAAACACCTCATAAATAGCAACACCTGAACAAAAGAGAAGTGTAGTTTCACAGAGTGTCCTCTAGGTGGCAGTGTAACACCAACACACTGGAAACAATCTAAATCTAGATAAGTCATTTTTTTATTAAAATAAATGCATTTGTTCTTTGTTTGAGGAGATAAAAGAGACATTTTGCCAATGGAACAAGACAATTTACATTTAAAATAAGAAAACACAATTGCGCTGTCTTATTTCAAGAGCATATTATCTGATTATCTTATTTTAAGAGTAAAAATACTAATTCCTTTGGCAAACTAACTCATTTACCTACTCAAATTAAAGTAAATACACTTAATTTTTTACATTTTTTACTTATTTCTAGATGGTTCAGTGTAAATTGGAGCAGTCTCCAGGCTATAATTTTAAATGAAACTCATTTACAGTTTTTATAAGCCTAATGGGTTAGATTATAAAAATGACATTAAAATATGTTTGAAAAATACAGATTTGTAAATATTGGAGATTAGATCACACCCAAACAGAAGCTAAACCTGGAAAACAAAAGTAATATGCATAAAAATGTATGCAGACCAGGAGCAAACTTGGAATAAGTCTGTCCTTTGAATGATCTGTACTTTATTTAACCATGTTTGCATTTGGTCTTAATGTATAACACATGTAGGAAACACACGGACTGGAAAGAAGGAGTAAACAATATTTCTTAAGATGTTTATTTCAAAATGTCCACAAAGTGTAACAAACTCGGCATGCTTCATAAAAAATACCCAACAGTTTAGTTGTATAGTACGGTTAAGTATTGCTTATCATCTTAAATACATGCATCTTCAAACACATGATGCTCAAATCTACAGTTTATTGATTTCTAAACATGTTAGGTTGTCATGCTGGCATGTCATATTGTTGAAGTAAACTGTATAAAACTTAAAATAAATGTTCAAGAACAAACGCCATACAGTGGCCAAGTCAAAACAGAGGAATGCCATTTGAAGTATCATTTAGACAAGAAGATACGCATTATAACGGATGGCAGCACCAGAGGAAGGTGAGCATGCAGAAGGACAGATTTAGCATCACCACAGAAATAAGGCCACAAATCCATCCTTTCTCCGAAACTAGGTGATGTTTATTAAACCTTTAGACAAAACCAGATAAACCAATTTATTATTTGTAGATCTTGTGGTGGTGTGATGGAATAGGGGGGATATTATAATAGGGGCTAAAGTACAAACTCAAGAACACTAAAAAAAGCAGTCATACTATTGCATTGCCATAACTTTCACAGTGTCTGAAACCTGTCAGGGCCCAGAGAGCTCAGTGCACAGAGGTACATTAATATTCATAATCAATACCAAATAAATGTAAAACTTTGCACTTTACACTGCAAAAATTTTTAAATCTAAATAATAATTTTTACTTAAACTACCGTCAATCCTCTAATATTGGCCTGTTTCCATTAGCAGCCGGGTCTCTAATAATGGCCTAAGTGACTGTCGGCGGAGGTAAATAATGGCCGGACTCGTATACAGGCCGGGGCTATAATTAGAACCAACAATGTTCCTGGGCAGTCCTCAATGACTTGTGATAGTAACATACAAGTACCACAGGGGGGCAGTGTTTGCTAACCAATCCACGTCATTAGCATGGGATGTCCCATCCTTAGCGCAGACAGTGCCGCAGACAGGAGGCCGGCTTGTTTGGTTGTTATGACCGAAATTATGACCCAGGAGTATAACCAGCCACACAATCGTCCTGATCAGAAAGACTAATGTGATTAGCGGTAGGTCTGGAGGTAACCAGGCAGCGTTAAAATTACAGAATTTCGTTGGTCTTCGTTGTTCTGAATTTCCCTTGAAATATATGATACTGGTTGCCTTCCTACTTCCACTTAGCCTGCCTAAAAAAATTTCGCTGTGATGGCAGAACAGTTTCCGTTAATTTATTTTTAAACATTGTTTCACAAGTCAGTTTGGCCAAGATTCCATTCTTTTTTTTTTTATTTCGTATTGCCGTGCAGAAGAATTACTGCTGCTGGAAGATGTTTGTATACCGTTATGGTAACTGTACTTTTTCAATAAATGAACCTAGTATTTTATAGGTTCAAAGAGACACAAAATCTGTTTTTTATTCATTCCACTGGTCGTCTGTTTTGATCAAATAGAAATAGAGGCCTGTCTATAATTCTGGCCTCCTTCCAATAATGGCCAGGGCCAAGATGCACCTGAGTGAAATAAAGGCCCCGGCCTATATTAGAGGATTTACGGTAAGAGCATTTGGTCTTGAATTGAAGAGGTAAGTGAGACACTTTGCCAGTGGAACAAGACAATTTACATTTAAAATAAAAACAAACCATTGCAATGTCTTATTTCAAGTTCTATCCAATTATCTTATTTTAAGAGTAAAAATATTCCATTGGCAAATCTTCCTATTTACCTGCTCAAATAAATGCTAAATAAGACATTTTTTCTTATTTCTAGCTTGTTTTTGCAGTGTATTAGTACACTGGAAAAATCTGAATCTAGAAAGTCAGTTTTTTTAGACTTAGACTTAGTCTAAGTCTGAGAGGAAGCTTTAACTTCCATCTCTGGCAGAGCTTTGAACTCGTTCTGAGGGAGGTGGGGGACATTGAGTCTGAGTGGACCATGTTCCGTGCCTCTGTTATTGAGGCAGCTAGTGAGGACACTGCTAGACACTGGACACCAGCAGTGAGGGAAGCTGTCAAGCTGAAGGAGTCCTATCGGGCTTTATTGACCTGTGGGACTCCAGACGCAGCTGATAGGTACCGGCAGTCAAAGCGGCTCGACTGGTCGCTGAGGCAAAAACTCGTGGAAAGAGTTCGGAGAGGCCATGGAGAAAGACTTCCGTACGGATTCAAAGCGGTTCTGCTCCACAATCCAGCGCCCCGGAGGGGGAAACAGTGCAGTACCAACACAGTTGATAGTGGGGGTGGTGTGCTGCTGACCTCGACTCGGGACGTCGTTTGTCGGTGGGCGGAGTACTTAGAAGACCTCCTTAATCCCACCAACACTTCTTCCATTGAGGAAGCAGAGCCTGGGGGCTCCGGATTGGGTCCTCCCATCTCTGTTGCTGAAGTCACCGAGGTGGTTAAAAAGCTCCTTGGTGGCAAGGCTCCAGGGGTGAATGAGATTCGTCCTGAGTACCTTAGGGCTCTGGATGTTGTGGGGCTGTGTTGGTTAACGGGGCTCTGCAACATTGCATGGACATCAGGGGCAGTTCCCCTGGATTGGCAGACCGGGGTGGTGGTCCCTCTATTTAAAAAAGGGGAATGGAGGGTGTGTTCCAATTACAGAGGAATCACACTCTTAAGCCTCCCTGGTAAGGTCTATTCCGGGGTTCTGGAAAGGATGGTCCGTCGGATAGTCGAATCTCGGATTCAGGAGGACGATTGTGGTTTTCGTTCTGGCCGTCAAACACTGGATCAGCTCTAGACCCTCAGCAGGATTCTGGAGGGTGCATGGGAGTTTGCCCAACCAGTCTACATGTGTTTTGTGGATCTGAAGAAGGCATTCAACCGTGTTCCTCTGGGGTCCTGTGGGGGGTACTCCGGGAGTAAAGAGTACCAGGCCCTTTAATAGGGGCTGTTTAGTAGGTCTCTGTATGACCGTGTCAGAGCCTGGTCCACATTGGTGGCAGTAAGTCTGACTTTTATGGACAGAATTTCTAGGCGCAGCCAAGGTGTTGAGGGGATCTGCTTTGGTGGCCTTAGGATTGCATCTCTGTTATTCACAGATGATGTGGTTCTGTTGGCTTCATCAGGGCGTGATCTACAGCTCTCACCGGAGCGGTTCGCAGCCAAGTGTGAAGCGGCCAGGATGAGGATCAGTGCCTCCAAATCCGAGACCATGGTCTGGAGCCGGAAAAGGGTAGAGTGCCTTTTCCAGGTTGGGGAGGATGTACAGCCCCTAGTGGAGGAGTTTAAATATCTAGGGGTCTTGTTCACGAATGAGGGGAAGATGGAGCGGGAGATCGACAGGCAGATCTTTAACTGTCGATTGAGCCCTGATCAGCTGGGGCTTATACGCATTGATAAGCATGACAGAGAGATGATCTGATGACCTGAGGTGGGGGCGGGGGGCTGCTCTGAATGCATCTTTGATGTTAGAGTAAACCAGGTCTAAAGTGTTTTCACTCTGAGTTGCAAAGTCCACATGTTGGTAAAAATGAGGGAGAACAGTCTTCCAGTTAGCCTGGTTAAAATCCCCAGCAATGATGGAAACACCCTCTGTGTGCAGATTGGAGCTCAGAGATAGCCTGGTATAGAGTCTTCATGGCCTCTTTAGTAATAGCACTGGGGGGCACATAAACAGCAGTAATGCTAACCAAACTGAACTCTCTGGGCAGATAGAACGAGCTGCAGTTACGAGTCAGAAACTTGATGTCTGAAAAGCAGAAGCTGACAACTGATGTAGCATTTTTATACCAGCTGTTGTTGATGTAAACCCAGAGCCCGCCACCAGAGTCTTGCGGCTTAGTTCTTTGTTCCAATCAGCGCGGTATAGCATGAGGCCCTCCAGGTTTATAGCATTGTCCAGTATTGCTGGATGCAGCCATGACTCCGTCAGAATAATGGCACAACAGTTAATAATCTCCTTCTTTGTTCCAGTCAGAGATTATCCATTTTGTTTTCCAGCTAGCGGACATTGGAGAGCAGGATTGATGGAAACGGTGGTCTGTGGGGATTTCTCATTTGCTTAAATATTAGCCCCCCCTGCAGTCTCGCTTTCTCTGTATCGCGCATCTCTTCCTTTGGCGGTTACGTTTCGCTGTTGTGTTGTAGAGATCCGTCCGTAGGTTTTTAAAAATGTCTGGAGCTACGGTCATTTTGTGACCGTAGCTCCAGCAAGTGTTGGCGATAATAGACGCAGGTTTAAAGTGTAGTTTGTATCGTTTTAAGCGGCATATTCTGTGAAATTGTCAAGAGGAGCTGTTCTTGGCCGCTGCTTTGGAGTGCCGCCATTGTAACCGTTAAGAGTAAAAATACAAATTCCATTGGCAAATCATTTCATTTACCTACTCAAATTAAAGGTTAATACACTTGATTCAAGTCGTTTTTGCAGTGAAGAGAGTCGTAATAAAGCTAAGCAGAGAAGGAAAACCTGGCCTGATCTTAAAATACCACACAAGGTTGATGATTCTCTGGATGATGGATTTTCTTTTTTTTTTTTTGTCTCCACTGGTTTTTTCTTATTTTAAATGTTAATTGTTCCATTAGCAAAGTGTCTCACTTGCCTCCTGAATTCAAGAAAAATTGCAGTATGTGGTTTTCTAGCTGAGTCTCTCTGCATTACTTATTGACCTCAAGGCGCCAAGCACTGGATGCACTGGAACAAATAGAAATCTACATTAGTAATAAGTAAAGAGACACTTTGCCAATGAAAGACAATTTAATATAAAATAAGAAAACACAATAGCATTGTCTTATTTTAAGTGCATATTATTGAATTATCTTATTTTAAGAGTAAAAATACTAATTTAATTGGCAAACTATCTCATTATCTATTCAAATGAAGGGTAAATACACTTAATTTAAGAAATTTTTCCAGTGTGTGTGTGTGACATACTTCTGGGCATGCCGGCGTTGCCATGCAGGTAGATGAATTTTTGTTCAGAAAAACTGAACATTTGCAGAAACAAGGGAGAAAAACTACCGTGAATCCCAGGAATCTGTGAGGTCACCTGTTTGTGCCTTTATGCCTTGTTTCGCTGTACTCCATCTGCACTGAGCTCTTCAGGGTCACGGTTATAAAACATGCCGGCTTTTCCTCTAAGCAGCAGCTTACAGTTCTTGAATAATTCATGGACACAACAAAAGCTGAGCAAATCCCCTTCTTCTTTTGGTGACACCCTTCATAGTAAATTGAAGAAAGTAAATATGACCTTGTTTCCTTTGCTCATTCTCTGCTACATGTTAAGTATTTTGGTCTCCTAAATGTGTACCGCCCAGACCTATCAGACCGATTCCTTTTCAAATGGCATGTAGAAAGGACGGCCAGAGAACCAGCGGCTTCCACCTCATGCATGATTCATCCTGAACAACCGTCCTGGCTGAGAGAGTTATGCTATAAAGGGAGATTAGGGACAGCAAGCACAGATAAGCATCATTTAATAGCAAGGAATCCAACCCTCTGAACCACCACATCCAAATATTGTCAAGTGCCTAAAGAGAGAAGCTGATTTGCCTGGGTTGAGTATTTCTCTCTCTCTCAGAGGCAGCATTTCCCATGGTGTGGGATTAGTTTAAACTTGCTCCACTTCTGCTTAGTGACCTGGAAATGCTCCCCATTTCTCTACATGAAAAAATACAGTCCAAATCTTGCTTATGGGTGTTTAATTAAACATAAAATCAGAAATCTGGGTTAATAAAAACAACAACACTTGGAGGAATCCATCAATGATTACTTGAAGATAAGTAAAGTCTTAACCTCAGCCTTTAGCCACAGAACTGAATGACATACAGAAATCGTGGAAAGTTTTAATGGTGCCCAACTAACACTCTTAAGATTGTTATTCAGACTAATCTGAGGCATATTGATTTGGTCACTGGATTGGGTACCAACTGGTTATAGTCAGGGTTGCAGCTTCAGCAGTCTGCAACCCTGAAGGTGTCATGATCACAGCCCCAATAGCTGATCTGATTACTGACTTCCTTCACCTGCTGTTCACTCCCCGCACTCTAATTTTCATTCCTGTTATTCACCTGCTCCTGCTGCTATATACGGTTCAGCCCAGCCATCGGGGCCAGATTATAATTCGCCTATTCTTAGTTCATTTGTGTTTTCGTGTCAGTTATTTACGTTTGTTTCATGAGAGATAAGTCCCTGGTTCATTTCCTGAGTCTTGAAGGCCGGTGGATTGAGAGGGTTTAATGTTTGTCTCCTGTCTCCTGGTCATGTCCCGGCTCTTCTCCATGGAGCCCTCAGAGTTTTGGCTTTGAACGCAGGGAAGGTCAGTTTTAATTCCTGTGATCTTGGCTCCAAGGTGGAGACCAGTTCAAAGTTCTGCAGTTCTCCTGGTACCATGTCTTGTCTCTGTCCTTCTACCACTGTTTCCATCTGAGCGTGTTTGTCTGAGCTCGCTGCTGGACTCATGGAGCTCTGAACCTGCCTGAACGATCTAAGGATTCCTGGAACCTAGATCTGTCCGGTTCTGAACTGTTTCTCTGACCTGGATCGGTCTCCTGCCTGCTCACTGAGGTTGCTGAATCTGGGACACTTTGGACGGCTCTGAGCCGCATTTCGTTTGGAGTTTCATCGGCTGGATCCTTCCCTCCTCGGAGAGGATGGACCGAACTGTTAAACCAGAGTGTCAATGATTGGGCGGTCCTCCGCATAATTCTTGCAGCAGCAGGAAGGGGGCAGCAGGAGCAGGATCTTTAGCAGCCCACGTCCCATTCTGTTCTGTTTTATTATTTTCTGTCATTAAATATTTTCAAACTTCCCATCGTCTTACTTGCCTTGAAGACTGGGTCAATCTGTTCCGTTTATGACAGAAGGAACTTTGAGCTGAAACTCTTTTCTTGGTTGTTGCTTCAGTGTTTTCTTTTTTTTTTTTTTTTGCTCTGAATCACTTTTTCTGCTGGATATTAAGCTGTAAGGATTATGGTTAGGTCAAAACTATTGATTAATTAGTATAAACATTGATTATACGTCCCGTATTAGAAAGGGCGATAATTTGCCCAGTTGTAAAAATACTGTATGTGGTTGTTTGGTTCATAAAATCTTTAGAATATTAAAGCAAATCAGATTCCTCCTACTTATCCCTCCCAAGCTATCACCATCTATCATTTATCGAAAAAAGATTTCTCTTTTCTCCAATATTAACTGCACTGTTTTATAAAGACTCCTTAAATGCAGCTCAAGATTGATAAATAAATGACTACAGACACTATGAACAGTACGCATGGCTAAAAGTGATTGTCACCCTGTGATTGTTGGAAAGTTAGTATAAAAAGTACCTTTACTTTCATATGAGTTTTTACACACTGCAAACTACAGCTTTTAGAGTAGATAGTAAAATGGTGCCGTTTAAAATCAGAGTTTGATGCATTAAAACAACAGTTTAATGCAAACCAGTACACCTCTTCACTGGACAACACTCCTTCGCTACAAAAACGCTTCTAAGTTTTATTTAGACCTGAAGGTGTAGATACATATTCACCTAGATCAATACAAAGTTTGTCAGTTTATGGTTTTGTTATCTAGTTTCCGGGAGAGATAACATGGACGGATGTAAACTGTCGGCCAGATGGGGCAATGCTTCTCTAAACAGGTCTTACTTTCTTTATTTTCACCTAATCTTTAAAATACCCTGAGATGAAAAAAATCAGGACAATAAGAGAATTCTTGCTGTTGCCTAAGTGTGCTCTCTAAACAAATCAACATCTCAGCTCTGCAGGATGTTGAAGGAAACATGGCGATTGAGCTGCAGACTTAAAGCAAATCTATAAAACTACTCTGAGATCTCAGTGTGTGAAGCTTTGGGGTTGCAGTTTGTAATTCATTTGTTGCCTTCTGTGCTGCACTGGCTAATTGTTCTGTTGGTGCTGACTGAGTCACACCTTTAAAAAAAAAGAAAACAATTAATCATTTACTGCTTAGTTCGTGCCCCCCAACCCTAAAGCTTTACATCCTGTTCACTCATCCACTCACACACAACAGCTCCCTTTGCTCAGGCTGGTTTCCGCTTCGCCCTGCTAGCTTCCCTCAGTCAGGGATAAGCTTTGCTTTGCTTGGCAGCAGGAGACGGGGTCCCGCTGGTGGTGGTGGTCAGGGAAGGAGGGGTAGAGGTGGAGGGCAGTGGAGGTTGGGGTTCGATCCCCCGTTTTTTCATAAAAGACATCAGCTGGTCAGGGATCTCTGCGAGTACATCCTTCGCCAGCCGAGCCATACTGAGGACCTGGTTCCCCGACCGATCGATGTAATCCCGGAAAGGAACAAACTGGACAAGAGAGAAGAAAGAACAGCCTATCAGCATTCTTTAACAGGAGGGAGCCATGTTCCCCTAAGGAGGTGCACAACATATTGTTCCCTAGGCTATAAGAGAGCTAGATAGAAGTTTACTAATAAAAAGGATATATTTAACTCCTGTAAGAAAAAACATGGCCTGTAAAATATTACAAGGATAAGTTGGATTGACATTCAGTCCTTTTTATTTCCAAACAGAGAACAGACTAAAAAAGGCCTAATATAAAAGAATATTCCTAATGTTAATTATGCAGAAAGATACTGTCTGCTCCTGGTTCAACTGGTCAGTTTGTCTAACCATGTGTGTGCGCACACAGCCAGAGGAAACCAGCTTCAATACAGAACTTCATCATTTTGGTCCATTTTAAAATATAAAGTGTTTTTTTTAAGTAGAGAACAACAATTGTTCAGTTTGGTATGTAGAAAATTTCCTGACTCACTTTTTTAAATAAAACACCTGAACTGACCGTTTATTATTTTTCTTTTTTCTGTCTTAATGTGGGCAGTGGGCTTTAGGCTGCACTGCAAGGCTTTAAACCTGGGTTTGAATGGAGACTAAGCCATTCTCAAGCACATATCAAGGGGCTCATTTTGAGCCTGGATCCATTTGTTGTGCCATCTGCCATGATCATGGTTTTTGGACATTGGAACCAGAAGAGGATGCAAGTTTGCCAGGTAGCTGGTAGAGACTGACATTTTTTCGGGAATCCTATGGGTCACGGGATTGCCGTGGGATTCCCGTGGGATGGGAGTCAGTATTAGTAACGATCACGTGATCGGGACGGTACAGGATTAAACATTAACGGGAGCAGACGGGAGCGGGAGCAAACCAATAGTAACAAAAAAAAAACTAGGATCGATGCCATAAAATAAAATAAAATAGAAAAAAAAATCCAGCACTGGCGTCGCCCTTTTGTAGTTTTTTTCCTTGAAGCCTACACTATAATGAGAGTCAAAAAACAAAAAAACTACACGACCCAAAAACCAACTGTGCTTCCGCTCGAGTTTTTCACCCGCGCTCAAAAACAAGAATGGGAGTGGTGCAGGAGCGGGAGTCATTCTGAATGGGAGTGGGAGTAATTTCACCAGGAGTGGGACGGGACAGGATTTAGATTTCTACTCTGGCCCGGGATCGGGACGGGACACCATTATTTTCTGTGGGAGTGGGACGGGACAGGAGTGAAAATCCACTCCTGTGTCAGTCTCTACTAGCTGGCCCCAAAGGCAGTCACAGGCAAGTAACATGGCAGGTGACAGAGGTGTGATTTGCCACTCCCCTCTGTGTTGAGGTCAGTGAAAACCACAGAACACACAGGATTTCTCTTTTTCCCATGAAGCTGCCTGGGGTGCACTTCAGAAGGGTCTCCACCAAAATGGAGATCCAGGCCCAAAAAGACCAAGATCTTCAGAATTATCAAGGATAAGACACCGTGGTGACCTTTCAGAACTAAGCTGAAACTTTTTGCAACACATTTCTCTTGAGTTTGAGAACTTATAGTATAGAGCCAGATTGGATGAGAAAACCTGCCTTGGTGTGAGCCACACAGACAAAGAAACCCCTGGTTGCTGTTGGCCTGACTGCTGAGCTGCTGCTGGATGAGACTCAACCTTTCAAATGTACATGGACAAAAGGTTTGCAGGTCTGGCACAATTAGGGGCCCTTGGTGGAACAGGCACGTTCTTGATTAAGCAAATCATTTGATAAAACATTATTTGGCCAAATAATGTTTCTCTAAATTAGTGAAAAGCTAATTTGATCATATCCCTAAATTTTCCAGATAAACTTTGGTTTTCAAACAGAAAATTCATCTTAAACTGTAATCTGGTTTTCAACCATGTTCCCCTTCGTCTTTGTACATAGTAGTTTAGTTTAGTTAAGTTTCAATAGTCCTAGTTAAATATGTTTGACTTGGAGCTGATTGGTTTTTGTTAATAAACTCATATTTTGTACAGAATTTGTGGTGAATTTATTCCATGTATGTGCAGAATTACCAGTTTGACCATGATTAGAGCTCGAATTGCTCCTTCATCTATTGTTCTAACACACAGTTAGTAGGACTGTGTGTCATAAACAATATATAACAGCTGAAATAATATCTGATTAAATAAGATATTTACCACCCCTACCGGGGAGGGCAATAAAAATCTGAAATGATCAGAAATATAAATTCCCAGCTGGCTGGGAATTGAATATAACAGTTATTTAGATCTTAAATATGGCATCCAAGCTGGATTGGCATTGAATATAAATCCACATCACATTTTTATTGTTGATTCTGTTCATGGTGGAGAATCCTGCTTCACAGCAGCAGGTTGAGCCAAACATCCTCTAAATGTGCAGGGTCATCTTTGAGCACGCCATTTCACTTTTCTTTCACCAGTTCACCGCAGTTCTTCCAGCAGTCCACACTTTCTCTGCTCTCTTTTTCTCATCATCTTCTCCTTCTTTCCCATCGCCCGGCTTGCCACAGGTTTGCCTGCTTTGTCTAAAAGTAGCAGCAGCAGCAACCCAGACTGACAGCTCATTGGCTCATTTGGATCACGTACCGCCTGGTGCTGGTAAGACACACTGGCAGAGGATGCCAGACATTCGGTGCCACCAGACCCTCCACCGGCAACAGCACAGTGGTGTGCATTTATAACCTTTATTCAAATGTAATTCTAAGTGACTATATTCATTTCTTCCCAACATTCCGTGCTCCTAATGTCATAAGGTTTCTCTTTGCTGCGCTGCTTCCATTACTCCAATGTGGTTGCAAGATATTTTTGTTGTCCAATACGATTTCAGCCTCAGTGTGTTGCCATGTCAGTCTAATCTGCCCAGGGCTTTCAGAATCAGCAGTGCTGGCTGGAGAACATGAATAATATTAGCGAGTTGGTTATATTGCGTATACCTCTGACATTGAGAGAAAGTATCTTAAGGTTAATAAAAATTAGTGATTGCAATATAAATGAAAATAAAAAATGATGCTGACAAACTATAACACTTAACAGAAAAACAGCAAGAAAAGAGCTCAATTAAACGCTCTCTACCTTGAGAGAAAGTGGGAAATACTCTGAAAATTTTGATTATCAATCATCTAATCAACTTTTTGTAGGCCAGAACATTGCTTATAATAAGCTTTATCAAACTTCTTTTTTTCCTTTTTTCTTTTTACCTGTATGTTTAGTCAGCATGTAGGACTATCGGACCATGCCCTCTTGTTTTCTTTCCGTCTTTACGTGCCTGTTCCACCAAGGGCCCCAGTTTATTCATGCAGTCTTTTTCGAGTCAGGTTAGGTCTTCGGCTATGCGAAGGTTCATTTTCTTTAGCATGTCAGCATTGTCTCCTTGAACCCCAGTCGGCCTTGGCAGATGGCCGCTCACACTGAGCCTGGTTCTGCTGGAGGTTTCTTCCTGTTCAAAGGGAGGTTTTCCTCTCCACTGTCGCTACAAGCATGCTTAGTGTGAGGGATTGTATTTGAGTTAATGAGTCGATGCAATCAACTGGTTTTCCTTAGATAGAAAACTTTGTATCAATTTGACTGTATGATCTGGTTGAACTGTAAAGTGCCTTGAGATGACATGTGTTGTGAATTTGGCGCTATATAAATAAACTGAATTGAATTGAATTGCGTGATTCTCTCCAGATTGTGCTCCTGCAGAAGCGCATGTTGAATTGGATGATGACTGGACACGGTTTGCCGTCATCCCTCAAGCATCCCACTCTGTGCACCGTGTCAACGAGGAAACCCAGCTTGTTTTTTTATCTGGTGCAATCTGGCTCAATATTTGGAAGATGTCCTGCCTCAGATTTTCATTTCCTTTTTCAGGGAGGTTGATGAGATGCAGATTCCATCTTCTGCTATATCTTTCCCCCTCTTCGGTTTTTTCTTTCAGATCATCCACTCTTTTGTCCAGTTTTATTATTTAATCTTCTGTTTCTTTAGCTTGGAATCTAAGCTTCATCTCTTCTTTTGCCTCTTTTATGTCAGCAGTATTTTGTTTTAATTGCTGCTCAAAAACAGAAAAACTCTGCTTCAAACACGTCGTTTTCCTTGTTGTTTCCGCATGTTTTCTTCGGGTTTGGACTTTTGCTGGGAGTCTCTGGAAGAGGAGTAGCCAACCCGTGGAAACTCTCCTCTGACTCCACGTCTGTCATCAAACTTCCTTTTGGAACCTTTTTTGTGTCTCTTTTTGACATACCTGTTAACTGCGTCAGGAATCCAGTTTTTGTGGGTTGTTTCTGTGTTTCCTGTTTTCCTCCCCCATCCTCATTGGGCCTCCCTGCACACCTGCAGCTTGTTGCCTCATTACCTGCGGAGTATTCTTAAGCTGCTGACTGCCACTACCTCGGCAATGAGTGTTTGCCAATACTGGGTACTCTAGCCATGCTTAGTTTAGCAGAGTCTAACCTGAGTTTTTGTTTTGCCAGTTTTGGGTACTCTAGCCAAGCTCAGTTTTTGCTGAGTCAAGCTGAGTTTTTGTCAACCTGAGTTTAACTCTGTTTTTGTCTTTGCCTCTCAGCAGGAAGTCCTCCTGCAAACTGGATTTCTCGGACCTTCTCTCCCTGTAAGGATGAACTGAGCTTCAAACTAAAATCCGTGGGTTGCAAGAATCTTCAAATTGTCATTAAAGTCTGTTATCCTTGTTTGGTTGATTTCTAGTTGTTTAACAAGCTATTTAAAACTTTGGCCTTGCCAAATTAGCATCAGATACTCGTATAATTTTACACAGCTGAGCACTACACGTCTTGCACCGCCCTCTCCCCGAAATATCACTTCCAGTCACTTCCTGTCAGGCAATGACCCGCGCTTTTACTCTTTAATAAGTCCAGCTGTTATTGGTTAAGACCACGTGGACTGTTGGGCTTTGTAGCCAATGAAATAAGGTTTCAAACGAGCCTACATAGGTCTAGGGTATTTAAAGGGGTACCGTGTAAACAGGCTTGCGTTAGAGAGACACAGACAGCTGCGGCCGGTTCATTGCGCGCAGCTCCAAGCTGAATGATAGCAACGGTCCTTTTTTTTTTAAGTCTGGACACTGATTTTATTTATTACAATCCTGGCTGAAAAAAATAAATAAAATACAGCTCAGAAAAGGCACTGGGGCTTTTTTTTAGCTTGAAAAGCAGCAGATTCTATAGATTTTTATGTTATAATTGTAAAAATTCTACATTTTGTTATATACACTGATAGGGCTGCAACAACGAATCGATAAAATCGATAAAAATCGACCTTTAAAAGCGTTGGCAACGAATTTCATCATCGATTAGTTGTGTCGCGCGATTAATGCGTCATCCGCCGCCGCCGTCATCACATCCACTTGACTGAAACAGGGGAAGAAAAAAAAATTACGGCAGAGCGAGCCAGCGCTGCATGTGCGCAGTGTTGCCAACTCAGCGACTTTGTCGCTATATTTAGCGACTTTTCAGACCCCTCCAGCGACTATTTTTTTTAAAAAGCGACTAGCGACAAATCTGGCGACTTTTTACGGTGTCACTGGCGGCTTTTGGAGACTCTTACGTGAAAGCATGTATCGTTCCTACTCTGCCGTGGGGCGCCTTCCAAATACAATTTATAATTTGAATCACAGGCTATTTTTATCTCTATGGTTCAGTATTTTCTCAAGTAGCAACTTTAACTGCTATACTTTCCTGTCTTAAAAGGCAGAACTCTTCTAGTCTAAAAAAACCTCCTTTGTTGAAATGGGGGGACCTATTGTTTGAGCCCCTTAGGGGCTTTTAAAAACAAAAATGTCTTTTTTTGCGCTTTATGAAACAAAGTAGCCTATATTTTGTGGATGTACAGCTACATTTCTCATGTAAGTTTGCGTAGTTTTAACACAAACATTTATTTTTCATATTGCACCAGGACAGTTAATGAGCAACCTGTACTTGTGTGCTTGTTTGTTCTGTCTAAAATGTTTATTTTGGAATAAAGAGGTTAATATAAAAAATATTTTTTGTCCGATTCATTGATTAATCGAAAAAATAATCGGTCGATTCATCGATTTTTAAAATAATCGTTAGTTGCAGCCCTAGACATTTCGCTTCCCCTCCAGGAAACTCTCTCAATTCAAAATGTCTGGATTCGCATTGAGTTTGAGGCTTTATATAGTGGACCAAAAACAAGGCCTTGTATTGACGAGCAGGGCTTTTGGTTCCATAGTAAACCTGAAATACCATCGATTAATCGAAAAAATAATCGGCCGATTCATCGATTTTTAAAATAATCGTTAGTTGCAGCCCTATACACTGATTCTGAAAGAAAGTGGAAAATCCTTGCCTCATCAAAATGCTTCAGTGTTATTCTATGGGTCAAGCAAAGCGAAGCATAGTAAAAGCATTTGGCCCAATTTGGCACATTTGGAGAGATATGGAGACGCTGGTGTGACACCAACAGCTCAAAGGTGTCATGATGGGTTCTCTAGTGAGACCCAGTTATGCAGAACACCACGGAGACGGAAACAGAAGTAAAAGGTTTAACAATGTTTATTGTCACAAGCACAGTTTAATCACTGGTTCTGGTTCTGGCCTGGGGACTGGTTCACTGGAGTCTGCGTGGGAGACAGTTCAGTTAGCGTTTGCTCAGAGGAGTTTGATTCAGACAGTTTCAGATTTGTACCTTGAGGGTTCTTGGTTAAAGCCTTGAGAGGGAAACTGTTGGGTCCGGAGATAGTTTGTTCAGCAGAGTCCGTTAACTGCTTCAGCGTCTTACTTCTTGAGAATGAGCTGACCTTGGCTTTGAGTTTCCAGCTCTTGGTCCAGAGCTGCAAGGAAAATCCAGAGAGAGACTTCAGGTTTGGCTCAGAGGGCAGGCTCGGCAGGTTAAGCTCCTCCTGAGCTTCACAGGAGAAAAACAGGTTTCCAACTGGATAAAACACTGCAGCGTTGAGGCAAGGTCTGAAGACAGCTTAAATACTGTGGATCCTCTGATGATGGGATGAGCTTCAGCTGTGCAGGAGGCTCGGCTCAGGAGGATCCATGGCGGACTCTGCTGGAGGAAGGTGGTACTTCTCCAGCTCCCAACAGTACCCCCCCCTCAACGACCGCCCCTTGGCGGTCCGGAAGATGTCGATGGACAGGAACGCTCGTACTCCTCGATCAGTGCTGGATCGAGGATGTAAGAGCCAGGAACCCACTGACGATTCTCCAGGCCATAGCCCTCCCAGTCGACGAGGTACTGCCAGCCGCGACCTCGCCGACGGGAGTCCACGATCCGGCGGACGGTGAATGCAGGATGACCATCGACTTCCAGGGCGGGTGGAGGGGAGTCGGATGGTGGGCACAGAGGACTTGAGACTACTGGTTTCACTTGAGAGACGTGGAATGTGGGATGAATACGAAGAGACGGGGGAAGTTGAAGGCGTATGGCTGATGGGTTGATGACCTGGGAAATCTTATACGGACCAATGAATTTTGGAGAGAGTTTACGAGACATTCCCTTGAGGGGAATATCTCGAGTGGATAGCCGTACCTCTTGGCCCACGGAGTACTCAGGGGCGGGACGTCTTCTGGAGTCGGCGAAACGCTTGGTAGTCTCGGAGGAACGATTGAGGGTAGTGATGGTCTCTCTCCATATGCGTTGGCAGCGTCTGATGTGCTGGTTGACTGACTGGACCGAAATCTCTCTCTCGTCTGCGGGAAAAAGTGGAGGTTGGTAACCGAGACTGACCTGAAACGGTGACTGGCCGGTGGAAGCAGATTTAAGAGAATTGTGTGCGTATTCTATCCAAGTTAGGTACAGGCTCCAGTCGGTGGGATTGTTTGATGTCAGACAACGGAGGGTTGACTCTAGCTGTTGGTTCATCCTCTCAGTTTGGCCATTGGACTGTGGGTGATAACCGGAAGTTAGAGAGAACCTACAGTCGAGAGCGGAACAGAATGCCTTCCAAACTTGTGAAATGAACTGGGGACCACGGTCTGAGAGGATCTCTTGGGGAATGCCATGAAGACGGAAGACGTGTTTCACCAGGAGCTGGGCAGTTTGAAAAGCCGTGGGAAGTTTCCGGAGAGGGATGAGATGACAGGATTTCGAGAATCGATCAACGATGGTGAAGATTGTGGACATACCTCGGGAGATGGGAAGACCAGTGACGAAGTCGATAGCTATATGGGACCATGGACGCGAGGGAACTGGAAGAGGTTGTAACAGGCCTGAGGGAGGTTGATGTGAGGCTTTATTTCTAGCACAGGTGGAACAGGCCAACACATACTCCTTGACATCTCTGTGAAGAGTTGGCCACCAGAAACGTCTTGAAATCAAAGCGACGGTTCTGCTCACCCCCGGATGGGCAGAGAACTTGGCAGCATGCATCCACTGTATTAGGCGAGATCTGACTGAAGAAGGTACATAGGTTCGGTTAGCAGGACAATTACCTGGGTCAGGTTCTGAAGCCAGGGCGGAATTAATTAGATCGGTGATCTCCCAGGTAACCACTCCAACAGTGCATGATGCGGGAAGGACAGGTTCAGGCGTCTCGGGTTGATCAACGGAGTATAGACGAGAGAGAGAATCGGGTTTGACATTCTTGGATCCGGGTCTGTAGGAGATAATGAGATTGAAACGAGAGAAGAATATGGACCACCTTAATTGACGGGGATTGGCTTGTTTAGCTGACTGGATGTAAGCAAGGTTCTTGTGATCCGTCCAAACGAGAACCGGGTGCTTAGCTCCCTCCAGCCAGTGTCTCCATTCCTCCAGTGCCAACTTGATGGCCAGTAGTTCTCGGTCTCCAACATCGTAGTTTTGCTCTGCGGAGGAAAGTCTTCGAGAGAAAAAGGCACAAGGATGAATCTTTTGATCAGTGTCGAGTCTTTGAGATAAGACAGCTCCCACACCAGAGTCGGAAGCGTCTACTTCGAGGATGAATTGTTTGGAAGGATCAGGCTGGATTAACACGGGTGCTCTGGAAAACAAAGATTTCAGTTTCTCAAATGCGGTTTGTGCCTCAGGGGTCCATTGAAAGGTTCGTTTGACTGAGGTTAAGGAGGTTAGAGGAAGAGCTGTCTGACTATAGTTCCTGATGAATCGGCGATAAAAATTGGCGAAACCCAGGAATCTCTGTAGCTGCTTGCGGTTTTCAGGAACCGGCCACTCCAAAACTGCCTTTATTTTATCCTCAGAAGGCTTAACCTGCCCGCCCTCGAGCACAAACCCCAAAAAGGTGACTGAAGGCTGATGAAACTCACATTTCTCGGCTTTGACAAAAAGTTTGTTCTCCAGTAATCTTTGCAACACAAGGCGGACATGTTTCTTATGCTCTGAGAGGTCTTTAGAGTAAACGAGTATGTCATCTATGTAGACGAACACGAACACATTTAAAAAGTCTCTGAGAACGTCATTCACTAGGGCTTGGAAGCAGGCAGGAGCATTTGTTAGACCAAAGGGTATGACCAAATATTCGAACTGGCCCAAGGGGGTCTTAAAGGCTGTTTTCCACTCATCTCCGTCACGGATCCTAAGAAGATGATAAGCGTTCCTCAAATCTAGTTTGGTGAAAACAGTTGCCCCTTGTACAGGTTCAAAAGCTGAGGCAAGTAGTGGAAGAGGGTACTTGTTCTTAATTGTTATTTGGTTCAGGCCTCTGTAATCAATACGCGGTCTTAAAGAACCGTCCTTCTTGCCGACGAAAAAGAACCCTGCACCCAACGGGGAAGAAGATAGGCGAATTATCCCAGCAGCTAAAGACTCGTTTATGTATTTTTCCATGGTTTCTCGTTCTGGTTTGGAAATATTGTATAGTCTACTGCTGGGTAGAGGTGCTCCAGGTAATAGCTCGATCGCACAGTCATATGGTCTGTGTGGTGGAAGGGACGTAGAACTGACCTTACTGAAGACAGGAGCCAAATCATGGTACTCAGAAGGGACAGAAGAAAGGTCAGGAGAGTCCATCTCCCCCCCACCTCTAGGAGACCCCACCACAGGGGCTGCTGAACGGAGGCATGTTTCGTGACATAACGTTGACCACGATTCCACATGACGATCAGTCCAGTTAATATGTGGATTATGTTTCTCCAACCATTCGAATCCAAGCACCAGGGGAGAGCATGCGGAGGGAAAAACAAAAAATGTTATGGTTTCACGATGATTACCTGAGAGTAGTAGCTCGAGTGGTTGAGTTTGATGGGTAACCTTGTGGAGTTTTTTCCCATCAATTGCTGAGACACTAAGAGACTGGGTCAGGGGAATGGTTTCAATTTGAAGCTGCTGGACAAGGTTTGAATCAATTAAATTTCGTTCACAGCCTGAATCGATGAAGGCAGAAAAAGAGAGGCTTTGATTAGAGCAAAACAAAGTGGCGGGGAGCATAAGTCGAGGAGATTTTTTAGAGTTATCATGGCCCACCAGACTCCTCAGAACCTCTGGCGGGCCCAGGCCTTTGATTTAACTGGACATGAAGCGATGAAGTGACCACTCTCACCACAGTAGATGCATAGTTTGCTTAAAAAAACGTCTTTGTCTTTCCTCTGGAGTGAGCCTGGTATGTCCAACCTGCATGGGTTCGGCATCCATCTCTCCGAAATGAGAGGCCTGAACAGGCAGAGGGAGAGACTGGACCTTAGATCTTGGTTTGGACAACTGTTCTGTGGGAGCAGAAAAAACAGTCACATTATAAGAAGCAGGGGCTGAAGAAACAGAACCCAGATTTCTAGACTTGGAGCTGTTTCTAGCTCGGATTCTGTTGTCCAATTTTATCGTCAGACGGATTAATTCCTCAAGTGTTGCAGGTTCGTCGAGGGTTGCTATTTCATCCTTGATGCTTTCATTCAAAGCCATAAAATAAGCTCCCTTTAAAGCGCTTTGGTTCCATCCGGAGGCTACCCGGAAGTTAATGGAGAACTCCGCCACTGAGGAATTTCCCTGTTTAATGTTGAAAAAAGCACGAGAGTCAAGGGTTTGATCAGTTTCTTGATTGAATACCTGAGAAAATTCAGAAATAAACTCAGGGTAACGACAACTGAGGCTTTCGTCGGAGGTAAACCTTGCCTGAGCCCATTCCAGGGCTCTTCCTGTCAATTGGGAAAGAATGAAAGTTATCTTCTTATAGTCTGTAGGAAAACTGCCAGGAGAGTTCTGAAAGATTAAACGGCATTGAAACAAAAATCCCTTTCAGTCTTTCATATTACCAGAGAATTTTTCAGGTAGGCTTGGGCGGAACTCTGATGACGTCACTGCTGGTGACCACGGAGGCGGAACTGGACCCGGAAATGGTTGCGCTGCCGACGTGGCATTAGCATTGCTCATAAAATTAGCATAACTCTGAAGCATATGATTGTGGGTCTCAACCAAACGATATAACTCACGGAGGGTTTGAGTTTGTCCCTGGATTTGGGCATCTTGCTCCTCCAATCGACGGCGGAGGTGATCTGCTGGGCCTTGTGTTTGGCCGCAGTGTTCTGTCATGATGGGTTCTCTAGTGAGACCGAGTTATGCAGAACACCACGGAGACGGAAACAGAAGTAAAAGGTTTAACAATGTTTATTGTCACAAGCACAGTTTAATCACTGGTTCTGGTTCTGGCCTGGGGACTGGTTCACTGGAGTCTGCGTGGGAGACAGTTCAGTTAGCGTTTGCTCAGAGGAGTTTGATTCAGACAGTTTCAGATTTGTACCTTGAGGGTTCTTGGTTAAAGCCTTGAGAGGGAAACTGTTGGGTCCGGAGATAGTTTGTTCAGCAGAGTCCGTTAACTGCTTCAGCGTCTTACTTCTTGAGAATGAGCTGACCTTGGCTTTGAGTTTCCAGCTCTTGGTCCAGAGCTGCAAGGAAAATCCAGAGAGAGACTTCAGGTTTGGCTCAGAGGGCAGGCTCGGCAGGTTAAGCTCCTCCTGAGCTTCACAGGAGAAAAACAGGTTTCCAACTGGATAAAACACTGCGGCGTTGAGGCAAGGTCTGAAGACAGCTTAAATACTGTGGAGCCTCTGATGATGGGATGAGCTTCAGCTGTGCAGGAGGCTCGGCTCAGGAGGATCCATGGCGGACTCTGCTGGAGGAAGGTGGTACTTCTCCAGCTCCCAACAAAAGGCCCATAGCTCTGGAACTGTTGCAGCTAGAGGTCTGATATTTTCTGCATGTGTGGTTGACATGATGTAGAACAAATATAAGACAATGAGACCTGCCTTTTCTCAAGCATGTCGTTATTACTGCCGTTCAAAAAAGAACTTTCATTTCCCAGAATAAAAAAAACAACTTTGAGTCATGTTTGAAGAGATGCAGCTTCTGTTCACCCAATTTTAATTTTTAGAAACTAGAGGGTGTTAGCTTTCAAATAATGTATTTCAAATGTAATTTGGCTTACAGTTCCTAAGTTATTTGCTTTTCCATTTGGGTATGCAAAATAGGCGAGAATTTTCCAAAATGAGGTGGTTGTTATTGTTATAGAAAAAATTGTCAGGCCACAACAGTTTTCCACAGTACCGTGTCTGTATTGGTGACCTATGAACCCGCCATGATTAAAGTCTCCATGCTCTAGTTAAACATCTGACCTCTATAAAATATCCTTTGTAAAATGTTTCTATTCATATCAATCACTTATACGAAGCTAATGCAACAAAGTTCTTTGTAGTAGATTTCTATTCATTTCCAATTTCACATATTGATTTATAAGTACTGATTTTCTATTTACTTAGTGGAAAAGTTTTTACTCAGCCTGTTTCACCTGCAGGGATTGAGACAAGAAATACTTCTTCCCATATCGAGCCAGATTCTTTCTCAAGGTTTATTCATAAGGTTACTGTTTAACCAAAATGTCTGTAAGTTTTTTTGAGTCTGTCATCCTTACATTTTTGTCTACTTTGCAAAATAAAATAAAATAAAACAGAGAGAAATCCATCAATGTCAATTTATTTAACTGGACGGTATTAGTTGAATACTTTTTTCACATGACAGCTACTTATATATGATCATATTTAAACTGTAACAAAAACATTTTTAATAAGTAAAGATTTGAAATGAATATAGAAAATGATGAGGCGAAAAGCAAAATGCATCATGCACCTGGACGATGTCTCTCTCGGCAAATCGTCCTCTGGAGGATACTCTGACCTCGTCCCCATCGAGCTCTTCCATTGCTGAAAACAACATAAATAAGATATTACTGGGTGCTCCGATGGAAGTTGGCTTAAAAAGAGTAAAGTTATTGCTGCATTACAATTACTGTTCCTTCTTCAGGACCATAACAATAACACATCATTCAAAAAAAGGTGTATTGAGACATAATAATGACTAAGAAAAAAGTCAGTTAAGACAATGAGCACAGTCTCCAGGGTATAAGTGTTTACGCCTGGTTTTTATTTCATTTTTCAGTGGTGTCAAAAGTTAACATAATTGTTACTTTAGTAGAAGAATAGATATTACAGTTTAAAAACATTTGGTAAAAGTTGAAGAATCCACTTGACCACTTTACTTAAGTATGTGCTCAAAAAACTACTTTTAGTATAAAAGTATAAATTAACCTTTAGAAAAACAGCCAGATGCCACTATATGAATTGAAAGCTTAATTTTTCGACTATTTCTCTAAATCCTCTGAGATAGGGCCGAGGATGAGGGAGGTCTTGTTGGTCTCCGTCTCCCGATACGCTCTCGCCTGTGTCCGACCTTTCAGACATTTCAACATCTTTTCCTGAATCCCACATTGTAGCATGGCATAGACAATTCATGTTAGCAGTTTGAAGAACACCTGCTTGCTTCTGATGATTTCCTTTAGCTAACCAATGAGTGTTTGCGTTCTATGACTCATCCAATCACACTAGTTTTCACTAGATGTGGATGGAGCCAATGATCTGCATTGGAAGGAGCACATGACGGGAAATAAAGATTTAGAAACATTAAACCAGGGGAACCAATTAAAAATCAGCGGGTCTGAATAAAGAAAATCATCAACCAGTAAAGGTCCAGAGACATTTTTACTGATCTGTTAATTTAAACAGAATTTAACACTGAAATAAAATGCAGGTGCTTATGCATCCATGTTATACATTGAATTTTCAAAAAAATAGAAAAAAAAATAGAAAATGTTTCCATTTTAAAATCTAAAGTGTTTTTTGATGTAGAGAACAACAATCATTCAGGTTGGTTTATAGACTATTTCCTGATTCCCATATTTTCTCAAACCCCTGAACTGAGTGTTTGTTATTTTCTTTCTTTTTTCTGTCTTAATGTTGGCAGTGGGCCTTAGGCTGCCCTGCAAGGCTTTAAACCTGGGTTTAAATGGAGACTAAGCCATTCTCAAGCACATATCAAGGAGCTCATTCTGAGCCTGGATCCAGATTTATTGTTGATTCTGTTCATGGTGGAGAATCCTGCTTCACAGCAGCAGGTTGAGCCAAACATCCTCTAAATGTTCAGGCTCCGCTCCGGTCCGGCCAGGTCAAGATCCGCTATTGCAATCTCACCAAACAGGAGACAGGACGGCAAGAAAATCCGGTTTGTCAAATTAAAATATAGTAACAACAGATTGGTAATTACAAATTAGAGCATAATTCTTCTGTATTTCAAAAAACTAACACCCTTTATTTAAAAGATTGGATGCAAACTATTGGTCCTTCAACAGACCAGGAAGCAGATTTCTCATCTCGATCAGAAACCAAACATCTACTTGATGCTGATGGGGATTTTTTAAATATGTCATATTAAATTAAGCGTTCATTTCTGCATGTTTTGCTCCTACGAATTTAATGTTAATATCGCGCATGCTCTCCTCGAGCTCTGGAGGCTGTAAGCTTTGCTTTGCAGGTCTGGATGCTGCGGAGCGGAGACGGAGGGTGTGGGATTTTAGGGTAACAGGAGAAGCGGCGCAAGTGAAGTTAGACACTGTCGTCAGACAACTGTTGTCAGGTTGGGTCCGGATTAGCCAGCAGGTGGGTCCGGATCCGGACAGCGGTCCTCTAATCTGTGACCTCTGCATCAAACCGAAGCCAAGAGTAACGAGTAACGTTTGTTTTAAACATATAAGGAATACAGAGTACAGATACTTGTGTAGAAGTCAGAAGTAGGAAGAAAAATAAGTATACTATGTACATGCTCCCAATCGGTAGAGTTACACTGGAAAAAATAAAAATCTAGATAAGTCATTTTTTCTTAAAATAAGTGCATTTGTTCTTAAGTCGAGAAGGTAAAAGGGAGGTTTGCCAATGGAACAAGACGATTTACATTTAAAATAAGAAAGCACGATTACATTGTCTTATTTTAAGTGCATTTTATCTAATTATCTTATTTTAAGAGTAAAAATACTCATTCCATTGGCAAACTATATAATTTACCTACTCAAATTAAGGGGAATACACTTAATTTAAGACATTTTTACTTATTTCTAGATCGTTTTTCCAGTGTATTAGACAGCATGGGATTAATTTCCACTGTTATGCTGATGATACCCAGCTATATCTGTCAATAATCCAGATGAAGCTAACCCATTACATAGATTACAGGCATGTCTGAAGACATAAAAACCTGGATGACTCTTAACTTTCTGCTTCTGAATGCAGACAAAACAGAAGTTATAGTCTTTGGACCAGAGTCTCTGAAAAAGAAGCTGATTAGCCAGTCACTTCATTTGGATGGGATTAAACTGATTTCAGATAATAAAGTAAAAAATCTTGGTGTTGTTTTTGATCAGGACCTGTCATTTAAATCCCAGATCAAAGAGGTTTCTAGAATTTCCTTCTTTCATCTGAGGAACATTGCAAAAATTAGAAATCTCCTGTCCAGGGGTGATGCTGAGAAACTAGTCCATGCATTTGTTACTTCAAGGCTGGACTATTGTAATTCTTTACTATCAGGAAGTCCACAAACTGTAGTTAAAAGCCTTCAGCTGATCCAAAATGCTGCAGCCAGAGTTCTGATGAAAATGAAAAAGAGAGATCATATCTCTCCTATCCTGGCTTCTCTTCATTGGCTTCCTGTTAAATCCAGAATAGAATATAAATCCTCCTTCTCACATATAAAGCCTTAAATGGCCAAGCTCCATCTGATATCAGAGATCTGATTGTTCCTTATGTTCCTAACAGAGCACTTCGCTCTCAATCTGCAGGTTTACTAGTGGTTCCTAGAATTTCTAAAAGTAGAATGGGAGGCAGATCTTTTAGTTATCAGGCTCCTCTCCTGTGGAACCAACTACCAGTTTTAGTCCGTGAGGCAGACACCCTGTCTACTTTTAAGGCTAGGCTTAAAACTTTCCTTTTTGATGAAGCTTCTAGTTAGAGTGGCTCAGGTTATCCTGATCTATCTCTATAGTTCTGCTGCTATAGGCTCAGACTGCTGGAGGACATAGGGACCCCTTTTTCATCATTCTGCTTCATTCTATCTCTATTCTCCCACTCTGCAGAATCTGTTAGTTCAATCTCTAACGTTCTGCTCTCTCTGCTTTTTCTCATAGTAGCTTCATCTGGTCTGTTCCTGTTTGGCTGTGACTCCATCCTGGAGAGAAATATCAGCTGTGCTGCTGCCATCAACACCTTTGTTTCTTTGGAAGGGCTGTTCGCCTCGATTCGGTTCTTCACCAGGACCGGTACCAGTCCAATCTGTTCATCCAACAGCAGCTCTCAAACAGATTTGGATGAATTTCATGCAATAAAAAGAGGCAACCCTGCATGGGGTTAATGTATAACTCATGGTAGCCTGGGAGGTTTCCCTTTAGCTACAGTGGTTAGCTGGCAGGCACGGCCCTCATGTAGCAGCTCCCTGGCTCCTCTCAGCCAGGACCAGTATGGCACCAGTCAGCGGCTTCTAACGGCTCCCCGGCAAACAGCATTTGGGCTCCACTGTTGCTCCTTCAGCGGTTAGATTTAGGTTAGCAGAGTCGGGTTAGTTCTCTCTCTCTGCTGTAGCAGGCGGTTTCAGGAAACACTTATTTCAACTCGGTTTGAATCATTGGAGAAAAAAAATAAGAGTCTAGCCATTAGTAGCTGTGGGCTGCGGGCTAACAGGATTTTTGTTTTCTTTTTGACCCCCTTTTGTATCCTGTCAAGGATAAAGTGTGAAAATGTGCTTTTTTCCCCCTCTCCCTACCCAATGAGGCGCCACAGAAATAAAAGCAGCGCTATAGGGAACCTCCTCCGGTTGGGGCCCCTTAGCAGCCGTAAGAACGCGCCAGCTGCAACGTCTGCGGCACGCATGGCCGATCCCCTTGTCAGCCACCCCACCACCACCCCAATGTATGTGATGTAGGTGATGAATGGTTTGTACTCAAATATCGATTACATGCAAATTGTAGTTGACAATAAAGAAATCAATTGATTGATTGATTGATAGAAGTTGAATGGTAAGTACTTGCTTTTATAAACTCCGCCGGAGGGGTGTGTCTTCAGGGGGGAGTAGTTCCTAGGGGTGTAAATCACACCCATCATGGCGATTCGGTTCAGTATCGATTTTCTGACCCAAAGATTCGATTATTTTCGATACTCAAGGATACACCACGATACTTGGTTCATTTTTTAATCATTATTATTTTTTTTACCTTACAGGCTAGACAATATTTCAAATTTAAAATAAATCAATGAAAGCTGTCATATCGTTATGCATTTTATTTGAGAAAAAACAGCAAATAACAGAAATAAAAAAGTTGTACTCCATAATCCCCCTGCATTATAGATTCTGAAAGGCCTTGCATCAGAAAATACTGCACAAAATCAGTGCAATGAGTGCAATGCAATACCTCGGCTCCAGACGTCCCGCCCCCTCCACAGACGCTCCGCTGCTCCTCTCCCAAATTGTAGCTGAGCGGCTTGTTTTGTTTTTATGACCGAAATTTCGAAAAACAACTCGTGAAGTTTGACCCGCTAGAAGAGCGAGGTGTGTGAGAACGCTGGGACCCTTTTTCCACCTGGATCTCCGCTCTTTTTGGCCCTCATGTCCCTCCGTCGTCGGACTAAACTCGCCCCCACTTCCTCGCCGCCTCGGCCGTATCTAGACCCACAGCGTGTAGCTCAGACCACGCTTCAATATTGAGCATAAATCAAAAATGTCTGCATCAAGCTCACTGCTACACACTGCTGTAAGAGTATAACCAGGAAGCGAGGAAGGAGGGCAGAATAGGTTTAGCGCCACCGCAGCACGGGAGGAGAATTACGCCCAGGAGTAAATGGATAAAAATAGACCGGAGGGGAAAAAAAACATGAATCGATTCTCTTGTGGACGTATCGATGCATCGGATCGTCGGCTGTTGGATCGATGCATCGAAGCAAAACGATTATTATTTACACCCCTAGTAGTTACGGTTACATTTTTGACATTTGATCCCAGCACTGTTCAGTTTTCAATTTTAAACAAAATGTAGACGTCTTTTGGACGTAGATCTTGTCATCTTCTCAACCAATTTTTGCTCGCTGGGGGGGGTCTTAGCATGCGTCTCAGCCAGAGGTGCAGCTTCACCTCTTTACTGCTGCAGCTGCACCCAGTAAGGATCCTTTTCTAATGACATTGGCATATTAGTGTTTCTCATTGTTTGTCGATTATGTCAAACTGAATCTCATTTCCTCACCATCAAATATGTACATCGTCCTAATCAACAGGCGAGAATGATTGGTTTCCTTGGTAGTTTGACTCACCTCAGTATAAACAACATTAATTATGTCTCAGGGGAAAAGGTAAACCTTTTTATGGCACAAAACACAGCGACTATGAAAATATGAAGGCAAAGGCTGATTTTTATATTTTACCCAGAAAATCCTCCTTAACAGTTGGCAGAGTTGCTAGCCTACTATAACATTATTACTAAGAACACATCCTATATATCAGCTTTAAATAAAGAGCTGATTCTCTGATGATGCTCTAATCTTGGAGCTTCCCATTTATAGTGAGGCTTTGGCACGATGACCATGATGAAGTAAATCAAGTAGAAGCACAAGTGGAAACCAAACTGCTCAGAAGAACGCCCTCAGGGACTAATAAAGACTTCATATCAAAGACAAGTTGGCCATTCCATACATAAGAGAATATCCTGCAAAACAACTTCATTAGAGCTAATATAGGCCACAGGAAGGGAAGATCTGATTGGACATTATCATAATCTGTTTATTTATAATCTGTTGTGCACATAAAGCAGGAAGCTAAGGAGGTAACATGGGAGTAAAGGATGGGGGGGGGCTGAGATGCAGCTGAAGCTTAAAGCAAATAGAGACGTCTGACAGTAAAGGAGAGTACAAAGAATAAAAGTTAATAGAATTGAAAATAGACATAATCTGATCTCTGATGTTTGAAGGCCTGAGCCATGGCCACCAGGATTGGAGGCCTTACATAACGCCTCCTGTTGACTTTAGGAATCATGACATGCACCTATGTTTTCTGAAACTCTTCATTCATACAGATGGGACAGCCTCAAGCTGCACAGCACCAACTCTATCGCTGAAAAGAAAAATACTTCAAGTAAACATGAAGGAGTCTTAATCATGAAAGATGAGGAGGAAATGGGGAAGTGATCATTAGTTCAGATGAGCGTGGCATGCAGCCTAGGTAGATAAAAAGTGGGAGGCCATTGTAAGAGCTTAAGTCAACAGTTTATATTTGGTTTTGTTTTTTGGTGGCACAGGTTTTCAGATCTTCCCACAGCTGGGGTGATTGCTTAGGTAGTGTGGTCCCTTGTTATTTTAGAAGATAGGAGTGTACCAACAGGTAGTTGGGTGAGGAGGTTTTGTCAAACTTTTCTGTTGACCGTCATTTTTATCATCCTCTTTTGTAATTTTTTGGAAAATAAATAAGAAAGAAAACACAAGTGGGGCTCAGGATGGCTTCTTGGAGACGCGACAGCGCACAAAACTTCTCAGCCAGCAGCGGCTCTGTTGGTGGATCGAAGTCACTACAGCAGTTAAAATCATTTATTACTAAGCAGTAACTAATACAAATTCCCATGTTTTTCCTTTGTTTTACTGCCTAAGTGGTGCTGGCGTAGTGGTTAGAGCAAAACACTTGTCTTCTTAGATGGCTGGAAGAAGACCTGAGAGACAGAGACCCTTACTTTAAAGGAAAAGTCGCTCATATTCAGAATTCAAACTTCTGAAAGTTCTTTAAATCTGAAATGATTCCATCCTGTTCAATAAATGATCAGTGTTTTTAATTCAGAGTCATTTTCATGTGAATGTGCTTTACTGGAGGCATCCATGTTTGTCAAAGAACACTACTGCCACCTACTGGTTAGTGACGTCACGGGGCGGTATCGGCTGTTGATCAAGTCCCAGTGCTGTATCTGGTGTTTGTCACAACGCGCTATTATCCAAGTCATCTTGAAAACATTCTTCTTCCAAATGTTGGCTACATATTACGGGTTTTTTTCTCTGGCCAGAAGTTCGATGACAAATCCTCCCTCTTCAAGTTGGCGATCCAACGACCAACCCGTCCGTGGAGGATCAGGAATCAGAAAGGTGGAATAACTCTTTTTTCCACTTTTACCCGATGTATTCCAGCATCCAGCTGCCATGCACGTGGGCATTGTCAGTTTCACTATAGCTCTGGTGAATTTCAATGGTGAAGTCCTCTGGAAATCTTCAATAATTGTTGTTGATTGCAGATGTGTCTAGTAGTTCCCATTGATTTAGCTTGTAAAGCGGGGAGAATGGCGCTAGGCTTACCGCACCGTGACGTCACTGCTGGAAGATGGCAGGAGGGAGGGGCTGCTATATTTGGGCAGCTCCGACTGAGATAGGTCTATTTTAGTTGGACTATGCAGCAATTCAGCAGCACAGATTGGAGCAAAAACAATGAATGAAACATTAAAATAGAAAACTTTCCCCATGATAGGAGTTCAGGAGGATAGAAAAGTGATAAAGTAGTGATCCTCACAGACAGAGCAGGTCAGCGCAGCGTATCTCTCTCACCTCTTTATGGAAAAAAGAAAGAAAAACTTGGATAAACTTCCCAGATCTCTCTGAGAATCACCTCTCTGCCTCAGTCACCATAGAAACCGTCCCATAGAGTTTATTGCTGCGTTTTTCTTTGCTTTAAACGTAGATCTCATTATGTTTTTAATCAATGAACATTCTCCATCTGCTCTGGTTCTAGGTGCTTCACAGACTCCTTAAGTCTTCTATAAGCTTTGCTTTATAGAACGCACTGAGGGATTTCCTAAATACCTTTTCATAAAGTGTTCCAGTCAAATGTGGGAAATAGTTATAATGTGTGTGTATAGAACAGAGACAGGAGTGAATAGACCTGCTCAGCCTCTCTATGCACAGTCAGTGGGACATGGAAAGAAAAAATGGACCAGAGATTAAAAAGTCGTATGCAGCCGCTGTGTTCAGACCTTTAGCCTGAGGTTGCTCCACAGGACCTGTAATGTTTAAATGCAGAGGACAAATTGCATTGCAATGAACATTTGAAGTGACCAATAAAGTTGATCATCCTTATTAGGGAGAGCTTTTAGGGAGAGTATTTACAGGACAACTCACCCCAAATATGAGGAGGAATTTACCATTAAGCAATAATAGGCAGTTGCCAATGGCCACAAATTCCTAGGGGCCACATAAAACTCTGTTTACATGTAAGGTTAGCACAGCTATTACTTATTTTTGCACATTAATTATGTTTTTGATTAAAATTCTTTGACTAAAATGCCATCAGAACGCTGATAATATTAAGTGTGTCTCAGCCCCCCCTTCTGTGTCCACCACTTTTTTCTGCTACTGGAGACTTTGGAGACAACATCTAAAAGCAGCGAACTCTGCTCTCCAGAGCAAGTAGATTGGTAACCCCGCCTCCTGCTCTTCTCTATCTTGTCTGCTGTCATGATTCATGCAGCTATTATTTCATCCAAATGAAAAATGGACCCATAACATTGAGAGTGTAGCTGGATTTCATCAGAGCAGATGAGTCTTTTTTTCTATTCTTGGCTTTTATTTCCCTCTTAGTTCTTTAGACAACAGTCAGGTAAAAACCTTATGACAGAAAGACCTGACAGTTAGTGAACATAGTATTCAGAAGACCCAAATGTATTATAAATGACATAAGAATAATTGAACTAATTTTGTATATCACTTTTGCTGCATAATGGAAAGGCTCAGAAATTTCCATGCGAGTAAAATGATGGGATGTTCACTGAGGGAACGTATTTTCCAGCTGTTCATTTTTAACCATTCTGTTCTGGTTCCAGTGGCACAATTGAAATACAGCAGAGTAGATCTAAGGTCATAAATTTGTTAAACTGATTGAACACATGAATTTCTAAGTTATCTGGGTTGGAAGATAATGTCAGTTGCTGTAAATATCTAATAAAGATATTGCTAATTGTCACAGTGACCAATGTACTGCTTGACATGTATATATATATATGTATATTTTTTTTACCATAGATCAGGTACAGGTAACCAAAATATGTAAACATTTTTAATGCACAAAATCTAAAGTCAAGCCTCAGCTGATAAACCATCAATATAAAATTGTCCTGCAGCCTGCCTCTGTTTTATTGTTCTTTGATCCTGTTGGCTGTTTACCCATACCACCCGGCGAGCTGGCACCTTAACATGGTGGGGTTGTTTGAGTATCCGAGTGTTCCTAGGAGCTATGTTGTCCAGGTCGTTATGGTTGTAGGGTCTCCCATGGCAAAAAGCTCCTAGATGACGGATCAGACTAAGAGCAGCTTAGAAGACCCTTATGGAGAGAGTCAAAATCAAGGACATCGCCCGGTATGGCGCAGCTGGGGCCACACCCTGGAGCCAGGCCTGGTGCTGGGGCTTGCATGCATGTGCCTGGTAGCTATGCCTTTGTCCGCAGGCCGAAGGACAATGTGGGCCCTCCCTCCTGTAGACCCACCACCCCAGAGGGATCTGTATGGGTCGCTGCAGAGAAGACTGGGTGGTGGATGAGGCGGTTTGCCTCGATGGCCTGGTGCATGCAGCTTCTGGCTTTAGGGACGTGGAATGTCACCTCGCTGAGCGGAAGGAGCCTAAGCTTGTGCTGGAGGTTGAAAGGTACCAGCTGGATATAGTCGGGCTCACCTCTACGCACAGCTTGGGTTCTGGATCCCATCTCCTGGAAGAGGCTGGACAGGCGAGAACAGGCGGGGGGGCTTGGCTGGCCTTGCACATTACCCCCATCTTGGTCGCCACTTGTTGGAGTTCACACCGGTAAACCATATGCCTTCGGGTTGGGGACAGGTCTCTCACCATTGTCTCAGCCTATGGGCCTAACATGCAGAGTACCCGGCCTTCTTGGAGTGCTTGGGAGGGGTACTAGATGGTGCTCCAACTAGGGCAGGGGTCGGCAACCCAAACTGCTCAAAGAGCCATATTGGACCAAAAACTCACGTGGCAATGCGGGCTCTAAGTAGAAAAGGACTATGCGGGCTTAAATTTTAATAAGCATTCATGATTAAACGTTTATCCTGGAGCAAATGTCACATAGTTGTATGAGGTGAGGGAGGAGCAGTGAAACCTTGCAACGCTTCACCGCGCGGTTTAAGTTTTTGTTGTATAGATGAAATTATAGAAACACGATAAAGAAATCTGTCTATGGTGGACGTGTTTCTGTTGGGAGGAGTTGATTGAGTCATGAGGAACCAAGCAAGAACTGACATGCATCAGAGCAGAGCTCTCTATCCCTGAAATCTTACATCCTCCTCACCAGAGCTCCTTGGTGTTATTTATATTTTTAGGATGTGGGGAAAAAATGGAAGAAAGTTAAAATACCTGCATCAGAGCGCTGCCTGTTTGATCTGTGGAGGCTTTTCCATCCTTGCAACAAAACTAGCAGCAGTAGTGGAGTTTGGAGGTGCATTCCATTTCTTAAATCTATCTTTGCTCTCCTCTAATTGATCCAGAAGTTAGCCTGCCTTGCCAGTAAATGCCTTTCCAAATTTTTCTTTTGATTTTTTGACAAACTCTCATTATAAAGCAAAAATGCAGGCAATCCTTCCACATTTATAATGAAAGCAAATGATTCGATCCATTCTTTGAATCCTTTTTCACTTCAGCTATCTTCCTTTTTTCCCCTTTGGAATCCACGGTCCGAGACACACCCACCGCTTTGTTTGCCTGGCACCGCGCCATGCTGGTTGCAAGTTATGATCACTGATCTCTATGGCTATGGTGCAAATTATTGTTTGCATTTATTTATTATACAAATGTTTACAGCATTGGTAAACATAATAAATGTTTCTTTGTTCCTGCACACCGTATTAAAAGAAAACACACACAAAAAAAATAGATTTTCATATTTTTTTCAAAAAGGTCCAGAGAGCCGCAAGGGGGATGCTAAAGAGCCGCATGTGGCAAGCCCTCAAGGTTGGATAAGATTCGACCTGAGTAACTTAAGTCTCTGGATGTTGTAGGACTGTATTGTTTGACACGTCTCTGCAGCATGGCGTGGTGGTAGTATTCAGACACATTACCCCTGGATTGGCAGACCGCGGTGGTGGTCCCTCTCTTTAAAAAGCGGGGATCGGGGGGTGTGCTCCAATTACAGAGGAATCACACTCCTCAGCCTCCCTGTTAAGGTCTACTACAGGGTGCTGTCCGTTCTCTGTATGACAGCAACAGGAGCTTGGTTCGCGTTGCCGGCAGTTAGTCAGACCTGTTCCCGGTGCGTGTTGGTCTCCGCTAGGGCTGCCTTTTGTTACCGGTTCTGCAGCCAGGGACCGAAGGGTGTCCAGTTTGGGAGCTTCAGAATATCATCTCTGCTGTTTGCATTTTCCTGTTGGCCTCATCAAACCAGGACCTTCGGCGTGCACTAGGGTGGTCTGACCGCCGAGTGTGAAGTAGCAGGGATGTGGTTCAGCACCTCCAAATCCATGGCTATGGTTCTCCCCTCTTCAGGTCTGCGGAAAGGCTTTCTCTCACGTGGAGGAGTTCAAGTGTTTTAGGGTCAAGATCGCGAAAACAAGTGTCCGAAATGAGTTTCCTTTGCAGGGTGGCTGGGCACACTCTTCCAGATTCGGTCAGGAGTTCAGTTACCCAGGAGGAGCTTGGATCAGCCTGGAGGCTGCAGAAAGGACAGGAGAGTATGGAACTCTCTGGCAGCGTCCGTAGCGTCCTGTCAACTGACCGGCTGGAATCATCCTCATTCTCAATGACTAAGGTAAAACAAATAATGATCTGGCCCTGTATGCTCAGGCTGAACAGAATATAAACCAAAGGAAAACAGGTCAGAGGAATAAATGATAATTGCGGCAGGGAGGGAAAATGGCAGGTGAAAGAAATAACCAATTAAGGGAGAGCAAACAGGCCAGATCATGACACCATCCGATTATTGTGGTCACTAACCTGTGTTTCTCTCCTTTAGACATTCCCGTTATAGATGCCCTAGCCGCTGATACCGCAGATCCACAGCCCGCTTGTTTAAATAAACGTTTTAATTTTTTCCACTGTCTGCCTTGCCTTAATTCCTGGTCCATTATTCTGAACAAGGCATCAGGAAGATGGGAGAAAACAGCAGGAATGTATCTTTCTACAAATGGATCTAGAATTCAACGTCATCTTTTCTCAGTAAATTGCAGATGCAAAGTCTAACCCGAATCCCAGTAAACATCTCAGAATGTTTCGGAGGAATTGGTGGAAGAGATGTTTTGTTATCACTCTTGCTGCATGGCTGATTTTTTTGTCTGTTCATGTCTGAAACGAGCCTCAGCAGGTATGCTGATGATTGACACAATGTGTACAGTAAGTGGGAGCAGCTGAGACAGACGGATGGAGAATTTACAGTAAAACTATGACATCCCTGACGTATCTGTCAGCTTTACATCACTCCTTCTCACAAAGACATACACACGCTTACCGTCAAACTCAGCAGGGCCCACTCCCACTATGATTATAGACATGGGCAAAGATGCTGCCTGTGGAAGAAGCAGATAGAAGAAAACATTTTATGAAAGTTTGTGAAACTTGATTTAAAAGAAGGAAAACCGTATTACATGTAAATGTTTAAATGGTTCCTAAATGTGATTTTTGTTTAAGAAAATAAAAATTAAATGTTTGCAAAAAAAAAAAAAATATTCTAAAGTAAAACCAAACCTTTAAAATCATTATTTTCTTTCAGCAGTAAAACTTTCATGTCATCAGAAGAGGAATTCCCAAAGGTCAACTTCTGTGGGCATCTTTACTCTAAGTATACATAAGCCCAAAAACTGAAAATGGCGTTTTGGTGTGCACAAAAATGAGCAGATTGCCCTTCTTAAATCACACCTGTCATGGTGAGCCATTTACATGCAAACATTTATGCATTATATAGCCTGAATTGCAGGTTATCAATATATATTTGCACTGAATAGTACTATGCACCCAGGTATTCTTATGCATATATGAATATGTTATGCATTTTCTTTCTATTTCATGCAAACACCTGTGGGGATGGCAACAATATTAGTATTTCATTAAATAACTTTCAGACTTTCATAAATTGTTCTATGAAGACGCGTCACACAGGAAAACAAAGCTAAATTCATGGTCAAACAGTTCAGTCTGCAGAGAGGTGAAATACATTCACAAAGACTCTTATTCAAAATAGAAGAATTTATTAACAAAAATCATTCAAGGTAAAAAAAAAAAAGATCCATCGTCCCCTAAAGCAAGGCTGTGAGATGTAGATCATCATAACCTAGCTTAAACTAGAATTTAAAATAAAGAATCATGAAGCATTGATTAGAGATGATGCTGTTGAATGAAAAAGATCACACTAAGAAGTCCAGAGACTCTGGTGCAACGCCAAACTGACACTACCGTAGTTTTAAATTTACTATCAAGCATTTTACAGCTGTTTTCCTCCAAGACTGTATGACTGCTAAATGTAGTAGAAGATAATATTAATCCATTAAATTCTCCTCATAGATCAGGCCGGAGGGAAGCTGATTAGATAAAGTTCCTCCAACTGGGCGGTCATCTCCTTCATTTCTTAGTGAGTATCAGAAAAAAGCTGGCCGAGTACATGCTGCTAATATCTCAGCTTTAACAGGTTTTATTTTATCTAATTAAAAACCTACTGAGAGAGAAAGACTGTCATTATTAAAACAGCGCCACATACCAGTCTGGCCACTTTAAATTACTCTATAATCTTTTAGTCTAAAGGCAGTTATATTGTCACCATGTCTTGATTGGAATCGCTTAAATGAAAATATAAAGGAAAACATTTCAAACAATCAATACCATGAATCAAGTAGTTTATCTTCAACGACCCGTTTCTTTATTTAGCCCTAAAACCAGAGCCAAAGAGTTTAGAGGAGCAGCAATTTGTTTATAGTAATGGTCTGTCTTTACTCACATTGACCACTGCTTCTTTAGTCTGAGCCATGTCTGAGATGACGCCATCTGTGATCATCAGCAGCACGAAGTACTGTGAGCCGTCCGTTACTTCTGCAGCACATCTGACAACATAAAACACACATAGATTAGGCTGAATTTACAGTACAGTACAAGGTTAACAAGATGTCAATGTCACTTTCAGCACAAAAAGTGAACTCTAGGTTCTTTACATCTCAGCAATAAAGAAGACTTTGAAAAAGTGTTGATTTCTCATTGAATACTCCCCTGCACATTTTCTAAAATAACTTTTCAATTATAGATTGTTAATCTCCTAATCTGTAGTCATTAAACTGCATTAAATATGCACTAAAATGCGCCTGGTCTCATGAGCTGTCATGATTGTGGCACTGATGACTGGCTTAATGGTTGATTCCATTCACCTGCCAAGCTCTACCCAATTTCCCATTACTGTTCATCTTATCCACCTGCTACTGCATCTATTTTAAGCTTCTTGCTCCCAGTCATCAGTGCCAGATTATTCAAGCCTTCAGTGAGTTTTTTCTAGTGTACCTAGTTTGTTGTTCTGGTTGCCTGATCCTGATCTGCCCTTTGGACCTCTGAGCCTGCTTGTTCCCAGTTTGACCTGTTTGCCTGACCTGTCTTGAGACTGTTGCTGGATTCTGCCTGTTGACTACTCAGGATCTGTCTCCTGACTTCGGCTAGGATTTCCCCTCTGTACCTCTTTGGATCTCTGACGATCTGGCCTGGACTCCTGTTTACCTCTTCAACACCAGCTTTGGCTTCCCCTTCTGGAAACCCCTCCGTTCTTCGTCTGATTGGATCTGCTGATAGCCAGTTCAACAGCCTCTTGGCTTCTCTGACCCGGTGCTGTTGGAAGACATCTGGCTGGATTCCAATCCTTCTTCTGGGCACAGACTGAACTCTATACACAGGTTAGTGATTAACACACACATTGGCCTCCATAAGATTTACATGGTCACTGACCTGAGTTTTCCCTATGCAGAGATGGTGCTCTGGTTGTTTATGTCATGATTCAGAACAGAAGGACCCAGTATTCGGGCAAGACAGACAGTGGGATAACTTTAAAAAGTGTTAAACACTGACAGTTTGTACAGGAAACTCTGGAGAGAGGAAAACACAGGTTAGCGACCACTTAAATCTAACGGAGGAAGTCACTTACCTGGTTTACAAGTTCAGTCCATGCCCAGAGAACAAGGTAGGATCCAGCCAGTGGCTGGTAACAAGCTGTGGGTGCCTCCCAGAGTTCTCCCATATGCTACTGCCCCAGAGAGAATGCTGGAGCTGAAGCCAGGTTAGGCAAAATCAGAACAGGAACAGGCAAGCTCAGGGGTCCAGGAGTTTGAAGCCAGGTCAGGCAAACATATCAGAACAGGAGCAGGTAGGCTCATAGATCCAGGAATCCAATGAGAGTCTTTTGAATTCTGGTATGTCACCCATAATGTTGTGTGCATTGCAATATTTTAAGCAAAACTGTGCTCTTACCCTGCTAATTGGACCTTCACACTCTGCTTTTATTGGTTCAATGTGCAATTAATGAAGATTGGCCACCAGGCTGGTCCAATTTAGCCATGAAACCTCCCACACTAAAATGAGAGGCGTTTCAGTTTCATTGTCCAACTCCTGTATTTTCGTTGTAATTTTTGCTAAAAATATGCAAATTAGCACTATTAATTTTGCGACCTTTCTGAAGTTTAAAGGCTCTAACGAGCCCATTGTGTCACAGGTCCCTTCCTGTGTGCCTCATTATCTGCCCTGTCTGTTGTTAAAGGGTATGTTAATATATATATATATATATATATATATATATATATATATATATATATATATATATATATATATATATATATATATACACAGTGGGGTAAAAAAGTATTTAGTCAGCCACCAATAGTGCAAGTTCTCCCACTCAAAAAGATGAGAGAGGCCGGTAATTTTCATCATAGATATACCTCAACTATGAGAGACAAAATGAGAAAAGAAAATCCAGCAAATCACATTGTCTGATTTTTAAAGAATTTATTTGCAAAATATGGTGGAAAATAAGTATTTGGTCAGTTACAAACAAGCAAGATTTCTGGCTCTCACAGACCTGTAACTTCTTCTGTAAGAGGCTCCTCTGTCCTCCACTCGTTACCTTCATTAATGGCACCTGTTTGAACCCGTTATCAGTATAAAAGACACCTGTCCACAACCTCAAACAGTCACACTCTAAACTCCACCATGGCCAAAACTAGAGAGCTGTCAAAGGACACCCGAAACAAAATGATAGACCTGCAGCAGGCTGGGAAGTCTGAATCTGCAATAGGTAAACAGCTTGGTGTGAAGAAATCAACTGTGGGATCAATTATTAGAAAATGGAAAACATACAAGACCACTGATAATCTTCCTCGATCTGGGGCTCCATGCAAGATCTCACCCCGTGGGGTCAAAATGATCACAAGAACGGTGAGTAAAAATCCCAGAACCACACGGGGGGACCTAGTGAATGACCTGCAGAGAGCTGGGACCAAAGTAACAAAGGCTACCATCAGTAACACACTACGCCGCCAGGGACTCAAATCCTGCAGTGCCAGACGTGTCCCCCTGCTTAAGCCAGTACATGTCAAGGCCCGTCTCAAGTTTGCTAGAGAGCATTTGGATGATCCAGACGATGACTGGGAGAATATCATATGGTCAGATGAAACCAAAATAGAACTTTTTGGTAAAAACTCTACTCGTCGTGTTTGGAGGAGAGTGAATGCTGAGTTGCATCCAAAGAACACCATACCTACAGTGAAGCATGGGGGTGGAAACATCATGCTTTGGGGCTGTTTTTCTACTAAGGGACCAGGACGACTGATCCGTGTGAAGGAAAGAATGAATGGGGTCATGTATCGTCAAATTTTGAGTGAAAACCTCCTTCCATCAGCAAGGGCATTGAAGATGAAACGTGGCTGGGTCTTTCAGCATGACAATGATCCCAAACACACCGCCCGGGTAATGAAGGAGTGGCTTCGTAAGAAGCATTTCAAGGTCCTGGAGTGGCCTAGCCAGTCTCCAGATCTCAACCCCATAGAAAATCTTTGGAGGGAGTTGAAAGTCCGTGTTGCCCAGCGACAGCCCCAGAACATCACTGCTCTAGAGGAGATCTGCATGGAGGAATGGGCCAAAATACCAGCAACAGTGTGTGAAAACCTTGTGAAGACTTACAGAAAACGTTTGATCTCTGTCATTGCCAACAAAGGGTATATAACAAAGTATTGAGATGAACTTTTGTTATTGACCAAATACTTATTTTCCACCATATTTTGCAAATAAATTCTTTAAAAATCAGACAATGTGATTTTCTGGATTTTTTTTTCTCATTTTGTCTCTCATAGTTGAGGTATATCTATGATGAAAATTACCGGCCTCTCTCATGTTTTTAAGGTGGGAGAACTTGCACTATTGGTGGCTGGCCCCACTGTGTATATATATATATATATATATATATATATATATATATATATATATATATATATATATATATATATATATATATATATATATATATAGCACACATCACCCATCCTTCCTATCCTGGACGAAAATATTAAATCTGTCACTTCAGGTAAAATATTGTTGTCCTTCCAATCCATGTTACAAAGATTGTCACTTATGCCACACCTGGCTTTATAAGCAACCTTATATCATATTAAGGCTGAATGACTTTCTCTCTCACATTATTATTCATCTACACTGAAAAAACAATCTAGAAATAAGAGCAAATGTCTTATATTAAGTGTATTTACCCTTTAATTTGAGCAGGTTAATTAGTTAATTTTCCAATTGAATGAATATCTTTACCTTAAAATTAGATGATTAGATAATATACGCTTGAAATAAGACAATGCAATATTTTATTCTTATTTTAAATGTAAATTGTCTTACTTACCTCCCCAATTTTAGAAAAAGTGCACTTATTTTAAGAAAGACTTTAGATAAATTTCAATTTCTTGCAGTGTATAATGATTCATCATGTTTATCTTAAAAACTCCTCCCCTCCACCCTCCATTTGGTGACATTTGAATAAACAAACACAGTATTTCTTTGGTTGGTAATTAATAGCTCTGCTGATAGCCTAGCCTAAGTCACCACAATGGTGAGCATATCTAGATTTTAACATCCGGTCCAGAAGCCACCCGGAGTGTGAAAGGCCCAAAATCCTGCTGAGTAAGCAGATTACAGTTGTAATAATTCAACTAAGAACATTCATTTGGTTTTACCCCCAATTTTTAATGATTTATACATTAACTACACTCCAGATCTACAGTAGTTAAGCATTTATTCATAATCTACTCGTAAAATATCACAACAAGAGTTAGCAGGTGAGTGAAGTGAGCAATTAGGTAAGCTATCAGGGCAGGGAACATGACAACAGTGGATATCTGTCAGCGTTTATCTCACCGAGCCACCTGGTTGATGACAGGAGAAAAGTTGGTTGGGCCGTACAGCTGAACAGTTCGCAGGGTGTGAAAGTAAGCCTCTAGTACTCCTTCAATCCCCACACAGTTTGGATTTCCTGTATTGGAGTTCTGTAGAAGAAAAAAGGGTCATTTTGTTACGGCAAAAGCTATTTTTCTGTTATATTTTGCTTTCAAAATTCATTAATTCTGCAGCAGTACTCAGAATCCATCTCATATGTTATTTGGTTAATGCCAAGCTGCTGCAGACAGAAACCATCAACTTGTTTCCACAGTAAGTCTCTGGATCAGCTAAGCGCCTGGTTGGCCATTGCTTCTTCTAGACAGTCAATAAACAGCTGACGCTGGAAACCATAAACCCTGAGCTGGCTACCAACCTGAACAGCAGTAATCCATGTCATGTTTTAAATTATGGAGGCAGGTTTTTTTGCTGTGTTTTAATATAAAAAGAACTACAAACACACAAAAATGAGGCAAATAAACAAAAACATACAAAGACAAAAATGCTGCATGTAGAAAAAAAAGAGCTGCAAACTACATTGGCAACCGAAATGTTCCAGACCACAGGGGGAGGCGCCAGTCAACACATTTGGGACCACACTATAGACAATAAGAGGAGTTAATATTACAGGACAAATCCTTTGTAAAAACATAAACAGGGTGGCAACCCAGAGGATATTTGCAGGGAAGAAAGAACAGTTTATATTCTCTCCATGCATCCTGTTTATGTCTTTATCAAGGGTCTGGTCACATGCAGTGCCTTGTGAAAGAATTAGCCCCCTTTGAATTGTTCCACCTTTTGCCACATTTCAGGCTTCAAACATAAAGATATAAAATTGTCAGTCTTTGTCAAGAATCAAAAAAAGTGGGGCACAATCATGAAGAAGAAGAAAATGTATTGGATATTTTACATTTTTTTAAGAAATAAAAAACTGAAAACTGGGCATGCAAACTGAATCGGCTCCTTTACTTAGTTTATCCTGAGCTATCTCTATAGTTCTGCTGCTATAGGCTTAGACTGCTGGAGGACATAGGGACCCCTTTTTCATCATTCTGCTTCATTCTATCTCTATTCTCCCACTCTGCAGAATCTGTTAGTTCAATCTCTAACATTCTTCATCCTGGAGAGAAATATCAGCTGTGCTGCTGCCATCAACACCTTTGTTTCTAGATGTTGGAGCTTGGCCTGTTTTCCAGTGTAGTCCTGTTTCTCTGACTGTGACTAACTGGATGTGCTCTCTTACCGTTCTAGCCACACATAACTAATACCCTTCACCTTTTATACATTTAAAAAAGGTTTTGGTTTTTTTATGACTATCTGGAAAACAAATATAAAGATTATAATCTGTAAAGTGAGTTGACAAATGAGTTACATCATCACATATATATGCTTAGCTTAGAGAGATTAACAAAACCAGCACTCCCAGCATATACCAGTATGCCCACAAAAACAGAGTGTCCTGAGGTTACAGCTCATTTCATCTAACTGATGTAATTGTCAGGGGGGAAATTTTGATGTAAATATTAAACCTCTGAGTCATTTTTGGTTGGTGAGAAAACATTTCAAAGTATTTACTTTATTGATGCTGATAAACTACATGAGCTATATCTCTAAAGAGAAAACATTATTTCAGACCCAATGCCCACATCATTACTGCATCATTAGTGGTTCCTGGAATTTCTAAAAGTAGAATGGGAGGCAGATCTTTTAGTTATCAGGCTCCTCTCCTGTGGAACCAACTACCAGTTTTAGTCCGTGAGGCAGACACCCTGTCTACTTTTAAGGCTAGGCTTAAAACTTTCCTTTTTGATAAAGCTTCTAGTTAGAGTGGCTCAGGTTATCCTGATCTATCTCTATAGTTCTGCTGCTATAGGCTTAGACTGCTGGAGGACATAGGGACCCCTTTTTCATCATTCTGCTTCATTCTATCTCTATTCTCCCACTCTGCAGAATCTGTTCGTTCAATCTCTAACATTCTTCATCCTGGAGAGAAATATCAGCTGTGCTGCTGCCCTCAACACCTTTGTTTCTAGATGTTGGAGCTTGGCCTGTTTTCCAGTGTAGTCCTGTTTCTCTGACTGTGACTAACTGGATGTGCTCTCTTCATCCTCTGACATGGGAGCTGGCTCGGAGCTCGTCTGCCTGGCTGTGTGTTTCCTGGACGGGGCCGCCTGTGGAGCTGGTTGACAGTTGCCTTTTGTATCTATGCTTCTTTTTCTATGTCTGCTTCTGTCTCCTTGAACCCCAGTGGGCCTCAGCAGATGGCCGCTCACACTGAGCCTGGTTCTGCTGGAGGTTTCTTCCTGTTCAAAGGGAGTTTTTCCTCTCCACTGTCGCTACAAGCATGCTTAGTGTGAGGGATTGCTGAAGAGTCAATGAGTCGATGCAATCAGCTGGTTTTCCTTAGATAGAAAACTTTGAATCAATCTGACTGGATGATCTGGTGAACTGGAAAGTGACCTGAGATGACATGATGTGAATTGGAGCTATAGAAATAAACTGAATTTAATTGAATTGAAATTAAGGTCTGGTCAGTCGTAAAAGGATTGCTGCTCCCATGTGCTCACCTGAACAAAAGATTTGGTTATCCCCTCTTGACTTCAAACTAAAGACTTTTAATCCAAACTATCTTCCAGATATCAATTGAAATCCAGGCAGCTCTCAGTCGCTCTGCGTTTCGCCTCAAGCTGCCGAATAATTTAAAGATTCCTCCTGTTTTTCACGTCTCTCTGATCAAGCCTGTCCTGTCTAGTCCTCCAAAAGCAATCGAGTGACCAGCATGAAGTAGACCTAACAATATAATAATGATGAGGATGCAAATAATGATATATCATTTTGTAAAGTTTATCATCATGACACAGAGTTCCTAATCCAGTCTGATTTTTATGATTGCTTAATTTCTAAAGCTTTTTTTTTCTGCTTCTTGCATCAACCAATAAAAGCTCAAGGAAGACGTTACCACACCTGCTCACTAAAATCAGTATTTCTGTTAACTCCTAGTTCAAAGTTAACCTAAACACTCACTTATTAAATGCACATTTGTGTTTAATAATTCCACTATTGCTATTGCTTTATACACTCGTCTGTATTTTGGCAGCAATGTCATAGAAACTTGCTTTAAACAGGAAGAAACATCCAGCAGAACCAGAACCAGACTCAGTGTGAGCGGCCATCTACTGAGGCCTTTAATATGTCTTACCAGAGGAAAAGCGTGTGAAATCTTGCCATCTGGAGGTAGTTTAGCCCCGAAGCCATAAGCGGGGAATAGCTTGTCACTGTCGTAATCCTGAATGATCTCCCCCACAGCCTTCAGGGCCATGGCGTACGCATTCATCTGGTATGGACTCATGTAATGCAGGGAGGTGGGCTGGGATGGATTACCTACAAAGAGACCCGATGAGTGTAGATAAACAACTTACTTATGACCAGATGCAATTATTACATTAAACCTGTTATGCTACCTTCTAAACAAGTTACGATAGATCGGTGGAAAATAAAAAAACATGCTCATTATATTTTATGCAACTAAAAAAAAACACTTAGATGAAGAGATTTAACCTTCTCTGTTCGGCCCATTTTAACCTCCTTTCAGAATGAGCTGGTTGTCACTTTAATGCAAATAAACCCTAGCTGGTTATCCCACCCAACATTTGCTGAGTGCTAATTCAGCGGCTGTATCCAGATTACATCATAGCACGGCGCAGAGGACAGTTCGGGAGTAGAAAACTCCTCGTCATTCGGCCAATAAATGCAGTCTTCTTTTCCCCCGTTTGGAAGGACAGGTCCGCTGTAACTTCTGTAGCCTTGGATATCCCATGATTCATTGCGAGTCCAAGCAAGCCGGCTGCTCCGTGTCAGAGGAAAAACGGAAATGGCGCCGAACAGGCACCCGGGGAGGATAGAAGAAGGGATAAGATTGGCAACATGTGGATTATGTGCAACATGTGGGCACTAGCGGCCTGGTGGTTAGGGCATAGAGCTTGGAATCCAGAGGTTCTGAGTTCAAAACCCACCCCACAGACTGCCACTCCTGAGCAAGACCATTAATCCCACACTGCTCTCCAGGCACCGCACAATGGCAGCCCACCGCTCCCCAAGGGGATGGGTTAAATGCAGAGGGTGAATTTCTCCAATAATACAATAATACAATAATAATAATCATTATTATTGTAGTTTCAACAGTTCCTGGTTTGTGAATCTTCAGTACTCACCGTTGGATGCAGTGAAGTCTATTGCCACTGTGAAGTTCAGTTGTGTTCTGTAAGAAGATACAAGACAATGACGTTACTCACTATAAGGACATGAGCACTGCGTCAGAAAAGATCTAATGAAGCAGTTACGTGCACAAAGAGACACTAGGTGGTGCTATAGAGCACCAGCTCTTTTCACGTCCAACCAAAAAAGTGCCGTAATGATGAGTCTTTTTTTCTTTCACACTGCTCACTTTTATATTTTTGCACGACAACAACCCTTCTTGCTTCACCCTCCCACCAAAACGTTGGTGGAGGGGTGAGGTCTGATTTGAAATGGTTATTTATTTTATAGAGACTAATGGTTCATTCTACTGCGTTCTGCTGTTACCAATCTTATGGTGAAACCAAGCTGTAGGGTTATTATCAGACAGAATGTGGCTATTAATATGAAATATGCTACATACAGGATGTTTAAGCTGTGCCTGTAACAAACACTGCTAGGACAGCAAGCAGTGCTCTGGGCCACACAAAGTGGCCTTTTGATCTACTCAACCATTTTCTTTTGGAATTAATACAGCAATTTTGAATAGAATTGAAAGTGAGAAAGGTAAACATTTCTTAATGTTAAAAGAACACTATTTAAAAGTTTCCTAAATTCACAGTACCTACTCGTTAACTTGATCCAGGATACCTCGACTAGTCACCATGAAAACATGCAAAAGGAAGTGCATATTTCCCTCCACTGGAATTACAGATTTTAATGGAGAAATGAAAAAAATATGAATGTGTTTAAAAGACAGAGAACCAGCGCTACAGCCACTAAGTAGAGGAAGAAGGAGAAGATTGTTGCTGGAGTAAATGTGTAGGTTTATATGAAGCTTACTATGGCAGGACGTTTTTAAATTTAATCAAAGCAGTCTCTCTCTATTGTTCCATTTTTAGATTACTAAAATAAGACTCTTCCTGATCAAAATGGCATATTCCTAGACTGAACTGAAACAACTTTTAATTAATTAAAATTCTAATTTTCTAAATTACATTTTTGCAGCTGACACTCAATTTCAGAAAGTAAAAAAAAAAAGCATAATTTTTTTTTTATTATTTACCTATAAACTGCCATTTCAACATTTATGATACCTGGGGGGAAGGTTGAAGTTCCCACAGTTTGTCCAGACATCCCTGAGGCCAGAGGTGGTACTGTGGTCGGAAGAAGCGAAGAAGATCATCCTTATTGAACTGACTGTCCCATGGGAAGACGGGTGTGAACAGGCCTTCGAAAGGAAAAGTGGAAAGTATCAAGACCTTCTGCATGAGTGCAGAGAGAAGGGATGGCAGTCATGGTTGTTCCCAGTCGAGGCAGGATGGGGGAGGGAAGCGGAAAAAGCCTCATGCTGGTTATGGAGTAGGAGGGAGGAGGTTAGCTGGAAGCCAGGAGGAGGAGATGGGCAGTGACTTGGCCACCACTGCCGACCCACCACTGCCGACCCACCACCGGGAGGCTGTTGTGGTTCAGGGTTGAAACAGCCAGTGAACGGTGGATGCCACCTGATGACATTGATTCCTCCAGGCCAAGGCTTCATTCACTCAGGGTGAATGAAGGAGAAGCATCTTCGGATGTATGTGTATTCTAGAATTTCTGGGCAACCAGTGACTCCCAGGAAATTGGGGTAGCAACTAAGGAAGATCGGTGACGCTGGAAAGACAGATGACCTCCAGGAAAGACTGGTGTGGTAGCGTGAGGCTGGCAACCTCATGAGGTTAGTGACCTCGTTAGCACAGCACTCGCAAGAGGGCACCAGTTTAAGCTACAGAAATGAACACAGAGCAATACCCCCAGAGTCTCAGATGAGGGACTCAACTGGGCTGATTCAACAGTGACGGCCAGAAACGAACTATGGACACAGAAACTGCTTACTCAAAAAACGCTAACTGGAGATAAATTGGAAGTTAAGTGTCATTGTCGAAAAATCTGCAAGAACTTAAGAGGGCTCAAGATCCATCAGAGCCGAACCGTCTGTGGAAAAGGGGGGGCAGGGGTGCAGCGCACAGTGGTAACACTTGGTGAGACGCAGGAGAACTCCAGTCAGGACGAACCCCACAGTACTGAGCCTGGTTCTGCTGGAGGTTTCTTCCTGTTAAAAGGGAGTTTTTCCTCTCCACTGTCGCTACAAGCATGCTTAGTGTGAGGGATTGTATTTGAGTCAATGAGTCGATGCAATCAGCTGGTTTTCCTTAGATAGAAAACTTTGTATCAATTTGACTGTATGATCTGGTTGAACTGTAAAGTGCCTTGAGATGACATGTGTTGTGAATTTGGCGCTATATAAATAAACTGAATTGAATTGAATTACTGGAGATCTCTCAGCACCTGAGTTACCTCAAGACCTCAGGAGGGATGAACCTGATTCCAACCCAGTGAGGCAACCACATCCTGCGAGGGAACGAATACAATGGCCCAAGATGAGTGATAACCAGGAATGGAACCAACTAGATCAAGACCTCGACAAGATTCTAGAGGCCACACTGGCTGGGACAGCTGAGCAGAAAGTTAACACTCTCACAACATTAACCTACAACTTGGCAAGGGAGCGGTTTGGAGTAGAGGAGAAGAAAGTGGAAAGTCCGTCAGACAGAAATGCTGTCAACAACATCCACCAACTGCACCTCCCTGCTGCCACACATGGAGATGCACATCCTGCAGGAAGGCCTGCTCAGAGTGTTCAGGAGGATCTGGGATGACCTTAGGGCAGAGATGGACATCCAGGAGACGGGAGAAAGTAACAGACAGTTCTGCTATTCTGCATATAGAAATGTTGTTGTTTGGAATTACGTTGTTCTGGTACCAGGACAACGTTATAACCAGAATAGTTATAACTTCATGCTGTGATTGACAAATTAGAGATAATTTCCTGGATCCTAAAGGCTGTTACCTAGGCTTTATTCTGACCAGAGTGTAAACCTATTGTAATCCAAAATAAATCTTCTTCATTGCACTTTATTCAAAGATACCTCAGGAAGTAGACTTGCATAATAAAATAAGCTTTGGATTTGATGCCACATTTTTGTATCATGTTGGTTTTTATGAATGAAAGTTGAATAAAAAACATTTTTTTATGTCCTTCCCATATAATTTTTTATTTTTTTTTAACAGTGTCCTCTCTGGCGATGTGGAAATAAGAATAATTGTCTTGATGCCAAAAAGAGCCCAACAGGTTTTCCTTTCACAAGTGGAGCAGTACGGCTATCGCCATAGTGTTCCATTGATTTATGCATATAAATAGCTTTATTATAATTCATGCAGGGAGTTTTACAGATAATATGGACACTGCAATGTCAGTAGAACAGAAAAGGAAAAACTGAAAAAAGGAGAAAAGATGAAAGAAACAGGAGATAGAAGGGAAATAACGATAAAACATCTTCAGTCTTCTTCATCGCCTGCAAAGAGATGTTAAAAGAACAGAACAACCAACAGATATAGTATAAGAGAAACAAAAAAGTAACACCTTGATACTATCGCTGAAGGATAGTATTATTTAATCTGACATGTATACTGTGGTAGCTGGAGATAAGAATATGGGCTTTCTGTATGGAAGTGAATCTCTAAGTACCTGGAGCCAAGCACCTGTACTTGTTTGTGAGAGTGGACTAATCCAAATGGAAAATGCTCAAAAGCGGTTGTGAAGAGCTGAAGACGCGCCCCTCCGGCGCACCGAGGCAGGCGCAGAGCCCCAGATGCCCAAAGGGATCCCCAGAGCAAAGGTGCTCAGGAGGGGCCAACCCAGGAAATCTGACCCCCCACCAAGGGAGGAGGAGAGACGGCCCCAAGGAAATCCCCCAGCCACCGTCCACGGGCCGCCGGCAGCCAGGCCCTGTGAGGCAACCGTCAGGAATAAGCAGGTACCCGCCCGGGGATACACCCCCAAACACCAAGAACCCATAGCGCACCGGAGAGCCCAAGTGCCAGCCAGCAAGGACGGGACGTGGGGAACGGGCTCCACGCTTAGCGGAGACTTGTATGTGGCTTCAGAAATTTCAAAAAGCAGGTTAGTTTATTCAGGTTGTTATTTGAACTGTTTGGAAATTACGTCTACAAATATGAAAAATTAACCCCTTAGAAAAACAACATTCAGAATAAATGTTTTGCAAATGTTTTATTTGTTCTAATATTTAAATTATATACTTTTCTATAATACATGGCATACATTCAACAGAAAACGGCATATTATATACAGAGCTAATGAAGAAAGCAATGTCGCATTTATAAGTTCCAAAATCACGTTCTCTTTAAGTATCACATCACGTGTGAAATGGTTGACCTGGAAAAAAAACACAACATGTTATTAGGACCTTTAAGTTATAGAAGTCCCATCAAACAGCTGTGCACACTGTATAGATTTTACTTCAACAAAATAAAGCCGGGCATACACTATACGATATTTTCAATCGTTGCGTGCAGCTCACGCTGTACAATGAAACTGCAGTGTTTAAAACTTCATGACGCTATGATGCGATCTACCTGCTCACACTGTACGTCTAAGAACCACGTGGGGCTCATCTCCACATTGAGATGCTACTTGGATTCGTCTATCCGGAAGCGAAACCAGTAGAAGAGGAACATGAAGCACTTTAGAGTGAAACGTGCTGCCTTGGCAATATGGGCAATTTTGTGCTGAAAGCCCCAAAAAGGAAAGGCAACGACGTATTTGGACAAAGACATGGCTGAGCAAACGTGGCTACTACGGTCTTTCAATTTCACGGAAAAAACTCCATTTCACACATTGCACCCCCACCAGAGAGGAAGAATAACAAGAAGCATCCTTGTTTGCCCACTGAACGATGTGCCTACAACCACCTTAGGACGGCTGACTGAATTGATTTTCTTCCGACCTTAAGATTCCTGATGGGGAGGTTCTTCGTTAGAGGCTGATCACCCCTCGCTACCCCCTGTACACTACACCACGCACCATCATGGGGAGATTTGCAATTACGCAATACTAGGCAGTTGCCTAGGGCCCCATGTTCCTGGGGGGGGCCCATAAAACTCTGTTTACATGTATGGTTAATACAACTATTCCTTATTTTTGCACATTATATTTTCCATAAAAATCCTTTTGCTAAAATGATATCAGAATGCTTATAATATTAAGTGTGTCGCAGCCCAGAAACCCCCCTGCCCTTCAGTGTCCACCATATTGGATCAGTCCATTTGCTGCACATGTTCAGAAAGGTCCAAATAGACAGCAGCAAACCTTGTCCTTGTCTCAAGTGGAGGAGTTCAAGTATCTTGGTATCTTGTTCACAAGTTAGTGATGTATGGAGCGTGAGAACGATGGACGGATCAGTGTGGCGCCGGCAGTGATGCGGTCGCTGTATCAGACTGTTGTGGTGAAGAGGGAGCTGAGTCGGTGGGCAAAGCGCTCTTAACTGATCGATCTACGTTCCCACCCTCACCTCCATAGATCTGGGTAATGACTAAAAAGACAAGATCACGAATACAAGCAGCCGAAATTTGTTTCCGTCGCAGGTTGGCTGGGGGCACCCTTTGAGATCGGGTGAGGAGCTCAGTTACCCGGGAGGAACTCGTAATAGAGTCGTTGCTCCTCCACGTGAAAAGGAGCCATCTGAGGAGGCTCGGGCATGTGTTCCTGACGCCTCCTGGTTGCCTCCCTCGGGAGGTGTTCCAGGAATGTCCCATTGGGAGGAGGCCTTGTGGAAGGACCAGGACACGCTGGAGGGACTATGCCTCTGAGCTGGCCTGGTGTCGGTGTATAGCAGCTGGAGAAGGTGTGACTGAATCGGGTAGTCTGAGCATCTCTGCTTAGACTGCTGCCCCTGCGACCCGGCCCCGGATAAAGAGGAAGAAAATGGATGGATGGATGGATGGATGGATGGATGGATGGATGGATGGATGGATGGATGGATGGATGGATGGATGGATGGATGGATTAGAGTCCTGCACGGGTCGAGTTTTACCAACCCGCACCCACCCGAACCCGTTAGGATGACTACCGAACCCGACCCGTCACCCGCGGATATCTTCAGTTCAAATCCGAACCCGACCCGACCCGTTGATATTTAACCCGTAACCCGACCCGTTAACACATCAAGTAATAGGCTATAGTACACTGCGCTGCAGAACAGCGCCATTAACACTGCAGCAGACGTGTATGCACTGACTGTGGCCTTTTTGGAGGGAAGCCCACACTGCCGGCAGGGCTTTAAGCTACAAGGGTGACCCCAGTGCCTGATTAATAGAACATTTCTGATGTCCATAACAACACACGCATAAAAAAAAAAAAATCACCAACTACCCGCCCGCACTAAAAAAATATCCGCCCGACCCGTTTATTTTTATTTATGTATTTTTCACCTGGAAAAGAGCATTTTAGCGGGTGACCCGTCGGGGACCCGCGGGTACCCGACCCGTTGCAGGACTCTAGGATGGATTAATGCTACTAATTCTTTAATAAGATCCTCATCTAAATTACATGATATGTTTGTGTTTTTAATATTTAATGTTTCTAACATAAAAACTGGTTTTCTTTTTATATGTTTGCACAAAACTATGACAAAACTCTCCAGACGAAATCAGGAAATAAAAGTGTGATTGACTCTAAGGAGGGCGGAGCCAGAAGACACTGAGTTTAGGGAGGGAAACCTGCTGCTGACCAGGTTAGTTCTGGGAGAATGTTACTACTGTGACTGAAACAGAAGTGGAGGAAACTCTATTTGTGAAACGGAAAACTCGACTTGAACTTGATTTTTCAGTAAATCTGCTTTGTCAAACAGGCCTGTCTTTGCAACAAAGACAAACAGCCCTTTTCCATCAGTACAAACTATATTCACCTCTGTTTGGGACATTATAAACCACAGATTTCTATTAAGATAAATGGTCATAGCAAGGCAGACCAACTAGTCATATGGGATTCAAACATATTGCAAAGAATAAAACAGAAAACTGCATTACTAAAGTGTCTACCCGAAACACAGATACTTGGGTATGTTTTTCAATGTTTGTATGCAATGTTTGTATGTTTGTCTGCTCTGTTAGTCTGATCAGTTCTTCAATGATTCCTGGATTCTACCGGCTTACAGAACTTGGACTGTTCCTTCGACCTCGGCTTGGATTTCCTCTCGGCACTTCCTTTGATCTCTGATTTTCTGGTCTGTAAACCTGGTTCTCCTTCGACTTCGGCTCAGGATATTCCCTTCTGGACACTGTTGCTCCTCAGTGTCGGCTAGCTTAAGCTCTGCTCGGAGCTCAGGAGGCGGCACCCGCTGTGAGCAGCAAACATTCTCCAGCTTGGATTCATCTCCTTCCTCTGGGATCGGACTGAACTCTGAACCAGGTCAATGACTATTACTCTTAGTCGTTGCCAGCCTTTCTGAGTCACTGACCTGAGTTTCCTTTCCTGCATATGATCCGGTTAATCCGCTCGAACTGATGCCACACACTTATTGTGTGAAGTCATCCAAATCTGTCTGCTTGAATATTGGGTCCAAAGTTTCAAGTTCCTGACAGCAATAGATACAATTCTTTTTGTGTCATTCTCCATTGTTGTGTATGTGCAGAATTATGCACATAACCCAGGACCGTCCATCCTAGCATCACCTAAAAATTACAAATATAAATGGATATTAAATGTTTTGACAATATATAAAGCATCTAGGCAGATTATTTGGAAGGGCATTAAAATTTAGCTCGTCACATTTGGTGGCACAATTATTCTGCAAATTATAAACTAACTCGTAAACACTTGTGCAAGACAAAATGTGAAATGCATGTTATGATATGATGGATTTATAGACTGTAATGGTCTGCAATGGAGAAGTAGCTAGTTGCATTTCTACTACAGTGACCACATTAGGATGACCAAAAACAAACACACATGGTTTTACAAAATTGTCTCCTTTGACTATTTTGTCATAAGGCTACTTTGGACAAAATGAGATATTTACCTTATCTGCGTGGTCTTGTGCTGAGGTTAGCATCGCTAATCACAGCTTACACTAGGATAAACTTATCTGCTATTAACTACGATTAATCACCAATCCCCAAAAATAAGACTACTGCAACATTTAAAAAAATCTGTGTGTGCTGCAGTAGAAATTTAAGCAGATTTGCAGGTAAATAAGGATCTGTGGCCACCGTATAAATGCTAATGATGCAAATTACAAAATAAATAAACTTATCTTCCCTGGAAAGTTACAATATAGAGGTAGATAAATTTTACTTACAGTGATATGAAAATGGATTTCTCCAAATAGCCAAATTTTACCTGTTTAGTAGAAACTTCTCAACCCAGGCATCGGCAGGAAGCGCAGCCTGTGCTTTCAGTGGACGCCATCGCGTGAAAGAATCTCCCAAAAACACAATGGTCTGGTTTCTCTCTTCTGAGAGAGGCACGCTTGACTGGATGAAAATATAGCTCGTCACAGATATACGCCTGGAAGTGCGCATGCGCAGAAAAAGATAGCTAACGGGATGAGCGCGTAGGATGTAAACATATCAGCAGAATGATTGACAAATAAATTTAATTGAAAGTTATGGATACCTTTACAAACACGCTACAGAAAGCAACAGGGAAGCGTTACATTTGATATGTTCTCCTTTTTATGAAACTAAAGTTCTAAATTTCAAGATACCAGTGTTCCTCAGTGAAAAGTCTTTGACTTAGAGCTTACCCTCCTCTGATGTAGTCGACAAACGTGTGCTCGGAGTCCACTTTAAAAGACAGCAGAGTCACCTTAAAGATGGAGACGGGGTTGATGATGGATTAGAAAGGCGATAAAAAACACAGTAAGAAAGCAAAGGAAGATATCTCCCTGTCAGAGACTTTCTAATTATTCTCTATGGCTCACACAAGTCCTTGCTGCAGGGAGTGCTGTTCAATAATAAACTATATTCGCAGAAGTGTTTGTTCACCCGTCCATATTCTTAGAATCATGGGTTCCCATCACCATCATGGCCACAGCTGTATAAAATGTTTACAAAGATTTGTGAAAGAATGGGTCACTCAGTGAATTCCAGCGTAGAACAGTGATAGGATGCCACCTATGAAATGTTAGAAATTTCCTCTCTCCTAATATTTGAAAGTCAGCTTTTTGTCATGATCTTGGCACCATAGGCTGGGTTTTACTCCTTTTTGCTCTCATCTGCTTTGCCTCGCCCTGCACTCATTAGCTCTTATTAGATCCACCGGTTCCTGCTGCTATTTAAGCCTCCTTGGTACCAGATTATTCTAGCTTCTAGTGAGACTAACTCTAGCATTCCTTGTATTTTGTTCTGTCTGTTGCTGACCAGTTTCTGCCCACAGACTTCTTGTTTTGGCCGCCCCTGTTCTTCTCTGTTTGCCTGTCCAGTGTTTCCGGGCTGTTACCTCGATTTCGCCTGACATCGACCTGGGACCCATCTTCTGACCATGGCTTCTGGAGAATGAACTTTTCCAGGTTGGGGGCTTTGAAGCTCATTGTTGTTCCCCGTTTGAGTCTTGAAGTCACTGACCTAAGTGTCTATTCCTGCAGAGAATCCAGTGAGCCCGCCTAAGCTGACCAGCCGTCTGTCTCACATGAATTCTGGGTCCAATGTTCTGAACATCCTGATATCTTTAGCTGAAGCATTTGGGAAAGACAGCGGGTCAGCCATGAAGCGGTTGGCCACGTAAACTGATGAAGCGGGGTCAGCGGATGCTGAACCGCAGAGTGCAAAGAGGTCACTAACTTTCTGCAGTCAATCACAACACACCTCCATAATTCATGTAGCCTTCAGATTAGCTCAAGAACAAAGAGCTGAATTGGGTTTAGACTGCTTTGATCCAGTTGAACTTGTGAACTTGTGCTTTGTGATTGGATGCCCTCTGGACTCAAAGGACAAAAGGATCCTAACTAAATGAACATCTCTGTTGGATAATGTCTCCCATGCATGAATCTGGTGCTGAACTGGAGAGCTCCTTCAATGACAGACTGCTGCACCCTAAATGCACCAGGGAGCGTTATCACAGATCCTTCCTCCCAGCAGCTGGAAGACTCTAGAACCACCACTGTTCCCAACAAACTCAGTAAGTTGTTCCATTCATGCTGATTTTGCACAGTTTCTACCTTAGTCAGTTAAATAACCTGCTGTTGTCATTTTCCTGATTTCTGATGTTGCTGCTATTTTCACATATCCATTACTGTAAAAATGTCCATAGCTGTATATTGGTTATCTATTCTCCAGGTTCGCAGTTTTATTTTGTTAAAACACTTTACAGTGCAGTATTTTATTGTTTATCTTTTAACTCTTCACTATCGTTATTCTTATACATCTAAGGTCCATATATGTGTGACCATTTTTTTATATTATCTTCTTGCTGCTGTAAACAGCAGAATTTCCCCATTGAGGGACAATAAGGCGATGTTCTATTCCATTCTTCTATTTTAACTTTCAGAGTTAGCAAAATTATTGTCTTCATCTAAGCCTTCAACTTGTATGTTAGATCCAGTTCCAACCAGGTTATTTAGGGAGGTATTCCCTTTGATCTCCTCCTCCATTTTACATGTGATTAATCTATCTCTGTTACAGGGATATGTACCTAAAGCTTTTAAGGTTGCTGTAATTAAACCTCTGCTTAAGAAACCGTCTCTTGACCCAGATGACTAGGTCAATTATAGACCTATATCCAATCTTCCTTTCTTATCCAAAATTCTTTAGAAAGTAGTTGCCAAACAAGTTTGCGACCACTTACACCATAATGAACTTTTTGAAGAGTTTCAGTCTGGCTTTAGAGCTCATCATAGCACTGAAACAGCTCTGGTGAAAGTCACTAATGATATTCTCATGGCCTCAGATAATGGACTTGTATCTGTGCTCGTCCTGTTGGATCTCAGTGCTGCATTTGATACAGTTGATCAGAATATTCTTTTAGAAAGACTTGAATATTTTGTTGGAATTAAAGGAACAGCACTAGACTGGTTTAAATCTTATCTATCTGATCGAATTCAGTTTGTTTATGTTAATGATAGATCTTCATCATGCTCAAAGGTTACCTGTGGAGTACCACAGGGATCAGTGCTAGGACCAATTCTCTTTACTTTATACATGCTCCCAATTGGTAGAGTTATTAGACAGCATGGGATTAATTTCCACTGTTATGCTGATGATACCCAGCTATATCTGTCTATAATCCAGATGAAGCTAACCCATTACATAGATTACAGGCATGTCTGAAGACATAAAAACCTGGATGACTCTTAACTTTCTGCTTCTGAATGCAGACAAAACAGAGGTTATAGTCTTTGGCATGGCATTTCCTTTCACTGTTATGCTGATGACAGCCAGATGTATGTCCCCCTCAAAAAGGCTGATTCCTACTCTGTTGAACCACTGTTAAAGTGTTTAAATGACCTTAAAGCTTGGATGTCTTTAAATTTTCTGAATTTTAATGAAGAAAAGACAGAAGTCATGGTCTTTGGTGGCACATCTGTGACCCCCCCCCAGTTGATCTCGGTTCTCTAGCGCAATATTGTAAACCGATTGTAAGAAATCTCGGGGTAAAAGTGGACTCAGACCTTAAATTTGACAGCCAGATAAAAGCTGTAGTGAAATCTAGCTTTTTCCAGCTAAGGCAGCTGGCAAAGATCAAACCAGTCCTTCAGAGACGGCACTTTGAGACAGTAATCCACGCCTTTGTGACCACTCGGCTGGATTACTGTAATGCACTTTATGTGGGTATTGCTGGGTCCTCAATTGCTCGTCTTCAACTGGTTCAAAATGCTGCTGCACGTCTTTTAACTGGCACACGCAAGTACGAGCACATTTCACCTATTTTAGCTTCACTCCACTGGCTGCCCATCCATTTTAAAATTGACATTTTCCATTTTTCCATTTTCATTTTAAAATTCTTTTATTTACTTTTAAAGCCTTGAATGGCCTTGCCCCAATTTACCTCTCTGAGCTTCTGCACCCCTACACTCCCAGCCGATCTCTCAGGTCAGCTGATCAGCTGCTCCTGACGGTGCCAAAACAAGGCTTAAGCTCAGAGGGGATCGAGCGTTTTCTGTTGCAGCTCCAAAACTCTGGAATGGATTGCCGCTGCACATTAGACAGGCCACCTCTCTGTCTCATTTTAAAACTCTTCTTAAAACCCACCTCTTTTCTTTGGCTTTTAACACCATGTGGAGTGTTGATTTTATGTATACACATGCATATTTTTATCCTGTGCGGGCAGTGCTTTTATTTTATTTTATTTTATTTTATTTTATTTACTTTTATTTATTTTATTTATTTTATCTTTTTGTGCAGCACTTTGGAAACCTTGTGTTTATTTAAACCGTGCTATATAAATAAAGTGGAGTGGATTGGATTTGGACCAGAGTCTTTGAAAAAGAAGCTGATTAGTCAAATATTCCAATAATCTCACTGTTAAACCTTGTGGACAGACTTCCCACAAGATTTGAAGCTGTTCTAGCTGCAAAGGGTGAAACAACGTCAGATTAAACCTCTATGGATTAGGAAGGGGATGTCAGGGGAGGTGAGCGAATACTTTTGGCAATATAGTGTATATATTGACAACTTCTGATAAAAATCTGGTCTTACCGTTCCTGAGTTGACATATTTCTTCTTCTTGCCTTTCTTTTTAGGATTCAAAACCTGAACGAAGTGAGAGGAGAGAAGTAATTAGGTTTTATTAAAGTGAGTGGTCAGTGCAGAACCTTCTGTTCCCATGGGTGGATATTTTACCACCTCATCCCAGGAAAGACCTTTATCATAATGTATCATAGAAGAAACACTACTTAACCTCTGAGGTCTGAGCAGGGGAGGATTTAGGAAATTTGGGGCCCTAGGCAAAGACAGGCAGGGGGCCCCCTGAGAAGAAAACCCATAAAACAGACCCATTCTACAGATAGAGAAATGTTAATAGAATAGACATCCATTATTTGTTCTAGGTTTTGTCCCTCTCTTCTTGTCCCCTTTTCCTCTCTATTTATCAGCATTCTGATGGCATTTTAGCCAAAGGATTTTTATCAAAAACATAATTAATGTGCACAAATAAGGAATAGTTGTTTCAACTATACATGTAAACAGAGTTTTATGGGGCCCCCAGGAACTTGGGGCCCTAGGCAACTGCCTAGTATTGCCTAATGATAAATCCCCCCCTGGGTCTGAGCCTTAGAAATATAATTTCACTCTTTCTTTTGAAAGAATCCTAATCTAACCTTTGTTCTACGATGTTATTATGACAGTCATCTTCTTTTTTGTCAGGTCATATTAAGCGAACTGAAATTCTTCATCAATGTGATGGCCTAACTCTAAATGATTAAAAAGAAAAGTATTTTTCTTTTGTGTATTTTAAAGAATGTTTTAAACTTCTAATCAACATGACATTGTTTGGGATGAAGGGGCGATCATGAGGACTTGATTTTGACTCTTGCCGTAGTAACTTGGAGCAGCAGCTTACCTACAGCTTTTTGCTTTCTTTTTTGTTGTTTTTTGCCCATCTTGTACATTTTTTAAGACAACCAATGTCCCTTCCTGTCCCTGGTTTCTGTATTTTTGGCCTAATGTGAATCTCCATGCTTGACTTGCTGTTGCTCCACCTGAAGTTCCTCCTGAAGGAATAATGCTAATCTCAAACAAAAACAATTTTTTACCTGGAGTTTTCCACAAAAAAAAACATGCTTCAAAGAATATTCTAAATGCATCTAAAAATTCACATGTCCATATTTCTGCTTACAATGTACACAAGGCATGAAGAAATGTTCTTATCTGTCTAATAGACATCAAGTATTAGTTTTCCTTTTTCATAACTATCTTTTGCACGTGGTATTCATAATAATTTTTCTTCAGTATGCATAAATAAATTCAGCATATTTTAGTTTATTTTTTTATTTTTTTGTACCAACAGGTCATAATGAAAATGATCCTAAATTAAACAAAACTAACTAGTCTATTTTTAAAATGAAAGGAGTAAAAGGCTAAAGTTGTCTAAAAAAAATTACTGCAGTTAAGTATAGATAGCCAACATTTCTAGTGAAGAAAGGAAGTATTTGTACTTTGTTATTGACGCCTCTGACTCTCAAAGTGTTCATCTTTCAATAATCACATTTTGTACTTATTTCCTCTTTAGTATTTTTTAGTTCAGCGTGCCAACATTCAAAAAAATCACTGATCTACAGCACTTACAAATCTCTTTCTCTACAGAAAATGAGTTGGAACAATTGGATGTGCACATCTTGTAAATACGTTAAAAAACACTCATTTATTTCTATATATGTTTTTATGACTGCAGAATTTTGACTTGACAAGCTTTAGCATTGGTAAGAAAAAGTTTGGACACCCCTGCTTTAGATCAACTTGACTTCATCATGGGATTAGTCATGGCTAAAATACATTTGAAGGATAAGCTAACTAATAATGCATTCCAAAGTTGCCCAGACACAGCTGTAAGTATGACTGATATTATCATCTTTTTTTTTTTTTGAGTTTTTATGGCACAAGTGGCTCGTTTTATGGACAGTGGGCTGAAAGGAAAGGGGGAAAGAGAGACGGGGAGAGACATGCGGGAAAGGACCACAGGTCAGATTTGAACCCGGGTCGGCCGCGTCAAGGACTAAGGCCTCCATACATGGGTAATGTGCGCTCATTACTGCACCACTAAAGCACGCCCCAGGTATTATTATTATTAAAGTTTATTTGATAGGGACAGACACACATTTACATAGACAAACTGAATGAAACAGCAGTGCCATGTTTGCATCATGGTGCAATAGCAACAGCTAATTCGCAGCACTTGTCCCTAGATGGGCTTTTAAAAATAACTCTATGACTGATTTACACTAAAAAAGTTTAAATATATTCCTTGTTTGTCACATCCTCTCAAACGTTTCTTCTGAAATATGTCACCTCATAGACGTTGAACTGGCTTTGGCCTCTGGAGAGTTCCCTGTAGCTGGTGGTAAACTCTCCAATGAAGTCGTGACTTGGGGGGGAGAGAAAACAGGGAAAACGGATGAAACACCAACTCTGTCTGCATACTGATGTTTTCGCTTGTAGAAATTCAATTCAATGCAGTTTATTTATAATGTGCTTATTCACAACACATCTTAAGGCACTTTGCAGAGACATTTCAATGCAACAGACCAATGGGTTGAAAGGAATCCAAGTTGATTGACAGTAAAATTCCCTCCTCCTGGATAAGCATGCAGTGAAAGTAGATATTGGCTAATGTTTTGCTGCCTCTGCAATAGAGTGGGCAGCACACCCATGGACTGGAGATGGGGACTGCTTTTGATTTTTGATATTGAGTTTATATACTCTAATAATCCCAGAGGGAAATTACTTCTCGGCATTTAACCCATCCCCTTGGGGAGCAGTGGGCTGCCATTGTGCGGCGCCCGGGGAGCAGTGTGGGGTTAAGGGTTTTGCTCAGGGAGCCAGAGTGGCAGCCTGTGGGAGTGGGGTATCAAACTCACAAGAATTCAAAGCCCTATGCCCTAACCACTAGGCCGCCACTCCCCCTTTTACAACTTTAGCAGCTTTTAGCAACAATTCAATTCAATTGTGTCAAATCAGTGTTTTTAGGTAGACAATTTTAAGGGACAACCGATGACAGATAGCCTTTTGGCTAATTCTGGTGCATTTGCAGGAATGCTTATTCATACACAATGTCCCCTGTCAAATAAATATATAAATAAAAAATATAAATCAGTTCAGTTTATTTCTATAGAGCCAATTCCCATCATGTCATCTCAGGTCACTTTCCAGTTCACCAGATCATCCAGTCAGATTGATTCAAAGTTTTCTATCTAAGGAAAACCAGTTGATTGCATCGACTCATTGACAAGAAGGCAATCCCTCACACTAAGCATGCTTGTAGCGACAGCGGGGAGGAAAAACTCCCTTCGAACGGGAAGAAACCTCAGACTCAATGTCAGCAGCCATCTGCCGAGGCCTGCTGGGAACACTACAGTTCCTCCTGGGCCTGCAAGGGAAGCATGTCATTATCAGGTCCAACCACTTTAGTGGTGTTTAAAATCACCAACCAAAGCAGGACCCTGACAATGTTACAGTTAACTCAAACATTTTCCGTTTGGTCATCTCCAAATGCTGCTTACTATAAACACGATGAGCAACTCCAAACTGACTCTTTCCTCGATAGATTAACAGCTTTTATTTTGTGTTTCCCCCCAAAGCGGATGTGATTTACTATGTAACCGCGTCTCTCTTCCTGTCAGACCCAAGAAATTGCTGCAGAATTGCTGACTAAAACAGACCTGGGCTCTATCTCAGTCAGAGCTACGCTGCCCCCTGCAGGAAATCATCCCCATTGACTTTCAATAAGCGCTAAACGCCACCATCTCTAAGGCACGATTTTCTGTCGGACTGGAGGCAAAATCGGATTCGGTGTGTTCTGGGCTTTACATATGAGCTGAACCAATTCTACTACTGTTTCTGGTGACATCTCGTCACCATACCTCATTACTCCGCCATCCATGACTCCTCAGACCAGTTTCCATCACTTCCCTCTTTGTATAGTCTTTGTTTATTATTAAATTTTTTAATAACTCCATATCTGTATATTTTGTCTGTATGTTTGCGTGTTTATGTGTAACAACCGGTCACCAAGACTGTACGATGCATGTATAAAAAAACACTACTTAGCAATAAAGATTTTTTTGGTTCTTATTATGAAAGCCTGACATTTGCACATAATTTCATTCATGGCTTAAATACTTTAAATCGGGGTGAAAAGAAAAATACATTTTAGAAAGCAGACATGGAGCAAACAAGCTGGAAAATCCCCACAAAGTTTATAATTAAAACTTCTGCAATGTGAGGAGAGATGCTATAGCTTCTGTCTATGATGGACTAAACTGGTGTAAACTGGTTCTGAGTGGAGCTGAAAATCATATGAACAAAAGGAAAGATAGCAAGAGAATTTACCTTCCATCTCTGTCCCAGTCATAAACGTCCACCTTCACTGTCCTGGAGGGAGAGGAGATGAGGGGGTCCAGGTGAGAATGAGGGAGGAAACATTAACAAAACGGCATGTTAAGTCAAAAAAGCAAAGTTTTCTGTGGGGGGTGTACCTTAAAAGGAACCGTGAGTTAGAAGACATGAGGCAGTCTTTCTCAGCTTTACTTGTACAGAGCCAACAAAAGACAAAAGAAAGGTTTGTTCTGATTAATGTATCTGTTATGTAATCTGTATTTTTTGGGAGTTGTTAATATAGCTGATCACAGATGCTGCTGATTAAACTGTCTCAACAGATGGCCCGTGGTGACAGGTTGTAAATTAGCACTATAGAAAAAAGTGAATAGAATTAGGTTGAACAGAAAGAAAACATTGAACTCTGACCGAAACGTTGACTTTACTATTTTACCCCATTCGTATATGTGATCATTCCAATTAAAATGAATTATGCAATGCCAGGTGGGCCCTTAACCATCCATCCATCCATCCATCCATCCATCCATCCATCCATCCATCTTCTTCCTCCTATCCGGGGTCGGTTCGCGGAGGTAGCAACTTCAGTAGGGAGGCCCAGACGTCCCTCTCCTCACCCACTTGGTCCAGCTCCTCTGGTGGAATTCCAAGGCGCTCCCAGGCCAGGAGAAAAACATAGTCCCTCCAGCATGTCCTGGGTCTCCCCCTGGGCCTCCTCCCAGTGGGACGTGCCTGGAACTCCTCACCAGGGAGACGTCCAGGAGGTGCCTGAGCCACCTCATCTGGCTCCTCTCGATATGGAGGAGCAGCGGCTCTACTCCGAGTCCTCCCCGGATGACTAAGCTCCTCACCCTATCTCTAAGGGAGAGCCCAGACACACTACGGAGAAAACTCATTTCATCCGCTTGGATCCGGGATCTCTTTCTTTCGGTCATGACCGAAAACTCATGACCATAGATGAGGGTAGGAACGCAGATCGACCGGTAAATCCAGAGCTTTGCTTTTTGGCTAAGCTCTCTTTACCACAACAGACGGGTACAGGGCCCACTTCACAGCAGACGCCGCACCAATCCGCCTATTGATCTCCCGCTCCATCTTCCCCTCATTCCTGAACAAGGCCCCAAGATACTTAAACTCCTCCACTAGGGGCAGTACATCCTCCCCAGGCCAACCAATCAATAATATCTTAGGTACTGCAGAGCAAGTTCGTACCCAAGCTCCATCCATCGTAGTGGAGTTCAGTTTACCCTTCAATAAAAACAGGAAGGTATTCAGTGAACGTGTTCATGCACATTACTGTGCATAGAACCAGCAAGGACACAGACTGGTCTGGTTTCTTAATGTGATGATAGAGCTAAAACAGACAGATTATCACTGAGCGATTTCCAATTAGCACCAACAAGTAGCATTAATTGTGAGCCTTAGCTCACAGACTCTACACTGGATAGAAATGATCAGATAGAAGGCCTGATTGATCAGTAGGAACTGACCTTGTCTCATATAGCCCAGTTAATTTGAATTGGAAAGTTTTACTTTCTTTAAATACAATGTTGAATTGATTCAGGTTATCTTTGCCTGGCTTTAAAGCTGATGTATATAAATGTTCACTGGGACCTGGCATCCACTGCATGATATTTTCAATAGTTGCAAGCAGCTACAGCTCAAACTTTACGATGAAATCGCAGGGTCTAAAAGTTCACAGCTCTCGATGTTTGTTCTTCCACTGTGTGGCCCTGGTCAGATTCGTCAGTCAGGAAGAAGAAGAAGAATAACAACCCCACTGCACATGCACAGTGCTTGAGGTTCTGGTAAATCGGCTTGTAGCTCTGCTTCAACAGCAAGATTTGCCCACCTACACTTCAGGACAGTAGACTGAATTTCAAACATGTTTGATTTTTTTTCTCTCAACCTCACGATTCTTGATTGGGAGGTGGTCGTGAGAGGCTGATCGCCCCTCGCTTCCCTATGTATGCTACATGACGCACCATGAGGCTGAAACTGATCCAAAAAATGTTTGCGGGACTGGAGAATAGGCCCGAAAAGGGCAACAACTCGTACAGTGTACTCCCGGCTTAAGAGGCAAAGTCCCCCTATAGGCAAATGTAGATACATTAGGTCTGTATTTACGATACAGCTGTTTACACTCACCGGCCACTTTATTAGGTACACCTGTCCTACTGCTCTTTAACACTTAATTTCTAAGCAGCCAATCACATGGCGGCAACTCAGTGCATTTAGGCATGTAGACATGGTCAAGACAATCTCCTGCAGTTCAAACCGAGCATCAGTATGGGGAAGAAAGGTGATTTGAGTGACTTTGAACGTGGCATGATTGTTGGTGCCAGAAGGGCTGGTCTGAGTATTTCAGAAACTGCTGATCTACTGGGATTTTCACGCACAACCATCTCTAGGGTTTACAGAGAATGGTCCGAAAAAGAAAAAACATCCAGTGAGCGGCAGTTCTGTGGGCGGAAATGCCTTGTTGATGCCAGAGGTCAGAGGAGAATGGCCAGACTGGTTGGAGCTGATAGAAGGGCAACAGTGACTCAAATAACCACCCGTTACAACCAAGGTGGGCAGAAGAGCATCTCTGAACGCACAGTACGTGGAACTTTGAGGCAGATGGGCTACAGCAGCAGAAGACCACACCGGGTGCCAATCCTTTCAGCTAAGAACAGGAAACTGAAGCTCATCGAAATTGGACAATAGAAGATTGGAAAAACGTTGCCTGGTCTGATGAATCTCGATTTCTGCTGCGACATTCGGATGGTAGGGTCAGATTTTGGCGTCTACAACATGAAAGCATGGATCCATCCTGCCTTGTATCAACGGTTCAGGCTGGTGGTGGTGGTGTCATGGTGTGGGGAATATTTTCTTGGCACTCTTTGGGCCCCTTGGTACCAATTGAGCATCGTTGCAACGCCACAGCCTACCTGAGTATTGTTGCTGACCATTTCCATCCCTTTATGACCACAATGTACCCAACTTCTGATGGCTACTTTCAGCAGGATAATGCGCCATGTCATAAAGCTGGAATCATCTCAGACTGGTTTCTTGAACATGACAATGAGTTCACTGTACTCAAATGGCCTCCACAGTCACCAGATCTCAATCCAATAGAGCATCTTTGGGATGTGGTGGAACGGGAGATTCGCATCATGGATGTGCAGCCGACAAATCTGCGGCAACTGTGTGATGCCATCATGTCAATATGGACCAAACTCCCTGAGGAATGCTTCCAGCACCTTGTTGAATCTATGCCACCAAGAATTGAGGCAGTTCTGAAGGCAAAAGGGGGCCCAACCCGTTACTAGCATGGGGTACCTAATAAAGTGGCCGGTGAGTGTATATCTCCACTAAAGGACATGCACCGCATAAAGAAAGAGTTAATTGTCGGAACAAGGTTCAGAAAGAAGCTCCTATTAATTCTCTTCTGTTTGAAATAATTTAACAAGACTGCCTGTCAAACAAATCTTTATCATGTTTTTCTTGAGCCACAGAGATATTTTCTGTGCATGATGCATGATGCATGAGCAGGTTCTGCAGTTTTCCTCAGTGATGGTCTCAATAACACCAGCGCTGGCCTTAGTAACTTCACAGCCGACTGCTGGCATTATTCTGACCTGCCACAGGAGCTGGTTTCGTCTTGCTTGCAGCATTTGAATGTTAAATCAGAGCATCAACTGTCCTTCAGATTACACCATTTTAACCCTCTCATGCATGAATTAAACTCAGCCGGGATCTTTTTTACAAAGTGTTTTTATAAATTCTAAGGAATGTTAAACAAGGTTTGAAAAATAATTTCTATCTTATTTCTATAAAGAAATATTTAACTGTCCACTCCAGTGTACTTTATGCATTTTATCATGTAATAAAACAGAAATTAACAAAGTAGCTGCATAGATATCGTAATTAAGTTTTCTAGTTTTGGAATGGTTTTTCCTCTGATCCCCTGCAAAAACCGAAATATCCGAGGTGTTTGGTATTTTTCCCATTTTCAGCCATCTTGTTTTCACAGCCTTTTTTTTTCCATTGCAATGATCAACGAGTGGGATTTTTCTGTATGGGATGATGCAATCGCTTCCACTAGATCAGTGCCTAAAATTCAAGGCAAATTTATAAAAATAACACTTTGTACACTTTAGTGACCACTATGCATGAAAGGGATGATCTGTATGCATTGGCAAACACCGGCATCAGACCTCTCAATTCAATTTAATTCAATTCAGTTTATTTCTGTAGTCCAGTCAGATTTACTCAAAGTTTTCTATCTAAGGAAAACCAGTTGATTGCATCATTGACTCTTCAGCAAACCCTCACACTAAGTGCTTAGAGCTAGAAGCATGCTCAGATTATGACTCTCCAATCTGAATATCGCTCAAAACACCTTAAACTGCTGTGCATGAGTGCATCATAATCAAAATGCATCAAGGTTTAAGCATGATCCTAAATTTTCCAGGATCAACCTGGAATGAGTGCAGATCAGCTTGGTTTAATTCACTGGAGATTTATTTGGGGTGGAATGAAATATATATGCTAATGACGCTCTTCCCCCGTTTCACATTCACTAAAATGGCTTCAGCTTTGTTATAAAAATAAAGACTTTAAGCTGAAACAAAACCTTAAAAAACAACAGAGAACTATTCTGGCATTCTTAAATGTTTTTAGGCAGGAGATGCAGCAGAGAAGATTAGAGGAGGCTGCCAAGATATGATTCTGGTATAGACTTGTCTCAACGCAGCTCCTTTGAAAATTAAAACCCTTAAAAATAGAAAGTTTGCTCCTTGGTTTAAAGCAGAGCTGCGCAATTTGAAGCAAAATGCTAGAAAACTGGAGAGAAAATCGTGCTCCACAGGCCTCCTACCTAGTCTGGAAAAATAGTTGACTGCCTTATAAGAGGACCCTTTGTAAAGCAAGAGCAGCATATTTCTCCTCAATAATAGAGGAGAATAAGAATAATCTTAGATAGCTTTTCAATCCAGTGGCCAAACTCATCCAGAGCCATAGCTCTGTTGAACTGTCCATTCCACCTGCTCTTAGCAGTAATAATTTTATGGGATTCTTTATAAATAAGATTGATCTTAATAAAAAAATAAGATCATTAGCACTCCTCTATCTATGATTGGTTTGTCTCTGGAAGGTGGGGCAGCATCTGAGGTAGTCATGGAATCTGAACCGGGTTTAGACTGCTTTGATCTAGTTGAACTTTCAGAGTTAGAAAAATTATTGTCTTCATCTAAGCCTTCAACTTGGATGTTAGGTCCAGTTCCAACCAGGTTATTTAAGGAGGTATTGTCATGATTTTAGTCCTGCCCTGTTTGTGTTCACTCTACCTCTCCTGATCAGCACTGATTGTTCCCATCTGGGTGACTCTCTATTTAAGCTTCTGCTCTTCCCCTGCTCTGTACAAGATCGTTTGCCTTTCACAGCTGTGAAGCCCTGCTTCATGATCCAAGTATTAACCTACCTGTCTTTGATCACTGCCAAAGTCCTGACCTTACCAATGAGTGAGTTGTATTCTTTCTGATTGATGCTGAACCTTGCAAAACTCTGACACTGATTACGCCCACTGGATTTTTGAAAACCCTCTGCCTGAGTGATTATTAACCCCCACTCGCCAAACCCTCAAGGTTTCCTACCTCTATTTGGACCCCATCCTACTGGAGCTGAACCTGGTAATTGAAGTTTTCTTTTTTTTATAATATTTGAATCTTCTCCAGTCAGGCTCTCATCCCCTTTTTTTGTTCCAGGACCACTAAAGACTCCCAGTTCAGACAAAACCATTGTTTTGTTATTTTCAAATAAATCTTTTTACTCGATCTTTATTTTTGGCTGTGTGTTGGGGTCTGGCCTCTTCTGAAATCGTGACAGTACGATCTCGCCAATATCAACCCACAGCCAAATCAGGATTGGTGTCTAAAGGTAGAAAGTTCAATTTCTGGCCTAGAGGGATGTGTTCAGGAGATATTACAAGGACTTTCTAATCTGCAGACCTCTCAGCTCCGGTTGAGCCTCCGGTCACTCACCCTGTCCCTCTTCCTGTCACACCCAAAGCAAGTGCTTTTTGTGAACCTAAGATTCCCCCTCCATAGCGTTTTAATGGGGATCCTGAACAGTGCATAACCTTTTTTGATCCAATGTTCTCTAATTTTTGAGCTACAGCCTTCAGCCTTCCCGTGAGGTGGCATATGCCATCTCACTTTTATCAGGGAAGGCAAAGCAGTGGGGCACATCTGAATGGGAGAATTATTCCCACAGCTGTGATTCATTTTTTGATTTTTCTGATTACAGTTTTTGATCCTGTTCGTCCAGAGAGGGAGGCTGCAAGGAGACTTTTTTTTCTCTCAAACAGGGTTCTCGACCAGTGACCGACTACATCCTCAATTTTCATGCCTTGAGTTCCAGTTGTCTTTGGAATAAGGAGGCTTTATTTGATTTTTTTCTTTATCAGGGTCTGTCAGATGATATTAAGGATGAGATTGCTACCCGTGACCCTCCCAAGACCCTCAAAGGTCTGGAACAGTTGGCTTTTCGGATTGATCAACTCCTTCGTGAAATAAGAAGAGACAGGTCTACTTTCTATCAAAGAAGGGTCCCAACTGTCCAGGTCAGTCCATGCAATTTGAACGAAGCCTCTGCATCTCCTGCTGTGTTACCTAAGGAACCCATGCAGTTGGGTAGGACCAGACTTTCTGCTGAAGAAAGGGAGAAAAGGTTCAGAGACCGCCTGTGTTTCTACTGTCTTGAGAGGAATTGCCTTTGGCTGTCCGTTAAAAGGACAGACTCAGTAAAGCCGAGGGGGTCTTTACTGAGTCCAATCTAAGGTCCAGGAAACCTCCTCACAATCAGAGCACCCTCCAATTTCCGGAATTCTCTCAACTGCAGTTTCCTGTTTTCATTGATTCTGGGGCTGATGCTGACTTTATAGATGTCAATCTGGCTCACAAGCTTTATTTGGAGGTGGAGTCCCTTGAAGAAGCACATGAGATTTTTGCCATTGATGGTCATAAAATACATCTTAAAAAGCACAAGGCTAAACCTCTCTCCGCACTCTTTTCAGGCCAGGTTTATCTGTACGTGATGCAGATCGTGTATCTGTATCACAATCTGTATGAAGTGTTTACCAAGTCTAAAGGCACCTCTCTGCCTCCCCACAGACAACATGATTGTGCCATTGAACTATGACCAGGATCCACCCCTCCTAGGGGTATGCTGTACCCCATATCTGGTCCCGAGAGGGAGGCTATGGATGAGTACATTTCTGATGCCCTGAAAGCAGGGCTCATCAGGGAGTCCTCTCCCCCAGCAGGTGCAGGGTTCTTTTTTGTGGGCAAAAAGGATGGATCTCTTAAACCTAAATTATCATGACCTAAATGAGATTACAATCAAGAATAAGCATCCTCTTTCTCTCATGACATCTGACTTTGAGCTACTGTAAGGTAGCATAATTTTCACAAAATTGGACATACGGAATGCTTAACACCTGGTTCGTATAAGGGAGGGTGATGAGTGGAAGACTGCTTTTAATACCCCTTCTGGACATTATGAAGAATATCTGGTGATGCCATTTGGGCTCACTAATGCTCCTGCAGTTTTTCAGGCGTTAGTTAATGATGTCTTAACAAATCTGTTTTTGTCTACCTTGATGATATTTTGATTTTCTCCAAAGATCTGTCCTCCCATATCAAACATGTTCATGAGGACCTTAAAAAGTTACTCCAAAATAAACCGTTTGTTAAAGCAGAGAAGTTTGCTTTTCATCAGTTTTCTGTTCCCCTCCTGGGCTTCATCATAGCTCCAGGTAAAATCAGCATGGATCCTTCTAAAGTATCTGCTGTCTTTGACTGGCCTGAACCAGTTAGTGTTAAGGAGTTGCAACAGTTTCTTGAATTTGCTAGTTTTTAGCGGTGCTTTATTAAGAACTACAGTTCTGTTGCTTCCCCTCTCTAAAAACTAACCTCTACCAAGACTCAGTTTAAATGTTCTGCTGAAGCCAAACAAGTGTATGACAAACTTAAGGGTCTTTTCACTTCAGCCCCAATCTTTGTTTCCCTGATTCATCAAGACCTTTTGTAGTTGAGGTTGGCGCTTCTGATACAGGTGTTGGTGCTGTTTTGTCTCAGCGGTTTATAGATGATGCCAGGTTACACCCATGTGCCTTCTTTTCTCATCGCCTCACTGACTCTGAGAGGAACTATGATGTCGGGGATCGTGAACTCCTGGCTGTCAAACTAGCACAGGAAGAATGGGGGTATTGGTTAGAGGGATACACGCATTTTACTGTGTGGACCGACCATAAGAACCTGGAGTACCTCAAATCTACCAAAAGGCTTAATCCATGACAAGCTAGGTGGGCATTATTCTTCAATCGATTTGACTTTACCTTGGCCTACGGGCCTGGTAACAAGAACATTAAACCAGATGCTCTCTGAAGAGTTTTTCAATCATCTGTTCATTCTTCTAGTTCTGAGACCCCTGACTACATACTTCCCTCCAAGACCAGGTTAGCCCTAACCAGGATAGAAAGTCATAAGACCTAACCACCCCCAGCTCAGTGTCCCAAGAATCTTCTGTTTTTTCCTGAGAACATGGTTTCCAAGGTTCTGCAGTTCTGTCAGTGTAGTAAACTGTTCTGTCACCCAGCTGTAACAAAGACTCTGGCAGTGGTACAGTCTGGGTTTTTGTTGCCTACTCTGAGAAAGGACACAGATGAGTTTGTGAATGCATGTTCCACCTGCTCTAGAGTGAAGTCCTCCCATCGTCCTCCAGCAGGTCTTCTGAGGTCTCTGCCTTTCCCTCATCGACCATGGTCTCATATCTCCATGGATTTTGTGACAGGGCTACCTTAAACCCAAGGTAACACTGTTCTCCTGACTGTGGTGGATAGGTTCTCCAAAATGACCCATCTCATACCTCTTCTCAAGTTGCCTTCTGCCCCAGATCTTGCAGATGCAATTGCCCGAGAAGTGTTCAGGCTCCATGGAATTCCCCATAACATTGTGTCCGATAGAGGACCGCAATTCGTCTCCCGTTTTTGGGGTGAGTTCTTGGCATTGACATCAGTCTGTTTTAGGTTTTCTTCCCCAGACTGATGGCCAGACTGAGAGGATCAACCCAGAGGTTGAGTCTAAGCTTTGCACCCTTTGCATGGATGATCCAGGTCAGTGGTCCGAGAACCTTGGGTGGAGTACGCCCTCAATGGGAGAGGCAGATGACTGATGCTCTGTTCTTACTTGAAACTCACTGCTTGAGTTGGGGGGTGGTCAGAGGTTCCAGTCTGAGGAGGCCTTGGCTGGTTAAAGGTGAATGAGTCGTTGGTTTATGGTTGCACAGAAGAGCAGTTCGGAAGAGGTGAGTTGTGGAACTCTCAGCGTCTCGAGAGGTTTTCCTCCAGGGCTGGAGGGACTTGAAAAATCCCAGAGGATAGGTAGGTTTCCTGCTGAAGATTCACAAGACCAAAGGGGTAAGAGCATGAATTAACTCCAAAGGTTCAAAGATTGACTCAGCAAAAGCTCTGAGGGGCTAGAGTACCCACAACAGGCAAACACTCTAAGCGAAAAGGTGATGGCAGTTAGCTGCTCATATACTCCTCAGAGGTGATAAGAGATTGTTTGCTTGTGTGGGTAATTGAGAAGTGTAGGCAAGCCCCCCAAGACAGAAGTAACCCAATGGCACAATCTGGTGGACAAACAGTGAAACTGAAAAAGAACACAAACTAACCCCACAAACTGGAACCATAACAGGTAGAGTTATTAGACAGCATGGGATTCATTTCCACTGTTATGCTGATGATACCCAGCTATATCTGTCTATAATCCAGATGAAGCTAACCCATTACATAGATTACAGGCATGTCTGAAGACATAAAAAGCTGGATGTCTCTTAACTTTCTGCTCCTGAATGCAGACAAAACAGAAGTTATAGTCTAAAAAGCTTATAGTTAGAGTGGCTCAGGTTATTCTGAGCTATCTCTATAGTTATGCTGCTATGGGCTTAGACTTCTGGAGGATATAGGGACCACTTTTTCATATTTTTTGCTTCATTCTATCTCTATTCTCACAATTTTCAGAATCTGTTAGTTCAAGCTCTAAATGTATGCTCTATCTGCCTTTTCTCACAGTAGTTTATCTTGTCTGTTCCCGTTTTGCTGTGACTCCATCCTGGAGAGAAATATCAGTTGTGCTGCTGCCATCAACACCTTTGTTTATAGATGTTGGAGATCGGTCTGTTTATCACTGTAGTCCTGTTTCTCTGACTGTGACTGGCTGAATGTATTCTCTTCATCCTCTGACATGGAAGCTGGCTCGGAGCTCGTCTGACGGGCTGTGTATTTCCTGGACAGGGCCACCTTTTTGGATTTTGTTTTGTATCTCTGCTTCTGTCTCCTTGAACCCCAGTGGGCCTCAGCAGATGGCCGCTCACACTGAGCCTGGTTCTGCTGGAGGTTTCTTCCTGTTAAAAGGGCATTTTTCCTCTCCACTGTCACTACAAGCATGCATATTGTGAGGGATTGCCTTCCAGTCAATGAGTAGATGCAATCAACTGTTTTTTTCTTAGATAGAAAACTTTGAATCAATTTGACTGGATGATCTGGTGAACTGTGAAGTGCCTTGAGATGACGTGTTGTGAAATGGTGCTATATAAATAAACTGAATTGAATTGAATTGGACCATCGTACAGGTAAAGTGGGATGAGTCAGAACTCGGAGTAAGTTCAGGTATAAATTCCTGCATACTCTAGAGTTTTCACTTTCCTAAAGCTAGATAGCAATTATGCAGTGACTGATTAATAACACATGTTACCCCTCAAAACAACAACCTTATCCCCAGTCGGTTGCACATTTGAGCTGAAATCAGGCACAAGAAAAGCATCAGACTGCTGAAGCCTGTAGATATTGCTGAGCAATTCCTCATTAAGCTCCACCACGTGATGAGATGCTTTTTTAAAATAAGGATTCATAGATTTTTTATCTTTTTTCCCACAGTCAGTAATTTTTTCTGGTTTTCTTTGAATCATAAAGTCAATATAATTGCTGAGAAGTGCTTTCTCTCTGTTTGGATGTGAGTCCATAGCTTCAAAGCTGAAATAGATTAGATTAGATTCAACTTTATTGTCATCACACAGGTACAGGTACAAGGCAACAAAATGCAGTTTAGGTCTAACCAGAAGTGCAATAGCAGCAAGTGCAGGATAAATAATGGTTCCATAAATACAGGAGCCATTATATACCTCAGAGATCGGGGTTCCTGGACTTTGAAATGTGTGCATGTTGCGTCAGTCTTTAAAAAGGATCCGCCCAGAATTTCTGCACCAGATGAAGCCTCATGAGGCTTTGAACCCTTTGGGGAAAATGCTTCAACAAACCACACAATTCATGAAGCTTCGTGTGAACATGTCACCACCTACTGGTGAAGTGGATAACTACAGTTAGTGATATAATCTGTGATTTTGTTTCTTTTTCCTCTTTTTTACCCATTAAAGTTCCTTTGAAATTGTTCGTAATGGATGTGTATGGAGTCCCATAGTTGTGATTAATAACACAGGTTCACTTCCTGTTTGGATTAACTGAGTGTGCAGCTGCTGCAGCTGTCCAGAGGAACTCCATCTGACGTTAAGTTATTTTCTCTGTGATATCTCTGTATCTAAGTAACTCTAACTGACTAGTTTAAAACATAGCACCTTCTGCTGCACTTTTCTACTGAGCACTTGTCAGTTTCACACGGTTTTATTTCTGATAGCAAGGAGTAGCTAGCCTAGGCTAGCGCTAGCTTAGCATTGCTATGGCTTCTCTCTCTCCCTGCCTTGACTCTTTTCCAACTCTTCCTTCTTCCTCTCCTCTCTCCTGCTCTCTGTGTCAGATGTTCAGTTATTCCTCTGCCTCCTTTAGTGATAATGGGATGTGTAATAAGTGTAGTATTTTTGTAGCTTTGGAGGCGAGGGTGTCAGAGTTAGAATCCAGGCTTCAGGCTGTTGAACATCCAGGAGTTAAAGTAGGCCCCCCACCTAGCTGTCCTCCAAAAGTGCCTGAGCAGCCAGGCGATTGGGTAACTGTACGCAGAAAGCGTAGTCGTGGATCTCTGCCCACTGGTCACCACCAACCCGTTCACGTTTCTAACCGGTTTTCCCCACTCAGTGACACACCCACTGAGAAGCCCACTCTGGTGATTGGCAGCTCCATAGTCAGAAACGTGGCATTAGAGACACCAGGGACCATAGTCAAATGTTTGCCGGGGGCCAGAACGGGCAACATCAAATCCTACCTGAAACTACTGGCTAAGGATAAGGTTAAATACAGTAAGATTGTTATTCACGCTGGTGGTAATGACACCCGGTTACGCCGATCGGAGGTCACTAAAATTAGTGTTGCTTCGGTGTGTAAGTTTGCCAAAAAAATGTCGGACTCCGTAATTTTCTCTGGTCCCCTCCCTGATCTGACCAGTGATGACATGTTTAGCCGCATGTCGTCATTCAACCGCTGGTTGTCTAGGTGGTGTCCTGAAAACAACGTGGGCTACATTAATAATTGGCAATCCTTTTGGGGAAAGCCTGGTCTGATTCGGAGAGACGGCATCCATCCCACTTTGGATGGTGCAGCTCTTCTTTCTAGGAATCTGGCCACATTTATTAGTCCTCCAATACCCTGACCACCCAGGGTGCAGACCAGGAAGCAGAGTTGTAGTTTAACACACATCTCTGCAGCTTCTCTACTGTTACCCACTCTTTACTCCATCCAGACAGTGTCTTGCCCACGACCAAAATCTAATAAATTAGCAAAGATTCCCAAAGAAGTAAATCATGATAATCTAATTAAAATCAAAATAACTCCAATTGGGGAAAAAGTTAAAACAATTAAATGCGGTCTGTTTAACATAAGATCTCTTTCCTCTAAAAGTCTGCTAGTTAATGACTTGATTTGTGATAATCACATTGACTTGTTTTGCCTTACAGAAACCTGGCTGCAGCAAGAGGATTATGTGAGCATAAACGAGGCAACTCCTTCAAGCTATTTAAATTTTCACATACCCAGAAGTTCTGGGCGAGGAGGAGGAGTAGCAACAATCTTCCAGTCTGACTTACTGATTACTCCCAAAACAGTTAATACCTACAACTCTTTTGAACATTTAGCCCTTAATTTCCCTCATCCAAATTTCAAGGCAAGAAAACCTCTTCTTCTTGTAACTTTGTATCGTCCGCCAGGTCCTTACTCTGAATTTTTAGATGAGTTTTCAGAGTTCCTTTCTGATTTGGTATTAAATACTGACAGGGTCATCATAGTGGGAGATTTTAACATCCATGCTGACATTGAAGGCAATAGCTTAAGAGCAGCCTTTAATGCTATCTTAGACACTATTGGCTTTGTTCAAAATGTGAATAGTCCCACACATTCTCATCTTCATACTTTGGATCTTGTGCTGACATACGGCATAGAATGTGAAGAAATAACAGTATTTCCTCACAACCCTGTCCTCTCTGACCACTTTCTAATAACCTTCAGGATTACTTTAACAGAGTTCTCCTCCCCCAAAAGAAGGTTCAATTTTAGTAGATCTTTATCAGATAGTGCAGTTATAAATTTTAAAGAATCGGCTTCACTTTCTCTCTCCTCTGTGTCGCTAAACAGTGCTGCAGAGTGCAAAAGCATAGCTTATTCCCCTTCACAGGTTGATGATTTTGTTGATGGGGTTGCTAGTTCTCTGCGTACTGCCTTAGACAACGCAGCTCCTTTGAAAATGAAAACCGTTAAAAATAGAAAGCTTGCTCCTTGGTTTAATGCAGAGCTGCGTACTTTGAAGCGAAATGCTAGGAAACTGGAGAGAAAATATCGCTCCACAGGCCTGCAGGAGTCCTTCCTAGTCTGGAAAAATGGTTTACTGCTGTATAAGAGGACCCTTTGTAAAGCAAGAGCAGCATACTTCTCCTCATTAATAGAGGAGAATAAGAATAATCCTAGATTTCTTTTTAATACAGTTGCCAAACTCACCCAGAGCCATAGCTCTGTTGAACCGTCCATTCCACCTGCTCTTAACAGCAATGATTTTATGGGATTCTTTATAAATAAGATTGATCTTATTAAAAATAAGATCATAAGCACTCCTCTATCCGCGATTGTACCTGAGGTAGTCATGGAATCTGAACCGGGTTTAGACTGCTTTGATCCAGTTGAACTTTCTGAATTAGCAAAATTATTGTCTTCATCTAAGCCTTCAACTTGTATGTTAGATCCAGTTCCAACCAGGTTATTTAAGGAGGTATTCCCTTTGATCTCCTCCTCCATTTTAGATGTGATTAATCTATCTCTGTTACAGGGATATGTACCTAAAGCTTTTAAGGTTGCTGTAATTAAACCTCTGCTTAAGAAACCGTCTCTTGACCCAGATGACTTGGTTAATTATAGACCTATATCCAATCTTCCTTTCTTATCCAAAATTCTTGAGAAAGTAGTTGCCAAACAAGTTTGCGACCACTTACACCATAATGAACTTTTTGAAGAGTTTCAGTCTGGCTTTAGAGCTCATCATAGCACTGAAACAGCTCTGGTGAAAGTCACTAATGATATTCTCATGGCCTCAGATAATGGACTTGTATCTGTGCTCGTCCTGTTGGATCTTAGTGCTGCATTTGATACAGTTGACCATAATATTCTTTTAGAAAGACTTGAATATTTTGTTGGAATTAAAGGAACAGCACTAGACTGGTTTAAATCCTATCTATCTGATCGAATTCAGTTTGTTCATGTTCATGATAGATCTTCCTCATGCTCAAAGGTTACCTGTGGAGTACCACAGGGATCAGTGCTAGGACCAATTCTCTTTACTTTATACATGCTCCCAATTGGTAGAGTTATTTGACAGCATGGGATTAATTTCCACTGTTATGCTGATGATACCCAGCTATATCTGTCTATAAATCCAGATGAAGCTAACCCATTACATAGATTACAGGCATGTCTTGAAGACATAAAAACCTGGATGACTCTTAACTTTCTGCTTCTGAATGCAGACAAAACAGAAGTTATAGTCTTTGGACCAGAGTCTCTGAAAAAGAAGCTGATTAGCCAGTCACTTCATTTGGATGGGATTAAACTGATTTCAGATAATAAAGTAAAAAATCTTGGTGTTGTTTTTGATCAGGACCTGTCATTTAAATCCCAGATCAAAGAGGTTTCTAGAATTTCCTTCTTTCATCTGAGGAACATTGCAAAAATGAGAAATCTCCTGTCCAGGGGTGATGCTGAGAAACTAGTCCATGCATTTGTTACTTCAAGGCTGGACTATTGTAATTCTTTACTATCAGGAAGTCCACAAACTGTAGTTAAAAGCCTTCAGCTGATCCAAAATGCTGCAGCCAGAGTTCTGATGAAAATTAAAAAGAGAGATCATATCTCTCCTATCCTGGCTTCTCTTCATTGGCTTCCTGTTAAATCAAGAATAGAATTTAAAATCCTCCTTCTCACATATAAAGCCTTAAATGGCCAAGCTCCATCTGATATCAGAGATCTGATTGTTCCTTATGTTCCTAACAGAGCACTTCGCTCTCAATCTGCAGGTTTACTAGTGGTTCCTAGAATTTCTAAAAGTAGAATGGGAGGCAGATCTTTTAGTTATCAGGCTCCTCTCCTGTGGAACCAACTACCAGTTTTAGTCCGTGAGGCAGACACTCTGTCTACTTTTAAGACTAGACTTAAAACTTTCCTTTTTGATAAAGCTTATAGTTAGGGTGGCTCAGGTTATCCTGAGCTCTCTCTCTATAGTTATGCTGCTATAGGCTTAGACTTTTGGAGGACATAGGGACCCCCATTTCATCATTCTGCTTCATTCTCTCTCTGTTCTCCTATTCTGCAGAATCTGTTTGTTCAATCTCTAAGCTTCTGCTCTCTCTGCTTTTCCTCAGAGTAGCTTTGCCTCGTCTGTTCCTGTTTGGCTGTGACGTCATCCAGGAAAGAAACATCAGCTGTGCTGATTCCATCAACACCCTTGTTTGTAGATGTTGGAGATCGGCCTGTCTTCCAGTGTGGTCCTGTTTCTCTGGCCGTGGCTGGGTGGATGTGCTCTCTTCATCCTCTGGCATGGGAGCTGCCTTGGAGCTCGTCTGCCTGGCTGTGTGTTTCCTGGACGGTGCCGCCTTTTACAGCTGCTTTTTGTATCTCTGTTTCTGTCTCCTTGAACCCCAGTGGGCCTCAGCAGATGGCCGCTCACACTGAGCCTGGTTCTGCTGGAGGTTTCTTCCTGTTCAAAGGGAGTTTTTCCTCTCCACTGTCGCTACAAGCATGCTTAGTGTGAGGGATTGTATTTGAGTCAATGAGTCAATGCAATCAACTGGTTTTCCTTAGATAGAAAACTTTGTATCAATTTGACTGTATGATCTGGTTGAACTGTAAAGTGCCTTGAGATGACATGTGTTGTGAATTTGGCGCTATATAAATAAACTGAATTGAATTGAATTGAATTTGTACGTTTTTTGTGTGCACATTTCTTAGAAAAGAACAACTTTTAAGGTATACTGTTTTCTGTCATTTTAGTGATATAAGCTCAATCAGACAGTGAACATGCAACTTGAGCAATGATGAGAAAAATCAAAGGTGTTAGTCATTTTTATCTGCCATACTTGACTTCTTGGTTCTGTTTAAGTTTTTATTTTGGGTTTTCACTTATGCTTTATGTTATGTTACTCTGTAATATCAAGATTTATATAGTTTTTGAATTCTTAGTTTTACGCTGCCTTGTTATCTCTTTTCAGCTTTTTGCTATTATTTATTTCTTGGTCTAGTTTTAGTTATTTATTCATTCTCCTATCCTTAGGTGAGGTTTTCAATGACTTCAGTTATCTCCAGTCCCTTCTCTTATCCTCTACTTTTCTCTTGATTAATCCTTATTTTGTTGTCATTTGTTTTATTTCCTTTAGCTTTATTTATTTGTTTTTCAAATCATATCTTGATTGAATTAAAAAGTCAACACAAACAACAAACAGAACAACAAAGCCACATTAAATATCACCTCTAACTATCTGTTTGTACATATTCTTATAGACATAAAGCACGCACACATCCGTTAGGCAAAAATAAACATTCATGGTCTAAAAACATTCGCTAGCCAATGTTTTTCTTTGCCATCCCTTTCATCATAATAGTCGTAAGTCTTTTACCTACGTGCTTAAAGATCCAAATCTTACAAAACTGGCAATCAGTGTACTTTGCATTGTCTCCGGCCGTATCCTGGCTCCTCTGTGCTGATCGTTACACTCTCTTGTGATTCGTATATTATTTTAATGTTGATCCGCCGTGGGAGTTAAAGGACTGGGTGAGAGTTTAAGTGAACTAAGGGTATCAAAACTATTAATTTAAACCCAGTTTAAAAAACTGATTTTAAGTGGTCTTTTATTTCTGTAAATAAAGAGCACAAATTTATAGTTTAAACATGGAAACAAATCAATGAAATTAACAGATAATAAAATGTTCTGATCTAACACAGCTTCAGTGAAAAACTGAAATTGAACCAACAACCTCAGATGTCTTTCTACGGTCAGCTAATGGTTCACAGCTCCTGTATGGATGTTCATTATATAACGTGGCAGATTCATAGGAAATGTTTGAAATACAACTTTGTTCTCACCTGTCGTAGTCACCGTTACAGAGTGCTCGGACCGGGATGATGAATGGCTGCCACACAGGGTTGAGATTATTCTTGATCACCTCTGTTTTGTGGCAGATGGTAAACCTGGTAACACAAGCAGCTTATTTAGGATAAACATGATCAGAAAATGAATTGATTTTAAGCAAAGAGACGAGTTAAAGATACACAAAGCAAACAATAGATTTTAGACCTTCTTTAATATAACTGTGGAAACCTACTACCACCAGCACACTGTCTAAGTCTGCTGTTGGCCATAGATCTACTGGCAGATCTTCAATTGCTTTTAGTAACAAGACGGAAAACATCTCTAACCTAGATACAAGTCAGAAATGTTGGCTGAACGCCTAATAGGTGGATTGCAACTAAAAACAAACTTACGTTCCATCTTCATTGCTCCGGTAGAAGACGAGGAAAGGATCCGATTTGCCAAAGAAATCCTTTTTATCCAGCTTGTTGGCACAGAACTGCATGGTGGCTATGTCCTTAAACAACAATGCTTGTTTTTAGAATCTCTGCACTCTGTGGCACACTTTAGTGTTTATACTGTTCAGACTTTGTATTCATATCAGAAAACTGTTATAACTAATTAAATAACTAATGCTAAGTTCCCACCGGATGCGACTGAAGCAGCAGAGACATTTGGTTTACATGCAGTCAATGGTTGACAAAATGTTGTCTTTTTCAAAGCCATTTAATTCAATGAGCTTTAGGGTCTGCTCTTTGTTATAGGCATTTACAGGCTTCACCCTTTCTAAGAAAGCTCTAAGAAAGTCTTGAAGACATAAAAACCTGGATGACTCTTAACTTTCTGCTTCTGAATGCAGACAAAACAGAAGTTATAGTCTTTGGACCAGAGTCTCTGAAAAAGAAGCTGATTAGCCAGTCACTTCATTTGGATGGGATTAAACTGATTTCAGATAATAAAGTAAAAAATCTTGGTGTTGTTTTTGATCAGGACCTGTCATTTAAATCCCAGATCAAAGAGGTTTCTAGAATTTCCTTCTTTCATCTGAGGAACATTGCAAAAATGAGAAATCTCCTGTCCAGGGGTGATGCTGAGAAACTAGTCCATGCATTTGTTACTTCAAGGCTGGACTATTGTAATTCTTTACTATCAGGAAGTCCACAAACTGTAGTTAAAAGCCTTCAGCTGATCCAAAATGCTGCAGCCAGAGTTCTGATGAAAATGAAAAAGAGAGATCATATCTCTCCTATCCTGGCTTCTCTTCATTGGCTTCCTGTTAAATCAAGAATAGAATTTAAAATCCTCCTTCTCACATATAAAGCCTTAAATGGCCAAGCTCCATCTGATATCAGAGATCTAGAATGTAAATATCATGAAATACAATAATAATTGATTAATAATAATAATATGACTAAGATTCTTTACTCTTTGTAACAATGTTTGATATGTTTTTTTCATTTTATCAGTAAAAAGATGAGGTTTATGGTTAAATACTAACCCGGCAGTTGCTGAGCTCTTCGGCTGTGAAGATGATGGTTCCACACTTCTTACCAGGGATTCCTCTGTCAGTGACACAGAGCAAAGAAAAAAAAAAAGCACAAAAATACCAGAGCATTAACTTCATCAAGACATTTGTTGTTGATCTTATATGAAGTTAAGCCTCAAAACAGTTAAGAGTGAAAATAATAAAAAATAAAAAAATCCAAAGCTTAAAGCCCTGATTCTTTTAGCTTTAATGGCAGCTTCACTGCAGAGAAATGGTGGGAAAGTGGACAAAGAGGAGAGTTATCCCCTCTAGGGTTTTCTCACATGCAATGATGCTTCTTTTTTCCACCATGGGCAGTGATAATCAGTCAGCACTTCAGTGTAGGAGCCGTCATTTTGAAAGTGTGAGTAGAAAGCAAAAAAGACTGGAGGTTCTAAGAAACATAATGACCCAGATTCCCAGCTGATCAAGCTGAGCTGGCTTGAGTTTCTGTCTTTAATGTGAACCAGGGACTCAGAATGGAGTATCCGATTAGGGTCTCCAGACTATAAAATGTTAAAACTGATCACTCCTGAATAACCAAAGAAGCACTTTACCTCCAACAGTCCACCACTGTGCTTTCTCCTATTCAAGATTTGTTTATGTTTTATAATTTAAACCATATTGGGCCTATTTACCCCCCATATACTCGAATACCCCAGTTTTGCCTGTAAAGGGCTGATAGAGAACAACAACATAATTAAAAGTTTCCAAGTGAGGATAGAGAGTAATGTAAACCGTTCTCATCCTCTTCATAATTCCCTGTGGTTGTTAAGTAGCTCTCCACCCCACAGCACCACACGGCAATTCGTTCCATCCACTTGAAGCCACGCCGCTGCTAGAGAGCGACACCATGCACGCTTTGATTAAAATGCTAGCTGAAATATGAAGCTGCTGTTGTAAACATCTGGGATCCACCCAGAGATGTAAAGATATTCCAGTGCATGCATGGCATGCAGTATGCTGAAAGGTAAACTAATCTCCCTGACAGACTGGGGTTTGTGCCTGCTACTTTTTTCCTACTGCTCTGTGAACATGGTCACGTAAACCCAAGGTCTGCTGAGACACCTTGACTTGAAGGGAAATTAATTCCACTCATCGAATTTCTTTCCAAAGCGGTTTTGGTTTTTAATCAATCTCTCCTGACCTTCCAGCTTTACCAAAGGATACTAACAGAGATGCATGAGCATTTGTATAAAGCTAAATTACTTTTCACTAAAAACACAGAACAGACAATCGTGAGATATTTTCTCTTGGAGGAGTAAAGCACCACTCAGTGTCTGTGGGTATATGTGTATACTTCTTCATGGGCGTTTTTCGTGGTTTATTTACTGACCTTCTGAGGACCAACAGGGCTTGGTATGGAGCGAATGAACTTTAGCTAATGGAAAATGTTGATAACCATTAAGGGAAATGTTGGGGTTAGCAATAAATGAAGTAAATAAAATGAATGTAAGCTTACAGATACAAACCTGAGTGTGTGTCTAGTGGGGTTTCCCACAGAAGAAGGGTTATTTTTTCAGATAACACTTCTCTCATCCCACACCTCTCGTGTAAATCCCCTGTGCTGTTTATTATGCTATGATGCACACGGAGGATTATGCAATTCCACTGAGGCAAAATCCCAAATTTATTTCATTTTACACGTAACTGAATGTTGCTTATTGATAATACTCTTCATTAAAACAACATCACTTAAAAAAGAGAAAATCTTTCAGAACCAAGGCCAGCTCCGTCTACCTGTTAAACCCTTACAGGATACGGCACAGGGCTAATGGTCCCACCTCAATCTGAGCTCTAGCTCTGCCTCAAACAACACGCTTCTCGGTTTTATGTTAAAAGCAAACATAAAGCTGCCTCATAAGTAGTTATCTTGGTATAAATGCTGTTTTGTTTATCTCAATTTAACATAAAGACAGAAAACAAAATGCTGACATTAGCAGCCAGATTTGTGCAGGTGGTGTGGAGGTTGGTTGAGGACCCAAATGCAGAGATGAGTCCAGTTTAGTTTCAGTTTAGTAAACTTTGCTTTTTGGCTCAGCTCTCTCTTCACCACCACAGACCGGTACAGCGTACGCTTCACAGCAGACGCCGCACCAATACGCCTATCAATCTCCCACTCCATCTTCCCCTCATTCGTGAACAAGACCCCAAGATACTTAAACTCCTCCACTAGGGGCAGTACATCCTCCCCAACCCGGAGAATGCACACTACCCTTTTACAGCTCAAGACCATGGTCTCGGATTTGGAGGCACTGATCCTCATCCCGGCCACTTCACACTTGGCTGCGGACTGCTCCAGTGAGAGCTTTAGATCACTGATGAAGCCAATAGAACCACATCATCTGCGAATAACGGAGACATAATCCTAAGGCCACCAAAATGGATCCCCTCAACACCTTGGCTGCGCCTAGAAATTCTGTCCATAAAAGTTATGAACAGAATCAGTGACAAAGGGAAACCTTGGCCAAGTCCAAACCTCACCGGAAACAAGTCCGACTTACTGCCGGCAATGCGGACCAGGCTCTGACGCCGGTCATACAGAGACCTAACAGCCCTTATTAAAGGACCTGGTACTCTTACTCCCTGAGTACCCCCCACAGGACCCCAGAGGAACACGGTCGAATGCCTTCTCCAGATCCACAAAACACATGTAGACTGGTTGGGCAAACTCCCATGCAACCTCTAAAATCCTGCTGAGGGTGTAGAGCTGATCCAGTGTTCGACGGCCAGAACGAAAACCTCACTGCTCCTCCGGAATCCGGGATTCGACTATCCGACGAACCCTCCTTTCCAGAACCCCGGATAGACCTTACCAGGGAGGCTTAAGAGTGTGATTCCTCTGTTGTTGGAACACACCCTCACTTTTTTAAATAGAGGGAGCACTGTTGGATTAATTATGATGTCTGTTGTTTTTATCATTTTATTTATTTATATCTTTCATATTGCTTTTAATCATTTATTTAGCTATGTTACTCTCATCAGTGGAAACAGTGTCAAATGTTCGGCGAGAATGCTTTCCTGTTTTTCATTTAAGAAACACAGAAGTTAAAAGTTCATGACCCCCTAACCTTTTTTAAAAGCGTATACTGAAACCAGACATGTTCCCTATCTTAAAAGTTCATGCCATGTCTAAGAGATCAAAACTAACGCCTGCTGTTGTAATGTGTTGACTGTTCAATAAATAAGCCTGCAAGAGTAGAGCAAGACGAAGAGGCACAAAGTAATCCTAAAGCTCTGTGTATTTTCCCCCTGCAAAGCATGGTCAGGAAAAATCTTACACTGTCTTTGTTTCATTCTTTATAGGTTAAAGTTGGGGAAACTTAACAACCCTAACATCTTGGTGCCGTGACATCACAGACACCCTCACCTGGAATGTAAACACCACTTCACTGGTCCAAAGGGCCCAGAAGCGCTTGGACTTCCTGTGGAGGATGAGGAGAGCCCATCTGCCCCCACCCATCCTCCCCACCTTCTAGCACCATAGAGAGCGTTCTAACCAGCTGTGTGGTGTGGAGGCTGCAGCGCCTCAAACTGGAAGAAGGTGAGAAGAGTGGTGAGAACAGGTGAGAGGATCATGGGGGCTCCTCTTCCCTCTATTAAAGACATTTCATCCCAGCGCTGCGGGTGCTGACCCCTCACACCCCTATCATGAGAAAAATAAATCATGTCACAGACTCTGTATCACACTGATAGCACCAAACCAAGTTACTGCATATTTCCACCATATATACTAATGCTCTGAACTTCATTATCAATGAGTTTTTGCACCATTCTTTTCTCCCACACTGCTTACACTTGATCACTGCTGCACTTCAAGGAATGGAAATGTTCATTTCATTGCTAATTTGCTGTACAAAAGCTGTACAAAATGACATTTTCTACAATTTTGTAAAGTTGTCTAAGCACCATGAATGGATGAATGATGAGCACTGTTTTTGATCAATTCTACCCTGATATCAGTTAAAGCTACAGTGTGTAATAATTACAGGGATATACAGTCAGAAATGTAATATATTATACATAACTATGTTATTTATCATCATCTACGAGCTCAGCCTCTTAACCTTAATATTTGCGTTGCCTCAGAATTCGTTATTTATAATTACATAGGAGCGGGTCTCGCAGCCATGGAGGCAGACATCTTTGCGCTACGGCAGCGCAGAGCCAACAAACTAGAGATTGCGAGATCGCCAAAATGTCACAACGATGTAGAAAAAATAACGGGTATATTTATTATCTTAAGTCTACATGAAATCTATACCCTACACAGACTAATGAAATACTATCTGTAAAATTATCTATGTAAACAAACCTCATCACTTGAGAAGGTAGGTGATGTGGACGTCGTGGAAGACATTTTGTCCCGTAACGCTCGCCGTACTGTTGGGGGGGAGAAGCGGTGGGGGGGAGATGTTCATGTTGCTGCAGTCTGCAGTCTGACCGCTAGATGTTGCTAAAAGTTACACACTGTAGCTTTAAATTACAGTTGTTTTTTTTTTACTTTATCAGTGTTAACTCTTTGACAGTTTAAGAAGTTTTATTCGACTTAATCTATTGTGAAAAAATATAAATATGTTGAATTTAGCTCCCTAGAAAAATTTCTACATCACATGATAACCCAAAAGGCCGCCTAGCTGTCATCAAGATACAACTCATAAAACACACAGGTCAATAGGTCCTATACAGAATAGCCCAAAGGTTGTTTCCAGTAGCTTGAAAAAGTTCAGTTTAGACAACTGGACGTGAAGTTTTCTAGAAGACATTTGTCCTCTCATCCAAGAGCCTTCCTCAGTTCTAACTGGCTGTGGGGAGCACTATACGATTTTCTTAATGGTTGCACGTAGCTACAGCTCATACTGTACGACGAAACCGTAGGGATTAAAAGTTCGCAGCTCATGATGTTTGTTGTTCCACTGCACAGCCCAATGCTCTGATGTGATCTACCTGCTCACATTGTACAACTAAAAGCCACACATCGGATTTAGCGCTGAGAGAGGGCGCTGGTCGGCCTCGCCAATCTGGAAGAAAATGAAGAACTTCCTTGTTTGCGCATGCGCAGTGCTCAAGGTTCTGGTAAATCGGCACGTAGCTCTGCTTCAACAGCAAGATTTGCCCACGACCACTTGTGACGGCTGAATGAAAATCATGTTTGATTTTCTCCCACTCTTACGATTACTGATCAGGAGGTGGTTGTGAGAGGCTGATCACCCCTCTTTACCCCCTGTACACTACACGATGCAGGACACACCATGAGGCTGAAACTCTGCCCCATCATAAAATTCTCGCACAACTGGAGAAATGGCCCGAAAAGGGGCAAAAATATGTACAGTGTATGCCAGGCTTAATATACTGTAGGTGGAACAAAGAATTAGGGGGAACAAAAGGTGGCTCTAATCCCTCCTCCTGGATTGGCCAAGAAAGTCACCTGGGATGTTAATGGTTGTTTGGGGGGTTTGATGGTTCTGATCGTTAACTCCTTCGTCAGAGTGGTTTCAGTCTCATGTGTCATTAAAGTGTGAGTCAGGTGAGAGGTGAATCTTCTGGGTATTGCTCCTAAAAGTGCTTTGGAAGTAGGTGAAAGGTTCTGTCTAAGACCATTTACGTTGTCGAAAGAAAGGCTGTTCTACAATTCACAAGAACATGACTATGGAGTAACGTTCTCGCCAAATTCGTTGTTGACAAGAATACAGGAAAGTGTTGTGCCATGTGCCAAGATCATGGTTTTGGACATTGGGAACCAGTGTCCATGTTTCATCTTGACATGACAACTGGAGAAGAGGATGCAGTTTCTGGAGCAGCTGTGAGACCTCTGCAACACCCCCTTTCAGCCAAATGCCTCCACAGGCACACCCACAGAGGTTTGACTTGCCTTGGCCCCCCTGCAGAGCTGAAAACAGTAAAGACAACAGCACGCAAGATTTCATTCTCTCTTTTGCCATGAAACTGCCAGGGGGTCCACATTAGAAGAGGCCACCATGGAGACCCAGGAAAAAGGCCTAGATCTCCAGAATGACCAAGGATAAGTCATGAGGGTTGACTTTCCAGAAGCAAACTGCTGCAAAACAGACTTTTTGCAATAACTTTCTATTGAGTTTAAAAACTTTGAGATCCAGACTGGATGAGAAAGTCTTCTAAAGATCCCTTGGTGTGAGCCATATGGACAAGAAAATCCCTGTGTTGCTGTGAGCCTGCCTTGCTAAGCTGCTGCTGGATGAAAACTCAACCCTTCCAAATAGATATGGACAAAAGGTTTGGTACTGATGAGCAAAGACAATGCTAACAGAATGGACTGCATGCTATGCTATGTTACAGGAATATGTGTTGAGCTGTTATTGAAGCTTGGACAAGCTTTATTTCACTAAGGATTTAAACACCGATATAACATTAGTGTTCATGTGTTCCTCAGATGCTCGTTACATTTCCATTTCCAAGTCTGACCAAGAGTCATTTAGTGGAATCCTGATGTCTATTCGCTGCTAGCTATTTCATAGAGGATAAAGAATCACTTAGCTAAAGGTTATTGGTTCTTGATTAAGCAAATCATTTAATAAAACATTATTTGGCCAAATAATGGTTTATTCACCTCATGGATTTGCATTGTGAATTAGTCTGAAAAAAAAATCAAATTTCTCTAAATTAGTGAAAAGCTAATTTGATCATAACCCAAATTCTTCCAGATAAACTTTGGTTTTCAAACGCAGAATCCATCTTAAAATGTAATATGGTTTTCAACCATGTTCCCCTTCCTCTTTGTACATAGTAGTTTAGTTAGTTAAGCTTCACTAGTTTTAGTCAAGAGTGTTAATCTGAAATATGTTTGACTTGGAGCTGAATGATTTTTGTTAATAAACTCTTTTATTTTGAACAGAAGTTGTGGTGAATTTATTCCATGTATGTGCAGAATTAACTGTTTGACCATGATTAGAGCTCGAACCGCTCTTTCATTTATTGTTCTAACATACAGCTAGCAGGGCGTGTGTCAATAAACAATATATAACAGCCCAAAAAATATCTGATTAAATGAATATTTACCACCCAAGAAACATCTACGGCAAGGAACATCTTAAAATATTAGAACATAATATGAATTCCCAGCAGGCTGAGATATAACAGTTATTCACAACATTTATATGGTGTCCTACCTGGATTGGCATTGAATATAAATTCACAACAAAAGTAAACTTATTCTTTCTTATCTCTTTTATTACTGTAATGTTTTTGTTGTGTAGTTTCATTTCTAATTACGATACAAAACCTTCACACTATGTTGATTTTATGACTATAACTTTGCGTTGTTGTTTTAGGGCGATCTTTTAACTTTAACTCTATTACATGCCTGTAGGTAATATGGATACAAGCAAACATAATGCAGAAAAGGCAAAAGATTCAATACATAAAACACCAAGAAACAATGCCCTAAAACTGTGACTTTTTTCATTTATTCTTTAAAAGATACAAACTGCAGTGAATAAACCCCATGTTGTGTAAAATGACAAAAAAAAGAATAACACATGGCAGCGTAATGCCCATGAAATTATGCACAAGCATCATTTCATTGTATCAGTTAAAGCTGCTCCACTCAGGCGATATATGACGACACCATCTACCCAAAAAAAAGAGAATAACTAAAAAGAAAGAAAGAAAGAAAGTAAGAAAGTTTTTGGTGGCAGCAGATTGAGCGTCATGTCTGCTAGGAAGTGTGTTGGTGGTGGGCGTGAACGCAGGGAGGATCCATCACTCACCTTCTGGCTCACCCTATGATGGGGATGAAGTCTGGAGGAGAACTGACGGTTTTCTCCTGTGAACCCCCTTTATACCAAAACGCTGCCAATACGCCATTATACAGTAGCTGGAAGTTAGAAACACGTTCAGCGCTCGTCTGGAACACGTCAGATACGCTGATATGTTGGAGAGAAGTTCTGGATAAGTTATGCTCAAGTTACTCAGAGGTTTAGGATAAGCTAGACGCCACGACTGATGAGGAACTGACACTAAACGGATGTCAACCATCAGATAACTTAACCTCGATCTTATGGCCCACGGATGAGTATACACAGGCAAAATTTCTCGATGTACTCGCCATATGTCGTCATGTTTCAGCGTGCTTCAATGTGTTTCAGCGTACTTCAGCGTGCTCATAACTTATATTAAACGTACCCATAACTCATCCAATGTATGCCTGCGTTTTTACCAGATGTTCCTTAAGTCAGGCATATGCTGGGCGATTATTGTGTAGGTGAAAGTAAGCGCACCGGCTAATACTATCTATGCATGACTGATTCATAGGGAGGAGTCTAGAAGGACACCCAGACTCTTGACCTGAGGGGAGGGGAAGATCAAGGAGATCTTGGACAGGGTGGATTTGTGGCAACAAGGAAGAGTTCAGTTTTATTACTGTCTGGTTCAAGGAAGTTCAATAGTAAGGGACAATGGGGTGAGTGAGGAGGTGGGTTTACTGGATAAATAGAGCTGGGTGTCATTAGCGCAATGAAAATGAATGTTGAATTTGTGTAAAATATTGCCTAGGGGATGAAAAGGAGGGGGCCAAGAACTGAGCCTTGAGGGACACCAGAAGTGACAGGGGAAGGGTGGGAAAGATTTAGTTGGTCAGAGAGATATGACCGGAAACAGTCAGGGGTGTGAAAGATGCCAAGCAAGGATAATCTAGGGAAGATTATCCTTGCTTGGCATAGTCCTCAGATTAGGATAGATCAGATTAGGATAGATCAGGTTAGGATAGATCTAAATGTCAGTCATTTATTAGATTTTTATTGATTTTTTTTTTTAATGGAAGCATGAATAAAACAAAAGGTCCAACAGAGCATGGGGTACTTACGAGAGCGTCCTTTCCAGCCTGCTGCCAGGGGAACCAATAATCTCTCCGAGAGTGCAAAATATCTGACCCAGAAAGTCCTGCACAGGAGCAAAGAGAGGTTACCGTTCTAGCCACACATAACTAATACCCTTCACCTTTTATACATTTAAAAAAGGTTTGGGCTTTTTTATGACTAACTGGAAAACAAATATAAAGATTATAATCTGTAAAGTGAGTTGAAAAATGAGTTACATCATCACATATATATGCTTAGCTTAGAGAGATTAACAAAACCAGCACTCCCAGCATATACCAGTATGCCCACAAAAACAGAGTGTCCTGAGGTTACAGCTCATTTCATCTAACTGATGTAATTGTCAGGGGGTTTTGATGTAAATATTAAACCTCTGAGTCAGTTTGGTTGGTGAGAAAACATTTCAAAGTATTTACTTTATTGATGCTGATAAACTACATGAGCTATATCTCTAAAGAGAAAACATTATTTCAGACCCAATGCCCACATCATTACTGCATCATTAGTGGTTCCTGGAATTTCTAAAAGTAGAATGGGAGGCAGATCTTTTAGTTATCAGGCTCCTCTCCTGTGGAACCAACTACCAGTTTTAGTCCGTGAGGCAGACACCCTGTCTACTTTTAAGGCTAGGCTTAAAACTTTCCTTTTTGATAAAGCTTCTAGTTAGAGTGGCTCAGGTTATCCTGATCTATCTCTATAGTTCTGCTGCTATAGGCTTAGACTGCTGGAGGACATAGGGACCCCTTTTTCATCATTCTGCTTCATTCTATCTCTATTCTCCCACTCTGCAGAATCTGTTCGTTCAATCTCTAACATTCTTCATCCTGGAGAGAAATATCAGCTGTGCTGCTGCCATCAACACCTTTGTTTCTAGATGTTGGAGATTGGCCTGTTTTCCAGTGTAGTCCTGTTTCTCTGACTGTGACTAAATGGATATGCTTTCATCATCCTCTGACATGGGAGCTGGCTCGGAGCTGCCTGGTCTGTGTGTTTCCTGGACAGGGAAGCTGGTTGACTGTTGCCTTTTGTATCTATGCTTCTTTTTCTATGTCTGCTTCTGTCTCCTTGAACCCCAGTGGGCCTCAGCAGATGGCCGCTCACACTGAGCCTGGTTCTGCTGGAGGTTTCTTACTGTTTAAAGGGAGTTTTTCCTCTCCACTGTCGCTACAAGCATGCTTAGTGTGAGGGATTGCTGAAAAGTCAATGAGTCGATGCAATCAGCTGATTCTCCTTACATAGAAAACTTTGAACCAATCTGTCTGGATGATGTGATTGAATTGTCTCTGCACTATATAAATAAACTGAATTTAATTGAATCATGGATGGCAGATACATTTCCTCATACTAAGTAATGCAACAACACGGTTTTAGTGACTGGCACAGACATTCAGTGAGAGAAAGTCAGAGCCCACCTTTAAACACTGGCAATAAACTTTTCAGGTCACGTCAAATAGCTTGGTTTGATGATTAAGTCAGGACTTTTATATACCAAATTAAGGATGTTACCAAAAATATTATCTGATCATCTAAAGGACATTGCCAAAGTTTGACAATTTTCTTTCCGGTACAGTGTTAGGAATTTAATGCAGATGTTTTAGAAGTTAAAGATTGTACAGTATTCTTTCAAGTCTTCCTAAAACAAATTTAGCTCCATTCAGATTCAGGAATGTTTACAAGTTTGTCTTCCAAATGAAAGCCAAGTCAGCAAAGGGTTAGTCTTGTCCATTAATGTTTAAATTAAGCTATCAAAATTTCACTTTCAGTTATGTAATTTTTCAACTTTGATTTAAATCTGAACTTGATTTTCACAGGTTTTTAAATGTCCAGAACAACAGTAAAGGAAACAGTTGTTTCTGCAAAAACATTTATGCATTTATAGAAATATTTATACTATTAAAAAAGACTGGTTTGAGACAATAACAATCCACTTTAGCTCTAAAGTTCCATAAAAGAAAAAAAAAAGAATGAAAATATAACACCTTCAACACCATGCTAATTTCTGAACTCAAACTTAGACTATATTTAATCTGCTTACCTTCTGCTCAGCAGGTCAGGAGGCAGTGAGAGAAGATTGAACAGAAGTTACACAGGAAGCAAAAGCAAACATCTTTATTTATCCTTAGTTCAAAAACAGGTATACTTTATAAAAACAGCTCTTGGACGAGAAATTAGCACTAAAACCTTTTACCAGCCTTAGTTGTTCATGTCTAAGTGGTTGTCATGCATCACAATAGACCATCATGTTTTTGTTTGTTTTTTGTTATTATCTAGTTTTAAAAATGTTAAAAATGGGCTTTATAAATAAATAAACAAACGGGACATAAACCTTGAAGTAAGAGAATAGCCTTTGCTTCCATGGAACTTTATTACTGTTTCCTGGCTCTTGTGTTTTTAGGCTTTTTATACAGAAGCCATAGGTTAATACGTTTATTCTAACAGCTGTCCTCCCATTAGGCTTGGAAGACAGAGAAGAAAGAAAAGCAGTAAATAGAACAGAACCAGCCTCTACCACTGACCCATGTCAGTTTTTAACATTTTAAAACTACTTACATGTTTGGACAGGTTGCAGCTCCTCATGTCCACATTGTACCTACAGTTCAACCAAACAAGATTCTTTAGTGCTTTTACAATGTAACATAGAAACTTCAAATAACTAAAACAGATATTTTTTTAAATAAATGTTTTAAAAACTTTTTTTTTAATGTTTATTGCATCCTTCAACATTTAAACGTACAGTAAAACCAGCGATGACAGTATCAGTACTGTAAGTGTACAACATTGAGTGATTGTACAGAGAAGGACTTGAGTTTTTAACATTTAACCATGAACCCCTCCCAGCCCTCCCGTACTCCCCCCACCTCCGCCAGCAGATGAGACTAAAGAGAAAAGAAAATTCTCACACACTGCATCTTTTTTCTGGATCAATAGTGTTTGAGTCTTTCCTCTCTGGTTTTAAAAACGGTTCCCATGTACTTTGATACGCCTCAATCTGGCCGTTTATTTTGTGTATGAGTCGTTCGTAAGAGGCGGTCTCGAAAAGTGCTGTGTACCATTCCGAATATATAGGGGTGTGTTAGGTTTATTCGATGATGATTATAAAGTTAATGTATTTGCATATGGAACATTGGAGAAATGAGATGCTTCACTCTGTTTACTGCAAGCCGTCGTGCAACGGCGGTAGAAAATTGCTGATGTTTGTGCATGGCTAATCACAGTTATCAGGAGACCACTCTATTCTGTGATTCAATCAGAGGAGCATTTTGTCCTATGACCTGATCAATTGCCTTGTCAGAAGAACACTATTTTGTAACCCACCCCAACTGTTATGATCTGCTAATAAAAAGGCTTCTGCAGAGGAAGTCCATCAGAGAGTAGATGTAGCTGAATGTAACTCTCTCCTTCTGCAGAAGCCGTTAAAAAATCCCTCTTCTGTGTAGACTAAGTTTCTCTTTTATGAACCTACATTTTTTAACCTAACAGGGTGTTTTGATCCTTCCAGTGTCTTAATATAACTCGCCTTGCCTTGGTAATGGCTATTTCTAACCATTTTGTTTTTTTGTTCCTATTTTGACCTCATAATCTAAGAAGTTAAGAAGTCCTAATGTAGGTGTCAAAAATAAATTGGAGTTAAGGGTGCTGTTGATTTTTCCCATAACCGCCTGCCAATAAGAAATCAAGTTCGGACACGTGAGGAACAGATGAAGCATGTCTCCCTAACTTTGTTTACATCGCCAGCAAATATCCGAGTTACTTATTTTAGCTCTAAAGAGTTTAACTGGTGTCCAATATAAACGATTCAGAATTTTGAACTGTATCAGTTTGGAGCGTGCATCCCTCATGGGCTTTAACATTTGTTTGACTATTGCACTCCACTGTTCCTCTGGGAACTTTTTGTTTAGTTCTGATTCCCAAACCTTTTTAAATCCTTTATTAATGTTGCAAGTCTTTCTAATCAAGTAGTTATAAATATGACTTACTCGTCTTGGAGAGTATTTTATTTATTTATTTATTAAACATAGTGTGTATTGGTGATTCCATGGGTATGGTTACCCCGGGATTCTTTAATTTCATGAGGCAGTCCCTTATTTGTAAAAACTTCCAGAAATCTGTTTGAGTTAGGTTGTATAATTCTTGAAATTGTGGAAATGATAGTAAGGTGCCATTTTGGAAGAAGCAGTTTATACTGTTAATCCCTTTTGTATGCCAGTTCCTCCAAAAGATATTTTTTACCTTCTATTTTTATTTTTGGGTTGTTTCACACTGAGGCTGTTTCTTGATTGAATGGAAAGATATCTGCTTTTTTTGTGTAAGTGCTGCCAAATGTTTTTAGTGTGACTAAAATCGGATTTAACTCCATGATTTTGATGTTGGGATAGATAATCAAAAGCATTAAATGGAGCGTTTACTTCACCTTCTAAGTTCACCCAGGTCGGACTGTCTTGGTTGTTTAACATAAGTGATGTTATTTGTGCACTTGTAAAGGCTTCTTGGTAGAGTTGGAAATTGGCTAGTCGTAATCCTCCATGTTCTATTTTAGTTTGGAATTTTAGGACATTTTAGGTTTTTTCCCCTCCCAAATAAATTTGTTTATCATTTTGTCCAGGGTCTTAAATATAGGGTGTGGGATTTTGAGAGGTAAAAGGTTGAATAGGTAATTTAATTTTGGAGTAATAATCATTTTAATGGCCTGGACTCTACCCCACAGCGATATTTGTAGCTTGTCCCACCCCTTTAAAGTCAAGCTTATTTTATTTATCACAGGTTCAAAGTTGTCCAAAATAATGTCTTCAAGGCCCGGGTTCAGCAGAATTCCTAAGTATTTTAGGTGTTTTGGTACCCACTGACATTTCTACTTTTGTATATGGCTTTTATAACATAGTTTTGATAAGGGCATGGCCTCGCATTTAGACCAGTTAATCTTGTAGCCGGATAATTCAGAGAAGTTATTTATCAAGTTCAGTAGAGGAGGTATTGATTCCTCAGGGTTTGACAGTAGGAGGAGTACATCATCCGCAAAAATCAGCATTTTGTTGTCCATTCCGCCCATTGTTATACCTTTTATCATTTTGATTTGTCTGATAGCTTGGGCCAAAGGTTCGAGTGCAATAATAAAGAGCAGCGGTGACAATGGGTCTCCCTGTTTAGTCCCGGGTTTGATTAAGAATTGAGATGATCTTGATCCATTGGTCGTTACAGTTGCTTTTGAACCTGAGTATATCATTTGGATTATTTCTAGAAACGAGTGCTGAAACCTAAATTTTCCAAGGGTATATTATAGATAGTTCCAGTTAACCCTTTCGAAGGCTTTTTCCGCATCGAGTGACAGGGCCGCTACAGGAAAATGTAATTGTTGGGCCTTCGAATGACCGGGATTAATGATTTCTTCATTGATAAGGAAAGTTGATGTGATTCAATAGCTGAGTTAAATGTTCTTAGTATTTCTGTGCTCAGTTCAGGTGTAAATTTTTTATAAAACTAGTTAGGGATGCCGTCCAGGCCTGGGGTTTTCCCATTGGGTGAGACTTTAATGTTTTTAACGAGTTCTTCCATGGTTATAGGTCTTACTAGTTGTGTGGCACTTTCTTTGGGCAATTTTTTAAGGTTTAGCCCTCCAAAAAACTCTTTTGCTGAATTTAGATTAAATTGTCCTTCTTGAGAATACAGTTGCTTATAGAAATCTTCGAATACTTTGTTAATTTCTTTCTGACTAGTAACTACACTGCCAGCCCCGTTCTTTATCGCACCAATTTGACATGCTGCTTGTTTGGCCTTTAGTTGACCGGCTAGTAATTTATCGGCTTTATCGCCTGATTCATACAATCTCTGTTTGATCCTGAAAAGAGAGTATTCTACTGTTTTGAAAATATTGTATTTAGCTCTGACTAATTTATCAAAGATTGACGGGTTAAGATTTTCTGAATATCCCCTCTCCAGTTTCTTTATCTTGTTTTCATATAGATTTATATTTTATTTATATTTTTGTTTTTTGATCCGAGAGGAATGTTGTATCAGTATTCCAATTAATGTAAGCTTTGAATCCATCCCAGATTGAGTTTTGGTCTGCAGTATTGTTGTTATTTGTAAAGTATTCAGTAATTAGTTCTCTGTGTTTTTTGCATAGGTCAGCATCATTTAACAAACTGGTATTCATCCTCAATCCCCTATCCCTAGGACTAGGTAAATGGGGGCATGATCGGTTAGTGCTATTGGACCAATATTGGACCAATATTGCAGTTCCCAACGCTTTCAATGAGAGAGTGTGAAATCAGAAAATAGTCTTTCTGGCTATAAACAGAGTGCCTACTTGAGAAGAAGGTATAGTCTCGCACTGAGGGGTTTAGGAGTCTCCTAACATCTGATAAACCAGCATGTTTGCACAGAGCTTTAATTGCTTCCTGGGTTTTGCTGGTTTTAGGAATTGATTTCCCAGATCTATCCAAAACCACGTCTAAGACTTGATTGAAGTCTCCTGCTAAAATAGTTGGAAAGTCTCCAAAATCCATAAAAATCTTCCTTAGCTGTAAAAAAAAATCTGGGTCTTCTATATTAGGAGCATATATATTGGCTATAATAACGTTTTGTCCTGAAATATTGACTGGTAGAACAATTAATCGACCTTTTTTGTCCTTATATTCTTTCTCTACGTGGATTGAGAGATGTGTAGAAAATAGAATGGACACGCCCGTTTTTTTCTGTTTGAAAGTGTTATGGTAAGCGAGCCCCACCCACCTGTGTTTAATTCTGTGAACATCTTTCTCTAACAAGTGCGTTTCTTGTAGCATCATCACATCTACTTTTTTTCTGTTTTAGATATTTAAGTACTTTGTTTCGTTTAGTGTAGGAGCCCAGACCATTAACATTCCAGGAGGATAGTTTAATTATGGTCCCCGTATTTTTTTTGTTCCTTTGTCAATAATAATGTTAAAACCATCATTATATCTTGAGATGCAGCAGTTGTGTGTTTACATATAAAAAAGAAAAAAACAGAAAGCGACTGGCTGAGATGGAGGGCCCCAAAAACGGAAATTAAAATTGAACACGAACAGAAATATATTTTGTAAAATAATCTGGCCTTATTCCTTATGACGAGCATGGAGGTCTTCAGAGTGAGCTTCTCAGCCAATAATATATAGAAATATGTATCAGAAACTTTCGCCAGAACTTGTTAGCTCAAGTGTCTAAAGCAAGCAGAAAACTGGCAAAAAAAAGGGACAATTTTCTGTCAGCAAACCCTGTTAATTAACATAAATCTGACCAGTCTAACAAAGTCCAGTTTTCGCTTGTATGGAATGAAAAACATTTTAGTCTTAATAAATTGGAGATTATGATTAGTGTTCTCAAAGAGGAGATAACACCGCTGATCATCACAGTGTGGTCGCTCTTTCACCTTCCTCCGGGGGTTGGTATTTGTCTATCATCTTCTTTGCTGCAGCAGGGTCTTCAAAACGGAGGCGTTCCTTACCGAGGGAGATCCAAAACACCGAGGGGTACTGCATGGTGTATCTCAGACCCTTTGCTCTGCACATATGTCTGACCTCGTAGAATTATATAGAAAATAGAAAATATTCCTTTTTTCTTGTACTTCCCTCGTGAAGTCAGGAAAAAATTCTGTTTCAATGATGATTTGATCTGTGTCCTGGTCTTGTGGAAGTAGGGATCGTAGAACCTCCATGACACACTCCAGTACGTTATTCCCCTTTTCCGCGAGCTCCGGAACACCCTTGATCCTTAGATTATTTCTTCTGCTGTAGTTTTCTTGGTATTGAATCCGGCCTTCCAGCTGTGCAACTTTAGACTTCAGCTCAGCCGTGCTCGCAGTGAGCACCGCATTCTCATCTTCGAGTTGCGATACTCTGTTCCCGGCTTCCCCAATCCTGCCGCTGAGGCCGGCCACATCCGAGTTCAGAGAGTCCAGACAGTCTTTAATAGTAGTCACGTCTGCCCTGACTGGTTGTATTTTGTCTTGAAGATCTCGGTTGATAATGTGAATCTCATTTATGATCAGCGAGTTTGTCTCTATGTCGGAGGGCGTCTCCATGTTAGAATTAGCGTTAGCCTCGTTAGCCTGTGAGCTCGACAGCATCATTTGGTCAATTTTAGTGCCGTTGTGCTCTTTAGCTTCAAGTTTTTCCCTCTATTCATCTGTGCAGCCTAGTTTATGCTGATCTCACACAGGTTAAGCCTTCTGATGGAAAGTAAAAACGTGGGACGGCCGAAGTCAGCTCTAGCTCTTCAGCATGCATTCTCTCCTCGCCGCATCGTCACCAGAAGTCTCCCTTTTAAAAACTTTTGAATCAAACCCAGCAGAGAGAAATTCAGTGTGATGACCGAGGTCTTTCTGTTCCTCCTCTAAATAAGCCACCAGGGGTACCTTTAAAAATGATATATTTTTTTTATTTTGACAGAAAACCCAACCTGACTTTAAGACAAATTGCACATTTGATCTTAATTTGGTTCTGTCTCTTTTTTTTTATCTCTGGTCTCTCTGAAGATTATTGAGCAGAAGAAGAAAGCCTCCATCCCAGTGAGCCCCGGAGAATTTGTTATTTTAAACTCTCCCTCACTGCAAAAACCATCTAAAAATGAGTAAATATTTCTTACATTAAGTGCATTTTCCCTAATTTAAGCAGGTCAATAAGATGATTTGCTGATTGAGTGAGGGTTTTTTTTCTCTTAAAATAAAATTAGATAACATGCACTTGAAATAAGGTAATTCAATTCTTTTTTATTATCTTAAATCTGGATTGGCTTGTTCCATCTGCAATTTCAAGAAAAAAGTGCATTTATCTTAAGAAAAAATGACATATTTAGAGTTCAATTTTTTTAAGTGCTCTTCACTCCTTCGAGATGCATATTTGATCTTTACGAAGAAGCTTGACGCCTGTTTAAAGATTCAGAGCCTGCTCAACAACAAGACCTCAGCTCTAAGCTCTTTTTGCACATGAGATCTTAAAGTATTTGCACCAAAATCAAGCTTTGATTCCCAATAAATATCAGGTACATTTCAGAACTATGGTTTAGTATTTTGTTCACTGAGCTGGCTTCCTCCCACAGTCCAAAAACATGACTGTTAAAGGAATAGTACATCCAAAACATGATTAGCCTTCATTTTCTACTCACCCCCATGCTGAACAACACTCTGGAGTACTTTTTTGATATCTCAAATGCATCTGGAGATCTGGGAGGCTTCTTGCTGTCTGCTGACATTCAAATAATGGAGGTCTATGGCGCCCGAGGCAGAAAGGTCCATAAAAGTCCACAAAAACGCGTAAATATTCCTCCATACTGCTCGTCCAATGTATTCCAAGTGTCCTGAGTGGGTAGCGTCCATAATTTACTCGAAACGAAGTCATTTAGAATGTTTTTAGAGCATAAACAGTAGTGTATAGGATTTCCTAAAAGCGCGTTCACTGCAAAAAAATGAAATCTAGATGAGTAATTTTTTCTTAAAATAAGTACATTTTTCTTGAATTGAGGAGGAAAAAGAGACATTTTGCCAATGGAACAAGATAATTTACACTTAAAATAAGAAAACACAACTACATTGTCTTATTTTAAGTGCGTATTATCTACTTATCTTATTTTAAGAGTAAAAATTCTCATTCCATTGGCAAATTATCTCATTTACCTTCTCAAATTAAGGATAAATACACTTAATTTAAGACATTTTTTACTTATTTCTAGATCGTTTTTGCAGTGTTCACGACTCTACGGAAACCGCGGCAGGCCAAACCAGATGAAAGTGCGCATTCAGCGTCTGCTCTTGATAATGCAAGCGTAGAAGAAGAAATGTGCTGTTTACCTGTGCAAAGAAAGAAACAACGAAAGGACTTCAGTGTTGAGGAAGAGCATGAGTTCTTTGCCGAGCTGAATGCGCACTTACATCTGGTTTGGTCTGCCGCGGTTTCCGTAGAGTCGAGTAGAAAATGAAGGCTAATCATGTTTTGGATGTACTATTCCTTTAAGGCAATTGGCTTTTCTAAATCCTCCTTAGGTGTGTGTGTGTGTGTGTGTGTGTGAATCGAACCGCGAATCGAACCCAGAACCTTCATGCTATGGGGTAGCAGCGCTACCTACTGTACTCCACTATTAAAAGTGTAAAAGTACAATTTTTAAAACTATGTAAAGTATAAAAGCAAAAGTACTGCAGAGAAAACTGTTAAGGAGAGAAGCTTAATGCTCTACCTAAATATACATATTTCTACAATTCTGGATGATGTAAACGGCTTATTCGAACTAAGCCATTATGATGATCTGATGATTAGTTTGGAAGTATTCACTCACCGGGCAGCAACAGTCAATGTGTCAGAGTACTACAGAGGAAAAGACAATGCAGGACTAAAGATTTGGGTGTTTAAATGTTGAATTGTACACTTCCTCTGAAGCATGATTTCCAGGTATTAAAAGGATATTTATGGTTGGTCACAGTTAACTTTGGATTATTGGGTTTTGGTTTCCTAACTCTAGCTTGCTTTCTAATACTTTTTTTATTTGAAAGGTTTTTTTACTTATTGCGGCCTTAATAACCAAAATAAAAGAGAAAAACAAAAAATTGTTTCTTGTTCACTGAGTGACGTTCAAGTGGGGAAAACCTGCAGTGTAACCCTGAAAAGAGGGAATCATATTTCCTCTTACACGTCAAAACGAAGGTTTTGTTTCTCCTCAAAGAAGTAGTCCAGAACAAACTTCCTCACAAAGTCTGGATTCAGCGTGTTTTCAATCACTTCAGTCCGACCGAACTGCAAGAGAGATCAGAGAAGAGAAAAAAATCTATAAAATACTGATCAGTTTCACTGTTGTAACAATGATGTTACACAATTAACTAAATAATTCTTCCCTGTGGAAAAATAACCAGTTTTGAAAGAAAATAATTTCATTCTCTGACTTATGGAAAAGAGCCTTTTATCTTTTTGTATCTGTTTGACGTCCGTCTTTTCCATTTTGAGCTGGAGATGTTAGAAAATCGGACTCAGTCATTGTGTGGGTTACATGCTGACACAGAAATATAAAATAGGGGGGATCATTAGAATACTTATTCTGAGAGACAGTTTAAGATTCATAAATTTAATAACTGACCAAAATTAGATATTAATGAATATGACTTCTTATAAAATAATAAATGTTCTTCAAAATCAGTCACTTGTGGCATACCACAGGGTTTAAATGCTCAGCCAAGTTGCTTCCCACTGTTCTGTTGATGCTACTCAGCTATATTTGTCCATAAATACTGATAAATCTACATTTAAAAATTACAGGCATGTTGTTAAGGCATAAAATCTGGGTATAGCGAGCAGGTTCTTAGCTTGCAATGCATACGGCCAAACGTTGGACGGCCCCTACTACAGAGATGACTAAAAATTATGTCATGTTTAAAAGGGTTCTAGGGGAGGAAGTGGCTGGGTGAATTATTTAGGGGCGGTGCGGGGGCTCTGGTTGAGTAGCCTGTGCAGGGCGAGTGGGCCCCGATCCCAGGGGGGCTTTTGCTGGGGGTGGTCTGGTCCGGGTGCGGGGCCAGGCCCGAAACAGGAACGAGAGATGGGTTAGTGTAGCGGTGTCACCGTTCCACTCCCCCCTATCCGGATTTTAGGTTCACTTATTGGGTCAACCGATAATCCCGGGACCAACCACCGGTGCCGCCGCGCCCTTGGTGCTGGGATTGTTGGATGTGAGTGTTATGTGCGAATGTGCATCCCCGTTTTTTTTGTTTTTTTTCTTCTCATCTTTACAGAGACTGTGTGGTGTGAGTGGGGGCACTGGGGTGGGAAGGCGTGATTGAGACTGTGTTTTTTTTTTTCAGGTTGGGGTCTGAACTTCTCCCTCTCCCAAGCACATCTCAAGTCTCCGCCAAGTGAGGAGCCCATTCCCCCATCCTGCTCTCCCTCCGCTGGCTGGCGCCTGGGCTTGCTGGTGCACTGGTAGAGCTCAGGGTTTGGGGGTGGATGCCCGGGTGGCTACTGGTCCAATCCTGGCGGATTCTCTGAGGGGCCCGGCCGATGTTTAAAAAATAAACTTTTTAAACATCTTAAACTTTTTAAATATCTAGAATAAACATCCTGAATGTCTAGATATGAATTACAGGTCTCCATATTCCTATTGTCACTGGTCCCAAGTTATATTTTGATCAGAAAGAAATGTATTTCAGATGTCATAAATACATATTCAATCAAGTTAACAAATGTCACAAAGATCACTTAAAATGTGGAAACATTAATATAAAGTATGTCAAATTTATTGTCAAATTATTTTTTTTTGTTTTTACTTTCTAAAATTCCGTTTAAGCTGCAAAAATGTCATTTAGAAAATCTGCTATTACAGTTCAGTCTAGGAATGTGATTTTGGCCATTTGAGTGAATGAGTCGATGCAATCAACTGGTTTTCCTTAGATAGAAAACTTGATGATCTGGTTGAACTGTAAAGTGCCTTGAGATGACTTGTGTTGTGAATTGGCGCTATATAAATAAACTGAATTGAATTGAACTGTTGCTCGTTGCTGCAGTGTAATTCTATTGTTGTGGGAAAAAGGCAGGGGTAGGTAGCAACATTTTGACCCTAAGCATCACTGAAGTCCTGCAGACAATGGCAAACAGTTGCTACACCAACGTCGAAGAGGTGACTCACTGTCATACTTATGCTGTTTGTGGCCAATGTCCACAATGCAACAGCCACACGTTTATCCACAGGTAAACACAGTGATGTCCATGGTTATGAGGACAAAAAATATATAACTTTAACTTTGTGACAAAGGTTATTTACTCTTACTGTTTTCTAAAATTCATCATATAACTACTGGACTAATTAAGAAGATTGTGTTGCTGCATTTATTAACTTTAATATGTTTTTTATGATAATTATTAGTTTAATACCAAGAAGTGATTTTGGTTGATAATTTGAACCTTTTTCTATCAATTCTTGCTTTTTGTGGTGTACAAATAATTATCTCCTGGAATATTTGTCAGAATTCTAAATATTTTGCTCCGGCCTTGAAGGGTGCGGTCTTGTTCCGAAAAGAACTGGTCTGAATTACATTCCTGAAGTTTATTTTCTCTTTATTTGATCATGCAAGTTAAATCAAATACCAATGCAATGAGTATTTTGACTTCTTAAAAAGATATAGTAATGTATACACTGTGCTTAAAGGAGAAGTCCGCTCATATTCAGAATTCAAACTTCTGAAAGTTCTTTAAATCTGAAATGATTCCATCCTGTTCAATAAATGATCAGTGTTTTTAATTCCGAGTCATTTTCATGTGAATGTGCTTTACTGGAGGCATCCATGTTTGTCAAAGAACACTACTGCCACCTACTGGTTAGTGACGTCACGGTGCGGTATCGGCTGTTTGTCACAACGCGCTATTATCCAAGTCATCTTGAAAACATTCTTCTTCCAAATGTTGGCTACATATTACGGGTTTTTTCTCTGGCCAGAAGTTCGATGGCAAATCCTCCCTCTTCAAGTTGGCGATCCAACGACCAACCCGTCCGTGGAGGATCAGGAATCAGAAAGGTGGAATAACTCTTTTTTTCACTTTTACCCGATGTATTCCAGCATCCAGCTGCCATGCACGTGGGCATTGTCAGTTTCACTATAGCTCTGGTGAATTAAATTTTTTACTGATTAACGCTAAATTAATTAAATCACTGCAAATGTATTAGTTTTTTTCCTTTTAAATAACTGATTAGTTGGGGTCTGTTTTTATTTATTAAGAAGAAAATCTTTATCCACTGGATTAAGAAAGTTTGCTTTTTGCCATGCAGCTAAATCTCAAGACAGCACAATCATTACATCTGATTGAAAGATTCAAAGGAAAGTTAACTTACCTCTCTCCACTCCTTAGTACCAAGAGCTTGAACGTACAATATGACCACTGAAAAGAGAGAGAGAAAAACTGCATTATTTTTTTAGCTTATTTTATGATATTAAAATGTTCTTGTAGAAAATCCTTGCAAATCTTACACTGAAGGAATTGATGTTTGCAAGAGGTCTTACAACAAAAAGAGCGCTATCCTCATTTCTTATTTATCTTTTAAAAAAAAAACATAACCTCATTTTAGATTAGTCATTTTGATCAAATGTATGCAAAATATGATTTATATAAAATATAAATTTTGTCATGATTCTTTCTAAGGCTCGGACCCACATGCAATGAAGCCAAACAGAGAGACACAATATGAAAGTTCAACGGGTTTTATTGAGGTGTAAATAGAGTTCGGTGCAGAATTCCTCCGAACTCTGCTCAGCCGGAAACTGGAAGACGAGGGGAAGACAGACTGTTAGGTTCAGGCTCAGTGGTAAATTGGAGTTGTCAATTTTGTAGGAGAGGATTTGTTGCCACTCACGTTTCCAGAGAAGAAGAGACACGTAGACTCCAGTCTGTGTGTTGGTCTTCCAGAGTTTGTCTGATTCGGTGGAGGGCGGAACAGGGTTTACCCAGAACTCGGACGGTGAGGAATGATGCAGACGCTGGTTGCAACTCAGTTTTCCTGTGGTACTTGAACGGTCGTGGTGAAGATGATTTCCTTACACAGAGAGTGATCTCAGCGTGCTCAAAGGTGGCTGGATCCAGACCTCCTGTTTGGAATCCGTCGCTCAGTGTAAGACTCAGCTGATCCCACTTGGGAGAAGGCGGTCCGAAAAGGTCCAGTTTGCAGGAAGGCTTCCTGCCGAAAGGCAAAGAACAAACAGTGTTGAGTCTCAGGGAGAAACAAGCGCTCAGTAAAACTCAATGTGATCTCAGCTTGGCTAGAGGACAAAACTCAAAATGCAAAAACTCAGATTAGACTCAGAATAAAACAAGGCTTGACTAGAGTACCCCAAACTGGCAAACATTCTGGCGTCGAAGTAGTGGCAACCAGCAGCTTAAGAGCAGTCCGGTGATGAGGCAATCACTTGCAGGTGCGTGAGGGGGCGAACTGGAGCCAGGCGCCTCCTGGTGGTGGAAGGGAGAACACAAAAGACAAGACAAACAGACAAACACAAAAACTGGGATCCTGACAAATTTGAGATCAGTTTTATGATCCAGACACCCTAAAAAATCTTATGTTTGTTTCTAACATTTGAACATATATAATAGTGAAAGTTTATATTTTCATTGTTAGCCTACAAGGAAAACTGGAAATAGGGCCTGTAAGTATTTTCATAAATCAAAGTTAAAGAATTGATAACACTCATTTAATGCTATTTAGAAATATTTCTTTTGAGGACCTAAATTTTATGTCAGAATAAAAATGGTTAAAAGCAGACAGGAGCATTGAATTAGCTGGATATAACGAGAGCCTCGTTACTCAGTTAATTAAAGAGGTTTACTCTGTTTAAGCTCAAATATTTTCGGCCTGATCTTCAGGGAGTTACAAACAGGTGCAAATGTGTTTGTACACACAGAACGGTGAGGGTGGAAAGTGATTTGCATTTGCTACTTTTTTTTCCTTTGTGCATTTATCATTATGCAGATCGTATTTTATTGACTGAACCCCAAAAAAACATGTGTGGAGGATATGCAGATGTAAGCATTTCCCATGTGCAAATTTGAAATTTTAAAAATTTGAAATAACTGCCTGAACTGGGTTACTTAAGGTGGCTGCATGTTGGATTGGCTCTGCTAGCATGACTGATATTCTTTTTCAGGAGAACTTTAGTTCCTCCGTTTGTGGATCAGTTTTTAATTTCTTTAGTTTTTGCCTCTAGTGTTAAACGCTGTGAAACTGGAAATATTGTTACTGATATTTTTTTCAATTTTTTGGACACGTTATGATATGTAATCATAACAACCACATGAAGTTGAATTTTATACCTGGAAGCAACTCACTAACATTTCAAAACTGAAGTAATAATTCAACTACTTAAAGTACCAGCCACGTTGAAAAGAAGGTGCAGGAGATGCAGAGCAGGAGCAAGGAGAGGAGAGAGGAACAGGAAATTTAAACCATCTCTTCCATCTTCATGGGCAAAATTAGATTGTTAGGAAAAAAAGAAGAACTCCAAGCCCTAGGAAGGACCCATCCAGAATACCAGCAATGACCCTTTATGGGTTTTTACCGAAAGGTGGCTGCAGGATCACATCTCAGACTCCAGCGTCTCTCTGCCAGGTTTTTTGACCAAATGAGCAGAGATATAAAGAAGACAGGGAAACTCAATGGATGTGTGTTGACAGTTCTTGTCAGTTTGTGTCATGCAGGACACGTTACTGTGAAAATGTGTAAAATATTGAACTGTTGGCACTTGCTTTTCATCTATATTATTTGCCCAGAGAGCTTGCTTCTTTTGGAGCTGGAGTTGAAGATGCCATCATGCACCTGCTTCAGCAAACCCACTGTCATTTGGAAAAGCAGACAGACACTGCAAATCTATGAAAGGATCTTTGTCACCAAATCCAGAGGACTCCGGTGGAGGCATCAATTCCCTGGATCAAAGGCTACCTGACAAACAGACCACAGTTTGTTCTCACTGACTGAAAAACCCGTTTAAACCCAGGAACAATCGGTTTTTAGGGGTAGTGGGAATGGCTCACTGACCTATGTCGGCCCATATCAAATGACTCAGCATGGGACTCGGGTTAAAATCAAACATCTCCGGTCTGATCGCCTTACAGTAGGAACATCATACCCAGGTTGACCCTCTAATTACGTGATACTATTGAGCACAGTGGTTGGATGTCAACAGACAACGCAAGTCCCTTCTGATCTAACAAACCAAAACAGCTCTGCTTACATTGGATAAATAAAGCACACTGACTACACACTGGCTTCCTTCCATGTTGCTCTCCATTGTTTACTTTCCTGATTTCTGTCACGCTGGTGTTATCATCAATGCTAACCCACCGAGATGGTGTTAACAGACACGCAGCAGTAAGGGGGCAGAGGCCACGCAGCTGCCAATGAGAGGTTAGACCAACTTTTTATGGCAGTGGGAAAGGAATCAAATGCCGACTGTTAGCGGGTAGTACCCTAAGTGAGCCTGAAAGCATTTAAGTTTAAGAAACTTATTCAACTGTTGCCATCTTCTTTAGGCTCTTTGAATGTGATTCTGACAAAATAAATGCATGGAAACATTTTTACTGTAACCTCTAACAGGCAACAACAGCAGGAGCTAAATCTATGAATCTGACTGTACATTGTATGATATTTTCAACCATTGTACTCAGCCACAGCTCAAAATGTATAACGCAACCCGCAGAGTTTAAAAGTTCCCAACTCATGATGTTCTTCTACTGTATGGCCCAACGCTCTGATGTGATCTACCTGCTCACACTTCCCATCCAGAAACCACAAGCTTGACTCAGCACCGAGAGATGGCGCTCGTCGGACTCGTCAATCTGGAAGAGGAAGAGGAATTTCCTTGTTTTCACATGTGCAGTGAGGGAAATTCTTGTAAAATCGTAGACGCTTGTAATAGTTTCAGCAGCAGGATTTGCTCACCAAAACCTCACAATGGCCGACTGAATTTCAAAAATGTTTGATTTTCTCTTAAACCTTTCAATTCCTGATCGGGAGGTGGTCGTAAGAAGCTAATAATTGCTCGTTACATGACGCAGGACGCACAATAAGGCTGAAACTCAGCCTCATCAAAACAACTATGACATGACTTAAGAATTGTCCCAAAAAGGGCAAAAACTCCTCCTGGGTACACCTGGCCTTAGCAGTAGCAGAGCGTGTGTGTGTCAGAGCAGAAGGTATGAGGTCCATGAATTTGTGCAAGAGCAGAAGCTTAAGCAGAACAGCATGAGAGAGGCTGAAGTTCCCTTTCAAACCAGATTGTTGAACGAGAATGTGCAAATAGTAAAGTAACAGCAACAAGCACTTTGACTGAAGCAGAGAGCTGGTTCCTTCAGTCAGACACACCTCCAAATGTCCAGCAAACAAGCATATTGCAGTGTTGGCCTGAAAAGAAAGCGTTTCTCCAGATGTTAACGCTTAGGGCTAAAGCAATTAAAGTGTTCTAGTTTAAAAGAAGAGTGATTGGTAATTATATATTTAAAAAACCTTGGAATAATGGGTTAAAAATATGAAATGTTCTTAATCTTTCTACTGCCAGCTTGAGGTCAGACAAGGATCAAAACATTGATTCATCCAGTGAGACACCAGATTGAGGGTTACCCTGATCACCATCACAAAGCAGGTCCTGATGAGAGAAGGACAAGGGTTTGTTCCTCCGTTTTCTCTTTCCTTTTCCTTGGTGAGCTTAAGTGGAAGCTAATTTAAAGGAGATCTCTGTGTTTCAGCCTTGAAGCTTTCTCTCTCCAGTTCTTTTCCTCAGAAGAGATCACTCTGGACAAACTCTTTAAATAACACTTCATAATGTTTATGTATTAAATAACCAGGAGACATGACAGCAGAACAGAAAAATATAATCTTACTCAGATTAGAGAAGTTGCTTAGTTACAGAAGGCAGCCCCACATCACCAGGCTCACATCTCTTGAAGTTGCCCCGAATCACAGTTAAAGAAGCATTTAATACAACTCCAGTCTACCACATCATCACATCATTACATCATCATATCATAGACGTTTGCAGATAAGGAGATATCCATGGCTCCAGCTTCATCAAAATATTACAGTGTCCCAGTTAAAACACAGAGAACTCATTGTTTACAATCATCCACTCTGGCTGTGACCCCATTTCATTCCCAAATCTCTGTTATGTACATAATGAAGATGATAACTGTGTATCCTGACAGAAGAACCGTCCTAATTAGATAAACTGGATGGGAAAACATTGGTTTTTGTTAGAAATATTTTATTTATACTCCGTTTGTGTTTCATGGGTTGTGTACTAATGAACTATTATGATGTATAATGTGTAAATCATCGTTTATTAACTCTTGCTAAAGATCGTTCCAGATAAAGGTCATGCAACGGTCGGGTTGTGAAAGAGGCCTGAACATGTGTTCTTGGAACAATTCAATTCTAAAACAACCACATGCTTTGTTTTAACATATGTGCTGAGGTTTAAAGTAAGATCATTTTGTTTCCCTTTCCCTTTAGTTAAACCTCAGCTTGTGTAATTAGGGACATCCCCTGACTTCAATAAATAGCGAGGAGAAAGCTGAAGAACGGCAGAGTGGGTTGGAGATTTGTAAGCTCCGCAGTCTCTTCCTACTCTCCTCGCGAGTAAAACTAAATTAATTGTGTCTGTGCCTTCTTTCTTTCCCTGTATGTATGTATGATGTTTTAGGTGCTTAGACCTGACAGTTTTTATATGCAACAGGCAAGTATTATTAGGGTTTACCGGGAAAAAAACAAACAAAGAACAGACGCCAGAAGTCCCCTACATTAAGCAGTGAGTCAGTAAAGAGAGACATCATCGGAGAAACTGCAGACAGGTTTGCTGGTAAAGATTGTTATCAAGGTCATTGTCATTCCAAAAAAGTTAAAAAAAAACGAACCACTGACTCCCCCTTTTCAGAGGCATAGGTCAGTATCGACTCCCCAATGCTAGGGGACGGACCTGTTCTTCCATTTCAATTTGCATGTTTTTTAATCTAAAACAAGGCTTTGTTGGTCCACTCTATAAAGCCTGGAACTCAACGCTATTCAGGCATTTTGAATTGAAAAAGCTTCCTTGATGGGAACCGAAACATCTTCAAACTTGGAAAACAAAGTCCATTGGATTATTTTTTTAAAGTTTTTTGGAATGCAGGTTTCTACAATAACCTTTAACTTACCTTTTTTTTTTTTTTCAAATTATAAGCATTACTGAAATGCCAAGGTATTTGTGTCATGAAGCATACAGATGGACCCAGTATTTAGGCGAGACAGACAGTGGGAAGTTTCAAAACGTTTCGCCCTTTATAGGGCAAGTTACTATTTTTGATCACTTGCAAAGGTCTAGAAGCACAATATCTATATCCAGCCATTCAGCAAAGATACTGCTACATGGCTGTACATCTTATTTTGGCATTTGACCAATGAGATGAGACCTTGAATGATATACAGTATTAACTACTGTAAATTAAGTTTAAAAACAAAGTTAACAAGTCAAGAAGCTGATTGAAAAGTTAAAAAGTACAGTTAATAAGCCTAGTTAACAATTTTTTTGTTATTATTTTTTTTGTTATTTCTCTTAATATATTCGGGCAATGTAACGTTTCTTGTTATTACATTGACGTAGATTTTTGCCATCAAAATATCCATATTTTTTGAATGTTACAAAGGTAATAAGTTATTTTCCTGGATTCCAATTACACTATTGGCTGTGCCCTATAAAGGGCTAATGACAAAATAAAACAGACAGAACAAAAATGGAACACGGGCTGCTGTGGATCAGCAACCCTGCAGCGAGAGCGGGGGGAAGGGGGAGCATCGCCCATCATTGGCACTTTGGTTTAACAGTTCAGTTCATCCTCTCTTGAAAAGCGGGATCCACCGATGCAGTGCCAACGAGATCCAGCGCTGAGCCATCCAGAGTGTCCCTGATCCAGCAACACCAGTGAGCAGGCAGGAGATCGATTCAGGTCGGGAAAACATTTCAGAACCCGATGGTTCTGAGATCCAGGAGTCCGTAGCCAGGTCAGCGGGTCCGATCCAAAAAGGAACAGACAGATCCAGGGCTCTAGGAATCGAGAGCTTTCAGGCAGGTTCAGACTACCATGAGTCCAGCAGCGAGCTTAACTCATGGTCCAGGAACAGAGACAAGACATGGAACCAGGATAAATGCGGAACTTTAAACTCGTCTCCACCTAGGAGCCAGGATCACATGAGTTAAGACTGGCTTTCCCCTCACTCCCAGCCAAAACCGAAAGGGCTCCGCATAGAAGAGCCGGTACACGACCAGGAGACATGAAACAAACACTAAAACCCTCTCTACATCCTGGTCCCCGAGAGCAGGGACATGAACCATGGACTTAACTAAAACTGAAACAAAATAAACAAACATGAATAACTGACACAATAACTATGAATTATGATTTGCACCTTTAGCTTGGCGGAACCGTATATGAAGCCGTGAGAGCAGGTGGATAAGATGAAAGATAACAAGAGAGCGGGGAGGGTACGGCAGGTGAATGAAGTGAGAAATTAGATTAGCTACCGGAGCTGCGATCATGAAAATTTGGTATTATTTTAAAGGTTGTATATGAGACAGTAGTTCCGTTTACATTGCCTAGATGCCTGGATGCCTAGATGCCAGCGGCAGCTATAATTTTTAATCCAAAATACAGCCTGCCCCTCCACCACCACCACATCCCACTTCTCCTCTCTCTTTATCCAACTCTATATTCATCCTCTGTGTCAAAGGAGTACTAGCAGACAGTTATGGAGGAATTATGTTTCTACTTCAGTGGGTGAGGCAACCAGTCATGCACATTGACCCAGTACCAGCTGGAACCAGTAGGTCCCTGCTCTCTCTGCTGAGGAGAGAGGAGAAGGAAGAAAGAAGGTCAAACTAAATTAATAAAACTGAAGTGTAGAAACAGGCAGGGGAGTTTCTTAATGGAAGACTGAGATCCTTTTGGAAGCAAAGGAGACAATCAAAGCATACTTATGGCTCCTATTAACTCTGGAGACTTTCTTTTTGCTTCCTGTAAGCCATTTTTTCCATTTTAACCCATTAATACCAGCCAAGCATTGTCACTCTCCCAGTCGCTTTTGTGCTGCTCTGATGAATCGACTTGAATGTGCACTATTTAAAATAAAGGAAATAAAAGGATGCATACGCTCGCTCATAATTAGTGTTTTATTGATGCAACCTTTCAGATTCTTGTCTATTTAGAATAATAAGCGTAGTTTCGGCTAGAAATGAGAAATAAGTTCAGTTTAGTTCATTTTTTAAAATCAAGTTATCCACAATCTATGTCATCTTCCTCATCACTGTCTTGAGGCCATATCTACGCTGCTGTTAAAGTTATGGGGAGGTTTAACTCCCTGCCTTGTCTACATCCATACAGTAATTTATGATAAGCAATAGCTTGTCCATAAGCTGTAGACATGGACCAAAAGTCTGCAACTTCTGATGGACTAAAACAAAGCACAATATATGCTAGACTTTTTTTTTTTTTTTTGGATAACACAAATTCGTATTAATTTGAATTGAAGAGAATAGTCAAACCTGAAGTATTTAAATGTTGTTTAGAAATTAGCTATTAATCAAGATTTTAATTGCAGAACTAGATACATAAATGAGTGAACTATCCACTACAAGCATGCTTAGTGTGAGGGATTGCTGAAGAGTCAATGAGTCGATGCAATCAGCTGGTTTTCCTTAGATAGAAAACTTTGACTGGATGATCTGGTGAACTGGAAAGTGCCTTGAGACGACATGTGCTGTGAATTGGTGCTATAGAAATAAAATGAATTCAAACTGAATAATAGCAAAGAGGTTGATGACAACAACAAAAAACGTAGAGCTATGAGGGACTTTCAATGAGTGATGCATCTAACCCACTTCCAGTTCTGATCTGGCTTAAACTTTGCATGTACAATTATTTTATTGATGTAGATTAAGTGGTAAATTCAAGCTCTGAACTAATTGTTGTTTTCTGATTTTTGCTTGAACTGAGTCAAGTCAGAAACGGAGCCTGTTGAGTGTCGAGCAGTGACCCGGTTTTTCTATTTGAAAGGACGGACACCACTGGAGAGTAACTTATGGTGATGATGCCCCATCTTATGGCCTAGTAAAACACTTTACAACATGAGTCAGGGGAATTAGTTATTGATCGGCCCTCGTAGCTATGCTGCAAGCGGGAAACTCAGTATTCCATGTCATCACACCAGGCCTATGCCAGAACCATGTAAATAAATGTTTAAGTAAATAACTTCTGTATTTCACAAATACATTTAGCAAATTTATATTAGGGTTATCCACTCTTCCATCCAATTCTTTTGGTTCATGGCAAAAAGTTCTTTGATACACTGTTCCAACCAGCTGCTTTATGTGCTTTTATTAGACTTGTCATGATTTTATCTAAGGCTCGGACCCACATGCAGTGAAGCCAAACAGAGAGACACAAAGTAAAAGTTCGACGGGTTTTATTGAAATGATTTGAGTTCGGTGCAGAGTTTCTCCGAACTCTGCTCAGCCGGAAACTGGAAGATGAGGGGAAGACAGACTGTTAGATTCAGGCTCAGTGGTAAATATGATTCGCTGATCTTGAAGGAGAGGATTTGTTGCGACTCACGTTTCCAGAGAAGTGGAGAATCCTTGACACCAGTCTGTGTGTTGGTCTTCCAGAGTTTGTCTGATTTGGTTTAGGGCGGAACAGGGTTTACCCAGAACTCGGACGGTCAAGATTGATGCAGACGCTGGTTGCCACTCAGTTTTCCTGAGGTACTTGAATGGGTCGTAGTGAAGATGATTTCCTTACTTAGTGAGTGATCTCAACGATCTCAAAGGTGATCGTCTCCCTCCTGGGAGAAGGCGGTCCGTAAAGGTCCAGTTAGCAGGAAGGCTTCCTGCCGAAAAGGCAAAGACAAATCAAAGTTGAATTTCAGGAAGACAAGCACTCAGTCAAACTCAATGAGAACTCAGCTTAGCTTGAGTACATAAAACTCGCAATACAAAAACTCAGATTAGACTCAGTATAAACAAAGCTTGGCTTGAGTACCCCAAACCGGCAAACACTCTGGCGTCGAGGTACTGGCAACCAGCAGCTTAAGAGCAGTCCGGTGATGAGGTAACCGTCCGCAGGTGTGTGAGGAGGCGGACCGGAACCAGGTGCCTCCTGGGGGTGGAAGGGAGAACAACACAAAGACAAGACAAACAGACAAACACAAAAACTGGAGTCCTGACAACACTGATATTTGTATCATGATCTTGAGGTAAATCAAGATGCACAGAGAACAGAAGAATGATTTAGACGAAGGGAAGGTCCCTTCCAATAAATTATCTAAACCTTGGAGATGCTAATCAATGTGCTAATTATGTGTATGTCCAGACTGAGGGTGAGTCTGAGGTCCACTCCCAAACCTGCCCCTGAACACTAACCCTAAGCACCAACCCTCCGTTTCTGGTTCCCATGGAGGGTCCACCCCATTAAGGGCCGTCCCAAACCACTTATGCCCCATTTCCACTATTGCTCTGAAACCAATCTGTGCCGAGTGTGGAAAAAGTTTGGATCAGCTAACTGAACTAAGCTTGGTTCTTACGACCATTTTACACATCATGCTAGCACAGTTCCTTGCCTCCTATCGGTGGTCCACGATGCTACAGCTCTCAAGGCAGGAATTGCGCAAAGAAAAATGGTATTGCACATAGCATTCAGGAACTTATGTGCCTGGATAGAGTCCTCCACCCAAATTTTAATACGGCATCATCCCAGGTCGCACTGAGCTCTTTTGATGTCATTTGTTGTTAATAAACTGAGAAGAGGTTCGTGTTGTAAACAGGTGAAGAGATCTGTGGATTACAAAGCCGGACACGCCGGAAAACCTGCGAAATGAGTCAGCTGACCGTAAGTAGGAGATGACACAGGCTGCTCATGTGCTCTTTGTTATCAGAGAACTGAGCCAGAGATGAACCACGCTGAGCCCTACTGATGAACTACAACTAGATTTAGCGCGGTTTTGTTCTCTCTGGTATGGTCCAGTTCAGTTGCGCTCCATTTAAGCTCAACAGTCATCTGGATTACCATGCTCTGACGGCTCCCAGCACAATTTCAAAAGGCTAATGTAAACAGGGTTATAGTGGGTAGGGCGAGTGGACCGTTTAGCACTTAAAAAGAGAGTCTGCCTCAGTGCAGGCTCACTGGAATTTGGCAGCGGTTGTAACCGTGACCTAATCGTAGAGGAAACACGTTCTACCAAATCTAAGTTCCGCTGGTTTGCTGCATTTCATCCGCTGACAGAAAATCACATGTTAGGTATAAGAAAAAAAGGTCAAATATTTTCCCTAATGGAGGCTCCTCTTTGAAATAGATTTATTTGACCATATACATTTGTTTAAAGAGAGGGGCAAATGTTTGATTTTATGTCACCCTGCACCACAAAGCTACAGCCATGCACATGTGGCGTCCCTGCGTTGCCATACCAACGACTGCTTTCCTTTTCAGTGGGAGGGAAGAGGCCTCCTGTCTCTGTAAAGTGACCTGAGATGGCATGATGTGATTTGGTGCTATAGAAATAAACTGAATTAAATCAAGCTGAATTAAACAACCAGGATGGTCTAAGTTAATGTGTGGCTGTATCACTATTTCACTTTATCAATTTTCAGTTCTCCTGAGATCCTCCCATGGGTAAAAAATTTAATTTAAAATTAAATTTAAACATATTATTGACTGCATTCTTCAGTCTGCCCAGCTTCTTATACACATTAACCTCCATGTGGCTGGTTCGTTTTTGATTCACATATTTTACTCTGTATTTTCCCCAAAGCAGATGGCTTTTACCCTCCTCCAGTCTGACTCCTGACATTGCTGCCAAATTACTATGTAGGTCTGACAAAAGTAGAGCAGGGGTCTAACTGGGTTGGAGCTCCGTGAGCACACTTTCAGAGAGTCACGCTTGCTCTGACCACTTCCAAACATTTTCATTGAGCTCCAGGACTTAATAAAATCCTATCCTCTATCGGATCAGACACTAAATCGTGCCCGGCCTGTTCTGGTCCTCTTGTGTCTGCCTCTATTGCTGTTTTGGTATTGCTTTCTAGAAACAGAGACCATCATCCATTTGAGACGACCTTACCAAATTGCTACTACGCTTTGGTTTCATTGCCTAATTTGCACAATTTGCATAGCTCAAAATGTGTACTTTGCTAGCTGGCTCCTGAATGCACCTTTTTAAATGATATAATAAATAAATCCATTGGTGTGTTGGTGTTCACTGTAAATGCACCTTTGGAGCCACTTCAGCTTGGGAACCAAAAATGTTGATATTACTGGTCTATTTTGTCTTTTGTCAGCAGCTGTGTAATTTTAGCTTCTTTTTTCTTACTGTATATTGCAAAGAAAAAAAAAACAGATAGTTAAACATCACTTGCTGACAATCAACACCCAAAAAATAAATCTGAGGATCTGCAAGGTTTGAGGAAATGGGTAGTTGGCTGGTGTCCTGTGTTTTCCTTCTCTTTTACCGGATGGAATATCTGTGATGACACGTGGCAGAAATAAGAAAAACAAAATGGGAACAAACAGGAACAGACACTTAAGAGTCATAAACTGTCAGATGCAGCCTGTTACAGAGACAGCATCAACCACTAAGTCATATAAACTGGCTTTATTAAACATTAGATCTCTGTCAGGAAAATCCCTTTTGATTAATGACTTTATTATTGACAAGAATGTTGATGTTATGTTTTAACAGAAACATGGTTACACGAACTTAATGAAGCACATATTCTGTTGGAGTCGTCTCCTCCAAACTACAAAGTGCCCACAAAGTCATTCCAACGCGGAACATAGATCATCGGCATCGTAATACATTTCATATTATTTGCCCCAAAGAAAAAGGGACCCTTTAGGGACTTTGTCTGCATATGAGTCAGAAGCTTAAACAATGATGACACTGAAGTACACAAATGATAAATAATGTTTTGTTTTATGAAAGCTGGAAAATTAGAGCAGACAGAAATTAAAATATAGCTAGTAAAAAAATATGAACAGAATATTCAAAGTATATTTCATTAAAAAACTTTGAGAAGAATTGACTATTTGGATAATAGGTATTTTTGCTTTTGTAACAATTTATAAATTGGTTAGAATAATGTCTGTGGTCTTTGTAATACACTCACCGGCCACTTTATTAGGTACACCTGTCCAACTGCTCGTTAACACTTAATTTCTAAGCAGCCAATCACATGGCGGCAACTCAGTGCATTTAGGCATGTAGACATGGTCAAGACAATCTCCTGCAGTTCAAACCGAGCATCAGTATGGGGAAGAAAGGTGATTTGAGTGACTTTGAACGTGGCATGATTGTTGGTGCCAGAAGGGCTGGTCTGAGTATTTCAGAAACTGCTGATCAACTGGGATTTTCATGCACAACCATCTCTAGGGTTTACAGAGAATGGTCCGAGAAAGAAAAAACATCCAGTGAGCGGCAGTTCTGTGGGAGGAAATGCCTTGTTGATGCCAGAGGTCAGAGGAGAATGGCCAGACTGGTTCGAGCTGATAGAAGGGCAACAGTGACTCAAATAACCATCCGTTACAACCAAGGTGGGCGGAAGAGCATCTCTGAACGCACAGTACGTGGAACTTTGAGGCAGATGGGCTACAGCAGCAGAAGACCACACCGGGTGCCACTCCTTTCAGCTAAGAACAGGAAACTGAGGCTACAATTTGCACAAGCTCATCGAAATTGGACAATAGAAGATTGGAAAAACGTTGCCTGGTCTGATGAGTCTCGATTTCTGCTGCGACATTCGGATGGTAGGGTCAGAATTTGGCGTCTACAACATGAAAGCATGGATCCATCCTGCCTTGTATCAACGGTTCAGGCTGGTGGTGGTGGTGTCATGGTGTGGGGAATATTTTCTTGGCACTCTTTGGGCCCCTTGGTACCAATTGAGCATCGTTGCAACGCCACAGCCTACCTGAGTATTGTTGCTGACCATGTCCATCCCTTTATGACCACAATGTACCCAACTTCTGATGGCTACTTTCAGCAGGATAATGCGCCATGTCATAAAGCTGGAATCATCTCAGACTGGTTTCTTGAACATGACAATGAGTTCACTGTACTCAAATGGCCTCCACAGTCACCAGATCTCAATCCAATAGAGCATCTTTGGGATGTGGTGGAACGGGAGATTCGCATCATGGATGTGCAGCCGACAAATCTGCGGCAACTGTGTGATGCCATCATGTCAATATGGACCAAACTCCCTGAGGAATGCTTCCAGCACCTTGTTGAATCTATGCCACCAAGAATTGAGGCAGTTCTGAAGGCAAAAGGGGGCCCAACCCGTTACTAGCATGGGGTACCTAATAAAGTGGCCGGTGAGTGTATATAATATTGACAGAGTGGAATATGAATTTACGGAATAAGAGAAAAACTATCAGGTTAATTCTTTTGTTAGTGGCTGTAAACGCAGTGAGCTTAACTGAATATATATCTCCCCTGTCCGCCGGTAGCCGGAGTCCTCAGTCTGCTCCACCCAGGGACATGAAAGACTGAGGGGTCAGCCCCCCCCCCCACCCCCTCCAGCTGAGAGAAACTGTTTGAAGTTGTGGATCCATCCAGCACCTTCACTGGCTGTCTGCCCCCAAAGAAACAAACTGTCCGTGCATCGGAAACTGGTTCACCGGCATATTAAGCATTCCTTATATTTGTAACAGATCAAATATAAGGAATAAGATTAGGGTTTTACTTCTTTTTAAAGCCCAGCAATGAAGTCAAAAAGATAGTGGAATAAATATAAAGTTGACATGATGTAAGAGCTTGGTTTTATTCAGTTTTGTTTTTATTTCATACTCACATTGCTGTTAATAAAAAGAAACAATATATTTTAATGTAGTTTGGAGGGAAACCTGGAAACGTGTCACAGTTAAAGACGAAAAATAATAAAACAAAAAAATCAACAAATGTGTTTTACCACTGAGGACATTGTTTCTTATGAGTTGATGATGATCTTCCACTATATTACTCTAGAACTTTCCATTGGATTAGTTCTTTAGTTCTCTCCCTCATCCAGGGGTGGATTCACTCAAATGTTTGGGCCGTTTTTAATTTCAGCTTTATTTATTCTTTTAACAGGAAGCTCTGCCTGCTGAGGAGTTTACTGTCATCAAACCCTGAATTGGTTGGAGATAGATGATGACATTATTTTTTCGATCAGGCCGACTTTCATCCCGATGGTGCGTGGTGTAGTGTACAGGGGGTAACGAGGGGCGATCAGCCTCTAACGACCACCTCGTAAGGTTGGGAGAAAATGCGTCCTGTGTCGTGTAGTACACAGGGTAACGAGCGATTATTAGCTTATTACGACCACCTCTCGATCAGGAATTGAAAGGTTTGAGAAAAAATCAAACATGTCAGCCCTCTTTAGGTTTGGGTGACCAAATCCTGCTGTTGAAGCTATTACAAGCTGAGTCCCATGTGGTTTTTAGACGTACATTGTGAGCAGGTAGCAGTTATGTTTGCACAAGTTATTTGGTCACAAATGAAGCAAAGAATAAGTTCTCTGACAGTAAAATGAACAAACAATAAAGCAAACACCTTGTCCTGAAAGCTACATCTTTTTTATTTGGGCCTTTCTTTGTCTTTCATTGTTCTTTCTTTCTTCAAATAGCTCTTTGCAAAGGTTGATTGTTCGCCATCCACTGCCTCTGAAGGTTTTCTATTCTGTGAGGCCAACAATCATTAAGTGACTGTCAAGCTACAGTGATTAGTAATCCTTTATTATAAAGCTGCTTAATTAAAATTCTGTGTGGCTGACCCTGGAGACAGCCTTACTCAGATTAATTGTACCTTTGAAGCCACCAAAAGGTGCTCCGTGAAAGTTCATGCATGCTGGCTTTAGGTTTATGGAGTAACAGTTTAAAAGATGCAGCTTATGTTCAAACAAATAAGAGCAGAAATTAAAATAATATGAATGTTATTTAACAAATTCCAGTTACTAAAAAGACTTGAAGCTCGCAAACTTGACCATAAACAGTATGAGTAGAAACACAAAGTAAAATATATAAATATATTGAGACTAGGTTTCTAGTTGAAAAAATGGGGTAAATTTAAAAGGTGTAAATATGTTTTGCAAAGCCCTGTACATATTGAAGGGCGTAAACACATTTAGTGCCTGATCTTCAAAGACTCCAAATAAGGAACAATAAATTCCCTTTACTCAGAAGAGACTCCCAGGCTTCTCTCTCCAGACGCCTCCTCCAGCTCAGCTGGGGGGAGTTAAGGAGACATAGTTCCTCCACAGTTTCCCCTTGGCCTCCTCCCTGCACAGATCACCTCCCAAGGGATGCTTCCAGTAGGGATGCCTACTTGTCACAAAAATCCTACTCCTCTAGAGAATCATCCCAAAAGGGCAAAGAATCATACAATGTATGCCCAGCTTAATGTCTTCTCCGGCCTCATAAAACACATGTGGACCAGTTGGGCAAACTCCCAAGCACCCTGCAGAGGGTGTAGAGCAGGTCGAGTGTTATGGGACGAGAACCACACTGTTCCTACTAAAGCATAAGTTGGACCATCAGCCAGACTCTGCTCTCCAGCACCCTGACATAGGCCCTGTCGGGGAGGCTAAGACGTTTGATCCCCTATACTTTGAAAACACCCTTCAGTCTCCTTCTCATGCAGGGGAACCACGTCCCAGTCTGCCAGTCCAGGGGCACTGTCACTGACAGTATTTAGTATTTAGCTGGCTTTTAAATTATCGCACTGTTGCCCCGCGTTTCCTATCTAATTATTAATTTATTTTACTAGACTACATTAAAAAGCTCTCTTCACATTGCATTGCAAATGAGATAATACCGCATAATGCATGTATGCGACCCATTTTCAAAAACATGCTCTTACCACAATGATCACTTTATGTAAACCCACTCTGTAGTAAGTATAGTTAGTGTATGTTTTTTTTATTTATTTTTTTTTTCAATTATTTTTATTGGAGCCAAAAGAGGAAATAACAAAACAAAGATGTATATATACACTCACCGGCCACTTTATTAGGTACACCTGTCCAACTGCTCGTTAACACTTAATTTCTAAGCAGCCAATCACATGGCGGCAACTCAGTGCATTTAGGCATGTAGACATGGTCAAGACAATCTCCTGCAGTTCAAACCGAGCATCAGTATGGGGAAGAAAGGTGATTTGAGTGACTTTGAACGTGGCATGATTGTTGGTGCCAGAAGGGCTGGTCTGAGTATTTCAGAAACTGCTGATCTACTGGGATTTTCACGCACAACCATCTCTAGGGTTTACAGAGAATGGTCCGAAAAAGAAAAAACATCCAGTGAGCGGCAGTTCTGTGGGCGGAAATGCCTTGTTGATGCCAGAGGTCAGAGGAGAATGGCCAGACTGGTTCGAGCTGATAGAAGGGCAACAGTGACTCAAATAACCACCCGTTACAACCAAGGTGGGCAGAAGAGCATCTCTGAACGCACAGTACGTGGAACTTTGAGGTAGATGGGCTACAGCAGCAGAAGACCACACCGGGTGCCACTCCTTTCAGCTAAGAACAGGAAACTGAAGCTCATGGAAATTGGACAATAGAAGATTGGAAAAACGTTGCCTGGTCTGATGAGTCTCGATTTCTGCTGCGACATTCGGATGGTAGGGTCAGAATTTGGCGTCTACAACATGAAAGCATGGATCCATCCTGCCTTGTATCAACGGTTCAGGCTGGTGGTGGTGGTGTCATGGTGTGGGGAATATTTTCTTGGCACTCTTTGGGCCCCTTGGTACCAATTGAGCATCGTTGCAACGCCACAGCCTACCTGAGTATTGTTGCTGACCATGTCCATCCCTTTATGACCACAATGTACCCAACTTCTGATGGCTACTTTCAGCAGGATAATGTGCCATGTCATAAAGCTGGAATCATCTCAGACTGGTTTCTTGAACATGACAATGAGTTCACTGTACTCAAATGGCCTCCACAGTCACCAGATCTCAATCCAATAGAGCATCTTTGGGATGTGGTGGAACGGGAGATTCGCATCATGGATGTGCAGCCGACAAATCTGCGGCAACTGATGGACAATAAAATGAATAGATGTCATTCATCAGGTCTGAAAACCCCTGCATATAAACCAACAAGAAATATAATGGCAGGCACCTTCAGTCAGACAAACCTTCTAAGTAAAAACAACAGGAGAGAAAGCATTGCAACTTTTGGTAAAACTTCTGTGTAGACCCTCGAAGGGTATATATTTGATTTTCTCAAGCCTCTGAAAAAACATCATGTCTTTAACCCAGAGGGATATTGACGGACATTTATCGGACTTCCAGTGTAAAAGTAAAATACTCCTTGCCAGTAATGATGAGAAGGCAATGATCTCTTTTTGAGCAGAGCTTAGAACTAAATTAGGGGTTGTGGATACTAAATACAGCAATTAATTGACAAGGTTGCAAATTTACTTTAAATACAGATTACATAATTGATAAGTAGTTAGACCAAAAATTATATAATTTTGGACAGAGAAAGAACATGTGGTCCAAATCGAAGGAGGAACCTTTGCATTTGTCACATACATCCAAAACATCCGGGTAAATCTGAGAAAGCCTAGATTTTGAGAAGTGAATCTTATGTACAACTTTAAACTGGATCAAACTTCAGGTACTTAGAGATTCACTTCCACACAGAAACCCCACATTCATATCTTCAGGTAACACAGAGTACATGTCAGACTTAATAATATTACTTTAGCGATAGTTTCAAGGTGTTGCTTTATTGTATATCTCGTACCGTGTCTTTTGGTTGTGCTGTTCTTTTTTCATCTCGTTACAGGTGATGAAGCAGACTGAAAATGTTTTGTCATTATCTCCTTTCTATCTCCTCTTTCTTTCATCTTTTGTCCTTTTTTTTCTTTTTCTTTTTCCTTTTTCTTCTTCTGTTTTTCTGCTCTACTTATATTGCAGTGTCCATATAAACTGTAAAACTCCCTGCATAATTATAATAAAGCAATTTATATGCATGAAACAAGTGGAGCAGTATGGCAATTGCCATACCGCTACACTTGTGAAAGTAAAATCTGTTGGGCTCCTTTTGGCATCAAGACAATTATTCTTATTGCCACCTTGCCAGATAGGACACTGTAAAAAAAAAAAAAAAATTAACTGGATCAAACTAAGACGAGCACAGAATGAGGAAAATTGAATTCTGTAAATTGGCATCATCCCAAATATTTTGTGTCAACTGGATTCCCAACTCTTTATCCCATGCATCTCTAATCTTGACATTAGAATCAACCTTAGATTTAAAATCAAACTATAAATCTTTGAAATGGTACCTTTTTGGATTGGATTATACTTAAGAATTTTAGTGTATGTTTTTATGATATTTTATCCGCATCGGAGCGATCTGGAGCGGCGTTAAATCCTCGCTTCGGCTTTTAAATTGAAAACCGCTCTGCGCTCCACCATATGTCTTCCGCTCTGCTCCAACGCTTGCTCCACGCTCCCCTCCGCTCACATGCTCTGTGTTGGGATCCGGAGGTCTGTCCACCTTTCTCCAGCAGAGGGCGCCCTAGGTCTCCTGGAGCTGAGCTGACGATCACACCTGCGGCTCATCAAGTCATCTGGAGACCAGCATATAAGCAGCGGCAGGACTTCACTCCAGTGCCAGAGTGTTAAGCCAGTTATGGTTAGCAAAGCCTGAGCCAACCAGCCTGTCTGATTCTCTGACTCCCCTGAAATCTGAATCCAATTCTAATCAGCTTTTTGTCCTCTCTGCTTCTTAGGAAGGAACCTGACTGAACCCTGGAAGAGTTTCTCAGCTGGAACCTGCCTGCCTGCTCTCAGAAGCACATCTGAACAATCAAACTGTGTGAACCTGCCTGCCCGCTCTCAAGAAGAGAACTGGAAGACAACCCTGGACCTAGACACTTACAAGTCTGAAGTCGAGCCCTGTCGTTGCTTAGCCCTCTGCCAACCACCTGCCTCTGGACCTTCCTGGTTCCCTCCCCATGTCAATCAAGTCTTATTCTAATGCTACTGAAACAACAGCGACTTCCTGTATCAAAGCTGCCAGGGGTGAACATGCAGCATTGGTGCACATCCCATATGTAGCAATCCCCCTTTTTTAGTAGCTTTTATTGTCTTGCTGTATACACAGAGTGTGTACAAAACAAAATTTTGTTTTGTACAGCTTTCAGACAGTAAATGAACAGCAGCTTAGCAGTAAAATATACGTTTCCATTTCAAGTGCAGCAGTGATCAAATGTAAACAGCGTGGCAGAAAAACATGGTGCAAAAGACATTGATGTTGTAGCTCAGAGTAGTGAAAAAAGAAAAACATGTGGAGCAAAAATGCAGTAGAAAAATATTTTTAAGTTGATTTCTACTTAGTTTGGTGTTATCAGTGTGATGTAGAGTCTCGATTTGTGACTTGATTTAGAGTTTTTTTCAACAGTTCAGCAGTCTGATGGCGGTGGAGAAGAAGCTGTCACAGAACCTGGTGGAGCTACCCTTTTTAACCTGGGGGGCGCGGTCATCGGACTGAACAGCAGGGGGCTCAGGACGCAGCCTTGAGCCTTGGGTTCATGTAGCCACCCTAGACAACTGTCAGCCTGCGTGATTGGTTAGATCCCGATAATATGACGACCCCAAATTTTCACATCGTTTTAATGGAAAAAAAAAAACTGTCTTATATTCAGGCAAATAAAATAGTTACACATTTTAAGTTTTAGAATATTAACCCTAAACTCAACAAAAAAAACAGTAGTTAATGACCAATAGAGAACTCATGCTATTTTCAAAAGGGACAGATGTGTGTCTCTGCAGTTATTAAAGAGTTTTCTTCACGTTTAAAGATAAAGACCAACTTCTTCACACATTTAGTTTGGATAGTATGCAAGACCACTAATAATTTATTTATACAGCTTTGATATATTTTATATTTTTGGATCGTTAGCAAGGACTTCAAGAAAATCTGTTCTATCTAAATTAGGTGTAAAAGCAACAAAAAAAAAAGAAACAGCAGCAAAAACCAATGTATTTAATTTTGTAAGTTTCAAGGTGATCATTTTATACCTTTAAACAGATAAAAATGTGTCAGTGTTTTATTTTTTATTGTTTTGTCTCTGTAGTCTGATCTCAAAGTGCCCTAGTAGTTGATTAGCGATCACAAAAGGGATCATGCCCAAAACTTTGGGACTCAATGGTGTACAGCAGGGGTCACTAATTAAAAATCAGTGGAGTCCGAATAAAGAAAATCATCAACAAGTAAAGGTCCGGAGACATTTTTTATTATAATCCGTTACTTTAAACAGAATTTAACACTGAAATAAAGTGAGGTGTTTATGCTTCCATGCTGAAGGTTGAATATACTTTCTTACTTTCATTTTTGGTTAAAACACTTGTTTTTTGGCTTGGAACATTGAGTATAACAGGTGAAAGGTTACCTGGATCTGATTTGGAAAAGGTGTCCATGTCCAACAGGTTTCTGCAAAAAACAAAAAGGGCAAGCAAGATTAAGAGTTTGAGCAGAGTTTAAGGTTTTATGTTCATAAAATCATTTATGAACAGTTTTTGTCATCTTCAGCTGTGCATGTTCACAATTTGATTCATTGAAAATCACTTTGTGTAAATAAAAATGTTGCTGCAAATGAAATATTTTCAGAAATCATTCTTTGTTAAAACCTTCTAGAATTTATTTTTGCTTAGTTTTAAAGTCTTAGTATGAAGATGATTGGCTTTCTTAGTGCTGGGGGAACCAATTTCATTTTGTCGAAATCGGGGGAAAACAAGGTTGATGGTCCCCTCCAGTGGCGCCAGGCCAGTAGAGGGGGATAGGGTGCCGCCCCACTCACCCAAAGATCTTGATTAAGACTTTAAAAAAACAAATAAAAATAAAATTTTAAAACAAACATATTTTGAAAATCTATTAATGTATTTTGAGATGTGGAAGATAAATACTTAATCTTTAATGATGAGTAAGGCTGTTTTCGTTCATTCTCAGTTTGGTGACGTATTTCACAATAAAGGATAGGAATTTAATGCTATCTTAGACACTATTGGCTTTGTTCAAAATGTGAATAGTCCCACACATTCTCATCTTCATACTTTGGATCTTGTGCTGACATACGGCATAGAATGTGAAGAAATAACAGTATTTCCTCACAACCCTGTCCTCTCTGACCACTTTCTAATAACCTTCAGGATTACTTTAACAGAGTTCTCCTCCCCCAAAAGAAGGTTCTACTTTAGCAGATCATTATCAGATAGAGCAGTTATACATTTTAAAGAATCTGCCTTACTTTCTCTCTCCTCTGTGTCGCTGAGCAGTGCTGCAGAGTGCAAAAGCATAGCTTATTCCCCTTCACAGGTTGATGATTTTGTTGATGGGGTTGCTAGTTCTCTGCGTACTGCCTTAGACAACGCAGCTCCTTTGAAAATGAAAACCATTAAAAAAAGAAAGCTTGCTCCTTGTTTAATGCAGAGCTGCGTACTTTGAAGCAAAATGCTAGGAAACTGGAGAGAAAATATCGCAACACAGGCCTACGGGAATCCTACCTAGTCTGGAAAAATAGTTTACTGCTGTATAAGAGGACCCTTTGTAAAGCAAGAGCAGCACGTGTCTCCTCATTAATAGAGGATAACAAGAATAGTCCTAGCTATGTTTTTAATACAGTTGCCAAACTCACCCAGAGCCATAGCTCTGTTGAACCTTCCATTCCACCTGCTCTTAGCAGTAATGGTTTGGAATTAAAGGAACAGCACTAGACTGGTTTAAATCTGATCTATCTGATCGATTTCAGTTTGTTCACGTTAATGACAGATCTTCCTCATTTCAAAGGTTACCTGTGGAGTACCACAGGGATCAGTGTTATGACCAATTCTCTTTACTTTATACATGCTCCCAATCAGTAGATTTATTACACAGCATGGGATTAATTTCCACTGTTATGCTGATGATACCCAGCTATATCTGTCTATAATCCAGATGAAGCTAACCCATTACATAGATTACAGGCATGTCTGAAGACATAAAAACCTGGATGACTCTTAACTTTCTGCTCCTGAATAAAGACAAAACAGAAGTTATAGTCTTTGGACCAGAGTCTTTGAAAAAGAAGCTGATTAGCCAGTCACTTCATCTGGATGGGATTTGATCAGGACCTGTCATTGTCATATCATCCCATATCAAAGAGGTTTCTAAAATTTCCTTCTTCCATCTGTGGAATATGGCAAAAATGAGAAATCTCCTGTCCAGGGGTGATGCTGAGAAACTAGTCCATGCATTTGCTACTTCAAGGCTGGACTATTGTAATTCTTTACTATCAGGAAGTCCACAAACTGTAGTTAAAAGCCTTCAGCTGATCCAAAATGCTGCAGCCAGAGTTCTGATGAAAATGAAAATGAGAGATCATATCTCTCCTATCCTGGCTTCTCTTCATTGGCTTCCTGTTAAATCAAGAATAGAATTTAAAATCCTCCTTCTCACATATAAAGCCTTAAATGGCCAAGCTCCATCTTAGGCCCCTGTCCCACCTTGCTGATTTATCCAGCATATACCTGACGTCCCAGAATCTCCTAAACGTTCGCATACAGCCAACTTTCTATGTATTTTTTTCTAGATTGAGCGTATACATAGAGTATTCATAATAAGTCCAGAACTTCTGTCCAACGACAGCCGAACTTCTGCATAACTCACAGCAGCATAATGCCCATGAAATGATGCACAAGCCAGGGTCCTGAGGGGAGCAGCAATGCGCAACCACTTGCTGTATTTCAGCTGAGGCCTGGACGTCTTTTCCTGAACAGGGCAGCTGCAAAAAGACCCCCCTTTCAGAGCTGCAAGGCATGCTGGGACCTGTAGTTACAGTTTGTTCATGGGTACAACCAGCTTCCTCCCTTCCTCTGCTCCCTTGCCTTTATATGCTGCTCTTCAGCTTGCAGACAGCTTTATGAAAGTCTAGCGTGAGAAGATGTCTGACTTTCAGCTTCCAACCAAGTTGTTCTTTCCTGGATTTTCCTTTCTCATCTCACCCACGTTGAATAATTCGCAGGCTTCTTTCTAGACACAGAGTTTCTGCCCCACACCCACTGGCCTGTAATTAGTCCTTAGATTTGTTCCAATGCCCACCGATCACAATTAATTAGCCCAGTACTGAAGTTAAAGCTGCCTATTGTGGCTAAAACACACCCTGCTCAGAGGTCATCTGCCCTCTGGTCGCTGTTCCCTGGTTCCACTCTGGACCCAAGGAACTTATCAGATCCCCCGCCCACTGGATTTGTTCCTGAGAAATCTGTGGGCAACAGCCTACGTCTGTCAGGGTAGCAGCATCAATGGCATTTAGGAGCTCAGCATGCTGAAAAAGAAGGTCGGCTCTGTTGTGCAAATCCCTCTATAAACTTATCAATGGTTTTGAGAAGAGGAATTCTTCATTAAATCAAGAAAATGATGCAAACTGTTGAACACCTTCTTCATCAGAATGTGCTAGAGCGAAAGAGCGCCTTCAGTCAGAGGATTCTCCAGAGCCACTGCAACACAGACCACTACAGAAGATCGTTCCTTTCATTATATGATTGAACATCTAAAACAGGTCATTTAAAGGGAGAGTCAGCAAGGAATAATCAATGGATCATTATTTATACTTAAAACTAATGTTCGCAGTGATTTAATCAATTTAGCGTTAATCAGTGAAAAAATAAAAACAATCATTTTCGTCACAATCACTGAGTTTTGGAGCGGCCATTGTTGCCCGAATGTAGCAGCCCCTCCCTCCTGCCATCTTCCAGCAGTGACGTCACGGTGCGGTAAGCCTAGCGCCATTCTCCCCGCTTTACAAGCTAAATCAATGGGAACTACTAGACACATCTGCAATCAACAACAATTATTGAAGATTTCCAGAGGACTTCACCATTGAAATTCACCAGAGCTATAGTGAAACTGACAATGCCCACATGCATGGCAGCTGGATGCTGGAATAAATTGAAAAAGTGAAAAAAAAGAATTCTGAACGTGAGCGGACTTTTCCTTTTCCTTTAAAACGTCACTGTCTGGCTTAGACTTCACCTGCTCCGACTGAATCACTGCAGCTGCTAATGGTTAAGTTTTAGAACCGTGTTTTAATGGATTTTAGGTCCAGTTTTCCAGCTTCACCAAAGCTGATCAGTAGTCACTAAAACAGGTGGAAAAAAATAATTGGGACAAGTCTTCCAGACCTCAGTGCCATCGACACCACTGGCTGAGAACATGCCAAACCACCTGTCCAACCTGCCACCCTCAGGCAGGAGATACAGGTCACAGCCAGCCTGTGCCCTCAGGCAGTGGGCCTGCTAATCAGCTGCCCCACCCCCTCAAAGCACCTGTCTGCACCTTAGAATAGAATAGAATAGAATGGAATAGATTGAAAAATAACTTTATTGTTGCACAATGGGGAAATTCTGGTGTTTACAGCAACAAAAAGATAATTTAAAAAATGGTCACAGAATTTGGACCTTAGAAAAATGTATAAGAATAACAAAAGTGAAGAGTTAAAAGATAAACAATAAAATACTGTACTGCAAGTGTTTTAACAATAGAAATTCTGTCTGTTAAATACGTCCTTTATTTGCTGCTGTATCACTGTAACACTGCAAAAGATGTTATCTAAATAAGAAATTTTTTCTTAAAATTTGTGCTTTTGTTCTTGAATTGAGGAGGTAAGTGAGACACTTTGTCAATGGAACAAGAACATTTACATTTACAATAAGAAAAACAATTATATTATCTTATTTCAAGTGCATATTGTCTAAATATCTTATTTTAAAAGTAAATAATCTCATTCCATTGGGCAGACCATCTTATTTCCCTACTCAAATTAAGGATAAATACAATTAATTAAAGAAATTATATCTATTTCTAGATGGTTTTTTGCTGTGAAGCATCTGTGCATGCACCTACTTATTCATGGCACATTGTACTAATTTTAGAGAGGGTGTTTAAGGGAAGAGATTTGCTAAATTTTTGCACTTGATTTCATCACTGCTTGCAGAGCATGGATGCTCAAAGTGGAATGTCTTTGTAACATCCATAATATCAACGACAAAAGATGGACTGAACATCAAAAGAAAATTTGGGACAGATCATTTTTATGTCCTGATACATTGGAGACATGGAATTTATAGAATTATATTTTTGTTTTCTTACCGGTGTCTGAAAAGTTGGTTAAACATCATTTTAATCTGTTTTGGTAGCATTTTATACCGACGTGTTAGAACATCAGTGCCTTAGAAAGTTGCTTTATAATGGGGATAATATCTAATCAAATCTGACATTCGTCTCATGCTAAAGCAGAACTTAGATTTATCAAAATGAGAAGCTTTTGCCATGGTTAAAGTGAGTGGTCTTGCTTCACTTAGCAGTGGGGAGCTGAAGACTACACCGCTGCTGCTTGTGGGAGAAACCTTAAATAATGCAGCTTGAAATTTGTTTGCTGGTTTACCCTGCTGCGGTAATGGATGGCAGAGTAAATGGCCACCACTTATAAAGCTGTTTTTGAGGTTTTGGGAACATTTCAGTCTGTTTTCCACAGCAGGCCCCACCTACATGCATGTTTTAAAGCACCTGTGAGGTTTTTCCCCACAAATGTAGAAAGTGGATGAAAACCATTCACAAAGTTTGCAGTTTAATAAAAAGTTTTACGGTCCAAAGTCAATCAGCCGAGACATTAAAGGGAACAATGCACGATCCCAGAGATCAGATATAAGCAGTGCAGACGGCAGCTTGGGCAAAAACATCAAATTGACCAGATGTATATTTGCACTTTGGACTTGAAGACATTTCTCTTTCCATCCAGGAAGCTTTTTCAAGTCAAAATGTCAGAAATAGCGTTTCAAATGGCCCCCTTTGGAATGGGAGTCGTTTGGCTTCTTTGTTAGCCTGCAATGCCCCATACCTGTCTATGTCTCTGAAAGGGGGGTCGTTAAAGGGAATTGTTGGCCTGGCTGAATGGGTGAGGTATTGTATATGCAGGAATTGAGTTAATTAATTCCCGCTATCATCGCAGCCTCAACCCCTTTACAGGGGAACAGACGATAGATAGATAGATAGATAGATAGATAGATAGATAGATAGATAGATAGATAGATAGATAGATAGATAGATAGATAGATAGATAGATAGATAGATAGATAGATAGATAGATAGATAGATAGATAGATAGATAGATAGATAGATAGATAGATAGATAGATAGATAGATAGATAGATAGATAGATAGATAGATAGATAGATAGATAGATAGATAGATAGATAGATAGATAGATAGATAGATAGATAGATAGATAGATAGATAGATAGATAGATAGATAGATAGATAGATAGATAGATAGATAGATAGATTGATAGATTGATTGATTGATGCCATCTGAAGCCTCACTATGGCCATACCACATGACTGCTCTGGGAAGTGGATACGATTAAACTAAAGGAATGACGTAATAAAGATAATCCAGGAGATGTATGTATGGGAGACAGAACAATGAATGGAGTAATCAGCTGATATGGAGCAGGTGTGGACAGAAGGATCTAGAAAGGAGCTTGAGGAAAGAAGACTGACGCAAGGGGGCAAAGTGCAAACAAGAAATACATAAGAACTCAAACACAACCAGAAACCACTAAAAAGACATTAAATGGAAAGGAAACCAAAGACCTAGAAAACACAGAATAACATAAATCAAAGTTGTAGATCCAGATTCTATCTGCTGGGCTTGATGGGCCTTTTGCTCACACGTGTATTTATGGCAACCTGATTCATAGAAGTGATGCAGAAATAAAACAATGATTAAAGAAAAAAAAAACATTTAAGGAGACTGCAGGGCTCAATACATGATCGTAGAACTCTAGAAAAGGTGGGAAGACTAAGTAAGCTGTATATCAGATGTTAATGGTTAGAGATAGAAGAACAGACATGTTGAAGCAAATGCTGCACAATAAATATCTATAAATAGAGCAGGAAAAGATAGCAGACCTACCTGGAAAGAGCAGCAACATACAGAAACTATTTACAGATCCAACAGCTAAGCTCTCTTTCAATTAAAGACAAAACATTCTTTTTAAGAATTAAAATTTGATTTTCTCTTACCAAACCGAACAATTAGATGTTATGCCAAGAATTTCAGAACAGACAGAGGTGAAGCTCAGCAGTCTTTAGTGTTGATCTCTATAAGCAATTCATGAGGAGAGCAACACTGGAAATAGGACTTATGTCTTCACTGATTATTAAATGATCAGTCTTGGTGTCCAAACCGTGACTCAAGGTTTACTCAACACTATTTAAAACTCTGTCTAACCCACATCCAAAGCAGAGCGTCATCAGACCATCTCCGCCGTGCTTCAGAGCTGAGCCTCCAGATGGCTGCTGACAACTGATGAAATCATATTTGTGTTTACACGGCAGAATAACACTCTGTCACTACTGATTATTTATGTCAAACACAAGGTAGGGCAACTGCAGACGTAGCAGCAACAGCCTGTCACTTTGTCCTCAGCTGCTATCAGATTAGCGTACAGTATGTCACGCTGCTATATGTTTTAATAGTCCATAAATATGCTCTGCGTAACAGCTGGAGCCCATTTCATAAAGCATGTTGAGCAGAAATCCAGAGTAATTTCTGGGGTAGGTTCCTGCATAACCTGGCTTTTCCATAAAGCTAGGAAGCCTTTTAACAACAAACCCTGCTCTGTACACAGCTGAGATGGCAAAAGTACTCACTTTCCGTACTTGAGTAAAAGTACAGATACTTGTGTTAAAAAATACTCTGGTAAAAGTGGAAGTACTGATTAAACTTCTTTACTCAAGTAAAAGTAACAAAGTACAGGCTTGTAAATTTACTTAAAGTATAAAAGTAAAAGTAGAAACCACTTTTTTCATGCCGTTGCCGACATTTTAAATGGATGTCTGCCAATAGGACTAGATCTCCGTTGTGTTCATTTTCAATCATCTCGTCATCCATGCTACTATGCTAACGCCACCGCCACCAAGCTGCAATGATTTGCCGCCAATGAATACTGCCGAATCTGTCGATTCATCTTGTAGTGGTGCGTCAAATGCAACGTAGATTCCCATCCAATTAGATTGAATTTGGTATTGATGACGTGAAAAATAATAACGGTAACTCCATTGAAATGATTCAAAACTAAAGTAACGAGCCAATTTTTTTAAATGTAAGGAGTAGAAAGTACAGATATTTGTGTAAAAATGTAAGGAGTAGAAGTAAAAAGTCGCCATAAAAATAAGTAGTAAAGTAAAAATATCAGAAAAATCTACTTAAGTACAGTAACGAAGTATTTGTACTTCGTTACTTCCCATCTCTGGTATACAGTAACACTTTAAGGGTTCAATTTAATACCAATCTGGGTCCCACTCTGGATTAGTGTTAAATCATCTCTCTACATAGTGTATATCTCACTCCACTTGTTGTATATACTCTAAAAGAGTCAGTGTACTTTGACACTACGTATTTAACACAGTGCAGCGGGGTTGTTTAAAATGAACCTGGGTTTGTCCTAATTCTAAGCTGAGATCTGAACAAGGGAAGGTCAGAAATGCTCATATAATCTTAAGAAAATAAGTTTGCCTCAATTAAGGCATCAGATATCAATATTTCTAGCAAACACTACATCAGCTTCATTCAGGAGAATTTTAATCTTCCTATCATATATATTGTCCAGAGCTGTTAAGTAACATAATACAAATAATTTATTACCTTACTGAAGTAGAAATGTTTTCTATCTATACTTTACTCCTTACATTTTAAGAATAGACTTGTTAGTTTTGTTAATTTTCATTATGGCCTGTTGGTATTTAACAAAATTAAAACCATCGAAATAATTACTTTCATCCAGACAATTAATTCCTTTGTAGTTGGACTCGGTGCTGCCCCAACTTGTTGTTCACCACAGACCAAAATAAATAGTTATTCAAGATGATGCAAAGTTAAATGTGACACTGCTACCATTAGTTACAAAACTAAGAAAATGAAGTCTTCTTAGTTGTAGAGTTGTACAAAAATGTTCCTTTAATAGTAAAGCTGCTGGACTTAACAGTTTTTCCTGCATTACTTTTACTTTTATACTTTAAGTAGTTTTGAGTAAAAGGCTGAAGATGATCCTCTACCTTCTACAGTACTAAGTGTTTTTAAACAGTATGATTTATACTTCTACTGGAGTAATAAACATTAATACTTTTGACAGAGAGAAGAATGTATTTAACAAAGTAAAAATTTGATTTGCAAATTAAATATAAAGGTAGCACCAAGCTATCTAAATATTTAGCTGGCTTGGTGCTTAATTGAACATTTAGTTTGTTAAATAAATATTTAGTTAGGAGCTAAATATTTAACAAACTGAATATCTAGTTTGCAAACTAAATATTAATCAACAAAACTAATTATTCTATTTGCAAATTAAGTATTTAGCTAGCACCAGGCTAAATATATATTTACCAAACTAAGTTTTTATTCTGCTAAATGAATATTTTATTTACCTTTTGTTTGAATAATAAGTAATTAGCTTTCTAACAATTTTCTTAACTGATAATCTAAATATTTAGTTTGAATGAATGAATGACATAGTGAAAAGATGACTTGGAAAAAAAGAATCCTCTTATTTTTCTCTTAAAACACCTTAAATAACCATAAATATTGCTATTTAACTGCTTTACTTTTCAAACTGCGCTCCATTAGATAAAATCCCTTTCTGCTGTGAACAGAAAGAGATTTATCAGCTTAACCATCATGATGTTGGCACTGATGTCTGGTCTGATTACTCATTTCACTCAGTGCTTATCCCCACCCACTTCTCATTACCGCTCATCTGATCCACCTGCTTCAGTCTCTATTTAACCAGCCTTCAAACCAGTCATCAGTGTCAGTTTATTTTTCAGCCATTGGTGAGAAGTTTTCTAGCATTCCTGTATTTCGGATTGCCTGACCCTGACCCGCTCTGCCTATCAACCTCTGAGCCTGCCTGTCCCCGTTCTGATCTGTTTGCCTGACCTGTCCTTGGGCTCCTGCCGGATCTCGCATGTCTGTTTATCGAACCTGGAACTGTTACCCAACTCCCTCTGGATTCTCCCTCGGCACCTCTTTGTATCAGAGGTGGGCGATACCAAGGAAATACAAGGTCAGTATCGCCGATATCGACATGATACCGATACTTTTTAACATTTAAGCTTGATGTATCATGGAAATATTGACCATGAAGTGTTTCTGTGATTTTTATTTTACTATTACAATTGAATAATAATAGAATTAATAATGTTCTGTTCATAGTGTAGTTTGTCTTCTATCTTTTAATCCTTATGAATTTTTTTTTTTTTTGTATTGTGTGCATCTGTCTGTTGCTTTAATTCTAAAAATGTCCACATTGTGGGATAAATAAAGGATTAATGGGATAAATGTCTTGGGATCTTTCAAAGTCTTAATTACACTTTCTGATTGGGCTACAGTAACATATGACATATAATATCTACCTTGATAGTTAATATGAAGATGATCACTCTTAGGATCAATCCGCCCACCTCTACTTTTTATCTCTGATTTCCTGGCTTTGAGAACTGAGCATGTCACTGATATCGGCTTTCGCCTCACCCTTTGGATATCCTCCCTTCCTTTGTTTGCTTGGTTCTGATCTCTAGCCTTTCCTCGGACCACTAGTACATCAGTGTCCGGGAATTTCTGTGCGGCAGCCACTGGGTCGTGTTGGCAGCCTACCAGCTAAAACCAGTCTCACCCTTTGGGCTTTGACTGAACTATAAGACCAGGTTAGTGACTCACACATTCGTTATCATCCACTTTCAGAAAGACGTGGTCACTAACACCTTGTCTCTGTAATGACTGGGACAGAGGGACCCAGTATTCAGGCAAGACAGACAGTGGGATAACTTAAAAAGTAGACAGTTAGCTGATCTGAAGCAGCAGCGGCAGAAACACAGGTTAGTGACCACTACAACCTGACGGAGGATGATCTCACTAACTATAAAGGTGTGTGACTCTGTGAGTCACTAACCTGAGTCACTAACTGGCCTTGAAGGACACAGAACTGACAGATCAGATCCAAGCAGATGACAGAAGGCAGGGTAATCCAGAGGGCAAAGTCAGGAGGCAGCTCCAAGGTCGTAAGCAGACAGAATCAAACAGGTGGCCAAAGTCAGGTCAGGCAACCAGTTTATAAAAGGGGCAGGCAGGCTTAAAGGTCCGAAGAAAGAAACAGGTCAGGATCAGGCAGACAGAACACTAAGTAACGCTGGAAAACTCTCTACACCAAAGGCTCAAGAATAATCTGACACCGATGGCTGGGAACAAGCAGTTTAAATAGCAACAGGGGCAAGTGGCTCAGATGACCAGTGATGAGAAAAAGGGCAGAGTTAGACAGGTGAATAAGCAATTAAGCTAGTAATCAGTGCCAAAATTATGACAGCCTCCTCCTGTAGAGGTTCCTGCCTTAGACGCCTACAATGCTCTCTTCGATTGCGCTTCTAATAACGGTTGTGAGAAATCTGTTGGGATCTGGAGGCTTTGTCCACTTTCTCCACCAGAGGGCGCACGAGATCTCCTGGGGGCATGAGCTGACTGGAACACCTGTCTTCCATCTGCTCATCAGGAAGCCCCATTTAAGGAGGAGGAGGCTAACACTTCCCTGCCAGAGTGTTTGCCAGTAATGGTAGAGCTAGACCTGAGCCAAACAAACAGATCTGAATCTCTGACTTTTGTGAACCTGCCTGACCCTGTTTCTCTCTGCCTCACAGATTGAGTCCTGCCTGAAGATCTGAAATCCTGGAGAGTGATCTCTGCCTGGAATCTGCCTGCCTGCACTCAGTTAAGCCTCTGCCCTCAGCCCTCTGTCTGCCGACTAGCCTCTGGACCCTCAAGGTTCCTCCCCTCTGCAGCTCTGTTCCATCCTTGAGCAGGTATATACTCCTACATCAGAAAACCTGCAGTTAACCTGGATCAACACTAACCTCTCTGTCCTCCTCAGTGGTGATCCCCTCGTGACCAGTCTGCCAAACCAAGGACCAGTTCATACTCATTGTATATTTTTGTAAATAAAGCTTTGAACTTTTTCCCTGCCTCACGAGTGTTTTCTGCATGTGGGTTAGACGCCTTGAACCCAACATGACAAAATCTGTTTGTCTGCCTTGAATACCGGATCCGATAGTTCTGAGCTTACCACATAACTACTATGTATATATAAAGCATTTATCTTTCATTGTAACGTCTGATTGTCATATTTTTAAATATATTCATATAATTTTTTTATGTGCAAGATAAATATTTAATCTTTAATGAGGAGTAAAGCTGGGCTTACACTGTACGATTTTTTGCCCTTTTCGAGTCGATTCTCCAGTCGTGCAAGAATTTTTCGATCTGGCCGACTTTTAGGCTCCTCGTGCGTCCTGTGTCGTATTGGTGACGTATTTCAGCCCTGGGGTGCAAAAATCTTTGCTCGTAGACTGTGGTTAAAAGTTGTCTACGTGCAGCAGCTCCTATTCAATGCTAAAGATAGGAGCATCCCAGGGAGCAGCTCTCCTGCACCCAGAGCTGAAAGCATCTTTATTTACACCCCACCTCCCGCCATAGCGCTATTCACAGTCCTCTTTGAGACAGTGCGTCTGATTGACAGTTTTATAGTTTTATTTAGCTCCAAGGCAAGGCTAACTGCATGCAGCGAGGCTAACGTTGTATTCTCCTTTACCTTCCTCCTTTTTTAAACGCCAAGATCTGACTCAACATGGATAAAGACAGTTAGGACTGATCTACAGCACTTTGCAGAAAATGTTAGAATGTTGTTTTTTGTTGTTGGCATTCATATAAATATACTGGTGCGATACCTCAACCAGCCTCCACTGGTGCTGACATAGTTACACTACTGTTACTGTTTAAACTGTTATTGTAACCATTCATAATTATGGTTTTGAATCCATCATAAGGTTCCAGGAGAAGTCCAACATGAAACATCTTCATCCGTCCATCCTGATTACACCTAAGATGTGAAGCTATGAATAAAACCTATTAAATAAAAGATTGTTATGAAAGAAAAAGAACACAGTTTCTGTAACTTAAAGGCAGAAAGAGTGAACCCTTGGCAGACTGCTGAGATGGTATGGGAGTATGTGGGTGTGTGAGAGTGAGCTGATGGGTGTCTTCACTTAAGATGGAGAATATAAACATTTATATGTGAGCAAAAATTCTCTGCTGCTGATAAAGATGATTGTTCATGCCCGGTTAAAGCTCTTGTTATTAATTCATTTTTAGAGGGATTGTTTTCACCACAAAATATCAGCGTTCTTATTTAAATGTTATGGTCCAAATATTTTCATTTTATCGATTTTATTTAAGCATGAATTAACCAGGAGCACTATAATTCTCTGTTCCAGTCTGAGGCAGAAAACCGCAGTTACATACTTAGCAAAAACATAAATGCAGGGCAACAAATATACACAATGACTATCAGCTCCCTCCATGATTCATCAGACAGAACATCTGGATCCATCTCAAAGTCATCAGTATAGAGTGATCACAGCTGACACATTCAAGTTTATCTGTTGGTCATTCCATAGCAAGCAGCAATCCTGCAAGCCTCCCTCCACAGCTCAACCCAAACAGGACAGAAAGCAACACAAGGTTCTGCAAGCAAAGGCCATAATATCAAGTGTTTTTGTCATGATCATGGCCCTGATGGCTGGCCTAATTGCTCATTTCATCCACCTGCCTAACTCTGCCCGGTTTCCAATTATTGCTCATCTTATCCACCTGCTGCTGCTTCTATTTATACGACTTAGTCCCAGCCATCGTTGCCAGATTATTGATGTTCATGCTGATGCTCTTGTTCGTATTCTCGCTCTCAGGAGCAAGTGGAGACAGAGGGTTTTTAAGCATTCCACAGTGTTCCTGATATCCTGATTCTGATCTGCCTGTTCCGGTCTGGTCTCATTGGAGGAAGCGTTTTTTTTAGCGTTCTGATCTGTTCTGCCTCTCTACAACTGAGCCTGCCTGTTCCCATCTGAATGTTCTGTCTGAACTGTCTGTGAAATTCTGGAGTTATGGACCAGCCTGTTCCTATCCTGATATCCCTGACTGGTACCCCTGACTGGGCTTCGGACTCCTGGACCCCAGAGCATTCCTGTTCTGATCTGTTTCCCTGATCTGGCTCACACTCCTTCTTGTTCTCTGGGGCTGCAGCATCTGCGACAAACATCTAGTTAGCCGCCCTCTGGCTGGATCCTATCTCGTTGTTTGGAGATGGACTGAACTGACAAACCAGGTTAGTGACTTATATAGATAATCATTCTCCATCAGATTATTATGGTCACTAATCTTTGTTTTTCTCCAACCAGACCTTCCAGTGATGGGCGGTGCCCCACCACAGGTGCTGATACCGCAAATCCATGGCCCAATCTGAATTTTAAATAAATGCTTTGAATAATCCCCCTGTCTGTCTCGCCTTGGATACTGAGTTCTTCTTTCCTGCATCATATAAGCAAGCAGATATAATAGGGAAACAGGCCAAAGATGCATTTGTAAATGAAAATGTTTTCATCCATGTGGAGAAGAGGAAGACCACTATACAAAGGAATTAGGCAAATAGTGACAAGATTTTGCCTCAAAACTGATGAATCTCAATGCACCTTGATACACAGACTCCACAGCAGTCAGCTTTGAGCTGAAGTATACAAATATAAAACATCACCATTATCAAGCACAGACAAAATAGTACGGCAACAAGTTTCAATCATTTTATTTTTTCATTTTTGTAATTATTCATTAATTATGTAATTCCTTTTATGCAAACCTAATGAACTTTATGTTTTTTCCCAAGTACAGCACTTGGAGATGTTTTGCTACTGAAAGGGTCTATATAAATAAATAAACATCATTTGCCCTGCCTTGCCTTAGCTTGTCTTGCCCTGCCGTGCCTTGTAAAGGTCTAAGCATCATGCATCTATAGAGGGATACACATTCACTGTGTGTCCCTCTAAAGGAGCAGATTGAAGGCAGGTTTGGAGACTATGTTTTCTCAGAAAGCTGCATCATTTTTGTTGTTGTTTTCTTGTTGCAGTTAAAGCCCAAAAAGTGACTTTAAAATGTATAAAAAGCAGTTTGTAACTGCATCAGAGCTGGAACAGGTGTAGAGCAATACATGAAGGGGTCATCAGCAAATAAATATATGAAAAAAAATTGTGATTTACTTCACTGATATAAATGACGTTTCCCTTGAAGCAGATCTTTAGACAGAGAAAGGTGTCAAATGAGGTGAGGTCAGCCTCACAGGAAGAATAAAGTATTAACATCTCATGCTTAACTGACTGCCTAGAGCAAAGGAGTAAGGAATGTCACCTCAGTAAGGGGGAGAAAAGGGGAAAGGGAATCTTTTTAAACCAGCAAAACAGCATCCTGTGTTTCTGCAGGAGCTACTGGGGAGTGGAAGGGGAGTGGTGGCCTAGTGGTTAGGGCATAGAGCTTGGAATCCTGAGGTTCTGAGTTTGAGCCCCACTGGGTTGACATGGGTTGATTGAAACACTGGTCCGTATTAAAGGAGAGGCAATGTCCAAGTATCTCAGGAATAATCAAGGGATAATAATTATTTATCGCAGGTATGTCAGGATTAGCGGTTAAAATGCCAGAGTTGTTAGAATGCGGAGGTGACATCACCAACACGTGACTCTCTAAATATCCATCATCCATCCATCTTCTTCCTCTTATCCAGGGTCGGGTCGTGGGGTAGCAGCTCCAGTGGGGACGACAAGACGTCCCTCTACCCACCCAGTTGGGCCAGCTCCTCTGGGGGAATTCCAAGGCGCTCCCAGGCCAGCCGAGAAACATAGTCCCTCCAGCGTGTCCTGGGTCTCCCCCTGGGCCTCCTCCCGGTGGGACGTGCCTGGAACACCTCACCAAGGAGACGACCAGGAGGCATCCTAACCAGATGCTCTACTCTGAGTCGTCCTCGGTTAACTGAGCTCCTCACCCTATCTCTAAGGGAGAGCCCAGACACACTACGGAGAAAACTCATTTCAGCCGCTTGTTTCCTGGATCTCATTCTTTAGGTCATGGCCTAAAGCTCATGACCATAGATGAGGGTAGGAACGTAGATCGACAGCTTTGCTTTTTGGCTCAGCTCTCTCTTCACAACCACAGACCGGTACAGCGCACGCTTTATAGCAGACGCCGCACCAATCCGCCTGTCGATCTCCCGCTTCATCTTTTCCTAATTCGTGAACAAGACCCCAAGATACTTAAACTCCTCCACTAGGAGCAGTACATCCTCCCCAACCTGGAGAAGGCACTCTACCCTTTTCCGTATTTATGACTATGGTCTCGAAATTTGGAGGCACTGATTCTCATCCTGGCCGCTTCGCATTCGGCTGCAAACTGCTACAGTGAGCGCTGTAGATCACGTCCTGATGAAGCCAACAGAACTACGTCATCTGCAAATAACAGAGATGGAATCCTAAGGCCACCAAAGCAGATCCCCTCAACACCTTGGCTGCACCTAGAATCGGTGACAAAGGGCAACCTTGGCGAAATCCAACCCTCACCGACTTACTGCCGGCAATGCGGACCAGGCTCTGACACCGGTCATACAGAGACCAAACAGCCCCTATTAAAGGGCTTGGTACTCTTTACTCCCGGAGTACCCCCCAAAGGACCCCCGAGGGACACGGTTGAATGCCTTCTCCAGATCCACAAAACACATGTAGACTGGTTGGGCAAACTCCCATGCACCCTCCAGAATCCTGCTGAGGGTGTAGAGCTGATCCAGTGTTCGACAGCCAGAACGAAAACCTCACTGCTCCTCCGGAATCCGGGATTCGACTATCCGACGAACCCTCCTTTCCAGAACCCCGGATAGACCTTACCAGGGAGGCTTAAGAATGTGATTCCTCTGTTGTTGACTCGCTAAATGTTTGCCAGATTATTTTTTTAATTTATTTTATGTTTAAAGTTGGGTGTATTTGAATAAGTCCTTAAATCTGTGGAAAGGAATTAAATTGTAACAATTGTGTGTTTTTGTATATTAATTCTGATTGTGTGTGGAAGTAATAATATATGCACAAAATTGATTTATGTGAGGAAATAATAGAGCCTGAGGGGAGGGGCTTAAGCTATTTATTGAGAGCTGTGGGAAGAAGAGCGGCCATTTTGTTTTTCTGTTTTTTTTGTTACATTGCTGCATTACTGGAGGGGGGCTGAGGCCAAGAGGATCTTGTAAATGTATAATTAATTTCACACCCTGTTTTTAGTTTATGAGCACAATAAACCAACACCGGTAACCCGAATGAGCCCTGTCACAAGAAGTATAAGTACAGAAGTCATAATCCAAAACGACAAGAAACTCAGGAACAAAAAACTAGGAGACACTGGTGGGCAAATAAACTGAAGGAATGGTTAGAATCCATCAACGAGTAACTACAGAGGAGGCGTATATTTGCTAAACGGAACAAAGAAAGGAGCAATCAGCTGATTGGGAGCAGGTGTTGTCAAAAGGATCTAGAAGGGAGCTAGAGGAAAGGAGACTGACACAAGGGGGCGACAGAGAGTAAACAAGAAATACAACAGCGCTCATATATAGCTAGAAAATAACCAGGACACGTAATGGAAAAGAAACCAATGACATGGAAAACACAGAATGACATGAATCAAAGTGTAACTGAAAACTCAAAATGAAAACTAAAACAGAACCAAAAAAATCCTGAAACAGCTGAATCATGACCATATTCACATACTATTTAATATTGATGTTTTATAATTTAATACACATCTCAGTCTATGAAAACAGCATTTGTCACTCATTGATGTTTGAGGATTTATGTAGTACTTGGGATTTTCAACTCTGATTTATATTTCTGTTATTCTATCTCACTGTCTATTTTTACTCTCTTTAGTTGTTTAATAATTTATGTTTTCTTGTATATGTGCAGCACTTCTTCACGGTTGTTTTAAAGTGCTTCATAAATAAGTAAAGTAGTAGTGGTAGTAGTAATAATAATGTCTTTGTTTTATTTTGGAGAAGTTTTATAAAAAGGGAAAAATAATAAAATCATTTTCATAAGTTTCTTCAGGCATCTGTTGTGTCCATTCTTAGTCTTCCTGAGGCTTTTAATCTGTTAATCTCAGAATTAAATAATCTTTAAGAAAAACATACTGATGTAAAAGTTTTGATTTATATGGAAACTGAAACCTGAATATTTTTAGCATCTCTAAACTTTAAGGGATTAAATATTAAACCTGTTTCTGCACGGCTGGAAGTCCTCCCTTATGGGGAATGATTGTAAAGTTTAGCAGTCAAAAATGAGGAGAAATATGTCGGCTTATTTAGAAAATGAGGGGGTTATTTTTCACTATGTCATTCATTCATTTACAAAAATCTAAGTTCCAAATTAAATATTTAGATTGTAGGTTAAAACATTTCTCAGTTGGTTAAATATTTATTTATCAAACTAAATATTTATTTAATAAACTAAATATTAGCTAGCACCGAGCTAGCTAAATATTTAACTTGTTAAAGGTGTAGTGGGGGATGTTCTTTTTCCAGGTGGATCATCTAAATCAGTGGTCCTCCAAACTGTCAATCATTCTGGTGATATGTTTACATAAGGCTGTCCTACATAGGGGTGTGGGGAAAAAATCACTTTCAGGATGCATCGTGATATTTGGCTACTCAATATAATATCTATTTTTCAGTTCCTAGTTTCAATTAAAAACAAAAAACAAAAAAAAACATTTTACCTAAAACAGTCAGGGAAAATGGGCTAACTCTGCCCCCCACTGTGCCAGGTGGCGCTATGGAGCCCGTCTGCTGTGAGGCGCAGCGCCCTATCTGTAGTTGAAGCGGTCACCGTGGAAGACATGGACCGATTAAACCCCAAACAACATGGATACCAAAATAACTCAATAATCAATATCTTCTGATGAACATATAGATTACTTGCTTTTTTAGCTATACATTTAATTTTGATAGATGGGGAAAATACTGCAATATATAATGATATTGCAATATCCTGATAATATCGTATCATGACTCAGGTATCGGGAGACAAATCGTATCACAACTCCTATGCCAATATATTCACCCCTACCTGCTTTTCCCCATTTTCACTGACCAGTGGTGAGTCTGAAATTGTAGAGAAATCTTTTTTTTGGAAAGTAAGCTTGTATGAGTGATGCAAACAGCAACATTTAAACAGAGGTGCACGAGGAGAAATGGGCTTGTGCAGCTATCACACGTGATTAATAGGCGTTCCCTCTGTGGAGCGGGTACAGGGTTGTACATGTGCATTTCTTTTTTAAATGGAGGGGGCGTTTCTTTTTCAAAAATTTGCGAAAACGCAAATTAATTATTTCGTTTGTCAAATTAATATTTAGCTCCAAAATAAATATTTTGTTTGCAAATTAAATATTTACCTAAATATTTAATTAACAAAGTAAATGTATTTAGAATAGATTAGAAAATCCTTTTATTGTCCCAAATTCTGGTGTTGGCTTGGTTCCAGCTAATATTCAGTTTGGATTTAAAGATTTATTGAATAAATTAAATATTAAGTTAAAATAATGCAACTTGCTGACAGTCTCAAAATTTAGTTTGGAACATTGGTTATAATAAATAAATGAATGGTGATTTTTCTCCTAAATAAGCATAAATATAAGTGCCTAACTTTCCAAAGGGAGCCCTGCCCCTCTGATGAGTTCCCTGTCAGAGCAGCAGTCCTGTAGGTGGGATGTGCAGCCATCTGTGCGCGCTGCGCTGTTTTACAGACGCGCTCTCTGAGGCTGCTTTAATGCGCCCCTCTCCACACACACCCCACGCACTCCCACACCCACAGCATATCTATTTTTCCTTCAGACTAAAGCGGACCCAGATTTTCCAAGAAATTAGTAACAAAAAAGAGAGAAAAGTGCAGTCAGATAAAACCAGAGCAGGGATCAGAGCAGCGCGCCTCCCAGATGAACTCAGGTTTCCACCTGGATCAAACAGCTGGAAGCAGACCTACCTGCAGGATACGGTCACCTCGATTTTAGTGGCAGGGACGGTAGAGTTTAAAGGATCGAAATCTCCTATAGTCGCCATGGCTGATGAGAATGGTTTCCTTCTCCCTTCAGGTTCAGGTCCTCTGGTCTGGACAGAGAGAGCTCCTCTGGAAGCTGCTGGCGGCCGCTGGAAAGCAACTGTGGCTGAAATATACCTGAGCATCCGCTTTCATTCACAGTAAGGGAGGCAGCAGGCTGTCTTCTCCACACTCATCAGCAGGTGGAGGCAGAGAACACCACCGCTGCCTCTGATGGAGCTGCTCTAAGGATGGAAAAAGAATCAACTAAGGAGCTTTAAACCTGGGAGCAACATTCACCTCATCCTCTGCAAAGGATGGAGCAGCTGAGAACAAGATGGATGGATGGATGGATGGATGGATGGATGGATGGATGGATGGATGGATGGATGGATGGATGATAGATGGATGAATGAATGGATGGATGATAGATGGATAGATGATGGATTGATAGATAGATAGATAGATAGATAGATAGATAGATAGATAGATAGATAGATAGATAGATAGATAGATAGATAGATAGATAGATAGATAGATAGATAGATAGATAGATAAATAGATAGATAGATAGATAGATAGATAGATAGATAGATAGATAGATAGATAGATAGATAGATAGATAGATAGATAGATAGATAGATAGATAGATAGATAGATAGATAGATAGATGCATGAATGGATGAGGGATGGATGGATGATAGATGGATGATAGATGGATGGATGGATGATAGATTGATGGATGGATGAAGAATGGATGGATGGATGAAGAATGGATGGATGGATGAATTGATGATAGATGGATGGATGATAGATTGATGGATGGATGATAAATGGATGGATGGATGAAGGATGAATGGATGGATGATGGATGGATGAATGGATGGATGATAGAGGGATGGATGGATGGATGATAGATTGATGGATGGATGAAGAATGGATGGATGGATGAAGGATGAATGGATGGATGGATGAATGGATGGATGGATGGATGGATGATAGATTGATGGATGGATGATAAATGGATGGATGGATGAAGAATGGATGGATGGATGAATTGATGATAGATGGATGGATGATAGATTGATGGATGGATGATAAATGGATGGATGGATGAAGGATGAATGGATGGATGAATTGATGATAGATGGATGGATGATAGAGGGATGAATGAATGGATTGATGGATGGATGGATGGATGGATGGATGGATGATAGATTGATGGATGATAGATTGATGGATGGATGATAGATGGATGAATGATAGATGGATAGATGAAGGATGGATGGATGGTGGATGGATGTTGGATGGATGGCTAATGGATGGATGGATGATAGATGGATGAATGAATGGATGGATGGATGGTGGATGGATGTTGGATGGATGGCTAATGGATGGATGGATGATAGATGGATGAATGAATGGATGGATGGATGGACGATGGATGGATGTTGGATGGATGGATGGATGAATGAATGGGTGGATGATGGATGGATGGATGGATGGATGATAGATAGATGCATGAATGGACGAAGGATGGATGGTTGATAGATGGATGGATGGTTGGATGAATAGATGATGTATGAATGGAATATGGATGGATGATGGGTGGATGGATGGATGATTTTTTTGATCACATTTGTGCAACAGTTGCACAGACTGAGGCTGTTCCAGCAGATTGAGGCTTTTCCAGCAGATTGAGGCTGTTCCAGCAGATTTAGGCTGTTCAGATAGATGAGGCTGTTCCAGCAGATGAGGCTGTTCCAGCAGATTGAGGCTGTTCCAGCAGATGAGACTGTTCCAGCAGATTGAGGCTGTTCAGATAGATGAGGCTGTTCCAGCAGATGAGGCTGTTCCAGCAGATTGAGGCTGTTACAGCAGATGAGGCTGTTACAGCAGATGAGGCTGTTCCAGCAGATGAGGCTGATCCAGCAGATGAGGCTGATCCAGCAGATGAGGCTGTTCCAGCAGATGAGGCTGTTTCAGCAAATGAGGCTGTTCCAGCAGATGAGGCTGTTCAGGCAGATGAGTCTGTTCCAGCAGATGAGGGTGTTCCAGCAGATGAGGCTGTTCAGGCAGATGAGGCTGTTACAGCAGATGAGGCTGTTCCAGCAGATTGAGGCTGTTCCAGCAGATTGAGGCTGTTCCAGCAGATGAGGCTGTTCCAGCAGATGAGGCTGTTTCAGCAAATGAGGCTGTTCCAGCAGATGAGGCTGTTCAGGCAGATGAGGCTGTTCCAGCAGATGAGGCTGTTTCAGCAAATGAGGCTGTTCAGGCAGATGAGGCTGTTCCAGTAGATGAGGCTGTTCAGGCAGATGAGGCTGATCCAGCAAATGAGGCTGTTCCAGCAGATGAGGCTGTTCCAGCAGATGAGGCTGTTCAGGCAGATGAGGCTGTTCCAGCAGATGAGGCTGTTCCAGCAGATGAGGCTGTTCAGGCAGATGAGGCTGTTACAGCAGATGAGGCTGTTCCAGCAGATTGAGGCTGTTACAGCAGATGAGGCTGTTCAGGCAGATGAGGCTGTTACAGCAGATGAGGCTGTTCCAGCAGATTGAGACTGTTACAGCAGATGAGGCTGTTCAGGCAGATGAGGCTGTTCCAGCAGATGAGGCTGTTTCAGCAAATGAGGCTGTTAAGGCAGATGAGGCTGTTCCGGCAGATGAGGCTGTTCAGGCAGATGAGGCTGTTCCAGCAAATGAGGCTGTTCCAGCAGATGAGGCTGTTCAGGCAGATGAGGCTGTTACTGCAGATGAGGCTGTTCCAGCAGATTGAGACTGTTACAGCAGATGAGGCTGTTACAGCAGATGAGGCTGTTCAGGCAGATGAGGCTGATCCAGCAGATGAGGCTGTTCAGGCAGATGAGGCTGATCCAGCAGATGAGGCTGTTCAGGCAGATGAGGCTGTTACAGCAGATGAGGCTGTTCAGGCAGATGAGGCTTTTCAGGCAGATGAGGCTTTTTAGGCAGATGAGGCTGTTCAGGCAGATTAGGACAGTTCAGGGATGAATGTTAGACACTTGCCCTGTCAGTCAGCTCTCTGTGACACTGGCTGGAAGGATCCCAGCATAGTGAGAAGGTGAACAGGTATGGTTCCTCCTGGTTTCCTCCTGTTTTGTTGGTCATGCTAAATCAGTAGGACCTCTCAACACACACTCCGTGCCTCTGCCTGCTTCTAATGGTGATGCCCATCAGCCCTCAAAGGCTTCCGTCGTTCCAGAATGACACATTTACAGAGCTATCTGAGCTAGACATCTGGGATTGTTTACCGTTTTTCCACCTCATCAATCATGACACCTGGGTCTTTATCTGAAGACCCCTCCCCTCCATAACCTCAGCACATTAATAAAATCAATTAGAATTGAGATTTTTGTCATATTTAGTAATTTATTCTCCACTAGAGCAACATTTTTTTCCTTAATATATTCTCTTCTAATTGCCTAGAATTGAATGGTCCGTCATCTCCCCCTACTGGCTCTGGATGGAACAGCGCACTTGCCAGTTATTTTTCCGCTGATAATCCTGTGGCTCTGTTTTCATGGTAAGAAAACATGTTTACTATAGCCCACTGGCCTATGGCCTCGGTGGCCACATACCTCAGCCTGCCATGTCCACAGGACATTTAAGAAATGCTTTTATTTCAGAGGTTTAACAAGGCAGAGACACAAAAATGCAAAGAAAACCATTTCCTGGAGAGGAAAGGAAGAGAAAGTGTAAATTAGATCAGAGCATTTTATTTACACAATAATTACCGTCCATTCCACCTGCTCTTAGCAGTAAGGATTTTATGGGATTCTTTATAAATAAGATTGATCTTATTTAAAATAAATAAAATGTAGTCATGGAATCTGAACTGGGTTTAGACTGCTTTGATCCAGTTGAACTTTCAGAGTTAGCAAAATTATTGTCTTCATCTAAGCCTTCAACTTGTATGTTAGATCCAGTTCCAACCAGGTTATTTAAGGAGGTATTCCCTTTGATCTCCTCCTCCATTTTAGATGTGATTAATCTATCTCTGTTACAGGGATATGTACTAAAAGGCTTTTTGTGCTCGTCCTGTTGGATCTTAGTGCTGCATTTGATCCAGTTGATCATAATATTCTTTTAGAAAGACTTGAATATTTTGTTGGAATTAAAGGAACAGCACTAGACTGGTTTAAATCTTATCTATCTGATAGAATTCAGTTTGTTCATGTTAATAATAGATCTTCAACATGCTCAAAGGTTACCTGTGGAGTACCACAGGGATCAGTGCTAGGACCAATTCTCTTTACTTTAAACATGCTCCCAATCGGTAGAGTTATTAGACAGCATGGGATTAATTTCCACTGTTATGCTGATGATACCCAGCTATATCTGTCTATAATCCAGATGAAGCTAACCCATTACATAGATTACAGGCATGTCTGAAGACATAAAAACCTGGATGACTCTTAACTTTCTGCTTCTGAATGCAGACAAAACAGAAGTTATAGTCTTTGGACCAGAGTCTCTGAAAAGGAAGCTGATTAGCCAGTCACTTCATTTGGATGGGATTAAACTGATTTCAGATAATAAAGTAAAAAATCTTGGTGCTGTTTTTGATCAGGACCTGTCATTTAAATCCCAGATCAAAGAGGTTTCTAGAATTTCCTTCTTTCATCTGAGGAACATTGCAAAAATTAGAAATCTCCTGTCCAGGGGTGATGCTGAGAAACTAGTCCATGCATTTGTTACTTCAAGGCTGGACTATTGTAATTCTTTACTATCAGGAAGTCCACAAACTGTAGTTAAAAGCCTTCAGCTGATCCAAAATGCTGCAGCCAGAGTTCTGGCTTCTCTTCAGCCAGAACTCTGGCCTTTAGCATAGAATACCTCCTGATGCTTCTGTTTGCTGCCAAGAAGTTACACAGATTCCCATAATCCTCTGCATGACAGGTCAACAGGCCACAGCCCACTTCATGGAGTTTAAGAAAACTTTATTCACTGTTCTCCATGCAACACATCCCAACATTCATTCATATCTGATGTTTTATTAAGGAGACCTTAAGCCCTCTTTTCTGAATGCTGCAGTGACCAGCATAGCTGTTTCCATCCAAAAGCCGTCTGCAACCCGGAGCTGCTTTCCCACCCTGGATAGAGTTCTCTCTGTCGACCCCTCCAAAGGTGAAGGAAGGAGCTACAACTGATCCCGTTTGGATCAGTCTGATTTTCCACCAAAGGAAGTAAAACCAGTTAAAAGGACAGAATGCCGTTTTTATCACTATGAGATGTTTAAATACGATCAAATACATTTATGTTTAAGAAATGAAAACAAGATGTCTGCACAGATTTTAAGAACTGAATTCTCGTTTCAATGACTACCTCACTTTGGGAGTAGATGAAGAAAACATCTGCCCTACTTCCACTACCCTCTGAAACCGATCCGTGCCGAGTTTGGACCGAGCTTACGACCATTAAAACATCAGGCCAGCACAGTTCCATAGTCCTATCGGCGGTCTACCATACTACAGCCCTGAAGGCGGGAATTACGCAATGGATATAGCGTCCTCAATGGATAGCGTCCTCCGCCCAAATTTAAACGACAGCCTCGGTCTCTGCATCTTCCCAGGTTCCGCCATGCTTTTTTAAGCTATTTATTGTTAACAGGCGGAGAAGTTTGTGTGGTGAACAGCTGCAGAGATCTGTGAATTACAAAGCCGAAAACGCTGAAAACCCGGGATATGAGTCAGCTGACTGTAAACCACAGATGAACCGTGCTGAGCCCTACTAATGAACGATTACTAGTTCAGCACGGTTCAGTTGTTTCTGGCACTGTCCAGTTCAATTGTGTTCTATTTACACTCAAAAGTTACCTGGGTTACCGTGCTCTCACCGTTCTTGGCACGGTTTCATAAAGGTAGTGTAAATGGGGCGTGTATTGATGAAATCAAATGAAATAAAGCTCCGACACTTCAATCAGGTTTCTTTATTGAGAATTGCTCAGCTTTTAGCATAACCTGTCACCTGACAACAAGCAACATACAACCTCAAAAAAAGAACAAAAAAAAAACAGGTAGACCTCCTTTAAAAGCAAAATCTGTACAAAGAAACAAAACAGAGCAAATGGAAGCAGTGCAACGCGGCGCTTTAAACGACGTGTTAGGTTTAAAACATCTGGGAAGACGTGATGAAAAGCCGACAGTGAATGTGGACGGCAGCTCAGATTGAGTGATATTTCCTAATTCTTCTGTTTCTGCAGGCATCCTTTGATTGCCTGCTTCCAGCTGCCCGGCAGGAGCTGAAAGAGACGCCCTTATTTCCGCTGCTAAACAAAGCTGAATCTGTATGGAACCCAGACATGGATTCATAGAAATGAAGACTGATTGTTCTGTTATAGAAAGAGGAACGTCTGCCAGACCCAGAAGCAGCTGCTTCATGAAGGATAATAACAGAACTCAATATGTCCGTTCGATCCACGATAGAGCGAGCCGATGCCGCCCAGCCACATTCCTGCATCATCTACCCGTTTCTGTGAAAGGACCTTTTTCTGGCATCGGCTGGAAGACCCCAAGAGTAAAAAGCAAGTTGGCTAAGAAAAAAAAAAAAATCAGAATGAGCAGAGATGTCCTGGAAGTAATACAGGGGTTTAAAAAAAAGGCACAGCTAAAGGCCCTGAGGTGAAACGGCGTTTCAAGCGTCAACCGACACGGATCCGCCAGGAGAGGAAGGATTGTTCAGAAGTAGGTGAGCCGAAGCCGCCCAGCAGAACCGCCAGCTGAGTCCGACATGAAGGAAGGCATGCGGTGTTTGTGAAGATAAACCCTGAGCTCTGCGGGGCTTAGGGTGACCAACAAATATAGGATTCTGGATAATTCTCCAGACTGTCCCTGATCGCTGACCTGGACGCATGGGGATCAGTAATGTAACCCATTCTGATAAGGCCGTCCCTTCAGGCGTCAAAACAGGTGACAGTGAAAGTGTCCTGCTGTCAAACTGGACCGATGCTGGGCTCATGTTGGTCTGTCCAGACTGGAACTCAGGAACCAAACTATGCTGAACTGTTCAGTTTTAACTCATGGTGCAGCGGCCAGAACCGAGACATTTACCTTCATCATCTTAATGCAGAGCAACTGAGACTGAACTTCTTCCTGATTTAATGCAGCCAAATGCGTGGGGTCATTCTAAGTGCTGTAACTGTAAATTGGGCTTCAGAGCCACGCCGCCCGCTACACCGGAGCAACAAACAATAGCAGCATAAGGAAAGGAAAATATTAAGAAAGATTAAAAACTGTCATTTCCTTTTCATCACAGCGGAGGAAACTGAATCTCTCCCTGAAATAATGAAAACCGGAGCAGCTGAGCTCCAGCAGAACATATGAAGGATGAAGCTGCAGCCCGACATGTTTGGCACTTGGTCTGCAGCCAGATCAGGAGCTCTGGTTCCTCCGTCATCGTCTCCATTTTAACCTTTGATTTCAGCCTGACTGGAAACAAAACTGTGATTAAAAAAAGCCTTTAAATTATCCAGGGAGTTTTTTTACTTGACATTTAGATTCACGGCTTTGAACGGTCACATCTGACCGTCATTCGCCAGGGACCAACAGCTCATTCTGAGCCCCAAGCAAAGACGGCTTTAAACATGAAAAACAAAGTGTACAGTTTCACAAAACATGGAATTTCTGAGCGAGACTTCCTTCTTCATTACATCACAACCTGTTTTATGCATCCGGCCCCTGATCTGATGGACAGTGAGGGCTAAATGGGGAAGTCACACCCAAGGACTTCAGACGATGGCATTGCTGCCTCGAAGGCCGACCCCGCGGGCAAACTGCTCCAGCAGGCCGGAGATGGCGCCGGAAGGGCTGGGGGCCGAAGACCTGAGACCCACCGTGGAGCTGTAGGCCGCTAGGAAGATCTCCCGGACCGCTTCCAGCCGAGCCTGCCGCTCCGAAGGGAGGGAGCATCTGGGGGGAGAGGGACAAACACCGGGGGTCAAAGAGAGAAAGAGCTCTGAGGGTCCAAAATGTTGTGTATGTTGGGGGGGGGGGGGGGGGGGGGGGGGGGGTTTGTAGGAAGAAGAGGACAGAAGACGGTCCAGTTTTCAAACCACTGCCACCACCATGCTGGAGTTTGGGTTTTAAACCACTCCCACCCCGATGCTGGAGTCTGTTCTCAGCCCGCCAACACCAGGACGTCCCGGTGGGGGTCTTCAGTGGTCTCAGAGATAAAGGACTGGGTTGGATGGCCACTAAAAATGCAGCTGGATGTTCCACAAGCCAGGATTCAGAGAGGCAGGTCTGACCGACGTAGTGTAATGGTTACCATGGAAACCAGCGGTAAGGGAGCAATCAAAGACTTGTAAAGAGATATTTCTCGACGGAAACGGACTGACGGTCTGAACCAGGCAGGACGACCCTCAGCTGAGACATGAATTGACTAAATGTTTGTGCTTCAGGCAGGGATTAGATTGTTTGGATTATTTTGATCAGACCACAGAGAGGTACTCTGGATATAAGTAGTTCCAGAAAGTTTAATATGGGCTAAAAACGGTGGGCTACTTGGGCTTATTATCAGATTCATTCTGGCCATCTTCCTCTAGACATGGCTTAAATACGAATAATGATGCTGATTAAACCTCAACAGGAAATGAAATTGAATCACATGGATCAGAGAACATAACATTGTCCTTTATCAATGAGACCCTGAAGGATGTAACACGGCAGCCAGAAACCAAATCGCATGTCGAGGACACCTGTTTGAAGATGCCAATTTGAGCATTCTGGAAGAGAAGAAGCGGACTGAAGGAGGAGGAGGCCTTCCAGCCACAATGACCTGAAGCAGCCACAGCTCCCCTCCCGGCTGCTGGAGTAATGCTAACCTTTCCCGGTTTGGTGCTGAATCAAAGCGGTTAAAGGTCTGATCAAAGCCGAGGCGTTCAGTAACGCCTCAGGTCGGGCTAAAGTCACACAGGTTTATTCCAAAACTGTTTCTACAGCGGTTGAACTTACGTCCGCCCACTGGGGCCCTCGTCCTGGAAACTGAAGGGCAGCGGGGAATCGAAGGCAGAGGTGACAGCAGAAGAGTTGGAGGAAAGCGAGGCCATCGGCTGAGAAAAGTGGCCGTGGTCGTGGATGCTGCCGCATCCGGAAACTATCTGCCAGCTTCCATAGTCTGTGGACAGGGAGGAAGCTGATCTGGAGCAGTCTGCTGCTAACCTGACACACAGAGGTAACAACCACAAAGGTTAGACACACACGGGCAGAAACCACACAGCTTAGCAGCCGCTCTGACGCTAATCCTAACCAGACCGTCCTCTCTCTGAGCTCTACAGACTGCCTGACTTCCTGCTTCCAGCAGTCGATCATGGATGCTGTGGGATAAAATTCAGCTCAGGGAACTGTTGGGAAATGTGATGTCTGTCTGATTTCTTCTTTTTCTGTTTTGAATAAATCTCAATAATGAAAATGAGCTTTTGCTCATGGTCTCAGTGGGTCATACAAGTAAAATCCAGAGGAGAGATTAGTTGGGCAGAGTTTGAATGAGGCTGGAGCAGCGCTGCGAACATCTGGACGTTACGATTTTAAGACCCATGCCTGAAGACTCGACTTTTTCCGTTTTATATAAACCAGGTTTGAGTCCAACATTTTTACGTGAATGACCCAGATACCGATAATAGAGATGCTTTTCACCACATTCTGTTCTGAAACGCAAACACAGAAAATTGACATTTAGGAAGGAAAGGTAAGGAAAGTTAGGCTGACCCTAACCCCACCACCGGAGCTCAGTGGATGAAAGAAGGCCTCATTAAAGTCGTAGGGAAGCGGCCGTTCCAACCGTTGCATTTCCTAATTCTCCCAGTGGTGCCCGACTTTACACGAGTGAATAAAGTGAATGTGATTGGTCGATTATCAAGGGGGCGGGATTGTTGTGGCGGAAGGTTCTCAAGCAAGTTTGGTTGTGGCCGGTTTGTGGGAAGCATCTTGCTAACCAGTTAGCATCTTAGTGCTAGCAGGTTCCCAATGGGAAATTCCATTGGGACCAAGTAGCACTAAATTGGTGACTTAGAAACGACGCTGTCAAGGAACGCTATGGACAGCGGAAACATGCAAGAGGAGGAGAGTTTAGTGTCGTGGATGAGTCTCCTCCGTCATCCATTTTTTATTTAGAGGAGGAAAGCGGGGACGAAGATGTTGTGGAAGAGGACGCCAGGGCGGCAGAAGCTTGGTTTGGTGTAGAAGGCTTCCAGCCGTACATGTTTGAGCCCTTGCCTCGCAACGCTGCCAGTTCTGTTAGCTCTACGCCTGCCGAAGACACAGACGTCCATCCCCGTGAACACTGGGACGCAACTCAATGGGAAAGGAAAGGATTCTGATTTCAACCGTTGCGTATATTAGCTGCGACATCTGAATCAAGATGCTATGACCGAAAACATTTGATTGACAGATGACCGTTGATATATGATTGGCTGAATTTAGGTGTTCAGGCTGACGTAGAACTAACTGGCCTGCAGGCTACAGGCTGGCTGTGGCCTTTCTGGGCCACAGCCAGCCTGTAGTGGAGACTGAAGCAGGAGGAACCTGGAGTCAGTCCTGTTCATGAGCTCCAGGTTACAGGTCAGATGTAACATTTACAGACGGTCTGAACGGTTTGGACTGAGCCAATGGAACATTCAGCTCCATCCATCTGTCCCTCTACTGCGCTGGCTCCCAGCACTCCCTGTTTACTTTGTTTTATGTGGAAAAGACTCCCGACTGTCTCATCTGACCAGATAGCCTCTCCCAGGGGGCCCCCTACCTGCCATGTGGCGAACAGCACCCAGATCTCCTATAAAACTGGGCGTACACTGTACAAATGTGAACAGGGGCTAACGAGGGACCATCGGCCTCTAGCGACCACCTCCCCATCAGGAATCGTAAGGTTGGGACAAAATCAAACATGTCAGCCGTCCTAAGGTGATCGTGGGCAAATCATTCAGTGTGGAAACACGGATTCTTCTTCCTTCTTCCTCTCAGAGGAAAACCCGGCAGCATGGCGGGGGGGCAATGAGTGAAATGTAGTTCTCTCTGTCAAACTGACAGACCGTAGCAGCCACGTTAGCTCAGCCATGTCTTTGTCCAAATACGTCGTCTCCTTTTCTTTTTAGGACTTTCAGCCAAAAATTGCCCAAATATCCAAGGCAGCGTTTCACTCTAGTGAGCTTCATATTCCTCTGCTACTGGTTTGGCTTCTGGATAGACGAGTCCGAGTAGCGCCATCTCACTGCGGGGCCGAGTCCCTCCTGGTTTTTAGACGTACAGTGTGAGCAGGTAGATCGCATCAGAGCGTCGGGTCGCACAGTGTGAGAACAAACATGGTGAGCTGTAAACTTTTAAACTCTGCGGTTTTGTTTTACAGCGTGAGCTGTAGCTGAGAGCAACCATTGGAAATAACTCACAGTTTAAGCCCAGCTTAAAGCCTCTTCTCTCACGCTTTGGACTGGATGGCTGCTGGTTTAAAGACGTTTCCAGCTGCAGCTCCTCCAGAGTCTCCATTGATCTGTCAGTCCCATGGTTCCTGAACCCAACCCCACTCTAAACCGAACAAGAACCACCCGACCCGTCTTCCGGTTCCCGTCTGTTTTCTGAAGAACCCGTGAGGCCAGAACTGGCTAAAGCTGGGCTGATGGGTGCAGACAGGCCCCGCCTCCTCGGCCCTCCATGTGAGCAGCAGACTGGAATCACACGCTTTTGATTCCACGGGTCTGAAGTGTTTTTCACGTTTCGCTTTTTAACACCAGAACTGGTGCTGCGGCCGACTGCAGGCATAAAGAGCTGTGGCCCCGGCACGTCATATCCAGGGGCCGGCAGGCGAACGAACAGGCGGTTCTTTTTTAAAACGATGGTCGAGTCAGGAAGAAACAGAGCCAGGCCACAACTGCTGAGCCTGGGTAACCATGGCAACCTCATGTTTAGAGGACTACAAGGTGCTCTCTGGAGTCCTGGATCATGTCTCCCTGCCAGCTAAACCAACATTTATCTGACTGCATTAAGTCAATCAGGAAGTTTGGTGGAGGGATGACCGTGGTGAGGGCCATCTGGCTCCAGCCTTTCATTTCCAGTCAAACTCTTTACTCCATCGGGGAGCTGAGACATTCTGGCCATTGTCCTACTGCTGGCTGTGTTGAAGCTACTCAGCCGAACAGAAACGAGACCAGAGGAAACGGAATGACCTGGACCTGCGTGGTGGTCTGGACCGTGATGCGTCTGCAGCAGCCACAGAGCCTTAGTGGTGGGACGCTGAGGGCGTCCCGTGTTCTGTCAGGTGAGCATACCCCAGCATACCCACAGCTTTATCCCTTCAGTTTTGTACAAAAGGTAGACTTTAAACTACATCAACAGGCATGTATCCCTTTAGTCATGTACAAAAAACCATTAAAAGGTCAGATCACCACACGCTTCAAAAAACACCAAGAAATAAGTAATTAAATAGGTTTTTTGTTCATGGCTTAAGGGATACACGCCTGTTGAGGTAGTTTAAAGTTTATTATTCGTACAAAACTAAAGGGATAAATTAAAGGGATAATTAGGTATGTTGGTCTGACCGGGTATGCTCATCTGACAGAACACCGGTTCAGGGGCGGCCCACGTAGAAGGACCTTTGGAGGACCTGTGGATGGAGACAGCTTTTTGTGACATCATGGCTCTAAAAATGGCCGTCACTACCCGATCTGTTCCGGAAGCACGATCCGTGCTGCGCATGCGCGAACAGATATACATCCAGGTGTCCATAAATAATGTTATCATGGTGCTAAAATTACTTATTTCTATCCTTAACTCTCTATAGAATGCTAATACACGTCTTTAAAAAAATTGTATGTCTTTTCTGAGACATTTTGATCCTTTTTTCCATTTCGTCCGTTAAACTTCTCTGACGTCATCATCAGCCATGCTCAGTGCAGTCCGGCTAAATCTGATTTAACCATGTTTATCCGCATTTAGTTGTTTCTTTCTGTAGATTACGAACTATATATTATAATGTTACCATGAAAGGAAAACATAAAACTAAAAAAGACTAGATTTATGTTTAAATCCAAGTCTAATAAAGTTAGCTCCTGGAAGTAGCGTAGGATCCCATTTCCTGTACAGAGCGGCAACAGAGTGATAAAACAGAGGGGATTTAAATGCTTTTATTTTCTCTGCAAATACATTATTAACCTTTAACACATATTAGTTTAGTACGTTTACTATTTTTAGGGAGGGGAAAACGTAATTTTGTTTTTTTTTAACCAAATAAAATTGAGGGCGACCCGGATGGATGTCTGGATGCACAAATGAGCTGATAGCACATGCACAGGACGGATCGGGCTTCCGGGACAGATCGGGCTTCCGGGACGGTTCAGGCTTCGGGAACGGATCGGAATTTCGGGAACGGATCGGAATTTCGGGAACGGATCGGGCTGCCGGGACGGATCGGGCTGCCGGGACGGATCGGGCAGTGACAGTGACGAACAGAAACACAGAACATCTGAAGGAAAACTAACTCTTCTCTACTTAGTTCGCGGCTTCCTGTTTCTGTCTTACTAAGCGTCTGGAGTTCAGGATCGTCTCCCCCTAGTGGGCTGGAGTTTAGTTAGACTCAATTTTGCCTTTGCAGAATGTTTTGCAACCCTTGGCCCTGCAGACGGTTGATGTCACAAAGCAGCCAGAGGGTCTGATGCTGCGGAGCTGCTGATTGGCCTTTATTTCACTTCCTGTGTTCATCAGCTGGTTGATCTCATCCATTCACATCTTTACGGCAGCCTGAATTCTGCTCAGAGGCTCTGATCAGCTGCTCCTCTGAAGCTGAAGGCAAACATCAGAGCGCTGAAGCTAACCGGACCAGAAAACAAGGAGAAAACAACTCACCCTCTGCTGGGGACGGCCAATGGGCTGCTGCCGGTGCGGGTCACAACGTGATCTGATTGGTTGGAGGAGGATGAGCTGGAAGACTTGGCCTCTCCGGCTGGATGGAAGAGAGGATCATCCAACAGGTTCTGCCGGTTCCAAACCACCATAGGAGGAGAAGAGGCGGGAACTTTCCTCCTGGGAACAGAGAGAACCAGATCGCCTGAAATTAAACCGCTCTGTTCCCACAGCAGCCGAGGACCAACCGGTGCAAACTGGTTCAATCTGGTCCTCAGAGGAAGTCTGCCTCGAAGAGGCAACAAAGCATCAAAAAAACAAGGAGAGGGGCCCCGGGGCCAGGATGAGGAGAGAGGGGGCCCTAGGGCCAGGATGAGGAGAGAGGGGGCCCTGGGGCCAGGATGAGGAGAGAGGGGGCCCTGGGGCCAGGATGAGGAGAGGGGGGCCCGGGGCCAAGATGAGGAGAGAGGGGGCCCTGGGGCCAGGATGAGGAGAGGGGGGCCCGGGGCCAGGAGGAGAGAGGGCCCCGGGGCCAGGATGAGGAGAGAGGGGGCCCCGGGGCCAGGATGAGGAGAGAGGGGGCCCTGGGGCCAGGATGAGGAGAGGGGGGCCCGGGGCCAGGAGGAGAGAGGGCCCCGGGGCCAGGATGAGGAGAGAGGGGGCCCCGGGGCCAGGATGAGGAGAGAGGGGGCCCTGGGGCCAGGATGAGGAGAGAGGGGGCCCTGGGGCCAGGATGAGGAGAGAGGGTCCCGGGGCCAAGATGAGGAGAGAGGGCCCCGAGGCCAGGATGAGGAGAGGGGGGCCCTGGGGCCAGGATGAGGAGAGGGGGGCCCTGGGGCCAGGATGAGGAGAGGGGGGCCCGGGGCCAGGATGAGGAGAGGGGGGCCCTGGGGCCAGGATGAGGAGAGGGGGGCCCCGGGGCCAGGATGAGGAGAGAGGGGGCCCCTGGGCCAGGATGAGGAGAGAGGGGGCCCTGGGGCCAGGATGAGGAGAGAGGGCCCCGGGGCCAGGATGAGGAGAGGGGGGCCCGGGGCCAGGATGAGGAGAGGGGGGCCAGGATGAGGAGAGGGGGCCCCGGGGCCAGGATGAGGAGAGAGGGCCCCGGGGCCAGGATGAGGAGAGGGGGCCCTGGGGCCAGGATGAGGACACACTGTTTGTTGCTGAGTGACACTGACCAGCTGGAGGCCTGGGATTGGCTGGAGAACGGGTCCATGGTGTCGGTGCTGGAGGCGGCAGGCGGCTCTTCGGTGATGAGGGAGAAGTCGCTGCTCAGGCTGGTGATGCTGCCGCGGTCCCTGGACCCTGAAAACAGCCAGAAGGGCCTCAGTGACACCAGCAGGTAACAAGGGCCACTAACCCACAGGGCGTAAACCTTCATCTTCCTGTCTGAGCCTATTAGCAGAGCCTGACTAATGCTAGCGCTAGCTTAGCTGGTGCTTCAGGGATACGGCCAACAGCAGCAGGAACCCTGAGACCGGGATCATCCCAGAGCCTCAGGGTCTGAGGGTTACCACGGCGTTAGAGAGGCTGGCTCAGTCTGAGCTATAGAGGCGGACCCAGCAGGTCCCACAGGAGAACCTTCTGGGCCCGCCTCTGCAGATGGACTGGCAGATGTTAGAGCAACGCTTCCACAGCAGCTCGCCACATGGTGGACACGTACTCAGCTGGCAGATGTCCTCCACGCTGAAGTCGCCATCTTTGAAGGTGGAGTTTTTCCTCCTGAAAGGTGAAAGAACGAAGCTGTTACAGAGTCAACGGAGACAGATCTCAGGAGCAGACGGACCTCACCTCTGTTTCCGAACGGCTGAGAACTTCTCCGAGACGATGTGCTTCAAAAAATTGAAGCAGAAAAAGAAAATCTGAGGGAGAGAACATTTCTAGGTTAAAGATGTATTAGCCTGCAGGACGTCAGAGCAGCATCTCTGTTCCAGAGCAGCGTTACCTCTTCCCCTTTGGAGAGACGATCCGGCAGCATGTGACTGGGAAATAAAACACACCAGTGAGACCATCAGGGTCAAACAGGGTTAAGTCATCAGCATGAGCAGCGTCTGAGGCGTCAGGTGAGGAACATCTCCACTCTGCTGGTCCGCCAGAGCCAGAGCTCTGATGTCATTCTGCTGCATCCTCTAGGAGGAGCATCTTTTTGTTCTAGATCTACAGGTCCTATAAGAAGGTTTTTTCCTTAATAGAAGTTATTTTTTTCTAAAACAAAATAAAAAGAACATGGATAGAACGACTGAGGCCCTCAGCTTTCATCTTTGGTCTGGAGGGCCTCCCTGCCAGCACCCTAATCTGGATCTACCCCCACCTGGTGGAGCAGGAGGAGCAGCAGGAGGAGAGAATTCCCTCTGAAGGACCTCAGACCTGCGATTGAAGCGAAGGGCGGATTTTTACCCAAACAGAAACCAGTCATAGGCGATGGTCAGGTAGAGGATCTCGGCAGGCTCCAGGCTGGCGTGAACGGCTCCATCCTGGTGAACAAACAGCATCTATAATCAGAATCTCATCGGAAAGTCTGGAAACATCTAAACATTGAAAGCCCTTGAGAATCCATACGGCTGCGATGGAGGAGCGGAGGAAGGACTTACTGCCCACAGCGAGAGTCTGAGGAGGGAGACGAAGAGCGGCGTCCGGTCCCAGCCGGATATGCAGTGCACCAGGAGCCCGCTGTCATCTGAAACGACACAGGACCGCTAAGTGGCGCTACGGGTCAGCAGCAAGCAGTCAGCAAGACGTTCACGCTCAGACGTTCACGCTGTCAGCTAATAAACGCAGAGCTGAAGGGTCAGCTGATGAACGCAGCATCGAAGGGTTAGCCGATGAACGCAGCGCTGAAGGGTTAGCCGATGAACGCAGCGCTGAAGGGTTAGCCGATGAACGCAGCGCTGAAGGGTTAGCCGATGAACGCAGCGCTGAAGGGTTAGCCGATGAACACAGCGCTAAAGGGTCAGCTAATGAACGCAGCGCTGAAGGGTCAGCCGATGAACGCAGCGCTGAAGGGTTAGCCGATGAACGCAGCGCTGAAGGGTTAGCCGATGAACGCAGCGCTGAAGGGTTAGCTAATGAACACAGCGCTGAAGGGTTAGCCGATGAACACAGCGCTGAAGGGTTAGCCGATGAACACAGCGCTGAAGGGTTAGCCGATGAAACGCAGCGCTGAAGGGTTAGCCGATGAAACGCAGCGCTGAAGGGTCAGCTAATGAACGCAGCGCTGAAGGGTGAGCCGATGAACACAGCGCTGAAGGGTTAGCCGATGAACACAGCGCTGAAGGGTTAGCCGATGAACACAGCGCTGAAGGGTTAGCCGATGAACACAGCGCTGAAGGGTTAGCCGATGAACACAGCGCTGAAGGGTTAGCCGATGAACACAGCGCTGAAGGGTTAGCCGATGAAACGCAGCGCTGAAGGGTTAGCCGACGAAACACAGCGCTGAAGGGTTAGCCGATGAAACGCAGCGCTGAAGGGTTAGCCGATGAACACAGCACTGAAGGGTTAGCCGATGAACACAGCGCTGAAGGGTTAGCCGATGAACGCAGCTCTGAAGGGTTAGCCGATGAACACAGCGCTAAAGGGTTAGCCGATGAACACAGCACTGAAGGGTTAGCCGATGAACACAGCGCTTAAGGGTTAGCCGATGAACACAGCGCTGAAGGGTTAGCCGATGAACGCAGCTCTGAAGGGTTAGCCGATGAACACAGCGCTGAAGGGTTAGCCGATGAACACAGCGATGAAGGGTTAGCCGATGAACACAGCTCTGAAGGGTTAGCCGATGAACACAGCGCTGAAGGGTTAGCCGATGAACACAGCACTGAAGGGTTAGCTGATGAACGCAGCGCTGAAGGGTTAGCCGATGAAACGCAGCGCTGAAGGGTTAGCCGATGAACACAGCACTGAAGGGTTAGCTAATGAAACGCAGCGCTGAAGGGTTAGCCTATGAAACGCAGCGCTGAAGGCTTCGCAGACGAACGCGGCTCTGAAAGGCTTCGCCGATGAACGCAGAGCTGAAGGGTTAGCCGATGAACGCAGCTCTGAAGGGTTAGCCGATGAACGCAGCTCTGAAGGGTTAGCCGATGAAACGCAGCGCTGAAGGGTTAGCCGATGAACACAGCACTGAAGGGTTAGCTGATGAACACAGCGCTGAAGGGTTAGCCGATGAACGCAGCTCTGAAGGGTTAGCCGATGAACACAGCGCTAAAGGGTTAGCCGATGAACACAGCACTGAAGGGTTAGCCGATGAACACAGCGCTTAAGGGTTAGCCGATGAACACAGCGCTGAAGGGTTAGCCGATGAACGCAGCTCTGAAGGGTTAGCCGATGAACACAGCGCTGAAGGGTTAGCCGATGAACACAGCGATGAAGGGTTAGCCGATGAACACAGCGATGAAGCGTTAGCCGATGAAACGCAGCGCTGAAGGGCAGTGATGGGACTAACCGCGTTGAAAGTAACGGCGTTACTAACGGCGTTACCTTGTTTTAGTAACGAGTAATCTAACTAATCACTTTGACTGTAACTATAACACAGTTACCATTGCAGACACCCCGTTACTGCGCGTTACTCAGGTCGCACAATGAACCTTTTTTCATGATAGGACTCGTGCGCAGCTGCGTGAAGCTGACACCCCACCCACGTCAAAAAACTCTGCAAATAGACTGAATGGTTAGTGCAACGTTAGTGCAGATTTGTGCAGAAAAAAATATTGTTTGTGCTACTTTTGTTTAAGAGATATTAAAGATTATTTTTTTAGGTCATCCAGAGGTGCGCGCCTTGTCATGAGAGAGGGGAGGATGAGAATGGCTGATGTATAGTGAGATTCCGTCTGTCAGTTGGTTAGGTGGGTGTTTCTGCTGGTGGGTGTTAACGTACAGCACACACAGAGAGATGGAGAGTGAGGAGGACTCCAGCAGCAAAACAGCGTTTTCCTGATGGAAATACCGGTGTTACGTCGAGCTGCGTTTCCCCATCAGATACGGTTTCCTCTGCATCTCCGCACAGCGCAGGCGGCACGAGTCACCGCGCAAGCGACAGGAAACGCGCATGCTCGCTAAAGGCACGCAACAGTCGCCCTGTGCTCGCGCCACAGGAGAACTATGGAGAGCGTGAAGGATCAAATGATAGCCTATATGGAGAAAGGGAGAAATCTGGATGGATGGATGGATGGATGGATGGATGGATGGATGGATGGATGGATGGATGGATGGATGGATGGATGGATGGATGCTCTGCCTTTTCAACCTACTGTATTTTTTATTTTAAACATTATTTGATGGCCTTTGTGGCAGGGATGGAGATCCATATTTTATGTCACACACAGAGTATAGATCTAGATAGATAGATGATAGATAGATGTTGCAGTATCTATAACAACCCAAACACACAGAATTTCAGAATTAGACATCCCCAGTTATTAATTTCACCAGATCTGAATGCCCTGTTAAAAAACTTCACATGGCGTTCCCCCCTGATGTCATTTACGTTGAGTTGCAATAAATGCTAAACTCTCTGCAGGTTCTTGTCTTTGTCCGCTCTATTCAGCTGGCTTTGAAACACACGACGAGAAGGTGGGGGCTGGGTGGGGAGGGTTACGGGGGCAAGAAACGCAAAAGTAACGTAATAGTTACTTTTACTAGTAACTAGTTACTTTTATTGTGGAGTAACTAAGTTAGTAACTCCGTTACTTTTTGGGAGAGGTAACTAGTAACTATAACTAATTACTTTTTCAAAGTAACGTGCCCAAACACTGCTGAAGGGTTAGCCGATGAACACAGCGCTGAAGGGTTAGCCGCTGAAACGCATCCGCTGAAGGGTTAGCCGATGAACACAGCGCTGAAGGGTTAGCCGATGAAACGCAGCGCTGAAGGGTTAGCCGATGAAACGCAGCGCTGAAGGGTTAGCCGATGAAACGCAGCGCTGAAGGGTTAGCCGACGAACGCAGCGCTGAAGGGTTAGCTGACGAACGCAGCGCTGAAGGGTTAGCCGATGAAACGCAGCGCTGAAAGGTTAGCCGATGAACACAGCACTGAAGGGTTAGCCGATGAACGCAGCGCTGAAGGGTTAGCCGATGAAACGCAGCGCTGAAGGGTTAGCCGATGAAACGCAGCGCTGAAGGGTTAGCCGATGAACACAGCACTGAAGGGTTAGCTAATGAAACGCAGCGCTGAAGGGTTAGCCTATGAAACGCAGCGCTGAAGGCTTCGCAGACGAACGCGGCTCTGAAAGGCTTCGCCGACGAACGCAGAGCTGAAGGGTTAGCCAATGAACGCAGCTCTGAAGGGTTAGCCGATGAACGCAGCTCTGAAGGGTTAGCCAATGAAACGCAGCGCTGAAGGGTCAGCTAATGAACGCAGAGCTGAAGGGTCAGCTAATGAACGCAGAGCTGAAGGGTCAGCTAATGAACGCAGCGCCGAAGGGTTAGCCGATGACATGCAGCACTGAAGGGTTAGCCGACGAACGCGGCGCTGAAGGGTTAGCCGATGTACGCAGCGCTGAAGGGTTAGCCGATGTACGCAGCGCTGAAGGGTTAGCCGATGAACGCAGCTCTGAAGGGTTAGCCGATGAACGCAGCTCTGAAGGGTTAGCCGACGAACGCAGCGCTGAAGGGTTAGCCGATGAAACGCAGCGCTGAAGGGTTAGCCGATGAAATGCAGCGCTGAAGGGTTAGCCGATGAAACGCAGCGCTGAAGGGTTAGCCGATGAACACAGCACTGAAGGGTTAGCTAATGAAACGCAGCGCTGAAGGGTTAGCCGATGAACGCAGCTCTGAAGGGTTAGCCGACGAACACAGCGCTGAAGGGTTAGCCGATGAAACGCAGCGCTGAAGGGTTAGCCGATGAAATGCAGCGCTGAAGGGTTAGCCGATGAAACGCAGCGCTGAAGGGTTAGCCGATGAAACGCAGCGCTGAAGGGTTAGCCGATGAACACAGCACTGAAGGGTTAGCAAATGAAACGCAGCGCTGAAGGGTTAGCCTATGCAACGCAGCGCTGAAGGCTTCGCCGACGAACGCGGCTCTGAAAGGCTTCGCCGACGAACGCAGAGCTGAAGGGTTAGCCGATGAACGCAGCTCTGAAGGGTTAGCCGATGAACGCAGCTCTGAAGGGTTAGCCAATGAAACGCAGCGCTGAAGGGTCAGCTAATGAACGCAGAGCTGAAGGGTCAGCTAATGAACGCAGCGCTGAAGGGTTAGCCGATGAAACGCAGCGCTGAAGGGTTAGCCGACGAACGCAGCTCTGAAAGGCTTCGCCGACGAACGCAGAGCTGAAGGGTCAGCTAATGAACGCAGAGCTGAAGGGTCAGCTAATGAACGCAGCGCCGAAGGGTTAGCCGATGAAATGCAGCACTGAAGGGTTAGCCGACGAACGCGGCGCTGAAGGGTTAGCCGATGTACGCAGTGCTGAAGGGTTAGCCGATGTACGCAGCGCTGAAAGGTTAGCCGACGAACGCAGCGCTGAAGGGTTAGCCGACGAACGCAGCTCTGAAGGGTTAGCCGATGAACGCAGAGCTGAAGGGTCAGCTAATGAACGCAGCGCTAAAGGGTTAGCCGATGAAATGCAGCGCTAAAGGGTTAGCCGACGAACGCAGCGCTGAAGGCTAACAGGCTGACGTACGACATGCTGGTGACGGCCACAGACCAGGATGTGGGATTATTCTAATCCAGCTCCTTACGTGGTTAAATGGTTGAGCTAACTTTGTGACGGAGATTCATTGGATCAGCCATCCTCAGCATCCACCTACCATCACTGTTGATGATGTGGAGAAGCAGCTTCAGGTAGTTCTGGGTCTGCTCCACCAGGTCCCACGACTGCATTACAGACACAGACAGGAAACATTAGGAAAACAGACACTGGGTCACCTCTGTTGCTACAACCTTCCCTCTGTGGGAACAGGGATGGAGCTGCAGAACTAAACCGGATCAGAACAAAGCAGGAGGGCAGCCCACCTGGTACCGGGTCCAGTCGATGTTCAAGTTCTGAGAGAAGCGCAGAGGGATCGTCAGAGGAGCGTCCACAAAGTCCTGTGAGTGAAGACGGAGGAAGATCAGAACATGAGCTCAGCATTACCCGGGCCAACATAAGGGACAGAACCGGTACCGGTACCTGGTTCCAGTTAAACACCAGCCCCTCCGCCGTGTAATCTCTGTCTTTGTAGTCCTTAAAAAACTCACAACCTGGAAAACAACAGATCCACAAACAGACCTCAAGGTTCTGACGGGCCGAAACCTGGTTCTGATGAAATATTGCATCGGCAGAATAAAATCCGGGTTCCGGACCGGTTCCCCTGACCTGGGTAAGGCACGGAGAGCAGAGTGAAGTCTGCGTAGCGTTGGGCCTTGTCCACCTTCTCCGAAGACGTCACGCTGCAGAGAGACGAGGACGGCTTTAAAAAACAGAACCGGTCCACCCACAGAACCCGACCTGCACCGGATCCGTTTCTACGGGGCTCCCACATATTCAACCTACCCCCTCAGCTCCTCAAACACTGAGGCAGTTACTATGGAAACGCTCCCTGTTTGAGGTCAGAATGAGGAAATCCTCTGCAGATTATTCATTTAGCTGCTCAGATTCCTTCAATCACTGATCAGAAGGAATCTTTCTATTCTGCAGCGCAGGGATTTATGGAGTCAGAAAACAGTCAAAATGTTTATAAACTTCTAAATCTTAGTTTAAACTGGAAAAAGAAAAGTTGATATTTAATGCGAAATTTTTATCTTATAATTTGAGAAACTGAAAAGGGAAAAAATAAAATAATAAGAATTGAATCTAAATTCAGTTTAGTATTTTGATTACGCTTTTTCTATTTCTTTTCTTTATTGCAGTCGTAGATTTTATATTTTCAGATTCAAATCCATTACTTTCAGTTTTTTGTTTTTTTTTACACTTTCTTTCACATTCAGACTTTGAGCCCAATCTGACGGTAGTGGGCGGGGAAACGTGATTGACAGCTGTAGAGACGTCCCATTCCATGTTGCATTCCTGAACTGAACAGATTCTCTGCAGCATTTATTTGCCTTTTTGGCAAAATCCTGTGAAAAATATGACATTTCTGGCTCCATAGAGATTCAGCTTGAAGAGATTCAGCTGATTAGAAATGCAGTTTTTTCACCATTTCAATCGTTTATTTTTCTGCAGGGAAACAACTGAGAGGTGGAGGAGTTAGCGAGGAGCCAGACTTACTTCAGGCCAAACTTGACCTTCTTGTTCTCCACCATCAGGTCACAGATGTAGCGAACCGACAGATAGCGCAGCAGCTTGATGTCGTGACCTCGAACTTTGTCAAAGAGCTGCGAGTCTCCGTTCCTGAGGAGAAACAGCACGGAGCAGAACCTTTAGAGGGCGGGCGGTGCGGTCTAATGCCTGGATGATACAGGTTAATATCTCCGTTACCTGACTGCTCCGTCGTCCTCTGGGAGCTCCTCTGGTTCTGCCCCAGTGTCGTCGCTGCCCCCTGCAAACCGACCAGGAAGGTTAGGAAGGATGGTCTGCCAGCAGCAAATGAATCTGGTTTTTATTGCAGAGAACTTTGCGCTGAATGTTTGACCTCCAGACACAAACAGCTGCTGTTCTCCTCGTTCTGGGTCGGCTCAGATCAATCCCTGCTCCTACGGTTTCATGACAGAGCAGGATGGAAAACTGAACCTCCTGTGTTCTGTGTGCAGACGCGAGTGTTTCTACCTGAGAAGATGTAGTTGTATCCTGTCCGTCCGTACAGCTCCCCCCAACCTGCCAACGTGGCCGACCGGCAGATGTGCTGCATGAAGAAAGCGGGTCAGATGAGAGGGAGGAGGGCTATTAAAACACAGAGGGTTCCTCCACGCAGAGCTGCAGGGGCGGAGCCAACAGCAGGCGGACGCCAAGTTGCCCTGGAAACCATCCTGATCGCACCCTGCTGCTGCGTGGAGGAAGCAGAGCTAAAAATGTCTGGTTGGCCGACATGCAACCGATCCCTGCAGCTAAACACGGAAAGGACGGCATCATGCTGAGGTGTGGAGAGCAGCTCAGCTTCCAGCAGACCAGCACTACCACAGACACAGGAAAGGTTTAGACTGAAGGGTTAGAGTGGCCTAGTCAAAGGCCCTGAGACTAACCGGGCCCCCTGAGACTAACCGGGCCCCTGAGACTAACCGGGCCCCCTGAGACTAACCGGGCCCCCTGAGACTACCCAGGTCTCCCTGAGACTACCCAGGTCTCCCTGAGACTAACCGGGCCCCCTGAGACTAACCGGGCCCCCTGAGACTACCCAGGTCTCCCTGAGACTAACCGGGCCCCTGAGACTAACCGGGGCCCTGAGACTAACCGGGGGCCCTGAGACTAACCGGGCCCACTGAGACTAACCGGGCCCACTGAGACTAAACGGGCCCCCTGAGACTAACCGGGCCCCCTGAGACTACCCTGGTCTCCCTGAGACTACCCTGGTCTCCCTGAGACTAACCGGGCCCCCTGAGACTACCCAGGTCTCCCTGAGACTAACCGGGCCCCTGAGACTAACCGGGGCCCTGAGACTAACCGGGGGCCCTGAGACTAACCGGGCCCACTGAGACTAACCGGGCCCCCTGAGACTAACCGGGCCCCCTGAGACTACCCTGGTCTCCCTGAGACTAACCGGGCCCCCTGAGACTACCCAGGTCTCCCTGAGACTAACCGGGCCCCTGAGACTAACCGGGCCCCCTGAGACTAACCGGGGCCCCCCGAGACTACCCAGGTCTCCCTGAGACTAACCGGGCCCCTGAGACTAACCGGGCCCCCTGAGACTAACCGGGGCCCCCCGAGACTACCCAGGTCTCCCTGAGACTAACCGGGCCCCCTGAGACTAACCGGGGCCCCCCGAGACTAACCGGGCCTCCCTGAGACTTACCGGGCCCCTGAGACTAACCGGGGCCCCCTGAGACTAACCGGGCCCCCTGAGACTAACCGGGCCTCCCTGAGACTTACCGGGCCCCTGAGACTAACCGGGCCCCTGAGACTAACCAGGCCCCTGAGACTAACCAGGCCCCTGCTGGAACCCTGCTGGTTACACTCAGTCCTATCTTGTTCCACACGGTTCTGCCTGATTCTGGCTAAAGCCCGGTAAAAGCTCTGATTCTTCTTGGTTGTAACTGAGAGGCAGCTGGTTAAACAGGACTTCTCAGCGGGAACTGCTCCAAAGCTCAGAACCGCAACCAAAGGGAAACAGAATCCAAACGGATTCAAGAGAAGGAAACGATGACGGAGAGGCTGAGCTGAAAGGACCGGAACCTTCTGGAAGGAGGTCCAGCAGTAGAAGCGTTCCACAGCAGAACTGGGACCAACCTTTCCGTTGTAGAGGATGACGGGGCAGACGAACCTCCCTCTGCAGCGCGCCATCTTGCTCCGGTTCACCAGGTCCTGCAGCTTAGAGATCCGCACCGTGCTCTCAAACCTAAACACACACAGAACCATCAACATCGCTGACTCAGCATCAGGACAGCATCATGACTCAGCATCATAGAACATTGCAGCTCAGTGGCGCAGTGGGTAGCACTGCTGCCTTGCAGCTAGAAGGTTCTGGGTTAAATACTTTCTGCAGGGAGTCTGCATGTTCTCCCAGAGCATGCGTGGGTTCTTCCCGGGTACTCCGGCTTCCTCCCACAGTTCAAAAACACGACTGTGAGGTTAATTAGCTTCTCTAGATCCTCCTTAGGTGTGAGTGTGTGCGTGAATGTTTGTTTGTCTCTGTGTTTCCCTGCGATGGACTGGAGACCTGTCCAGGGTGGACCCCGCCTCTCACCTGTGGACAGCTGGAGATAGACACCTGCACCCCTCGCCACCCCACTGTTAGGTAGAACGCCGCAGACTCGGCGTCAGTAGAACATCGCAGACTCATTGCTGAAATCCAGACTGCTGCCATATATTGCTCAGCTGAAACACCTGCTGTCGCCATGTTTGGTTGGCTGGTTGCTATAGTGTGATTGGAGGAGGTGTTTATGATGCAACGAACTGGCTCCAGCGGTTCAGCCCTGAACCGGACCGTGTGCAACGCTTCCGACAAACCGGCCACAACCAACGTCGGTACCGACCAATGTTGGTCAACACATCGTATCGGTCCGATAAATGGAACGGCTCTTTGGTCGTGTAATAGTGTGCAGCAAAGGATTGTGGGTGTTTATCTGAGGCAGAGAAGAGATGTCAGTGCTGTGGTCCGTTTGTCATGGCGTCGGAACTATCGGTCATAAAACTGAACATCAGCTCCAAGTTTGAAATCCTAAATGATCAACACCATGAGGCAGGGGTTGCTAAGCAACAGGCCCATCTGAGCTAATACTGGAGCTTCTAGATGAAGGCAGATATAATGAGCCCTGTTTAAACCCACTGAAGGTTTCTGTCAAACCGTTCCTGTAATGCTACGTTCAGACCGCACGCAGCAGGAGCACTAAAATCTAACGCAGCGCTTCATTATTTATGCTTGTACCAGTTTAGTTCTGACGCTGTGGTGAAGTGGTGGAAAAGTGGGTCTGATGCGCGGTGGGCGGAGCTACCCGATCCTTTCTCTGCCTGGAACAATGGCGGCTATATTAGCTGTGATCAGCGGGTAGAAAGTAGTTAGAATCTATGTTGAAGTGAGAAAGTCCTCCTGAAAACATGGTCTGTGCAGTCAGTTCATCCAGATTACCATCCTGCCTTCAAAGATTATTTCTCTGTGGGAGCCGCTCAGACCCCCACATACCGGCGCTGCGCTGTCACTGGGAATCCCCAGCAGCAGCTGCCTCAGGCCCGCTCGCCTCTTGGGGGTTTTCCCCTCCTGTTGGTGGCGGCTGGAAGTAGATGTTAGCGTTTTTCAGGTCTGTGCTACAAACTGCAGGCAGCAGGATAATAAAAGCCAACATATTCTGCCGGCAGGTTTCTACATTTGAAGTTAATTTAGGCGTTAATAAACTGTTTCAGAGGAGTGATCATAGCGCTCTGCATCAGCAGTGCTGCGTCTGACTCCCTGCCAGCTCCCAGATCAGCTTCTCTGATTGGTTGATGAGGCGAGTCCAGCAGCTAAAGGTAAAGGTTTCCAACTCCAGCAGCTGCTGCTCTGATGCTCAGCAGCTTCTCCTGCTGCTCCTTCATGCAGGTCAACCATTGATTTTCCATGTAAACCAGCTGCTTCTGCGGGCTGATTGTAGCATGAGCTCAGCAGCTCTATTACTGTCATTTTTGTAGTTCTTTGTGTTTTAACGATAAATCCCACAGAAACCTTTTATGGGATGTCGTCTACCAGATCTGGATCTATGCCAGAGGCATCCCAGAGCCTCAGAGGTTGCTAAGTTTTCACTTTTGTAATCTGTAATTCATTAATCTGGTAACTTCCCCACAAAGAGACCAGAGTCTCTGTACGCTCTGACTTTCCATCATTTAAGGATCAGAAATAGTTTTTGTTTTTTTCAGTGCAGCTCCTAAATGCAAACATTTGACTGTGAAACACTGAAGTGTCTTTGCACAAAGACGACATGCAGCACTCAGCAGCAGATTCCTCTGCACCAATCAGCAGGCTTTGCGTTTCCTGTTTCTGCAGCAGCAGCGCCTCATGTGACAGAGATCTCACTTCCTCCTCTATTAGCTCAAGCCCAGAGCTGACCTTTGCCCCCTGCATCACAGGCGGCCTGCTGAAGGACACCGCTGCTGGCTGAGCCACCTGGACTTTGTATCCAGGGGTGATGGCGGTGGGTGCTGGGACCTACCTGTCTCTGTCCGGCTCCGGGGATTCATACTCCAGGAAGACTATCTGCCGGGGGTAGTGGCCGCAGACCTCTCCGTTGGAGTTGGAGATGATGCTGTACTTGTAATCTCTTCCAAAAAGCTCCAGACAACGTTTCTCTATCATCTCCACCTGGAGGAGGAGGGGGCAGGTTCATATGAGTGACAGCACATGCTTCAAACGCGCAGCTGCTCCTTTCCACTTGCATTTAGATCAATGGTCTGGCTGTTGATTCCTGCAGCCAGACCAATTAACTAGGAGTGACTCTTTCCATGGTGGTCATTTCTTTCTAAGCTCGTGCTGAGGTAAAGTCTGCCATCTTACCCGGGGGCTGACCTCCTTCGCTCTGTACTGGGTCCTGGAGAACAGCTCGATCAGCTCCGCGATCTGCTCGCCCTTCCTGACCGACAGCCCGGGGAACGGGAAGCCGCCGGCCGCGGTGGGGGAGGCGGCCATCATGGCTCCTGGAGCCGCGGCGGTAGCTTCCAGCCGCACCCGTCCGCCCTCAAACACCGCAGCGCCGTGTCCTCTGGAGCGGGGAGACCGAGCAGGCCATCCCTTCCCGGCGAGCTTCTTCCTGACTGCCCGCTGCAGGGGGCCGGAGCCGGGAGGCCGTCCTGGATTCACGGCAGCGGTGAGCAGCTCCTCCCCGCCGGAACTCCAGCCGCTGGCGGGCCGCGGGCAGCCGGTGCCCCGGGGAGAGCAGCAGGGAGCCGCCGCTGCGGAGCAGGAGACCACGGAACCAACCGGAACCGATCTGAGGGTTTGGACCCGTTGGTACCAGCCGATCCTCCGGTACTGCTCAGCGGATCATCCACGGTCCTCTGGAAGGTCCAACAGAACCAGAACCAGACCCAGACCAGAACCAGGACGAGACCAAGACCACGGTACAGTAATGTGACCGACAGCTCAGCAGGACGGTCCAGCGTACAGAGTTTCACAAACAGGCGATAAACAGGAAGTTGACTAAATCACGTGACCTAGATCGACCCTCTCATTCCATCCTGGTAAACAACACCGCGGCGCTTCACCGCCACCTACCGGTGAGCTCTTAGAATGCAGGTGGAATGTGTGGAACATGCTGAGGGTCATTTTCCAGGAAAGCAGTTGATCCTTCAGGTGTTTACATGGAACAAGATCAATAAATACATTTAGGAGATGCAAAAAATAATACTTTTGAAATTTTAGGTATTTACAGAAAAATGTTCCTCCACATGATTTATTCGGTCCTAAAAGGTTTAATATAGTTTTTTTTCTAAATGTACAGGTCTACCTTTTGAATAACAATATATTTTCAATAAAGTATTTTGTATTTAGCCTGTATTGTGTTTTCATTTTTAGTTAATATACTTTAGCTGTAATTTTTTGTGCTGTGGCTGCAGCTTAACGGTTATTTTACAAATTAAATAATCCCTCGATTACTATTGATAAATAATCAGATACCCAAAGGTTCCTGAAAGCAAAAGTCGCTCATATTCAGAATTCAAACTTCTGAAAGTTCTTTAAATCTGAAATGATTCCATCCTGTTCAATAAATGATCAGAGTTTTTAATTCAGAGTAATTTTCATGTGAATGTGCTTTACTGGAGGCATCCATGTTTGTCAAAGAACACTACTGCCACCTACTGGTTTGTGACGTCACGGTGCGGTATCGGCTGTTGATCAAGTCCCAGTGCTGTATCTGGTGTTTGTCACAACGCGCTATTATCCAAGTCATCTTGAAAACATTCTTCTTCCAAATGTTGGCTACATATTACGGGTTTTTTCTCTGGCCAGAAGTTCGATGGCAAATCCTCCCTCTTCAAGTTGGCGATCCAACGACCAACCCGTCCGTGGAGGATCAGGAATCAGAAAGGTGGAATAACTCTTTTTTTTTTATTTCTTTTTTTTAACTTTTCCCCGATGTATTCCAAAGCGGGGAGAATGGCGCTAGGCTTACCGCACCGTGACGTCACTGCTGGAAGATGGCAGGAGGGAGGGGTTACTATATTTGGGCAAAGATGGCCGCTCTCAGACTCAGTGATGGCGATGAAAATTATAGTTTTTCTTACTGATTAACGCTAAATTCATTAAATCACTGTGAATTTATTAGTTTCAGGTATAAATAATGATCCATAGATCATTCCTACTGATCGGACTTTTCCTTTAAGGAGGATTTTTTATGAAATTAAAACTTTTCCACTTGATGAGTTCTGGATAGAGAAGATTGACAGATGGAAAAGTTTGTTTTAATCTTAAATCCAAAATGTTTATATATTTTTGACAATCTTGATATAATTCCTGCTCTGTCAGCTAAAGTCGTGTCTCTATTCTCTTAACGGTTAATCAATGACTCAAATAGTTGACGATTATTGAAATAAATGATTGTTTCTGCCCTAGATGCAGGAAATAAAAGATCTTTTAATCAGACATGATAATCAGCAATGAATATCTGTGAGCAAACATCTTTGTCCTGCTGGAGGAGGCCCTGCAGCTGTTGGTGGGATCCCGACCTGTCCCTGTAGCAGGTCTCCTCAGCCCACAGTCCTGTTCCAACCCTTCACACCCTCACTCATTACCACCGCATGTTAGCTCTAACATCAACCTCACATTTTCTAATCTTCTGATAGTATCTTTGCTGCTCAGGGGCCACAGCAGTAGTTTTATTTTGAGCTGAGGTCAGGGCCCCACATTTGTCTGGGGGTCACCAATAATCCTGATCCTCTGACAGGGTGACCAGAGAACCAATGGATGGCCAAACCCTTAGCTCCAGGGGGCGGGGCTTAGGGCTTGGCCACCCATTGGTCACCCCTGGCTGCAGAGTCCTAGCTCCCATCTGGAAGCTGCAGAATAAGCAGTTTCCCTCTGAGCCAGAGGGTGGCAGCAGTGATCCTCTCAAATGGATAGTTCTATTTTAGCTGTTATTATTTAACAACAACCTCACAGAAATTAAATATTTACATCAATATAGCATCAGGAGAGAAAAAGGGGAGAGAAAAAGTGTGATTGCAGAACTTCTGGATCAATTAGAGGAGAGAAAAGATAGATTTAAGAAGCAGATTTTATCTCCAAACTCCACTACTGCTGCTAGTTTGGCTGCAAGGATGGAAAAGCCTCCACAGATCTAACAGGCAGCTCTGATGCAAACCCCCAAATCCTAAAAATCTAAATCCTTTCAGGGTGAGAGAGCTCTGCTCTGATGATGTCAGTTCCTGCTCGGTTCCTCAATCAGCTCCTCCCAACAGAAACACGTCCAGCATAGAAAGATTCCTTTATCCTGTTGGAAGCGATGCACCATGGGAGCGTTCACTGCTCCTCCCTCACCTCATGCTGCTATGTGACATTTGCTCCTGGATAAACATTTAGTCAAGAATGCTTTTTAAATATTTAAGCCCACATAGTCCTTTTCTATAGTGGGATAAAACATGTTGCCATACGAGGCTTATAGAAGACTTTTACATTTTTGCGGCTCCAGGTTTGTTTTTTGGTCTAATATGGCTCTTTGAGCAGTTTGGGTTACCGACCCCTGAGACACACAGACAATTCCCACTAATGACCCCCCCTTCAGACACGTAGACAGGTATGGGGCATTGCAGGCTAACAAAGAAGCCAAACGACCCCCATTCCAAAGGGGGGGGGGGACCCGTTCATCCGTTTCTATCTGCATGTTTTCTAAACTAAAACCAGGCTTTGTTGGGCTGCTGGATAAAACCTGGAACTAAACGCTATTTCTGACATTTTGGATTGAAAAAACTTCCTGGATGGAAGAGAAACGTCTTCAAACTTAGAAACAAAGTCCAGCGGATTGTTGTTGGAACGTTTTTGGAATAAAGTGAATTACCTTTCATTCATATGATCCCTATAATCTGCCTGATGTTGCGATCATTTCCCTGTAGTGCCGTTCAGAGGCCTGATGATGGTGGCAGGTGGACGTTTGCATGGTGATTGCAAAGCTATTACCAAAAGGAGAACGATCTCTGATTTTAGGACGGCTCAGTTGTGGTTCTGTCGTACAGCAGTTCGCTGCTGTTTGAAAACAGTTTGGTGTGTTTGGACCTTTTTCACGCTGTTAATCAGCGTTTGTGGAACAAAAAAAAACATTTGCATGAATTCATTTCTAAGATTTAGAAATCTTTCCAAAATAATCTGAAATGTAATTTAATAATCCATCTGAAATGTACTCCTTTTAATTTCCTGAGAGATGCAAACCAGGTGGAGGTCAGGGGTCAGAGCCGGCTCCTCTGATTGGCTCTGAGCAGAGAACCAGAAACCTTCCAGCTACCCTGATCGCTACCTGCTGGTCGGATGTTTTGGGTGCAGTGGTGAAATTACGATGCGTCGTCATTTGGAAACGCTGGCTTCCTAAACGGCACAGGATTGGATATGAAGATCTCTGGATTACATCACCCGCTCCTCAGCTACACTACAAACATGGAAATCCTCTAACTGAGGCAGTAAGTGAGACACTTTGCCAATGGAATTTACGTTTCAATGGTAAATTCAATTTATATTAAAATAAGAAAAAACAATTATGTTATTTTAAGGTCATAATTATACCTAGACAGATTTGTCATTTTGTTTAAAAAAGTTTAAAACAAAAAGAATTTTAATTTGGAAACAGCTCTCTGGACAATTTCATCTCATTTAAAAGTGCAGCCTTGAAAAACAGTAATAAAATAGTAATAAAAACAGAAATATAAACATGACTGTAGATTTACAGTTCTAACATTTTTTTTATATAATGATAAAATTTAATAAAATACAATAAAACAATCCTTTTTACAAATCATTCATCAGATGCTGTGGGATGATGGTGCTGAAAGCTGAACTGAAGTCCAGGAACAGCATCCATCGTGGGTGTTCTTCTCCTCCAGGTGTGCCAGGCTCAGGTGGAGAGCAGCAGAGATGGCGTCCTCAGTGGAGCGGTTCCGTCGGTAGGCGAACTGGAACGGGTGGAATGTTGGCGGCAGACTGGAGACGATGTGTTCTTTAAGCAGCCTTTGGAAGCACTTCATCATGATGGGAGTCAGAGCGACAGGCCGCTAATCATTGAGGGAGGCGACCTGAGGCTTCTGGAATAATGGAGGCAGACTGGAAGCATGCTGGCACTATGGATCGGTCCAGCCAGGTGTTAAAGATGTCTGTGAGGACACCAGCCAGCTGATCTGCACACTCCTTATACACCTGCCCAGGTATGTTATCAGGCCCTGGGGCCTTCCTCGGGTTGACTCTCCTCAGAGTTTTCCTCACTTCAGCTACGTCCAGGTTCAGTGCCTCCTGCTCAGAATAAAGCTAAATCGACATAATTTAAGACGTTTTCACTGAATTTTAGATCATTTTTGCAGCCTATACTTGGGTCAAATAAATGCCAGCTTTAATTTCCTTTATTTTTTAATCACCCTTTGCCACTGCAATGTACTTTTCTTTTCATGTTCGGAAGTTTGTCTTGCTTTAAATAAACAGAAACGCTCCATTAATGTCTGTTTTATTTTTTTCCAAATCACCCAGTTGAAAATTGGACTCCTTTAAAAAGTGTGATAAGAATTTGCAGATGAAACATCATCAGGCTAGTCAGCAAACACTTTACTGATTATTTTATTATCAAAATGCATTACATCTCTTGCTTCTTAAATCTCTTAGAGAACAATTGAAATAGTAACTACTATGATCTGTGGAAAAGAAAAAAGAAAAGCAACAGAAAAGTTGTTTACAAACCCAGAGAGAGAGAAAGCGTCTCCAGACGGTTCATTCCAACAGACACCACGCCATAATTCAGTGTACTATATATTCTCCATCACATTCTTTCTGTACACAGAATCCTACATCTAATCCTATCAGCTGTTTCAGGTGGGATGTGTTTTTAAGGTGCTGGTTCGTTTTAGGTCTTATTCTGTCAAACATTCATGTAATCTGGGCGCCCTCCTGTGCCTTGGTGGGCTGTAGTGACACCTGGTGGTGGATGGGGGCTCCTTTCATTCCCCTCCTTCCCCACAGAAAGTCCAGTCCCAGAGGAGGAAGGGGGGGGGGGGGTCCTGCTGCTGCTCGGCTGATGCCTCCAGTCTGGTTGATCTCTGGAGATCTCCTTTTTAAAAGTCGCCGTTTAAAGATAATAAAAATAAAAAAGGCTAAAATGAAAGTCAGAGAATGCTGGGAAAGGAGCAGCTTTCACAGGAATGTGTAGCAGCTTTTTAATCACCTCCGATCCACAAAGGATCTAAATGCTTCCTTAGAAACCTGCTGTGCAGCGGCGGGTCGGACAGGAACCCAGAGATCCAAGCAGCAAAGAAAAGGTCCGCTTCCTGAACGCCAAGCGACCCGCAGCAAATAGAGCGCAGGCGGCGCCGAGGCGCACGGGGAAAACAGTCTGCAGCACCATGAGTCCGAGGACCCACACGTCTTCAGCAGGATTCCGGATTCTTCCCAAAGTTAACCCCCCAAACGGAGCAGAAAATGAACCAAACCAGCAGAACGTGTCCAGATGGATGCAGAACAGCCGGTTTCCCTCCTAGAACCAAGCCAACCGCTGTGGTAAACACAGGAGCCAAACCCCACTGATGGAGCCCAGCCGGTTACCGTGGTGACAGGCTGCATGCGTCCGGTTTCAGGGTTCCTCTCGTTGATGTCCTCCTGAAAACAAAACAACCAGGAAAGCGGAAACGTCTCCAGAAGTTCTCGCTCCTCTAAAGTCCCTGTGGTTCCCTGAAGCCCCCCCCCCCCTGCGGACCCCAGTCCTAGAAGCTTCCTGACTGCGTCCTTACTCCGGGGCCCTGGTGGGGGGGGTGCTGGTACTGACCGAGGGCCGCTCCCTGCGGGGAGTAGTGTGAGGGTCCAGGAGCGCCCGGCAGCCTGGAGCTGCCCTGCAGCGCCCCCTGGCTCGGGCTGCTCGCCTTCAGGCTGCGAGACGCCTGCTGCGGACCCCCTCTGGAGGCCTGAGTGCTCAAGTCCATTTTATTGTGTCCGGGGGCCCGGGGCCCCGACGCTTCCACTAAGCTGCTATTCAGAGAGCTCGTCTTTGGATGGCCGCTGCCGTAGCCGTGGACCCCGTCGGCCCCGCCGCCGCCGCTCCTCGGGTGAAGGGAGTCTGAGACGAGCGCGGGGGTGGGGCTGGGGTAGGAGGTGTGGAGGTCTGGGGACAGTCCTGGCTGGGAGGAGGAGGAGAAGCGGGGGTAGAAGCTGTGGCTGGGGGAGGGGCTGTAGGAGCTCTGGAATGGGGAGCTGGACGTTTGATGGCTGAGGGAGGGGCTGTCGGTCTCCTGATGACTTTCTGTAGACTGGACACATACAGGACACATGGCGCCGGTTAGTACACCTTCAGGAGCAACAACCACAGTAACAAAGCTAAACAGGATATTCTCATGGCCTCAGATAATGGACTCTGTGCTCGTCCTGCTGGATCTCAGTGCTGCATTTGATCCAGTTGATCATAATATTCTTTTAGAAAGACTTGAATATTTTGTTGGAATTAAAGGAGCTCAAAGGTTACCTGTGGAGTACCACAGGGATCAGTGCTAGGACCAATTCTCTTTACTTTTTACATGCTCCCAATTGGTAGAGTTATTAGACAGCATGGGATTAATTTCCACTGTTATGCTGATGATACCCAGCTATATCTGTCTATAAATCCAGATGAAGCTAACCCATTACATAGATTACAGGCATGTCTGAAGACATAAAAACCTGGATGACTCTTAACTTTCTGCTTCTGAATGCAGACAAAACAGAAGTTATAGTCTTTGGACCAGAGTCTCTGAAAAAGAAGCTGATTAGCCAGTCACTTCATTTGGATGAGATTAAACTGATTTCAGATAATAAAGGATGAGAATGAATGCAACCAACTGGTTGTCCTTACAAACGTTTTTTTATATTATCCAATCTAATAGTCTCTGTAAAATGCCTCATATGCCCTTGGTTGTGAATTGGCATAATAGAAACAGATCGAATTAAACTCTTTGACTAGGCCATTCTAACACTAGCTTACATTTACACGGAGTTTGATTGTGTCCAATTCCTGCTGTAACGTGTCCAAAGCTGAAGTGTGGATCTGGCTGGTAGGTCCGCCGTGGAACGGAATCTAACCCCAACCCTTCATCAGAATTTACTTTTACTTTCTGTCACAAGATCTCCCCGTCAGAAAAAATCCCTCCTTTCTAGATGCAGGTGAAACCCTGCAGACTACCTGGTGTGAGAAGACTGGGTTGCTCTTTGTGGAAGACGCCACGGGTCCCGCTCGCCTCTCGTATCGGTCTGCATCTGGGAACAGAGTAAAGCATCAGAGACGGACTGGGTGGGTTCTTTCATTTCTCTGAAACATGGAAGGTCTCTGCTTTTACCTGGCTCTTTGTCTGCTGAGCCGTCGCTCTTCCTGTAAATGCGATCCATCTTGATGCTCAGGACTCGCTGACCCTCCCTTAGACGCTCGACCGTGGTCGGGACCATCCTTTAAACGACACGAAGCCGGCTGTGATTTCTCTGTTACCATGAACGCGCTTTGAAATGTCACCGCAGCTTCTCACCACTGGTTGTTGGACTCCTCCCGTTTGGACTTCAGCGACGTCCTGTGGAGGTCTGAATGGATGGCCTCCTCCGAGTGCGGGGCCAGAGTGTTGGAGTGCGGGGAGGCCGGGGGCTGCCTCTGCTGATGGGAGTCAGGCCTGCTTCTGGCTGCTGCTTCAGACTTACGGCTGCTGCCCGCCTTCCTCTTGCGGTATTCCAGCAGAGACACCTGAAGGAAGAGGAGGTGTAATGAAGATCAGGCTGCAGACACCTCCCATCGCTCTGTGATGCCAGGCGGCCAAACCAACCACATTATTCTGACAGATGACAGGCCACATGCAGCACTACCCACATCTGCTGTCTGGAAGGAAAAAAACAAATCTCCTGGCCCTGGACACTGATTTTGAGCTCCCTCTTACGTCTCTGCTGTGGATCGATTGTGTTCGCTTTGAACATCAGGCAGGCAACGGAGGACGCAGCACGCCATGATGCAACCACGCTCAAAACTCCACAGAAACACACAAAGGTTCACAGGGGGTTCGAGCACACACACACACCTCCACTGTTAACAATGACAATGAGAGACTGATTCGGCTGCATGTCATCAGCAAAGAAACAAACAGGGAGGTCACCACATGGTCACACCGACATGGATGGTCTGGCCTTGGAATGAAAACAGGACTGCCAGCGTTTATGAAGCAGTTATGGAGCTCCTTTCTACAGCCTGTTCTGTTTAGGAGGAACAGCTGGACAGAGATTAGATCAGGTTCAGGCCAGCGGCTGGGCGCCCAGCGCAGAGAACGCTTCGTTCACGCCGCACGCGCTTTGAGCAGCAGAAGCAGCCGTTGTTCTCAGACCAGCATACCATTTCTTCCCTTGATGGATGGATTTCTTCATCCAGCTGCAGACTGTGGCTAAAATCATTTCATTTATAAAATCCCTGAGGTCTACTTCACCCTAATCAACTGTCTTTAGATAGAAAATATTCAAGATGCTGAATCTGTGAGATGAGTTCATCTTGGTAAATGTAAAGGAGTCTGACTCTGCCAAAGGGCCTAGATCCTGCTAAATCCGCTTCTCTGAGCCTGTAACTGTATAATAGTGCTATTATTTCACCAGAGCAATGAAATAAGCAGTATTTGATGCATCTCTGAATAATCCCTCTGAGTTGTGCTGTCTGAGCAGCAGCCCCTGCCTGTCCCTCCAGGAAGCGCCTACCTTAACTGCCCTGCGCCCGTACCGTAGTCGGACAGTAACTTCATCCAATGATGAGAGGCAGAGCGCCATGATTCCAGCTGATAAAGCGGCTCCTTTACTAGCTAATCTGAACAGGGCAATAACTTTTCTTTTTTAACTCATGCCTAAATAATGAGAATCCAGTTTTTAGGCTCTGTTCAGCCTTCAAAAGTGTTTTAATACGGTGAAATCACGAAATAGGCGACTTCACCGTAAAGACGAGGGTTCTTCTTTGGGGACGGAAGAAAACTATTTGATTTAGACAAATTTATACCCATGTAGCACTAAAGGTATAATAGGGGACTTTGAAAGGCTTAAAAAGCAGGTTAAAGCATCTCTAATAACATCCTAAACCAGTTAGTTTATGGTGTGCAGTTTGGATCCTATACCAGTTAGTTTATGGTGTGCAGTTTGGATCCTATACCAGTTAGTTTATGGTGTGCAGTTTGGATCCTATACCAGTTAGTTTATGGTGTGCAGTTTGGATCCTAAACCAGTTAGTTTATGGTGTGCAGTTTGGGACGGACTGTGAAGCGGTGCCGTTCTTGGCCAGATGTCTCCCAGAAACAGATCTCTTAAGCTCAATGAGATCCACCTAACTTCAGCTTTGTCATAACACCAAACAGCTCCTGATTAGTTTGATGACAACAAACCGTGTCGTTCAACCAGTAACCGCAGCGGCAGCCAGGGCTAACGTTAGCCCGTCTGCTGTAGCCAGGTGTTAGCCCGTCTGCGGCAGCCGGGGCTAACGTTAGCCCGTCTGCGGTAGCCAGGTGTTAGTCCGTCTGCGGTAGCCAGGTGTTAGCCCGTCTGCGGCCGCCGGGGCTAACATTAGCCCGTCTGCTGCAGCCAGGGCTAACGTTAGCCCTTCTGCGGCAGCCAGGGCTAACGTTAGCCCTTCTGCGGCAGCCAGGGCTAACGTTAGCCCGTCTGCTGTAGCCAGGTGTTAGCCCGTCTGCGGAAGCCGGGGCTAACGTTAGCCCGTCTGCGGTAGCCAGGTGTTAGTCCGTCTGCGGTAGCCAGGTGTTAGCCCGTCTGCGGCAGCCGGGGCTAACGTTAGCCCGTCTGCGGCAGCCAGGGCTAACGTTAGCTTCTGTTCTAACTGACCCAGATTTATTCTGTGTGCTCCCGTCCATACTTTCCTGTATTCTTCTCAAGAACAGACTTGGCGAGGACACGAGTCCGTCCTGGCGATCTTGTGAATTGAAAAACGCTCACTGTGTGTATTCTCATACAGGTTCCTTCTCATGTAGCCTGGTGGATATAGTCAGTATACTTTTCAAAGGAAATATCCCTGCTCTCCAAAATACTTTCTCCCAGTTTCTTGTGGAGGAACTCAGCCCTGTTTCATGGTGACGATTCATGAACCATTGGCCTGATGGCAACGGATGAGCGTTTCCACACAGAGATGAGTTGGGCTGAAATGGCTCAATAACCCAGAGGTTCTTGGGGACTCGATGCATGTTTGGGGGTGGGGGTGTCAGAGCATGGCGTGGGTGCTGAATGCAGATGCAAAAAATTAAAAGCCAAAACAATATTTACATGCACACTTCTAAAGATGTATTTGTAGGGAGCATATTCACCATATTATGTACTGGCTTGTTTTGACTTCTTACTGCTATAGGCTGGTATTCTGCCTTTCCTGTCAGCAGACTAATGGTATGCTGGTTGGCCCTCTGCCTTGGAAGAAAAGCGGAAGAGAAACTTGGCAAAGAGTGTGAAGGAGCATCGAGGGGGGAAGGGTGGCTGAGGAAGGAGAGGGAGCAGATCTAAAGAGATTCAGATACACAAAAGCAGCTACAAAGGTTCCTGCTAACAGAGTGGGACGTGACGAGCTGACGGGGGCCACAGGGCGCGCTGGAAGCACATCATGATGTTGTTGTTGCACTTAAAGACATGATTAAGAAACAACATTGAGAATGGGGGGGGGAACTTGCCTTCTTCTTCTGCGGAGGGTTACTGGTGTGAGGGGAAGTGCTGCGATCCGGGTAGCCCGCTCCGTAATGGCTCTCTCCGAAAGGCGACATGGAGCCGGAGCCCACGTCTCCAACCAGCCCCTGGCCACTTAGGGAACTGTGTAAGGAATCTATGGGAGAGAGACCCCCGTCCACCTGGGAATGGCGGCGCTCCGAGCTCAGAGGGATCCCCAGGTTGGCGTTGAGGGGGGAGCAGGTGTAAATGAGGTTGAACTCTGTCCTGAAGGCCCTCTCCCTGTTTTTGGAGTCTGAGGAAGGACACGACACAAGGTTTAGGGACCCGGCCCCCGCAGACGACTGGCCGCGGCAATCCTGCCCTAAAGCAGCTGTGGGGAAGTCGTCAGACGTCGCGGCCGCCGGGTTCTCCGAGCTGGACGGGAGCGACAGGTCCACAAACGGAGGCCTGGGAGAGTCAAAGCCCGCCTGCAGAGAAGGCTGATGGAAGAGAGGAAAGAGAGGGAGACAAATGGTGACTCTAGAGGCCGAGAGCTCAGCCGGCCGTCACATTTGGAGCCAAGCTGTGGGAACCAACCTCTGGAGAGATGGACTCTGGTCGGTGGACAGGAGAAGCCTCAGGGGACGAGATGTTCTAAGGATGGAAAACAGAGCTGCAGTTAAAGCGCTGCAAGTCCATTTCTCTGCACCGAGCAGGTATATAAAACAATCCCAACTGGAATAAAATGATTTATGTTCAGAATAAGGTCATAAAACCAAACAACGTCTAAAAGGGTTCCTACAGCACAGGGAAGTTACATTCAAGGCTTTTAAGACTTTTTTCTGCCACTTGAAATAAATAAATAAAAAGTTATGACCAACTTCACAATAAACAAGAAAATCCTGGTAGCAAAAAATTTACGACAAATGTTTATTTTAAGCTAAACCATTTTTTTTGACCCAGTAGAAATGGTTCAAATGTTTAAAAACCTTTGCAACATTTAATATCCAAAGAGCCATTTTGCTTTTTCGAAAAACAACATATTTGTTTTTTTGTTATTATCTCATATAGGAAATTAGTTGCCATCTTAAACAACCAACAATTTATTTGCTTTAAAAAAATATTAAAACACATAAATTCCAAGCTAATTAAAAGATAATGGCTCTAAAAACATATTTCTGTTTTTTTATGTCCTTCTTATCCCTCTTATAAAAAAAACACTAAATCTTTTAAGACTGATATTTATGTTATAGTAGCTTATTTAGCTCTTCGTATAGATTTTAGCCACTATTAGGAGCTGCTGTAGAGGGTCCAACAAGCAGCAGGTTGCAGTAAATGAACGGCCAAACGTTACCCAGAGGTTTGGTGCTACTGGTGCCGTTGCTGAAGATGCTGGGGAGGCGTTGCAGAGACGAGGCTGGAACCGAGCAGAGAAATACCTGCTGCTTTGATTTTGACGCTTCGCATGTCTGACTCCATTGACCAGATTCCCATCGTGCCTCATCTACCTTCCCTGGTTCTGCAGGAAACTCTTTTCGACTATTTTCATTGAATTTATACTTCGCCACGTTGTCCTGATAAAAAGTTGGCTGCGCATCGCTCCAAGGTCAAGGTGGGGCTGCAACTAACCATTATTTAGCAAATTCATTATTCTGTCCATTGTTCTTTAGATTAATAATCAGAGAAGAAAGTGTTTTACAAAATTAAACTAGATAAAAGTAAAACTTTTCCCCTTGAGGAGTTCTGCATGACAGATGAAAAGTTCATTTAACTTGAATGCTAAATGTTTATACATTTTCGAACAATTTCCGTATAATCCCTGCTCTCAGTGGGTCGCTCTGTCAGATAAAGGCTTGTTTTACAGTCGCTATACTCCAGTTAACCATGGATTACTGAATTAGTTGACAATCATTTCAATCATCGATTAATTAACTAATACATTTTTTCATCCCCTGTTCGGCCGCAGGATCATTTTTATTGGTTCCGTTATCGGGACGGTCACAGCAAGCCATTTGCTAAATGTAAAAAAATAAAAAAGGCAATTATTTTAATCTTTTATACGGATTACATAAAAAAAACACTATTTGTGACGTGGTATCTACTTTAAGACATTTTAATACTAATTGAGGTCTCAGTTTGATATGAAGGAATTTGAAGCCGGCTCTGACGTTTCATTCACAGCTGTAATGGATAAAGATGCAGAATAAAACCTGAGACGAACTGATTGATTTGCGTCGTTTTATATCTAGTACAACTCATCTATGACTCTGTTGAAAAAAGTTTTTTTATCTCAACAAAAACCGTACTTTTATTTTGCCGTGGTATCGAGTAGAAAGCATTTTTCTGTGTATTACTGTCGGTAAGGAACCATGGTCCGCTTCACCGTCCGTCGTCTCCTCCTGCTTGAGGCTCTTACCTCGAACTGAAGCGGCGTGTTGCAGCGGCTCGTGGGCAGCGAAGGCATCGGCGAGCAGACCACGCCGTTCAGCAGCAGGGGGCCACGGAGGGAGGGCAACAGCGGGTGAAGCGAGTCTTCGGGGAGCGGTGGCGTGATGGGCGAGAGCGGACGGAGCAGGTGGTTCAAGGATGCCGGCGTGGCCTCGGCGGCGTACTTATGCTGCCGCTTTTTGAACGGTGTGCTGATGTCTGATAAAAAAAGAGAGGAGAAAAGTGACAGACTGCTGCACCCTAAATGCACCAGAGCGTCATCACAGATCCTTCCTCCCAGCAGGAGGAGATCTTTCTGCTGCTGTAAAAAACAGGATTTCCCCACAGTGGGACAATAAAGGGATTTCCTACTCTATTCTAAAATATAACATGAATGCGTTCACATGGGGGGGTTATAGGAGGAGGGACGCCTACCGCTGCAGAGGGGGTTGGGGGTTGAGCGGCTGCTGGTGCTCTGCTGCGATGAAGTGGACTCGGTACCGTCCTCCAGGCTGGTGGAGCAGCTCTCGTCCTCCACCTGTTTGATCCATCTCTGCATGGCGACAACAACAGCATCAAGTCAACATGTGACGGACGGACCGCGGGCTAAACAATAATAACACTTTTTATTTGGTGCACCTTTCAAAGCACTAAAGGACACTGTACAAGTATAAACAATGAACACTGTCATCATTAGGAGAAAGAACACAAACGAAACACAGGAAAGCAATGGGAAACCAATGGGTTCCAATTTTTTAATAATCCCAGGGGGGGATGCACACCGAGATAAATAGTCCTCCATAGTGCTGAAACGAGCGGACGGAACAAGGTGAGCAGCAGACGGGCTAACGGCCGGGGCTAAAGTTAGCCCTTCTGCAGCGGCCGGGGCTAACGGCCGGGGCTAAAGTTAGCCCGTCTGCAGCGGCCGGGGCTAAAGTTAGCCCGTCTGCAGCGGCCGGGGCTAAAGTTAGCCCGTCTGCAGCGGCCGGGGCTAAAGTTAGCCCGTCTGCAGCGGCCGGGGCTAACGGCCGGGGCTAAAGTTAGCCCGTCTGCAGCGGCCGGGGCTAACGGCCGGGGCTAAAGTTAGCCCGTCTGCAGCGGCCGGGGCTAACGGCCGGGGCTAAAGTTAGCCCGTCTGCAGCGGCCGGGGCTAACGGCCGGGGCTAAAGTTAGCCCGTCTGCAGCGGCCGGGGCTAACGGCCGGGGCTAAAGTTAGCCCGTCTGCAGCGGCCCTCTCTCTGCATACCCGTGTGTGAAGGACCGCTGGCTCTGATGGTAATATTTTTATTTTATTTGGCAAAATGTTCATTTGATTTGTGTTTATCTGTCTGTGTTCATTATTATTCACCCACTAAATGAAAAAAGTCATAATTTATTATTATGTAGAGACCATTAATAACAGGAGGTGAAATGCGGCTCCAGACTAGCTTTGAATGTGGTGATGTCATCAGTACGCTTCTGTTCCAATTGACTCGGATTTATTCTGCGTGCTCCCGTTCTCCCAGTCCAGACTTTCCTGGAACACGAGTCCATAGTTGTGTGCTAAGGGAGTGTGAGTAACGAGCCGATGGAGAAGGGTAGCGTGGGAAACTGTCAAAGCGCTTAGACTAAGAAGAATGAGGACTGAATCTGGACCCAGAAGCTTCTGGATCCGTTACAATAGGCGGTTCAGGTCGGACCTTTTTGTAGCATCCATAGGTGCCGTCTGTCTGCAGTGGGCGGGGCCGCCGTCTCTCGGGGGTGAAGGGGGAGCCGAAGCGGACGTAGTGTCGGGGGGCGGTGCAGATGAGTGATGAGTGAGACAGGCCAGGCAGCATGTTGAGGGTGGTGGCCAGCACCGTGGGGTCCGTGGTGATCCGTAGGGGCCGCTCCGCCGGCCCTTCCAGGGGGACCTTCTCACCTGCGGGGACCTTGTCGTTCAGCCACTCTGTGACGAGGTACTGAGAAAAAAAACGACACAAACCATCAACTACCCCGCCACGGAGCGACGGCGATCTGCTGAAAGGAATCATCTAGAAAGTTCTGACCTTCTTGGTCTTGGGGTAGCGCACGCTGCCTCTGTGTATGCTGCTGGCCCCGGGGCCATCTCCGTCAGGAAGATGGGCCCCCTGACCTGCGTCTGTCAGGCTGTGTTCGGCTGCGTGTTGGCTCTGGGACCCCTCATCGTTCAGAGCAGCCCCCTGATCCGCCGCCGCCTGCGCCGAAGACATGGCCGCCGCCGCAGCAGCGGCCGCCGCCTGCTGGGCCAGGGCCTGGCGCTGCCGCCGAGCACGCTGTGACGAGCTGGAACGGTAGCGCGATATCCGGCTCTTGGGTCGAGGTTTGGTGGGTCTGGCAGGTTTAGGCGGAGCAGCCGGGGCCGGGAGGGTGGGTGCTGGTGTTTTCTCCTCAAGAGGAGGGGTCTCCTGTAAAGGGGGGGGGCATCTTAAAAACCCGCAGCAGGAAAAGCGTCGAGTAGAGAAATGTGGCAGTTCCTCTGACTCACCGTGAAGTAGGTGGTCCGCCTTGTGCTGACTCCCACCCCGGAGCTGTAGGGGGCAGCGGAGGCCTGTGGGGGGGTCCCTGCCCCGTCCTCCACAGCCTCGTCTTTCACCTCGGCTCCTGCAGCTGCCCTCTGGCTGCCGGGGGCCTTCAGGAACAAGCAGAGCAGCGTTTAACGTTTCACATCATTTCAGAATCCAGGAGATAAATCTACTGCTAAGGATTAATGATCAGTTTCATTCTAGACTGGCCCCCAGGGGCCCCATTTACTCATCAAACAGGGAAGGAGGAGAATATCATACTCTTTTACTACAGCTGCTCCCATTTTCATCTGCGTCTCTCTCCTCCACTTTCACCACGTTTGGCGCTCTCTCCTAAAAACAGACATTTGCATTAAACATAGAGCGTTAGAAAAAAACAGTATTAGCTTGTAGCTAACTTTAATAAATATGTGAAGAAGAAGACATAGAGCCTGAGACCATCGACAATGAAGAAATGGAACCGCATTCAGCTGAATGAGAGCTGGGGGCTCTCATTCAGCTCTCATATTTCTGTTTATGGGACATTTTCCATGTATTTATTTCATGAAATGTTAATTGATTTTTGTCCCTTCAGGCCTCCATAGAAACATCCCTTTCAGTAGTAAAGCAGGACTATGTTGCTGGAGAGGTAAAGGTCTTTTCATGGCCTGTTAGACCTGAACACACCTCAGGGTCACTGACTCCCTGCAGATCTCTGCTCTCCAGGTTGGGCTCCAGGACTCGGGGGCCGTTGCTGGCCAGGCAGTTCTCCAGCTCCTTCCTCTGGGCTTTTCTTCGTCGCGTCTCAGCGCCGACGGCGGGGGAGTGAAGAACCGGAGCGGCGGGGCTGAGGAAACTCTCCATCGGGCTGAGGTTGTGCTTCTGCACCGGGCAGTTCTGGTTCCCCTTATGGCAGGCACAGTCCACCTTGTAGTTGCTAGGGAACGAGAGGAGGTCAGAAGCAGCTGCCAGAGGGACGGAGAGCGGCTCTGGAAAGCAGGAACTCACCAGCTGTTGAACTCGTAATCAAACCCGATGGTCACCTCAGAGTCCTTTGCAATCTGACTGGTGGCATAGATGCAAAGATGGATCATCCCCTCAGCAATCATGTGTCGGACCTTTGAAAACAAAAGATTTTTATGTAATGTAGAATCCTGCTTCTCATGTATAAAGCCTTAAATAACCAAGCTCCATCTGACATCAGAGAAAACAATGGCAGCCCACTGCTCCCCAAGGGGATGGTTTAAATGCAGAGTGAATTTCATTGCTTTGTACTTGTGACAGTGGAATTACTATTCTATTCTATTCTATTCTAGGATTGCTCCTCCATGAGTTCCTGTCTACTTTTAAGGCTAGGCTTAAAACTTTCCTTTTTGATAAAGCTTCTAGTTAGAGTGGCTCAGCTTATCCTGATCTATCTCTATAGTTCTGCTGCTATAGGCTTAGACTGCTGGAGGACATAGGGACCCCTTTTTCATCATTCTGCTTCATTCTATCTCTATTCTCCCACTCTGCAGAATCTGTTAGTTCAATCTCTAACGTTCTGCTCTCTCTGCTTTTTCTCATAGTAGCTTCATCTGGTCTGTTCCTGTTTGGCTGTGACTCCATCCTGGAGAGAAATATCAGCTGTGCTGCTGCCATCAACAGCTGTTTTAAATTAGTGCTTTATAAATAAACTGAATTGAAATAATGAACAAATCTAAGGCAGAGAAACTAGGGGCGGAGAAGCTGCAGGTGACCAACCTCAGCGTTTGGAGTGCAGGACCTCCTGATGAAGCGGGCGTTGTTTCCAAACGTTCTTGCATCAACACACATGTCAACGTCGTTAAATTTGGAGTAGAACAACACGAAGGGATAAGGCCTGAAAAAAAGGAAAGGAATGAAGAAGAGCAAAGAGGGACGGTTCAGCGATGCTGGGATCAGATCAGAGGGCTTACTTTTTGAAAAAATGCCCGTTGATTTCAAACTGCTGCCTGAGCATGACCTTCCCCCGGTACTCGATGATCAGCATGTCTGGCTCCAGGTTCCTGGCCGCCCTGAGGATCTTCCTGTGTTTTTGGACTCGCGTTACCCGTCCCAGCTGCAGCTGCAGGGGCAGAAACTCATTTAGCCCTGTTCTAATTAATCCAGCATCTTCCCTCACGTCTGAATCGCCCCACAGGATGTAGCTGACCTGCATCTGCGAGCCCAGCACCGTGTTGTTGCAGGCCAGCTCGGTGCGGTTGATGGTGTCCATGCCGTTGATGGAGGCGTGGATCTGGGTGTTGGAAGGAGGCGTGGACGTGTCGCGCTCCACCTTGGAGACGGAGGAGCAGGCGGAGCGGTGGAGCTCCAGCAGCGTCTGGATGTCAGCGCTGTACTGGTTGGACAGAGCCTCCTCGTACTGGTCGGTCCACTGGCGGATGCGGTTCTCCCAGCCCTCTGCCGTGTTCTCATCCAGCACGCTGGCCTCGGTGGGGGAGTTCTAGACGACAGGAGAGGTGCTGTGAGGAGAGGCTAAGGGTGGGAGGAACAGTGAAAGGTGGCGTACGGCGCTGAAGGCGCCCTCACCTTCATCCTCATCGATTTCCTTGAACCTTGTCTGAAAGCCTGAAACAGAGAAGCCGAAGAAGCGCCTCTTAAAAACACTTCAAATGTTTGGCATCCAAAGCTGCAGGTAAAGGTTACTTTTGACCATTTGCAGTAAAAACCAAACGACTTTCTCTTGTTTGGAAAAAAAGCACAGAAAAAATAAGTTTATTTCATAACTCATGCATATTTTGTAGAGCCAAAACAAGATTTTATCATATAAATGCCTTGATTTGATAAAAAAAAACAACAGAACCTTAAAGGGGAACACCGTTTTTTTTTTTCACATACTTGATTTTACGTTATTCCATCATGTTCTACTCACCCATATTAGTTTAGTGTCATTTGGAGCCGTTCTTAAGATATTCCGTTAGGTTATATCCAGTAACGTCTTCCTATGTGCAACGACTTGAAGGCACAAACTAAACTGTTCACCATTTATCATTTAGTTTAATAACCAACATTCATAACATGTTGGCGAATCACTGTCACCCAGACATCCAAGGTTATATTTTTTATATTTTTTTTTAAACAAAGCGGAGCGTGTATGACATCATCCGCACGCTGGAATGGAGGTGTGACAGGCAGCCCGGGCTACGCTCTACCCCTTCTATTCATTCTAGCTAATCTGAATCGTTCATTTCCACCTGGAGAGCGAGATCATCTGTGGTAGCAGCTCTAGACATCTTCCAGGCATGTGAGGAAAACTAGCAGCAGTTCAGCGGACAGGAAGAATGAACGGTAGCCGGCGCACGTGGATGACATCATACACACTACTTTGTTTTTAAAAGATATAAATATAAGAAATATACCCATGGATGTCTGGGGGGCAGTGATTGGCCTCCATGTTCTGAATGCTGGCGTACCATAAAGAATAAATGATGAACAGTTTAGTTTGTGCCTTCAAGTCGTTGCCCATAGGACGACGTTACTGGATATAACCTAACGGAATATCTTCAGAACGGCTTCAAATGACACAAACTCATATGGGTGATAGAACATGATGGAATAACGTAAAATCAAGGGTCCAATGTATAAAAAACTGTTCCCCTTTAATTTCCGTTATTCCACTGGGATCAGAAATGACGGATCGGCACAAAGGCATGAATATCTGCTCTGTGGTCAGATCCACACTGATGAGATTCAGTGCAGGAGCCTCAGAGAATCTAGACGCTCAAGGCGCCAAAAGGTGGAAAACTAAAGGCTACCTTCACACTGCAGGCCTTGATGCCCATTTCTGATTTATTTTGTGAAATCTGAACCTTTTGCGTTGCCGTTCACATTTCCAAATATATGCGACTTGTATGTGATCTCCTGTGTGAACTGCATTCATAGAGCTTAAGTGTCCCGCACGCGCAGTAGAGGACGCCATGATGTCACATGCCAACATGCTCTGTGTTTATGGAAGTTAGCATGGATGGTAGCGCTGGAGAACATCTAATGAGAACATCTATCATTCCGAACGTTAAAAACTCAATCTTTTCAAAATAGTGATAAATACTGCTCTCCGCATCATTGTCCGCCATGGCTGGTGTTTTCCTTGCCGCTTTTGAGCATCAAGATGCAGAATAGTGACCTTTGTCGGCTACTAATGGCGTTCAGGTCGGATGGATTATGCATTCAGGACCACAGAGCCAAGTGGCCTGGTTTGCTTTGGAAAGAATTGAATCGGTTTTGTTCAGACTGTCATGAAAAGATCAGATCCAGGTCGCATATGGGGGGGCAAAAAAAAAAATCAGGTTTGGGTCACCAACACCCTGTCTGTGATGGGAACGCAGTGGTGGCGCCATCATGGGACGGCGGAAGCTGGGAGCTAGATGAAGGCTTGAATGGGGCAGATCCACCTTCAAGAAGGACGACGACGCAGAACATTCAGCCAGAACAGTCTAGATCTAATCTTACTAGAAGGTCTGGTCAAAGTAAGGAGCTGAATTCTAAAGAGAATTAGAGCTATTTGTGGGCGGCCCTTCTTTCAGGCTACGGAGCTTCCGTAGTACCTTGAGCTTCTTTGGCTTCGGCGTTCCTCTGCTTTTCTCGGTGCTCTTCTTCCTCTTCTTGGATTTGCTCCTTTTGACTCGGTTCACGGTCAGTTTGATGCTGGTGGGTGTGTGCTGGGTAGCTGTGTAGGAGATGGTGGAAGGAGACACCTCTTCATCCCCGCTTTCTGTCGCACTGCTCTCTCCAGCTACAAAAACAAAGCAAAGCTTCATTTAGCACATGATTGAAGCCGAGCATGTTTTTATGGTTCCAGACAGGATTCACAGTACCTGAGACGGTCTCCTGTTTTCTGTGGAGGCTCTGCACTCCTTTCCTCCTGTCCAGCTCCCTGCAACATCAATGCATCATAAAGGATCTAAGCTGATGGACGTGATGTGTTGGTTTGTGCCAAACCCATTAAAGAATCAAAGCTATTTCATAAACTGTTCATCATCTGAGTAAATGTGTCCAAATGCTGCAGCATCCAGATGGGAGCGGGGCCCGTTCTAACCTGCAGGAGCACTTGACGTGCGCTCCGTCCGCCGTGGGGCTGCAGCGGCACCAACCGGCCACGGCGCCGTCCTCCTCCTCCGAGGAGCTGTCGCTGTCGGCAGAGTTGTCGGGTCTGGGTTCGTGATAATGGGAGCTGCGGACCATGCCGTTGAGATCCATGCGGGGAATGATGGTTTGGGAAAGCGGAGAGGCGGGTGGGGTGGGGGGAGGGGGCGCGCCATAGTTGTGATCCTGACAACATACAACGGAAGACTGTTGCATCTTCAAACAACGGGTGTTCAGGCAGAAAGGGAAACGGAAAATGGAGACAAATGAAAATGAGGGCAAAACAACAGGTATGTGAAACAGTACAGCTGTTAATAACAGAGGCAGCCTGCAGGTACAGGAGGCTAATAGCAGGAGAGACCATCTGACTGCCAGTAGATGCATACTTTTACTCTTACACTTTAACAAGACCAGGCATTTGGAAAAGGATTAGAAACTCAAAGCAAAGCTGAGATAGAATAAAATTAGTTCTACTTTGACTAACTTCAATGATCATGATTGCAGCCACTGTATTAAGAACATGGTAACAGACATGCTACTGCAGAGGAGGAGAAGCTTTGTGAACTCACAGCATATGGTAGTCCCCGATACCCATGATTCTGTGCACTACCACAGCTGTGGCTGTTGCAGTTTTTCTCATTTACTGCAGGGCTTGCTTCAACTGACTCAGGGCTAAAAAAACAACAAGGAAAACAAAGATATGAGGACATCTTCAGATTTCATCACAGACTCAGAGTAAAGGCCAGGTTATCCCCTGCAGCAGTATGTCGCAGATATTTTTGATTTATGCTCAATATTGAAGCGTGGTCTGCTCTATGTTATTCCACGCCAGAGGGCCAATCAGGAACCAGCTGTGGGTCTAGATACGACCGAGGTGTTGAGGAAGCGGGGGCAAGATGGAGGGAAATGAGGGCCAAAAAGAGCTGGGATCCAGGTGGACAAAGGGTCCCAGCGTTCTCGCGCACCTCGCTCTTCTAGCTGCTCCATCTTCACCAGTCGTTTTCCACAATGGCGGTCATACAAACAGAACAAGCATAAAGCATATCTGCGTTAACACACGCAGACAACCTGGTTTCTGAGCATAAACCAGTGCTGCTTCAAACATGTCCGCCCAGCTCCAGCATAAGGGTCTGTCCCACACACGAAAACGACTTGTGCCTCGGCGTAAGGATGGGAAGCGTGATGAAAACGCTTCGACATGAAAGCATCAGCTATCTGCTCCTTTCCTAAGCAGCTGAGGTCCTTCTGATAAAGGAACTAGAGGCCATTTTAAAGGAGATGCTACCAGATGCAGAGGTGCCTCTTGAATGTAGCCAATGGGAGCTGGCTCGGAGCTTGTCTGCCTGGCTGTGTGTTTCCTGGACGGGGCCGCCTGTGGAGCTGGTTGACAGTTGCCTTTTGTATCTATGCTTCTTTTTCTACGTCTGCTTCTGTCTCCTTGAACCCCAGTGGGCCTCAGCAGATGGCCGCTCACACTGAGCCTGGTTCTGCTGGAGGTTTCTTCCTGTTCAAAGGGAGTTTTTCCTCTCCACTGTCGCTACAAGCATGCTTAGTGTGAGGGATTGCTGAAGAGTCAATGAGTCGATGCAATCAGCTGGTTTTCCTTAGATAGAAAACTTTGAATCAATCTGACTGGATGATCTGGTGAACTGGAAAGAGCCTTGAGATGACATGTTATGAATTGGTGCTATAGAAATAGACCAAGTAGAATTGAACTACATTTGTTGGAAATGGCCGATTATAAAATGTCCGCTCTCCCAAGCAGACTTAAAATCTCAGCAAAGGGAACTGTTGTCCTGGCTGAATAGGCGAGGTCGTCTGCTCCCCTGTAGAGGAGTTGTAGGTTTCTGAAAGCTGAAACCACCCTCTCTGTTTCAGGTTGGTGTTTCTGACATTTTGAATTGAAACAGGTTCCTGGATGGGAATAAAAACGTCTTCAAAGTTGGAAACAAAGTCCAGTGGATTGTTTTTGAACTGAGAATCCTCACCAGCAAAATAAATAGATATTTGAATGATTGTTTTGTGTCTACTGTTTTCTCCAGTGTCAGGTTATTGTCTGATGTGTTTATATGTCGAGGAATTCAGTAATTCACTGTGAGAACACAAAGCTAAGTTCATTTGAAATCAAACAGCAAAGTAAGAACATCATAAGCAATACTAAAAGAATATAGAATTTAGGGCTGCAACAACGAATCGATAAAACCCGACTTTTAAAAGTGTTGGCAACGAATTTCATCAACGATTAGTTGTGTCGCGCGATTAATGCGTCATCCGCCGCCGCCGTCATCACATCCACTTGACTGAAACGGGGGAAGAAGAAAAAATACGGCGGAGCGAGTCAGCGCCGCACGTTCAGTGTTGCCAACTCAGCGACTTTTCAGACCCCTCCAGCGACTATTTTTCAAAAAAGTGACTAGCGACAAATCTGGCGACTTTTTACGGTGTGACTGGCGGCTTTTGGAGACTCTTACGTGAAAGCATGTATCGTTCCTACTCTGCCGTGGGGCTCCTCCCCCATCCCAACCCCGTTCTCCCGCAGGAGTCCCTCTCAGCGCTGCAGTCAGAGCCGCAGGATGTTTACCCTCAGCGTCCAGACTGCAAATGAAGCGCGCATGCGCCGGGATTGACGACACAAATTGATCACAATAATTAAAACAGCCTGCGCTTTGTAAAGTGAAAAAAGTCGTAACATGCAACTTTTGTCAAAACAAATTAACATGGCACGGAACCACCATGTTTGTTTGGTTTTAAAGTGGGGAAACGCAACGTTAGTTTCTCAGGTAGCTCATCTGATGCTTTCCTTACCGTGTTAGTAGGTTACAGACAGTGATAAGGTTGGCTACTTATTTTACTTTTAATTTCATTTGAATTAGCTTAAGCAGCGTTTATATTTTCTTTATAAATAAATTAACTTGCAAATTATGAGGGCAAGGCTTTTAAAGTTTAAATCTTCTGGCAAAGATAAAGTAAAGAAGATCCTGCAATTTATGGAAGTAAAGCAGAATAAAATCCAGCAAGATCAGTAATATGTCAATTAATTATCTGCCACATTCCCATGTAAATATCTGTCTTTGGAGGATGTGTTTTTTAGCACCCCTAGTTCTCTCATTTTTATTCCAAATACAATTTATAATTTGAATCACAGGCTATTTTTATCTCTATGGTTCAGTATTTTCTCAGGTAGCAACTTTAACTGCTATACTTTCCTGTCTTAAAAGGCAGAACTCTTCTAGTCTAAAAAACCTCCTTTGTTGAAATGGGGGGGCCTATTGTTTGAGCCCCTTGGGGGCTTTAAAAACAAAAATGTCTTTTTTTGCGCTTTATGAAACAAAGTAGCCCATATTTTGTGGATGTACAGCTACATTTCTCATGTAAGTTTGCGTAGTTTTAACACAAACATTTATTTTTCATATTGCACCAGGACAGTTAATGAGCAACCTGTACTTGTGTGCTTGTTTGTTCTGTCTAAAATGTTTATTTTGGAATAAAGAGGTTAATATAAAAAAATATTTTTTGTCCGATTCATCGATTAATCGAAAAAATAATCGGCCGATTCATCGATTTTTAAAATAATCGTTAGTTGCAGCCCTAATTTAATTTAGTACTTGCAAACACACATTAGAGACGTCTTTATAAAAGAACTGAGTTCATTTTGGTTTTTTGCCATTTTCTTGCATTTTTTTAACCTTATCTAGTTGAATTGGAAAGAGATATTCATAAATCATCAAAAATAGGAATAGAAAAACATATTTCTATTATAAAATGCCAGGAAATAAACACAGGAACATGTTTGCTTTTACTTTGAAAGGCTTGGAATAAACTTCCGGTTCTGACAGTGCAGGAGAGGCACACAGCACAGGTCTGCAGCCAGACTCTAGTGGAGACTTTGGAGTTTTTTCCCTGTATTGATGCCGTTTTTTTACATCAGAGATTGTGATCTAATCTCTAAATGGCAGAAATGTTCTGTTTTTCTTTGATCTATAATCTAGAATATGATTACTCCCTGTTCTCTTTTGAAGTCATTTTTTCATCATCGGTTCATCTGAAACATTTTCATTTCATTTTTTTATGAAAAACAAACAAAAAAAAACTAAACTGTGATACAGAAAAAAAAAAACGTGCAAAAACTTTTTTTCTTTTCTTTTTTAAAAGGCGTCCTTTAATTCCAGCTGATGGAGTTCTATGGTGAACTCCAGCTCTGCGTTCAAACGGCCAGAGACAGAGAGAGAGCCGCTGCTAGCAGGATATCTGGAGTGAAACAGACGATGAAGGAGATAAAATGGAGGAAAAAACATGGTGGCGGGTTTTCACTTACTCTGATCCAGCAGCCATATCCGAGTAAGACGTCTCAGGTGTGGTGACTCCCAGAGTGATTACTATGCTCATGACGTCCAGCGCAGCGACGCGTGGAGGTGGGGGGATGAGGGGGAGGAGGGGGAGGGGAAGAGGAGGGACAGGATGGGATGGGGGAGAGGAGGAGGAAGGAGGGAATCACAAGGTCCGATTTCTAGCAACAGACCACTCCGGACGGGAGGGCGCCGTTGAGCCGCAGCCCACGGCTCACGGTCATCAGGGACCTGAGGAGAGGAGAAAGAATGCTCAGAGGAATGGACAGCAGGGGGCGCTCTGTCAGACAGAAGGCTTAAAACATCCTCTCTGTTTCTGACAAATCGGACTATTCAGTGTTTGATCTCCTTAGAAAAAAAAAAGAGTAATAAACAAGCTAGTTTTGGTTTTAATCCTCTGTTCTGAAAGGAGAACATAAATGTTGCAGCTGGTCGCGTCACACCATCGACCCGTTTAGCAGTTATAAGGACAAGAGGCTAAAGGGATGAACTGATGACACCCTGAGCTATGGAAGGACAAAGTGAGCGCTGGCAAAAAGAAACAATCATCATAAATTATCAATCATCATGAACAGCAAATGTGATTAAAGGTGGAGCTTCAGCTCAGCTGCTGTGACTCCTCAGCCTCAGCTTAGCTGTTCAAAGGTACGTTGTTACCAAAAAAAAGGCTCAGTCATACCCACAGGTCTACGATGAACACATGATGCTTCAACTAACTATCCAGAATTTCCTCATTGAGGGAAAAGAAGGGAATTTTTATTTTATTTTCTATTCTAGTTGGATGTTATGGGTTGAACTAAAACTGGACCATGAGAGGAAAGAGATAGAATGAAGAAGGATGAGGAAAAGTGGGCCCCATGTCCTCCAGCAGCCCAAACATATAGCAGCTTAAATAGCTCAGGATGACCCGAGCTATTTTAAGGAAGAGCCCAGGAGAACATCTGTCTGAACTTAGATCCTCCCCCACCGGATCACGCTGTTAACTCTACTCAATTGGAGTGTGAGAATAAAGATTAAAAAAATCGATATAGCGATGTATATATAGTGATATTTAGTTGCCCAAAATGATATTGATCTTTCAGTTCCTAATATTGATTTAAAAAAGAAATTTAACTAAAACAAAGAGGGAAAATAGCGGCGCTGAGGCGGTTTCCTATTGACTGTGGTGCCAGTCAGGTCTCTCCCTCCTGACAATTTGTATTTGTTGTAATATCTTACTTTTGGAATGCAGAAAACACAAAGGATGTAAACATAACAGGACTTATAACCCTAAACAAATATAACCAAAAGCAATATAGTTTCTTTCAAAAGACTTCAATATACAAGGAAGGAAATGGCAATTAAACAATGTCAGAATAACAATTCTTTTACTTAAATAATTCATGTCCCTAGCATTCAGTTAAGTTGAAAAGAAGAAACTAACAAATAAATCCAGTCCACTAATTAGTGCTGATCAGTCCATTCCAGGCAGCTTGAGACTAAAAAACAAGAGGACGACAAACTGCAGTCCACGTTTTTCCACCGATCCTCACCAAGGTAACCAAACAAGCTGCACAGCGTGCTCGGCAGCACACAAAGTATTAGCCCAGAGAAAGAAAAAAAACTTCAGAGGCAAAAAGGCAACAGGACTCACGGTACCAGGGCTAGAAAGACACTGCAGCTCCACCTGGATGCATGAAGATGTTTCTGCTGAAAAGCAGAGGAGTCATCAGCTGCTCAGGTAGATGACGCCGTGGAGCCTTTAAGGCGTGCAGCAAACAACAGGTTTCTGTTGTGGAAGCCCTCACAGTAGAAGACGTGGACTGACTCAAACCAGAAACAACATGGATTCTGATGAACATTGATCTATACAGTTCATTTTGATTGCTGGGTTAACTGGACCTGGAGCCCTGACCGGCTGCTGCTGACGATGGGCCAACGTCAGCCCAGGCCGCTGCCGACGGCTGGTTGCCGCAGTCCTCTAAACTTCTTCAATTTTTTTTAAATTACACACTAAATAATTAAATGGGCCATATAGTGAAGCTTACAGTATAACTCGCTCCAAATGATCTCAAAATGTACTTTCATTGAAAAACGGCAACAAGAAAGAGAACTTTTAACTTAATACTCTGAGCTCTGTGAGCGCTAACCTGGATGCTGCTGATGCTGCTGCAGTGCATGCTGGGACAGCTGTCAGTCTGGAGAACAGACAAGTCTGCTCTGATGCATGCTGGGTAAAGAGGGAGGGGACTTTGTCTGTTCTCGTTCTGCTGTTCTAGTGATTTGGAACAGTGCTAGGGCTGAGGTTGATGACGTTTCAAGAGCACACGAGAATGCACAAGTACACAGATTGAGAAACAGCCTTAGTCAGGTTATCAATAGCTTAAATGCTGTTAGACAACAACCTAAGCTTAGCTTAAAGGTGACATGACCAAGCCATAAAATATTTATTCTTCAGAAACTAAAATAACTGGGTCTGGTAAAACAAACTAAATAACAGGTTCTTTAATAAATTAGCTTGTTAACCTCCAGTCTGCAGGAAACACATCCTCAATAATCCACTAGCAGCATTCTCTGACTCCTGCAGACAACAAAACGCCCCCTGATCCAAGTAGAGCCACTTTCTTTCCACATTTACATGAATGGTGGCGGGGTACGCCCTTTAATTCATGCCTTTAACATAAAGGAGAGGGAACCTGAGCTATTTAAGGCTGATCCTCTATATCCTCTGCTGCAGTTATACAGTACTCCAACAGGAGGCACTCTCCCCCCAAAGACCATGAGGACTGAGTCATCACTCTGCCTCCTGGTCATGTGACTGTGCGCTGCTGAAACACTGACTCAAACTCTGCCACTAACCTGCTTCTGTTGATCCTCCGACAGGAGCTGTTCAAAAACGTTTGCTCACTACCGGGTCAGCTGGTAGTCACCACAGCGCCGTGTCAGTCCCTGACAGCCAGGAGAGCAGCTTCACATGCAGCCCTCTGGATGAGCGGCACCAGCATGGCTGACATGCCTGCTCTCATATTCCAGCTCCAAGGAAACCACAACACGCTGTCAGGTTCCTCCTCTGATTCATGAAATAGTGCAAATAAATAATATAAACACACACATACACACAAATATAAATATAGTTGCCTTTCTAAGCACTGAGTGTCTTTTTTCTGTTGCTCTACATGTTTGTTAAAGTTCAAGCATTTATTGATAACGTCAATAAATGGGGGGGGGGGGGGGGGGGTAATTGAGGCAGAGCAGCCTCTTTTTATCTTCTCTCCCCCCTTACTTCCTTATTGACTGGCGTGGCTATGACAACCAGGCTCAGATTACCAGCAGGTTGTACAGAGACAGACGGAGGCCATTTTAGAGACAAAGCAGAAGTCAAGCTTGTTCAGACAAAAGGAATTTTAACAAATACTTTACGTTTAAGGCACAGATCTATATTAATGGATATTACTGTAGCTTTACAGTCAGTTCTTCTGCAAAGAACTGTACAACGGACAGTCATGACCTCTGACCTCAAGAAACAGATTTCCTCCATAAAATCACCCATGTTCCTGGAACTAAACATGATCTCTTCCTGCTCACCGCTTACAGCCAGAGCCACCCCCCCCCCATGAGCCTTTACACCACCCCCCTCAGTCTGCTCCCACACACACAGCTGCCCTACAAGGAGCCGCCATGATAGGAATCTCGCCGTCTGCTCTGGCCTTAAAATGACTTATATGAGGCTAACATCTGGCTACAGCTGCATGCAGATCTAGTCCCAACATTAGCCACGCTGCACAAGCTACATCTTCAAAGTCTCACTCAAAGACCAGCTTCTCCTTATTTCAATGGATGCCATGAGCTCAAAGCTTCTAGAGTACAGTACTAATCATTAGTCCTCCCTTTCCACAGGATGATAACCAAGAAATTTAGCCTAAATTTACAAACAGCGTTAAATGCTTAGTGATAGAATTATTTACCAATTTGATGTTAGCTGGTTAATCTGCTCCCAGCAGAGCACATCCAGCATTAGATCAAGATATCAGCTTTTTAACCCTTTATAGTGCACTCTGTGAAATACTTTGAAAATCCCAATTCCAACATTGTTACTGAAATCCAGAAAAATACCTTATTACCTTTTAAACATTCCAAAAATGTGGATATTTTGATGGTAAAAATGTATGCCAACTTGCTCGATTATATTAAGAAAAATAAAAGTGCAGAAAGAAACAATTTTTTTATTTTGGTCGAATATAATCTTAGAGGCAATAATGCTGATACTGCCGCTTTCATTATTTAATATATAAACCTAAATATAATTGTTAACTAGGCTTATTAACTTTTTAACTTTTAAATTTACCTTTTTTTCTTGAGCTGTTAACTTTTATTTTACTTTAATCTACAGTAGGTAATATATCATTCAAGGAATCTAATTGGTCAAATGCCAAAATAACGTGTAGTCTTGTAGCAGAATCTTTGCTGAATGGTTGGATATAGATCTTGTGCTTCTAGACCTCACTGAGGGACGAGGGAAGTTCATTTGTTAGGGGAATGCAAGTGATCAAAAATGCTAACGTTCCCTATAAACTAGTGTTGCACTGATACCATTTTTTGGCCCCGATACCTGGCTGTGCAGTATCGGCCGATACCGATACATCTGTTTAAATTGATGTGTGTGTTTATATGAAGAACTGCAGACTACTTAGATGTAAAATAATCACCATCATGGCTTTATTAAGCTGCTACCTACCTTTGTGAAGCAGGAAAAAGACTAATAGAAAGTGAATCCAGTTTTTATTGCCTACCTGGAATGGGTGACAATAGTTAAATACATTTTTGGCTCTAAAATGGTATCAGTGTCCTATTTGTTGGTACTCGCTGATACCGATACCACCATTTTAGTGCTGGTTCGGCGTCCCGCCCGATACTGGTATCAGTTCAACACTGTAACTTTCAGCCCATAGGGATATTTAACTCGTTATAGCCAGGTTTAGTGCCCACTGAAGGCCACTGGCAGCACTGCACGATCACCATCCTGGTAAAGACTAGGAAACATTCATCCTTTAGATTAAATCCTCCATCAAAGAACCAGAAATATGCCTAATTAGCTAAGAGTTGTTGTTAGCTTAGTTAGCGCTGGTGTTTAAGCGGAGCTCAGAGTGACGGATCAGAGTCTCTGCTGTTACATCGGGTTTATGAGAAGAGCAGAGCGCTACACTCTGATTAAGCTAATACTGGGATCAAAATTCCAAGAGTTCAAAATCCACTGGACTTTGTTTCTAAGTTTGAAGACGTTTCTCTTCCATCCAGGAAGCTTTATCAATTCTAAATGTCAGAAATAGCATTAAAGGCACACTATGCAACATTTTTCAGTTAATTAATGTGTTCCATAACGTTTTGGATGATTAAATGAGTCATTTCAGGTTGAACAAAGGTATTCTCGGCCGCCCTGGTGGTCTGTGGGGGAAATACCGCACTTGCAATTGCAGGAGCACCGACCCGCACCCACAGGCTCAGAAGTCTCGCGAGAGTCGGTCTTGCTTTACGGCGAGAACTGCTACACGCCCCCAGTTAAAAGCATGCTCGTTGCTAGCGCAGTGGCGATCTTTGTGCAGTGCTGCTTTCACACCGGACGCAGCAAAAGCAGCAAAATCGCGTCTGCTGCTTCATTTTTACTGCTTGTTCTGACGCGCGGCTGAAGCAGCTTTGCTGCTCTGGCTGCGCAGTAGAAAAGTGTGTCTGACGCGCGTTGGGCGGAGCTACTCTATCCTTTCTCTGCCTTGCAGCTATATTTGCTGTGATCAGTGGAAATAAAGTAGTTTTAATATGTTTTTAAGTGAGAAAATACACCTGAAAACTTCATCATTGCAGTCAGTTCATCCAGATTACCATCCTGCCTTACAATGTTATTTCTGTCGGAGCCGCTCAGACCCCCACATACCAGCGGTGCGCCGACAGTAGGAATCCCTTCATCAGCAGCCTCTGGCCGGGTCGCCTCCTCGTGGTTCACCGCGGCAGCTGGTAGGTGTTTTTCATCTAAATAATCCGATCTGCAGGCAGCAGGATAATAAAAGCCAACGTATTCTGCCGGCAGATTTCTGCATTTTAAGTTAATTTAGGCGTCAATAAACTGTTTAAGAGGAGTGATCACAGCGCTCTGATCATCAGCGCTGTGTCTCTCTCCCTGCCAGCTCCCAGATCAGCTTCTCTGATTGGTTGACGCGGCGAGTCGAGCAGCAAAAATTCAAATTTTCCATCTCGAGCAGCAGCGCGTTTGCTGCTCAAAACGCGCCGCGGGACCTTTTGCTGCGCCTTGACGCACGTCAACCATTGACTTTGCATGTAAACTCGCTGCTTCTGTCGCGCCAGCTGCGTCCAGAACGCAGCATTAGTCATTCGTTGGGTTCGCCTGTCTGCTAAGCTATAAATCCTGGAACTTAACACTATTTCTGACATTTTAAACTGAAAAAGCTTCCTGGATGGGAAGAGAAACATCTTCAAACTTGGAAACAAAGTCCAGTGGATTGTATTTGACTTTTTTTTGAATGACTATGACCTGGATGATTGAGAATCTTCACCAGCACAGGGATCAAAAGGTATGCAGTGATTGTTGTTGTTGTTGCTGTGCAGTGAAACAATGCGAGGCTGAAGGAAAGCTCTGTGTTTCAGGGGGATTTAGGAAAACATTACTGATGCTTTGATACTTTAGGGTTTCTCATTGGATGCTGATACCTGAGCTCAGATATACGTCGGTATCAAGAAAACTCTTTTAACACATTTAGGTTCTGTTTGTGGTTTGGTTCCCAGGATGGATAATAATTAGTTTTTAATACAACCACAATTTAAAAACAAAACACAATTTCCAATTTTCCAGCTTAAACTAGTGTGAGAGATGAAAAAATAGAGCAGGTTTCTCAGGCCATACGGCGCAGAACTGATGTAACCCTTACTAACGAGAATGATAAAGTCCGACATGAAGGGGAAACTAACGGGTTGCCAGCATATATCTGCTTAAAAGATCCCCAGGGACTCTTAATAACACACCTTGAAGTGAAAGTGGGAGCAGCACTGCTGCAAAACACCCGGCCTCCTATTAGGTCTCCTGGCAGATTGCCTGTCCAACAAAGCAGCTTTTATCAGTGTTTATAAAAGAGGAAGAAAATGAAATGATCTTTTCCAGTGAGCACGTTTGACCAACTGCTCCAAGAATCGGTGAAGCCGAGCCAATATGAAGTCCTCCAAAGGATGGGAAAGTTCAAGGGTCGGTCTTTAGGTCCCTGTTCTCAGGATCAGCTTCAGGAAGCTTTGGTTACTTTGCTCAAAGCATACGGAAATTAACTACCAACACTTCAACAGCAGCATGTACAGGTCTGCATGTTTGTTTTAATGTGTAAAGTAAAGAAGGAGAGACTGTAAAAAAAAAGGAAGTTAGAAAGAGCAGATAAGCGCTACGCTATTCTCCTTTATCCACTAGGTTTTTACTGTGAAACACCATGTTTTTAGAAGAGAAATAATTAACAATCAATCTAATTTAAATTTTTTTCCCTCTGGAAAAACCTGGAACATGTGGTGTCATCTGCTCATAAAAGGACCGTATAAGATGAAATCCTATAAAAATGTTAGCCATTTGACACACTTCAGATTGCACCACTTCCTCCCAGAGGTTTCCAGTCATGATTCATGATGGTGATCATTGTTTAGTAGAGCTCAGTCACAAACAAAGCCAAGGTCAGCAGCAGTTGTTGTTGAGCTGCTACTACTGCCTCCAGTTCCTGCAGCACTCGCTTCGCCTGGTTCAGGGGAGGAAGAAGACGATGATGACGATGCTGTGAGGGTGGTAGCCCCCTGGGTTGAAGAGTAGGGATGCACGATATAATCGGCCCCCTATCGGCATCGGCTTTAAAACTGAATATCGCACATCGGCCACCCCGCCGATATTTAACCCGATATTTGATCAGCTTCTGAGTTTCTAAAGTCAAAAAAATAAATAAATAAAAAATACTACTTCTTCTTCTTCCTCAAAAACTTCTTTTTTACAGACTTAAAAACTTCTAAAGACGAGGGAAAAAATATTGATCCATTAAAATATCCCAATATCTTCATATGCTGATATATTGCCATTTAAAAACACCATATCAATCTCTTTTACTCTATATTATATATTTTTTATATGTTGATATATTGACGCGGTATCGATCTATTTTACTAACAAAATCTCACAAGAATTTGCAAAATATCACGAGAGTTTGTAACAGAACGATGAAATTTCACCAGATTTTGAAAGTAAAATAGATCGATACCGCGTTTTTAAAAATCTATTTGATATCAGCATATGAAAATATATTTGAGTTTATTATTTTTCAAAGTGTCAGAAATGGATAACAAAACTGCTATTTTCAATGACTACTTATTTTTGTCCAGCTTTACCATCGGTATCGATATCGGTTATCGGCTACATGAGTTTTAAAACATCGGCATATCGGATATCGGCCAAAATCCCAATATCGTGCATCCCTATTGAAGAGGCTGACGTGGTTGAAGCAGCAGTGGTGCCATCGGCAGGTTTAGCAGCGACAGACGATGCTGGAGAAGGTGTGGAAGCCAGAGGGGGCCGGGAGGAGCCGGCTGGGGAGGTTTTAGCATTTGGCAGGGAAGCATCTAGAGTGCTCTCCTCATTTTCACCTGCAGAGGGCAGTGCTTCCCCTCTAGATGCTGAAGATTGCCTGGAAACAGTCTCAGAGGAGCCTCCATTCACGCAGAGCTCTTTGTTTCTATTGGTGCGGTGCAGCATCAGCCCCCCCAGGCCAACAGCACCGTCCTTTTTTGAAGCGGGTTAGAGTCAGAGATTATCCGTTTTGTTTTCCAACGAGCGGACGTTGGAGAGCAGGATTGATGGAAGCTGTGATCTGTGGGGATTTCTCTTTAGCTTCACAGTTAGCCCCCCCTCTGCAGCCTCGCTTACTCCGTCTTGCGCATCTCCTCATCCGTTCGTTATGTTCCGCCACTGCCTCGCTGACATCCATCCGCAGCTCCCCAAAACTTTCAAAAAAGTCAGCATTCAATGTGTTATCATTATCGAGGTCAAACTGCCCTTTTTATCATGATATTGATTTTGTTCATAGCGCCCAGTCTTAATGCAAAGTAAAACACATCCGCTTTGGAGACAGTGGCATCAGATTTAGGAGTTTAAAAGGGTAAATGTAGTGTATAGTGCTTTGGTGAAGCCCTCTCACTTGAAAAAGATTTACATAAGTACAGGCAATTTACCGTTTGGGGGAAATTGCAAAATAAAAAGTGTCAATGGTAGAGAAAACAGTGGGGTTTGGAATGGCAGCACGGGCAGACTGGGGAATATGATTCAGGATTTACCCCTAGATTCCACATCCTCCGCTACTCCTCCGCATGTCACCGTCAAAATACGGAGCCAAGCTATTTTTCGGTACAGCCAGATCAAGATCCGCCATTGAAATCACACCAAACAGGAAAATGAATGCATCAAGAATCCGGTTTGACAAATGAAAATATAGTAACTATACATCAATAACTACAAATTAGAGCATAATTCTTCTATATTCCCAAAAACCTAAGACTATTTAATTAAATAACTGGATGCAAACTATCAGTACTTCAACAGACCAGGAAGCAGATTTCTCATCTCCATCAAAATATTTATCTTATACCGAGAGCCTTAAAAGTTTAATCAAATCCAGTCAAAGCAAACTTCTCGTCTCAGGAATGGATGAAGAGATGCTGAGTTTGGAAGTAGAGAACAAACATAGATCATCCAAACTACGGATGATCCTGGTTATCCCTGTTACTAAAATCCACAGCAAAACCAAAATATTCGGGCAGAAACCGCACATATGCTCAATGATGGTGGGGATTTTTTAAATATTTGTATTAAATTAAACCTTCATTTCCACATGTTTAGGTCCAATGAATTTAACAATGATATCCCGTATGCTCTCCTTGAGCTCTGAGGAAGTCTGAGCGGAGCGAGCAGGATGGAGGAACAGCGGAGGCTGGAGGCTTTGCTTTGGGCAGGCGGTCTGTAGCACAGCGGGGTGGAAGACGTGGGATTTCAGGTTCAGGGCCCGAAATGAAAGGTTTCACTCACAGGCCAAGTGGAGCGGAAGGTTAAATTATTTACCGGCTAGAAAAAAAATTATGATTCGCTCACAGTTATTTTAAAGGAACATATTATTTCACTCAGGCATTATGTGAAATGCAAACAAAGTCACAGTAAAAGGTAATTTAGTTTGATTAAACAAAGCTATTATTTAGAATTTCATTCAAAAAGATGCAAAATACTTTTATATTATAAAGTGATCATAAATAAAACCATTATAAAGTTCATAAATCAAAGTATAGCCTTTCTGCCAGCAGCATGGTCGGTGCAGAACAATATGTCCATCAGCTGCAGCATTTACTCCATCTGTGTGTCTGTTTTGCTTATTTGCTGCACATCGATGAGCTCTTTAGCATCGTCATACATGAGCCAGTCTCATGCGGTCTCCTCAAAAGTTTTTATTTATGTGATCCAGTAAAATGTGGGACACGGTTTAATTTCATAGCACACAGGGAGAGAAGCGGGAAGGTCTGCACAGATGGGGATCTGCTCTCTCTATACACTCTGCCATCAGTGTGACATAGGGGGCCTCCGTCAGGTAGGCAGCAGCAGCAGAGGTGGCGCTGCCTTCATGTTGCAACATTAGATGCAGCCAAACAAACAAACACAATCATTGCACAAGTCAGTAGAATAATGCAAGGTGTTAGCTAATGAGACTTCAACCACAGGAGGCCTGGCAGCCATTTTAACCCCTGGAGGGCCGACTGGCCCCCACATGACTCTGCTCCTCCAAACTGAAACCATCTCAGAAAGAAACTGATTCTCTATGTCGTCAATTATGCCCCGTCTCTAAGAAAACACGCCCCAGCTGGTAGTAGCGGTTCAGAGTAACTTCTACAGCCATGCTTCACTTCCTGGGTCACAGTAAGGAGAGGAGAACAGGAACGCCTGGGAAAGAAGAATCCAACAGCTTGGAAGTTGGACTTGATAATCTCCTTAAAGTGTTTTTAGTATCAGAAGCAAAGTTCATTCTTAGCATTCTTCTGGTTTTTAGCGCCTCTTCTCCACGAGTCCCAGACAGAGTCAGAGGAAAGGAAAGAGAAGGAAATGAAGGAGCCAACATGAGTGTGCAAGAAAACAATAAGAGGATGGCAGAGAAAGGGAGCAGAGGAGCTGTTTGCATAGATCTCCTACCTCCCCCTTCCACTTGGTGTTTTTTTTCCCTTCCCTCCCCCTCCTCTGCATTATTCTCCCAAGAACCATTGCTGCTTGGTTCAAAGCAGAATTAGCCCTCTGCAACACCGCTCCCCCATCGCCAAGGAAACACTTCACCCCATTGGAGGTAATGTAGATTCCCCGGACCAATAGGAGTGCAGCGGTGGGTCAGACGTCAGAGGAGACTTGTTTGACTTCGCTGTGCAGGAGACGGCAGACCACAGAGCGAACGCCGGCTGCACACCATGATGCAGCGAACAGGGGAAGCCTGCGCCACGCTGCCCCACATTAGCACCGCCAACGGGCCGCTTCTGATGCTCATGCAGCAGGAAACAGGATTAGTTAACAGACCCAAACAGACACACAGCCTTTTTAAATTAACCCTTGATGGATTTTTAAAAGAAGCCTCTCCACATTAGAACAACTTTACAACTCAAATTCATACTGGAACTTTTAAAGCTCCCATTAGAGACACTTGTTTTTTGTTTGTTTTTTTACATCCCATTAAATGAGCCAATCAGATCCTTGCATGGAGGAAGCAGTGATACTTACATTTCTCTAAATACTTTATTCAAACAAATCCTTGGTTTGTCTCAGTTTCTTGTTTCATTTAACACATGAACTGGTTTCCATCATAAACTGAGCAAGAGATTAAATTTTAAGTTCAGTGAAGGAAAAAAAAAGGAGAGACGGTCATTCATTGTAAACCAGGTTAGCTTAGCTTAGCAGCCTGATGTTGACTGGAGCTATGAGGCAAGCCCACATTTTAACCAGATAGCAGCACCTCCTCCTCCCTACCAGCTGCTGCACAGATAGTCAGCTAGCTGAAAAACCTCAAATACACGCATCCTTTTCTAAAAGAAACATTTGTTGGGTTTTTTAAACATTTATCTACATACTACAAACACAAAATGCTCCGGCTGTAAAATGAAAACATGGCAGCCTTCCTTCCTCTTACAGTAAAACCAGTTTGTGTGTGTTTTGCAGTTAACGCAGACAGGAGGCCTCTGATTGGCCAGTTCTACATCCATTCTACTCTATGCATATTTCCTCTTTGGTACCTAATGTCAGAAACTCTGGCTGTTCTGCCGTCAACAAAGCCTGGCACACCTCGGACACCCAGCCACCGAGCAGGATGCTAGTTTGTAGCTCTGACTTCGACACGCTGCTGGGGAAGGATAACCAGCCCTTTACAGTAAAGCTGCTTAGAGGGCCTTTCAGGCTGGATGCGTTGTGCGCTGCACCCCCTGCTTTCTATCAATCCAAAATTTAGCACATCTGAACCTTGAACGCGACAAAAACACGAGCCCGTTTTCACCTCTAGGCTGGTGCCATAGAAAATAACAGAGAAACCTGTAAGAAATAGGACTGGCGAGCAATTAATGACTAATCTGACCATCTGCGCAAACTTATCAACATCATCTAAGCAGAGTAGATTTTTTTGAAACTGTGCATCAGAACAGCAACATTATTAGATTCATAAGTCATACGTCAATCTAAATGATCAGCTCCTTCCTCGTGTGGCTAGCTTAGGTAGCTAACGGGTTCAGGAGCGTGGCTACATTTAAACACCTAAGCAGCAGCCATGAGACTGACTTCCTGCTGCTTAACTTTCTCCATCACCGCAGCGTCAGATTAATACAATCTCTTGTTTCTCCGCCATGACCTTGTTTGAAATCCAAAAGCAACCAAAACAACTTTTTTCCACCTTTATGTTTCTTTGGACTGATATAAAGGATCTGGGCTAAGAGGAAACGGATCATGTTTCTACAGTAATATCTTGAAATGATTGAAGGTGATACACGAGCTGAACATACACTATATTGCCAAAAGTATTTGCTCACCCATCCAAATTATTGGAATCAGGTGTTCCAATCACTTCCATGGCCACAGGTGTATAAATTCAAGCACCTAGGCATGCAGACTGTTTTTACAAACATTTGTGAAAGAATGGGTCGCTCTCAGGAGCTCAGTGAATTCCAGCGTGGAACTGTGATAGGATGCCACCTGTGCAACAAATCCAGTCGTGAAATTTCCTCGCTCCTAAATATTCCACAGTCAACTGTCAGCTGTATTATAAGAAAATGGAAGTGTTTGGGAACGACAGCAACTCAGCCACGAAGTGGTAGGCCACGTAAACTGACGGAGCGGGGTCAGCGGATGCTGAAGCGCATAGTGCGAAGAGGTCGCCAACTTTCTGCAGAGTCAATCACTACAGACCTCCAAACTTCATGTGGCCTTCAGATTAGCTCAAGAACAGTGCGCAGAGAGCTTCATGGAATGGGTTTCCATGGTCGAGCAGCTGCATCCAAGCCATACATAACCAAGTGCAATGCAAAGCGTCGGATGCGGTGGTGTAAAGCACGCCGCCACTGGACTCTAGAGCAGTGGAGACGCGTTCTCTGGAGTGACGAATCGCGCTTCTCCATCTGGCAATCTGATGGACGGGTCTGGGTTTGGCGGTTGCCAGGAGAACGGTACTTGTCTGACTGCATTGTGCCAAGTGTAAAGTTTGGTGGAGGGGGGATTATGGTGTGGGGTTGTTTTTCAGGAGCTGGGCTTGGCCCCTTAGTTCCAGTGAAAGGAACTCTGAATGCTTCAGCATACCAAGACATTTTGGACAATTCCATGCTCCCAACTTTGTGGGAACAGTTTGGAGCTGGCCCCTTCCTCTTCCAACATGACTGTGCACCAGTGCACAAAGCAAGGTCCATAAAGACATGGATGACAGAGTCTGGTGTGGATGAACTTGACTGGCCTGCACAGAGTCCTGACCTCAACCCGATAGAACACCTTTGGGATGAATTAGAGCGGAGACTGAGAGCCAGGCCTTCTCGTCCAACATCAGTGTGCGACCTCACAAATGCGCTTCTGGAAGAATGGTCAAAAATTCCCATAAACACACTCCTAAACCTTGTGGACAGCCTTCCCAGAAGAGTTGAAGCTGTTCTAGCTGCAAAGGGTGGACCGACGTCATATTGAACCCTATGGCTTAGGAACGGGATGTCACTTAAGCTCATATGTGAGTCAAGGCAGGTGAGCAAATACTTTTGGCAATATAGTGTAGGTGAATTTAGGGTTTTATGCAACATTTAATAAAAACTCTAACTGCTTTACCCAATAAACCAGCAGTAAAGGTTCACTTCAGGTATTTAAAGGAGCAAATTTATCAGAAATAGCAATTAACATCATGGTCATTATTGTCACAGCGTTCCAGAGCTTCCATGTCTTCACCCTACCCGTGTTTGGTCACTTTATCACCAATACGTTCATGACAGCAGCATGAAAACTCAACAGACCCGACATCAATCCTACTATCGAGGGCATCAGAAAGTCCAGACGTTTACAGACGCTCATTAACAGGCTTGTTTAGCATATTACATGTTCAAACAGAGAACCACGGGACCCCAATATATTCCACACATGAGTGCTTGTTCCTTCTCGGCACGCGTGTGCTGTGATTTCCACGTCCTTGCAGCCTCCCTCCTCTGCGCGTGTGGACCCGTTTCTGCTCGATCATGTCAACTTCTGTCCCTTTGAAGGTGTTAGAAAGCATCAGGCCTGTGATTGGCTACTTTTCAGTAGCCATGGCTGTGTCCCAACGTCTGTTCTAACCGCTCCATAGAGCACTATACAGGTTACGCAACGCAACAAGAAACTTCTGCTGAAACCCCAACAGCTGGTCACCACTTAGAGAATGAGCTGCAGTGTTTGAAATCAATACAACTTTTAACCTTTATTGAGAAGTCAAACTGAAAAATGGAAACACGCTACAGATCTGAATAATTTGAGCAGGACCTTTATTTGATCACATTTGAAATCTGATATATCTGATCTATTTAGCAAAACATGACTTGAATAGTTGTTTAATTTCTTCTTATATTTGTTAGGGATGGAACGGTTTATGAAAAGCGTCCGAACCATTCGGTTCGGTTCGACTGTGTTGCGTTCGGTTCATGCGCTGCTCGTTTTTCTCATAGGCGAAGCGTTTACACTCCAGAGCAGAAGGTGGCGGTACTGCAACCAAAGCCAACCACTTTATAGGTCTGCTGTATGGGACCACTTTGCATTTAGAGTGACCTACGATGATGGTGGAAAGAAAGTTGTGGATAAAAGTGCAACAGTGTGCAAGCATTGTGCAACACGTTTTGTTTATGCTAACAGCAACACGACCAACATGTCAGGCAACATGTCAGCTCACTGTAAAATTCTTACTGTTGTGTTTTTAGACAGACAAGTTTAAGATCTGTCCAGGGACAACAGATGGAAAATAGCCTCTTGGCTAATTCTGGTGCATTTGCAGCAATGCTAATTACTGTACACTGTCCCTGTCAAAGAAATAAATGACTGCTTGAAAACTCCTCCCAGAAACAAAGCAAAGCAACATCAACCCATAATGGGTATTTATTGCTAATAGAGCTCTACTCTGTATGCCATGAAGGACAGAGTTAGAGAGCTTAAAGCATGAAGTTCCCTCTTCAACAGCTAATAGTGACGTTAGCACACATTTCAGTTATATTGTTGTCAGAAGCTGCAACACTTCTGTGAGCTATAGCTCTGGAGGAGGGGCAACCAACTTCACGTCACCTAAATACAGCTTAAAGGACTAAGAGCTAGAGATAAAACTGTGGATTTCTCGGTTTTCTAGCTGCATTGTGAATGTGTTGGCAGGGCTTCGTTTCATTCCTAACAAAAAATATGTTCCTACTAACCTTGACTATTTGTGCATTCCACAGATGTCCAAACTTTCAGAGGCCCATAGAAGGGTGCACATCCTGCAGACAGGTCCACACACACAGGAATTCGGCCGTCCTTATTAGGACTTTTCACTGACTTCCATTTTTCGTGGACAATTACATGAAATTTGACTACCTACAAACACCTAGAAGGTTCATTTTATGCGTTACTTAAAGCGAATCAATTCATTCATACAAGAAACATTTCCACTACGGTGATAAAAACAGCACTGAGTCATAACACGGTGAGCAGAGAGGCTCAGGTTTGTTCAGAAAGCAGCCGGAGGCTCATTCTGAAATTTCCTGTGGCAGCTAGCTGACTCCATGCTCACCCAGAGCAGGCTGCGCTTCTTCTGTCTGTCAATAAGCATAATGTTTGTTCAAGATAACAAGAAGGCACAGGTCAGGGGGCGTGTTGGAAAGATCATGTTACCACTGCTTCCAAGTGGCCAGGTTGGAAAGCTGCAGCCACACAGTCTATTAAAAGATGTGAAACATATTCAGAGAATGTCAGCTCCAACCAATGAAAGTCTGCCCCACACACGCCAATCAGGTTTGCACACATCAAAATCAAACCAAATGCTTGGCAAGGCTCCAGTCCAACACCCACACAAGGAAAGGTACGTTTCATACTTCTACAGCAAGGTCAACGAGGTCCCAGGTAAACGGTAAATAAGGTTACCAAAAGCTCTCTGTGTGGCCCATGATCTCATTGACAATAAGTAAGCCACAAAGCATTAAAAATGTTTTCACTATGATAAGCTGGATATCACATACTAAATAAATGACATTGCAAATAAAAATGAAAATGCAGAATTGAAGGCCATGGATCCAGTTTCAGACCGAAAGATAAGAAGCGCAGTCAAAGCAAAGGTGTGTGATGAATAACAGCAGCCTAGAAGCAGGCAGACGGGACACAGCTGGGTTACAGATCACAGCAAACATGATTTAAAAAGAACAAATAGGAAGTACTCTCTCCAGTAATCAACATCTTTAAAATTAAACGACTGGATCGGGTGATTGTTAATGAAATGCAAAAATAACGCAAAAAGAACGCAAGTACGGACTGGCCAAGTCCTGTTCTTAAAAAGAACACAGGAAAGTCTGGACTCGGGGAGAACGAAAGCACGCAGAATAAATCTGGGTCAGTTGGAACAGCAGCGTACTGATGACATCCCAACATTCAAAGCTAGTCTGGAGCCACATTTCACCTGCTGTTATTAATAGAATATAGAGAATAAATGATGACATTTCATTTAAAACCTGTCAGAGCCAGCGGTACTTCACACACGGCTACGCTGTAAGCGGGCCAACAGTATCCCTGGCCACCCCAAACGGGCCAACGGTAGCCCTGGCCGCCGCAAACGGGCCAACGGTAGCCCTGGCCGCCGCAAATGGGCCAACGGTAGCCCTGGCCGCCGCAGGCGGGCCAACGGTAGCCCTGGCTGCCGCAAACGGGCCAACGGTAGCCCTGGCCGCCGCAGGCGGGCCAACGGTAGCCCTGGCTGCCGCAAACGGGCCAACGGTAGCCCTGGCCGCCGCAGGCGGGCCAACGGTAGCCCTGGCCGCCGCAGACGGGCCAACGGTAGCCCTGGCCGCCGCAGACGGGCCAACGGTAGCCCTGGCCGCCGCAGACGGGCCAACGTTAGCCCTGGCTGCTGCTTCTCTTGGAAGGTCCTCATGGTCCTCACAGTTTCAGAATTTTAGTATAACTCCTCGCTCCAATCTTAAGACGTAATTTTATTGAACAACGGCAACAGAAGAGAACTTTTAACTTAATACTCTGAGCTCTGTGAGCGCTAACCTGGAAGCTGCTGCTGCCGCAGTGCATGCTGGGACAGCTGTCAGTCTGGAGAACGGACAAGTCCTCTCTGATGCATGTTGGGTAAATAGGGAGGGGCCAGAACAACATCCGGGGACTGCTGTTCTAGTGAATTGGAACAGTGCTAGGGCTGAGGCTGATGACGTTTCACAAGCACACGAGAATGCACAAGTACACAGATTGAAAAACAGCCTTAGAGTCTGACAGAACAATGCAAGATGGAATCCTAAGAGCAGCAACATACCCGCTGTAGCAAAGCCCAAAGTTATTCATATGAACTCATCACATCATTGGAGAGTTCAGGGAAAATGCTTTGCCATAAATAGTGCATGTTACTACCTTATTCACATGCATTTCAAGAGCAAACCAGCAAGCCTTCAATGATAGCACCCACAAATTAAAATGTTTGCTTCTTTAAAAGTTCCAATGTGACATTTATAAAGGAGAAAATATCAAACTAATGCAGAGTCTCCAGAAAAAATACACAATACACAATTATTTAAGAGTTTAAAACGAGATAGTGAGGTGTAAAAGCGTTTCCCTAAGAAGTGTCCCATCGCTGGTACCGGAGATCAACAACCCTACCGAGATTTCCTCCCACTGAAACAACAAACATGGAGGCGATACCAGCCGCTCCTCTCAGCCTCCACCGAGGCAGGAAGCGGAGCTAACTAACTAGAAGCTCAGGCTTTCTCATCGAGAACATTTACACGTGTTAGAAAAAGGAAACCATAAGTAAAAAAGGGAAAATAATTAAGCAGACAAGGTTCGACTTTGAACCAGGGATCGTTTGATTTCACATCAGGCAGGGAATGAGGTGACCGAGGCCGCCTTATGGCAGCAGATCCACCGGCCCACACCACCCAGGAGGACAGTCACACCACAGAAGAGCTGATGTAGGCTACAGACCGCCACACACAGCTGAAGAACAGCCACCAAGTTAGCCCAGCGTCTACTAGCATTTGCTGCCCGGTTGGTATGCTAGCTGCTGTTAGCAGCTAGGCTAGGAGTCGTCGAAAAAGACATAATTGCAGGTGGAATAAAAGTTTATTTTCAAAAGGTTTTATCTCATTGGACACCCAAAGAAAGCCTAACACCATGCTGCCAAAAAAACAACCACCTAAAAGGTTATATAAAGAACATTTCTAACGGTTAGCCTGCCTTACTGCCTGTGAACCTAAAAGCATCATAAATATGACACCAGACTTATTTAAAGCTTTAACTGCACTATTAAAAAATAGACATAAACAGGTAAATAAAGCAGCGCTTTAATAACAGACCTGGTGATGTTATAACACCTCTTTGGGGGAAACTTACTCTAAAACCCCAAGGAGAAGGTTCATTTTTCACTTATTTGCACCAGTTCTACCGCATTCAATCCAAAAACAAATCACTAACTCTACTAACACCGACGATGAAAATAAACAGGTTCTTTTTTTTCAAAATATTGCACATGTATAAAAGTTTTTAAATCTGAATACAGGGTTTGATCGTGATTATTTGAAAAACTGGCAAAAATAAGGAATTCTGACGACGCAAGAAAACTAATAAAAAAAACAACACACGAGGGACTGATGAAAGAGGCAGAGGAGCAGCAGCCCTGGGAGGATCACTGCCTCCACATCTGATCTTAGCTGCTGTTTTAGCTAGCATACACATCACATTCAGAAGGAAATACTAATGTCTCCAACAGAAACTTGTTGGAAGAAACTTCAGTGGAAGCAGGTTGTCTGCTAGCCCAGTTAGCCGCATAGTCATGGCAGACAGAAAACAGGGTTGATTTGGTTCAATTCTTCATAAAAACCTTAAAATGTAAAACAAGGTGTTGCATATATCAGGTGCTTACCTAAAGAGTCATTCCAAATCCCTTACAAACCAGACAGAACAGTGGAGTATGGAAGTCCTTGGAGTATCCCAACATCAATTGCAATTAGACCAGTAGGCCTGGAAATCCGCCTCGGAGTCTCCTCTAGCCTTTGCCCCACAAGGCTCCCTCCTCAAGGCTAAGAAACAAAGTTCTTGCTATCTCCCAAAAAATGTCGAAAAGTCAAAACCCTTGTGTTGTTCGGTTCCTCTAAATCCATAGGTGTCTTTTATAAATTCCGGTTAACAACTCCAGTGATGTGTCTTTTATATTTACAGTCGCTGTTTATTATGGGTTATACACCGCTGGATGTGATACGGGGGCTCCGGTTCTGTCTCGGGTACTAACGCTCTCCGGAGCGCCCATCCCCCCTCCTCTTCGCCGGCTTCCACCACAGGCCCCAACCAAACTGACGCACAATCAAGCTACGGGGTTTCCGATGCTTTCGTGCAGGGGCAGGCAGTATGGGTGGGCCTTCCAGATGTCCCGCCTCTTGCCGTTGATTGGACCTTAAAATTTGTTTCCTTCGGTTTTACGTAAAATACTTGAATTCTATTGGTGAGTTGAAGTGTAGATTATTAGTTTCCATTGCGGGATGAAATAGGGCGAGTACAGCTCCAGTCAGAGGGTTTTATTCTTTAGTTTGAGGGCGGTGAAGCACACGGAAAGGAGTATGTAGATGGATTTGGGAGCCAGATTGCTACTCCAAGGATTATGTCGACTTCGATGCCGGAAATTTTCTTTAAATATGACATTCCAATGGAGCTAACCTAATTTCTATAGTGGGATTATCTTCTTTTATGTATTTAGAACTTGTTTGTTCTGGAACGAGTGCTGTTTATGCATAATGGTAATCGTTAGCCGAACGGGGTCTCTTGGGCTCATTTCCAGGGCTGCAGGAGGCAGGGTTAGCCCACCGGGTCAGCCCCACCTACCGGCCTGTCACTTACATCTGGAGGGGGAAAGTGGCCCTCTCCTCCGGCTTGGATCGTGACTTAAATCCTTTTCAGACAGAATTATTTCACTGCTACGCAGACACCAAAATAAACGGCTTAATGAAATGTCCGAGGCTGACAAAGGACCGCCATGTTGTTTAGCGGCCAGAGGTGTTTCATTCTGATATGGAACCACATCCTCACAGGGAAACACCAATCAGGAACAATTAACCGATACCTTCCTGCAGCTTTCTGTAACATTAGCTTTGTGTAATTCAAGATTACGTCATCAGCTTTGTCACGTCATAAGACCAGGGGGCGGCCTGCGATTGGACGCGCTGAAAGACCCAACTTCATGTGTTGCAGGGAGGGGCAGGAAAGTCAAGCCTCGGAAATTGGCGGCCTAGTGTAGATCCTGGAATCCTGAGGTTCAAAGTTCAAATCCCACTCCCGCAGACTGCCACTCTGGGTCCCTTAGCAAAATCCTTAACCCCACACTGCTCCCCGGGTGCAGCACAATGGCATCCCACTGCTCCCCAAGGGGATGGGTTAAACTCAGTTAATTCAGTGACTGAGCTTGTGGAACATTGGAATGACAACAGCTGAGAAAAGGGGAAGGAATTGGACAGGAAAGAAAATGGTTTTAAAAACTAGTTGAGGCCTTCTAGATATTTAAAGCTGTTAATGGCTGTCACTACCCGATCCCTTCTGCGCATGCGCTATCAGCTCATTTGCGCTTCCGGTCGCCCTCAATTTTATTTTGTTAAAAAACCTAAATTAAACTACGGCTCTGTTCGAATTCATGGGCTGCATTCTCCAAGGACGTGGTCTACCTGGACTGAATCCTTCAAAGTCCGTAAAAATAAGGAGACCGGAAGAGTTTTGGCTGTGAATTCAAACAGGTCTACCCTGCGGCGGGTAATAATATTCAACATCAACAAAAAATCTCATATTGTGCAAAACCAATAAAAAAATTAAACTATCAGATTTATAGTCCCCACACTGCAGATATGTTAGAATCTGTCCTTAAATTCCAGCCAAATCCATTTACACAGTAAAAGATAAAAACCTTTAGATAAATCAAACATTACCGCCACATATCTGACTCAATAACCATTAAAACAACTATTTTCATTCATTTCACAAGGAACTATTCACATACTTGTATTATATTAAACTGAACTTCCAATTTTCACCACTGTGAGGCGACAAGTAACCTTTCATCTGATCACGGAGCAGCTGGCTTGATTGGTCTCGCAATGAATCCTGGGTAAACCAAGGATACATCGGTCCCGTCCTTCAAATCGGGCTGTTTTATCTGTCGTCTCCTACGCTACTTGCGGTGGCTAACTTTATCAGCTTTGGATTTAAAATTAAATCTAGTCTGAGTTTTATTTTTTCCTTTCGTGATATTATGGTCTATAGTGCGTAATCCAAAGAAACAAACAACTAAAATGCAGATAAACATGGTTCAATCAGATTTACTGACGTCAGAGAAGCTGTTTAAGGGAGAAAATGGAAAAAAAACATTAAAATAATGAACCTTTTAATGGATGTGACGCTTCTTCTCTATTATAGGCGGATCGCAAGCATACCGCCACCTACTGTACATGTGTGTAACAACTACATCTATCAAATGTTATTTTTAATTTTGTATTCTGAAGATAATTTCCTTCATCCATAAATATCCTTTATATTACCTTCATTCCCCAATATTCCTTTCATGCTCCATTCTTGGGCTGTCCTTCCAACCATTCTTCTCAATTTCTTCCTTTCATGTTCATAAGTTTTACAGTTCATCAGTACATTTTATTTTTCTCTGCATCCTTCAAATTTATCATTTTTTTCCCCTCTTTCTTAATCTCTTACTTCTGTTTCTCTCAATAATATTTCCATTTAATAGACTTTTGTACTTTATAGAATCCTTTTTTTTTATCTTCATTCCACCATTTTTTCCATTTCTTTACTCTTAAGTAATTGTAATGTTTATTTCTCCCTCTAAGGCTTTCTTCCATCTGCTGAATAAAAACCAAACAGTACAGATGACCTCAGCCAGCCACAGGGAAGGAGGGGGGTGGGTGTTACGAGACGCCGCTGTATGGCCGGAAGGGGCGTGGCTACCCCCTCCATCAGGATTACATATGAAGCACACCATCAGCATTGGTTATGTAGGTTTTTTAATGATCAACAGACTGATACAGCAACATCAGGACTAACAGTTTATACGACAGTCTTCTAATGTCAGATTAAATAGTCATACATTTTACATCTCATGCATAATCATAACTCGGCACCCAAAATGCGACACTATGAGCAATAAAATATAACCACAAACACATCCATGTTTAAATGACCTAAGCATATCATCCATGGCGGATATATTTAGAGCCAATTCCAAATGTTAGTGGAGTTTTTGGTGCCGGGTTTGAGCTTTGATACAAGTTAGAACACAAATGTGAAACGAAGAATTTCCTCATTTACCTAAAAACTGAATCTTTGCAGTCTGATAAGATGACAACATGTGGACACAGAAAGCTTGTACTCTGGAGGTTATATCATTCAGGGAGGCACAGAAACAACCACTAAACTAACCATCACCAGTGGGACAGTGCTTCTTTGACTGGCTAGGAAGAAGGTGGGTGGAAATCAGATTCAGGAACGTCCTCTTCCTGATAGTAACAGTAAACGAGCGGTGGGTTGATTCAGTTCCGGTTCAGTGCGGTTTTAGCCCATGGAACCCAAACGTTCTTGTGCCTCTGAGAAAGGCTGCCCCCTCCTGGTTGATTGGTGCCACTGCAGAGATTTGTCTCCAAAGCCCCTCAGAGCAGCTTCAGGCTGCCGGTGACATTGTTCACCATCTCCTCTGCTCCCATGAGGGCCAACACGGTGCGGGACCCAGACTCCACCTGCAGAGACGGTTGTTATTCCATAAAAAAACCTTTATCAGACCGATAGATGACTCAGTTATTCATCTGCTGCCTCTGAGACCCACCTGGGTCAGACCTGCATCCTGGACCAGGTAGGTGGGCAGGTTGAGGCTCAGGCTCAGGGCCTGGAGCTCCAGCAGGTGGGCCACGTTGGTGCCTTGGAGCACCACCTTCTTGGCGCTGTATGAACAACAAACTCACATCATTTACATCTTGGAAAAAAGTCAGCAAACATGCTGGTCAAACTGGTGATTCTGTCACTATCCAGCCACTGTGGGAACCTGGGTGCAGAGGTGTTTGCAAATATTACTGGTATCCCACAACGAACACGATGAAATTTATTGTATAAATTCAATAAAACAGACTAAATCTACAAGGATAAGGTGGGAGGAGGTTTTCCTGGTTCTTGGAATGACTGGGATGAGAATGGGCCTTACCCGCTACTGTCCCACTTCCAGGCCATTTCCCTCCAGCTGTTCTTCTCCTGTAGAGCCTGGTACAAGCCCACCACAGCGTGACCCACCTGGGCAGCGACCTGCACACATTCAGCACCGGCGACGTTACTGGGACCAGCAGACAGTGTGTCCCTACCCCATCCGCACCGGAAGCACCATCAGCTCATCGTTAACCAGATATACATCCCTAAAATAGCGAGCGTACTAAACCATACCATGTTAACATTAGAACTCCCAAGGCTGTCATTTTGACGGTTCTGAGATTTTAAAGGGAAAGAACTTTATTTACATTATTCATATGTTTCTCGTGTTTACTTCCTTCATTTCCGCATCGTTTCTTTTATAAAATAAAAACATAAAAAATAAATCAGGTTAATTTTACCTCCATCTCCCACAGCAGTCATTCTGACAGCTCTATTAGTTTTGCATTGTAAATTCTTTCTGTGGTTGATTGACCTTCAGTACCGTTGCCTAGCAACCATCATTCTACCCCGAAGTCTTTGGCTAAGACGGAAAAAATTGGCTTTCAGAGGAAACCTAAGGTGTCTGACGAGTCTGAGGATCATCAACGCAGACAGATCAGTGACCCATCAGACAATAGTGAAGCTTCTAAGGTTTGACATCACCTGAGCCGGTCCACTCAGCGGCCCAAACCACAGCCTGCGGGCTACTACAATCACACACAGGTTAGTGTGGATGTGTTGAATCTGATGGTTAGAAAGTATCCTGTAAAAGCTCCAAGGCGAAGGCGGCCTGTGGCTGCATTATATGATCACCTGGACATAGCAGCTATAAACGCCTCAGGTTTGCTCAGGAGCCGTTTGTCTCATGCAGAGATTTTATCCTTGAACTGGTGAAACAGTTGCATGCCGACCACATGCGATGCGCAGGTTACTAGCCCCCCCACCCCCCTGCAGTAGAGCATCTTTGGCGAGGCAAAGAAAGCAGCGCCAGGAGCGTCAGCACGGCATAAAAAACGCTCATATGATGTTTCTCATAAACGTGAAAAGGAGGTGAGCAGGAAATGTTCGATCAAACTGTAATTTCAAACTTTGAACCTGTGCAGTAAAACAGCCCGATTTATTTTACTGATTTAACTTTTAATACAAATAATAGCAAACAATACAGCCTTTAAAATATATATATTCGACCTGTTTTAGGGTTTACATATTCACAATGAGCTTATATCGCACACTAGATCTATTTCTGTTCATGACATCATCACTAGGCCTGTCGCGATAATCAATAAATCAATTAACCGAAAGATAAATAAAAATGATCCACGCCATTTAATTTATCGGTTATATCGTCTCTGCCTGTGTTTTTCTCCTTCTATTGATGACGCTGGATGAAAAGGCTTAAATACGGTGCTATCCACTGACCCCTCCCCTTCCTCATTTTTGAGGAGGGAGAAAGAGTGGACTATCGCATCAGGTAGTACTTCTGCAGCTTTAGAGCCCCATGAGGAGTTAGCCAGGTAAAAAAAAATCAAAATGGAACTGGTTTCAAAGCCGAGCGCAACAGCCGCAGTGTGGGAATATTTCGGATTCAAACCAAATGACCGAGGCGAACCGCTGAACCTATGCGAGCCAGTATGTCGCATTTGTCATAAAACAGCAGCAACTGAGAGCAGCAATACAATCAACCTTCACATGCACCTAAAGCACAACCACCCAGCAAAGTTTCTCCAGCTGGAAACAAAAAGTACAAGCGGTGTCCTGTCTGCGCCTTCAAGTTCGTGACAGTCGTCCATCACTGAAGCCATTAATCAACAGGCAGCATAAAAAAACGACGGCACAAAGTGGCGCGCGCTCACAGACAGCGTAGTTCATTTAATTGCTAAAGAGATGCTTCCATTTAATGTTGTTGAAAAGCCGGCATTTCGAAAAATGCTGCAGACATTTGATAGACAGGATGAACTCCCCAGAAAACAAACGTGATACCTCCACATACGTTTTTATTTCCACTGTGTTTTTATCTTGTGTTTAGTTTTTATTTAAGTGTGTTTTTAGTTAACAGAGACTGAGAGTCCATTTGATTTTTATTTCTCGTTTTATTTTGTTAACCAGTTCCAATGTTAAGTGTTCTGTTGAAAATAAAGTGTGTTTATCTTTTGCAGGAAAATGCATGCATTGTTATGTTATTTCCATTAAATCGTGACAGGCCTAATCATCACTACTCATGCGTTCCATTGGGAAAAACTTTGTCCGTCAAACGGGCGGCCAGTGGGAGTTCCAGTGTTAAAGGTTATTAATGTATTTCCTGAGAAAATAAAAGCATTTAAATCCTTTCTGTTTAATCACTCTGTTCCTGATCTGTACAGGAAATGGGATCCTGCGCTAATTCCAGGAGCTGACTTTAGTAGCTTTGGATTTAAACATAAATCTAGTCTTTTTGAGTTTAATATTTTCCTTTCCTGTTAACATTATGGTCTATAATGCGTAAACTAAAGAAAGAAACAACTAAAATGCAGGTAAATATGGTTTAATCAGATTTACTGCTCTGAGCATGTCCCATGATGACGTCAGAGATGCTGTTTCACGGAGAAAATTTTAAAAGCATTAAAATAGTCTCAAAAGTCATAAAACAAATATAGATATTAGCATTTTCTTTAGCCATTTAAGGATGGAAATAAGTGCTTTTAGTACCATGATTGCATCATTTATAGAAACCTATATCTGGCTGCACAGATGAGCTGATACGGATCGTAAAGTAGGGCAGGAATCAAAAAAAGTGATTATTTTTAACACTGTGATTTTACTTCGTCTTTCCTGTGCACTAACTCCTAGCCTTTAGCTGTTTAGCATTTTGCTTACCCACAATGCATTGCTGCAAACCATTACTGTAAGATTTGTGTGAAAAAGTGCTTCCCTCTTCCTGCATGCGTGGATCTGCTGCTAGCTGCTACTCTCTCTATGATAACTCCACTGCTACCGCCCCCTAGAGGGCCGAAGGGACATTGTTTTTATATCTTACTCTTCTTAAATATAGTGTAGTTAAAAATTGTTCCCTCAAGGATTTTAAAAATGTGCTTTGTTAATGGCAAATGCAACTAATTGCCCAGCCCTATTGTAGAAAGTGTGTGTACCGCCCCCTGCTGCTTGTTGAAGGGTACGGTCACTCCCTGCTCAGAAAGGTGCAAGTCATGCAGAAGATGATCATTTATATTTTCAAGCCGATTATTTAACCTTATCTCTCAAAAATCAAGTGTTGTTGATGGATTGCTGAGCAAACATTGCTATATTGTGTTTCTTTTTATAACAGAGATAAAGTTTCCTGTTCCTTTAGTCATAAGAGCCCAAACAAGTGGAACCTTTCAGCTCAGATTCAACACATCTGAAAATTCACAGGCTGGTGAAATCTGATCTTCACTATGACTGAACCGCTGGATTTACCTTTCCAACACCCATGCCAAGGTCCATGTTCACCACAAACACCATCTTGAACATGAGGTCATCGTCCCCCTCCTCCTGTGTGTCAGACCGTAGACAAAGGCACACTGAGATTTGGATTTGGACAAACTCTACTGGGTCTAAAGTACCACCGTGTACCTGCAGGGGACTAAGGCTAGCTTATGGGCACCTCATTCTCCAGTTTGTTGAAGTAGTACATGGCCGCCTCCTCAGCAGACACATTGCGAGTGTGCAGTAATGCCTGAAGGAACCAACAAGTTGGATTCAGATACATAGAACCTTTACGCATCCATTACTAGAGCAGATCTGTGTGAATAGATCCATAGACGCCTCACTGGACGCTGGCCAACGTGCCTAGCGGGCGGCCATCTTGGGTCAGACCAGAGTTCCAACAGCTGCTGTCAGAATGAATAGGAGGCGCCTTAGATCTCATTTTGATGACATGAAAGAGTCAGAGATAATATCACAATAATCTCTTACATGTCAGAAACCCTTAAAACCAAAAAAACATTTTCTAAAATATAAATATATATCATATATGAAACACACTAACTGATTAAAGAACAATTGTTCACATAGACAGAAATGATACAGAAACGGTTTGAAAAAGAGTTGTGGAAAAAGTTTAGAAAACTTCTAAGGACAAAAAGCCTTTAGTTAGACACACACACATATATATATACACACACACACACACACACGTAAAACATAATATATTAATATATAACTTTGTATACATCTGATGCAGTTTGAGTTCAGTTTAGTGTTTAAGCTGAATAAATCTGTGTAATGTAACTGAAAGGTTATTTTAAAATATCTTTTGGTCTTGTGACATCTAAGAGATGATTGTAATATTATCTCTGACTCGTCTTTCATGTGATCAAAATCAAATCTAAAGCGCCACCTGTTCATTCATAACAGATGTCTGAACTGTGGTCTGATCCAAGATGGCCACCCTCTAGGTACATTGGCTTCACTGCCGACAGCGTCCAATGAGGCGTCTATGTGTATAATGTCTATGTGTAGATCTATCTACCTGTTTGGCTGCTTCCTCTGGGATGTCCAGCTCTCTAAGCTGCTGCAGGAACACAGGGTTCACCTCCTGAGGGCCACAGTTTGGCCCCGGCTCCTCTGAAGGCTCCATCACCGCCTGCAGGAAAAGAAGCAGTGAAAGCAGCTGTACCTTTTCCCACCCCGGCGGGCCCGGTACAGGGCCCTGCTGATGTTTATCTGTTTATAGAAATGACCAAAACAAACTTGCATAGTGTTTCATCCACACATCTTTCAAATGGGGCTTTAAAATTTCTAAAATATGTTTCCATTTTTTTTTCACGAATACTTTTTTGTTTTAAATCTGTGTAAACAAAATGAGATTTAAAATTTCACCTGAAATGTGTGACTAGAGGCTCAGACCTTTCCAAGGAGGGGTCAGAGGTCATTGTGCGACCATTTCAGGTGATGCAACCGGCATGCGTTACATTAGCTGCTCTGTTATTCTTATTTTCTATTCAGGTTGGTGATTTTATTGGTAAATTTCAATGAAACAACGGCTAAATCTTAATAGCAAAGGCTTTGCCTTATGCTGAAGGTCTCCAATAATGGAAATCAGTATATTTGATTATATCAGATTCCCTTTTATGAGCGGGAAAATTAATTTTTGCACTTTTGGCACCACAGCGCTAAAATCCTATTTCCTCCTAGATCACTGTACACTAAAACCTTTGTGGAACAAACATGTTTCAACTAATTCAGTCAAAATTAGCCTGACTTATAGTCAAGATGTGGATCTATAAAGTCTGAGATTCTTCTAGAGTTTCTAATGGGCTTTCATGGTGTTTTTTGTTTATTTGGGAAATAAAATTTGGGCGAGACTAAATATTTTTCATTTTTTCTTTGTTAAATCACCTGTAAATCAGACATGGTGACATTTAAAATAATGGTTCCACCTGAAAAATATTCCTCAATGCCTTTCTGTCACACAAACAATTATATTTCTGATCTATAGTTTGGGAGCTGAACCTGTTTTCATTTACATGTATAATTTGCTCCTCAGACCCTCAGGGCTTAAATAAATATTCACTGAAGTGAAAATCCAGCAGATCTAAAAGCAGAACCTGCTCTGATTAAACTGAATGTAAAGCCGGGAATCACCTCTGATGCTTTGGAGCATTAAGTTAATATTCTAAAAGAACTAATCTAAGATTTTAAGAGGGAGTTAAAAAGACATTTAAACAACTATGACGTGACGTCGCAGCTACGTAAATGTTAACGGGACATCCAATAGCCCAATGTTAAAATATTTTTCTTTAAACTGCTGTATTTATGGTGAACATGACTTTAAGGTGAAGAGGAGGCATGTTAATAAGGATTCTGCTGATGAATGGAGGCCAGAGAGCTTCAAGCTAACGGCTACATGCTATATCAGGTTAGCAGCAACAGCTGATCATTTAACAACGGTGACGTTTCAACTAATTATCCGCTAAAATGTCTAAACATTTTCTCCACATCATCTCTTATTCAGCCACATCTTTGCTGAGTGGCGCTAACAGTTAGCTTTAGCCTGAGGTAGAATCCAGCTAACTTCCTGCTGTTACCTGTTTGATCCGGTTTGCTCTACAGCAGCAGCAGCAGCAACTCTAATCTAAGCAAGCTTCTCCAAGCCTTAAATATCACACACAAGACGCGGAATGGATCTTTCAATAAAGCTGCTTTCTATGCCGCTCTCCCGCTGCTGTGAAGCGCGTCATTCCATTGCTCCATTTTGAGCACTTCGTGCTCTTTGCCAGCCGCATACCGCCCCCTGGCGAGCGGAGTCCGCATGTCAGGACCAGCATTTAAAAACACAGATACATGTAAACAGGTTATGTTCTCCCTAAATAAAGCATGAATATTTGTTTCTGATCCTTTTAGAGTTTCTTTTTTTAACAGAACAAATCGTTTGTGTTTCTACCTGTTCATTGATCATGTAGGTAAATAAATGAGATTTATTTTCTTTTGAGAATCCTTCAGGTTAAATGTCTGCACTAACACCGAACACATCCAGGCTGCTTTTCTAAAATGACTGCAGAGGTTTGCCTTTACAATTAGAAGGGGATTTTCTTGGTTATGAGACTCTGAATTAAGAAGTTGCTGATCTTAAACTCTTTCTTATTATAACCCCACTAATTTATATATACAGGTCCTCAAAATATTAGCATATTGTGATAAAGTTAATTATTTTCCAAAATGTGATGTGTGTTCACGCGATTCATGGCCGCAGCCTTGTGTCCTCTGCAGGCCATATTTGGACGACTGGCTCATCTGTGAACCCACAGAAACTCAAGCCGCTGCAGACACAAGCACCTTGCTCAATCACATAGACCTATTGGGTCTTCGTGAGAACTGGCAGAAGGGCAACCCAGTTCCGTTTCAGCAGGTTATGTTTCTCTGTATCGCGATGGACTCTCTCTCTATAACTGCTCGACCATTGCCTCAGCATGTCGAGGGTATTCTGCAGATGCTGCGCACCTTTCTTCCCAGTTGTCCAGCCCCCTTCATTCTGTATCTCAGTCTGTGGGGAAAGCTGACTGCTGCCGCTACGGTAGTACCCCTGGGACTACTGTCTCTGCGACCACTGCAGATGTGGCTCAACAGCCTGTGGCTGGACCATTCTTGTGTGTCACACTGTCGCAGAAAACTGCGGGTGTCCCCTCAATGCCTCACGTCACTGGCTCAGTGGCGAGATGCAGCATTCATGGCGACAGGTGTTCCACTGGGTTCACTGCCATCCCATCGGGAGGTTGTCTCTACAGATGTGTACACCTCAGGATGGGGGGCGTCGGGGCAGCGACAGATCACTCGGGGGACATAGTCTAACCAGGAAAAGCTGCACCACATCAACTTCTTCCCAGACCTGCTGGCAAGGCATGTTCTGGTGCGGCCAGACAACACGTCTGTGGTTTTTCACATCAACCATCAGGGCGGAACACGGTCTATGACATTACAAAGGCTGACCCAGAAGCTTTTGACCTGGGCAGCCCCTCTTTTTGCCAGCCTTAGAGCGGCCGATGTTCCAGGGGTGCAGAATGTTCCGGCCGACATCCCATCTTGGGGGCATCCACCACCGGGGGTGTGGAGGCTCCACCCAAAGGTAGTTGGGGCTATTTGGGAGAGGTTTGGAAGAGCAGCCATGGATCTATTTGCATCCCAAGAGACAACACATTGGTCACTTTGGTTATCCCTGGCAGACAGTGCCAGTCCCCTAGGGACGCACTGTTGCACGACTGGCCGAGGATGCTTTATGCATTCCCGCTGCTACCCCTGATACGCCCAAAACTCCTGAGGGTCCTTCAGGAAGGATATCAGCTCCTTCTGGTGGCCCCCCGGTGGCCAGGGAGGACTTTGTTTCCACTGGTGCACAGGTTCTTTTGACACTCTCCAATGACTCTTCCCCACAGGAAGGACCTTCTGTCACAGCTGGGGGGTCAGATCCTGCATCCCGATCCCAGTCGCCTCCAACTCTGGGTATGGCCATTACAGGGACCGACATTTCCTTCTCGGAGCATGGCGGGGACATCGGACACACAATGACTAATGCCAGGGCCCCTTCCACGCGACTAGTGTACACCTATAAGTGGAAGGCTTTTAGCCGCTAGTGTCAGGAAAGAAATGAGGACCTTGTACACTGTCCTATTTCTGTTATTTTAACTTTCTTTGAAGCACTGCTTTCTCAAGGTCGCTCTCCATCCACTCTGAAAGTTTATGTTGCCTCCATCTCTTGCTGGCATTCAGTGGTGAGTTGGGAGACGGTGGGTCGTAACAAGGATGTTGCCTTGTTTCTGAGAGGTGCCCGACGTTTGCACCTTCCCACATGCCCTGTTGTACCTGTGTGGGACCTATCTCTTTTCCTCACTGCCCTGCACTCTCCTCCTTTTGAACCATTGGCGGAGGCAAGGCTTGAGTGTGTGTCAAAGAAGACAGCTTTTCCCCCCGCCATGGCCTCAGCGAAGCGTGTGGGTGAACTACATGCCTTGTCTGTTCACAAGTCCTACTGCCGTTGGAACCTGGCTGGTTCAGGCGTTTCTTCTTAAGGTGGCTTCATCCGCGGGCCACACTGTGCCCCTCCAGCTTGCTCGCCTTGATGCGGATGGGCCTGATGAGCCTTTCTGCCCTGTTCGGGCACTAAAGGCGTATGTCAGACTCACAGTTTCTCTCCGGTAGTTAGATAGTCTGTTCGTTTGCTACAAGGGGCAGGCCCTTTCTAAGCAGCACCTTGCGCGTTGGATTGTAGATGTCGTGGAACAAGCATACATTCGGCAAGGCCGACAACCCCCTGCTGGTGTACGGTGCCATTCCACCAGGGGCGTTAGTGCGTCATGGGCCGCTTTGACTGGTGTCTCTCTGGAAGCTATTTGTTCAGCAGCCTCTTAGTAATCCCCGGATACCTTTTCTAGGTTTTACAGGGTAACTTGGCCGCCTTTCACCCAATGGAGGGAAACCTATCCCGCCGCGCACCATATTCTCAGTGAAGTGGGCATGTTTTTCGGGTTGTTTTTCTCTGTATGCGAGTCCTCAGGACTCTTTTGGTAATCGTCATCCGTGCTTTAAGCACCGCCTCTGGCAGTCGGTAGGGATGAAATAGAACGAAAGTTACGACTGCAACTACGGTTCTATGAATCCCGGATGACCGCCAGAGCGCTGGGTCCCTTGGAATCATCGTGTTCTCGCGAGAAGATTAAGGGACTGAGCTGTCGTTTTCATGTTATTATATAGGCTCACCGGTGTCACCGGGGGGTCACACATGACTATGTTGGTATAAGATTCTCAACCTGTGCATGCGCAAGAGTGATCATTCGTGCTTTAAGCACCGCCTCTGGCGGTCATCCAGGATTCATAGAACCGTAGTTACAGTCGTAACTTTCGTATTCTCTTCTTTATGTGTTGGTTAGGTAGGTTATTTTGTAGGTTTGTATATTTTGGTTTCCTAATGATTTAGGTAAGTCCACTTTTCTTTTTCTTTAGGGTTGTTTTGCTTGTTATTTTGGACTGGGCCCTCCCTGAAGCCTGTACCATAAGTTATTCAAAAGAAATTACAGAATAAAAAATGCCCTTTTGACTCCTTCATTCACTGTCTAAATTTATGTCCGTCCCTTACACCCCCTAGACTCAGCAAGGGGACGTCACAATCAACAAAGCCTTGTCTTTGTTTAGAAAACATGCTAATTGAAATGGATGAACGGGTCCACCCCTACGATGCAGCGATAGAGTTGATTCCTTCCCACTATCATCGCAACCCCAACCCCTTTACAGAAGACCTCGCCTGTTCAGCCAGGCCAACAATTCCCTTTAACGCCCCCCCCCTTCAGAGACATAGACAGGTATGGTGCATTGCAGGCTAACAAAGAAGCCAAACGACCCCCATTCCAAAGTGGTGGATCCATTCATCCGTTTCTATTTGCATGTTTTCTAAACCATAACAAGGCTTTATTGGGCTGCTGTATAAAACCTGGAACTCAACGCTCTTTCTGACATTTTGAATTGAAAAATCTTCCTGGATGGGAAGAGAAAGGTCTTCAAACTTGGAAACAAAGTCCAGTGGATTGTTTTTAATTTGTTTGGTATAACTATGACCTGGATGGCTGAGAATCTTCACCTGCATATGTGTATGTTTCCTCAGACAGTCCAAGGCTGCAGGAAGAGGTCTGGCTCGGTTCATTACGTCCTCCGTGCCTGGTGGATGGAGAAGCTACATGAGAAGGTAGAGGGCATCTAGACTTTATGTCTCTAGAAACACCTTTGGGAAAAGTGCGTCATCCTCCAGTGGCCTTCTAAAGCAGAGTTGTTGCATCTTGTTTACAGGCAGTTTTAAAGCAAACGCGCGTCACCTTCCTGGAGCGAAACAACATTTAGACGACAGAGCAGGGAGGGAAGTCTGGCGTCCGGCCATCTATCTGGACCTTTGTCTTGATGTGTATAATGGAGGAATTCAGCTTCCAGGATCAGCTGCAGAAGCTCACCATGCTTTTGTGTTGATGGATGATGTGTAGGAAGAAGTTTCACAGCACTTACAGGAAACAGGAATACTTTTATACATCTGTGAGCATTTTGTTTTAATAAACAAGTTAAAATCACTATGGTAACATTTCAAATCAGTCTGTACAACAAGTGAAACATTAAACAGAGCCGGCTCTACGGCGCCAGACGTTAACAGTTCTCCATCCGGACCGTCAGTACCGCCGAGCTTCCCTCCATCTGACGCTGCAGCGCTGGGGAACGGTACTACAGACCTCCGGGCTCCCATCTCGTCCATCCGTTCCTCTTCCTGTGAGCCGCTGGTGACGGAATGAACATCTTTTCCAATAAATCGGGTGATGAACAGCAGCTGCCATGTCAGCCCTTAGACCAGGCGCCGTTGAAAGCGGATGATAGATACGGACCCAGAACGGGTGATTCCAGCTGGTTCTGATGGGCCGGGGTGTTGGAGGGAAGCATCTGAAAGGCATCACTGATGCAGCATGGCGGGCTGAGGTAGAGCGGCGGCTTCTTCTTCTACTCCTGCCTCTCTGAGACTTTACACCATCAAAATTAATCTACAACTTAAGTTTTCAGGGTTTCAGAATAAAAGCACCAGCTGTTCTAAGATCAATGGGTTATTTCCAGCACTTCGTACCATAAAAATTAGAAATGAGACACTTTACAGCAAAGTATGCCCGCCCCCCACGCGACTGTTCCTTTAAACTGCAGAACAGGAAGTAGCAACAGATGGGCTCAGGTTCTCGTTTCAAAGGCAGCAGAGGGGGAGATAAAACCCCAAGTGTTCTTCATGATGTTCCAGTGAGAGCAGAGCAGTCCGGATCCGCCCGTCCAGGTTCCTTCTGTCGTCAGGGTCCTGCGCAGGGGGAACATCACCGCCATCAGTGTGGAGGGGGGGCGTCTCTTCCGTCACAAGTCGGTCACTTTGTTTTCCACAGCAGCTGCGATTTGCTGCAGGCGGTATCCCAGCTGCATCTTCTGGGCTGTGGTGTCCTCCTCCAGAGCCGTGATGATCTGCCGAGAGGAGGACAGAACTAATCAGTGGGTCCAAAAAAACAATAATACTGGAAAAATAAAAACACAAACATGTAGTTCAGAAGGAATCCACCATAAAAACAAGGCAAGCTCAGAACGAAGCGATGGACCAAGGTTCACGGCAGGACCAGAACGATGGAGCAAGATCCAGGAGGGATTAATGAATGATCCGATGGAAGAGTCCCACCGTGAAGAGAGACGTTTTTACATCATAGAAAAAGTTGTTTTGACTATATTATGTAGTTTTAAAATAACCATCTGGTTGTTTAAACACAGAAAGGAGGTCAATGACCTCAGCTGTAACCTCGACACTGAAAAGCCATCTGTTGTGGTTCTGCTGGACATTAGGTCCCTGTCACACCTTGTTGATTTCTCCAGCGTCTGCCTGACGTCCCAGAACCTCTTAAAGGCACACTATGCAACATTTTTCAGTTAATTAATGTGCTCCATAATGTTTTGGATGATTAAATGAGTCATTTCAGGTTGAACAAAGGTATTCTCGGCCGCGCTGGTGGTCTGTGGGGGAAATACCGCTCTTGCAATTGCAGGAGCCCTCGGCCCGCACCCACAGGCTCAGAAGTCTCGCGAGAGTCGGTCTTGCTTTACGGCGAGAACCGCTACACGCCCCCAGTTAAAAGCATGCTCGTTGCTAGCGCAGTGGCGATCTTTGTGCAGTTATCATGGTGGAACCAGCGTGAAAACAGCGAAAGCCCATGTCGGAGCAGGCAAGAAAGAGGAAAAGGGCTCCGGACAGAGAGAGGAGTCGTAAACGGGTGAACATCGGGCAAGCTTTTTCCGAATGGCAAAAGCTAAAATAAAAAGAAGGCTGCAAGGCTGACGCGGACCTCGCGTTTCTGCTGATGCGATTGTAAGTAACATTGGAACGGTTTCTCTCTCTCTGTGTGCATGTTCATACTTTCACTGTGTTAGTCATTCGTTTCGTTCGCCTGTCTGCTAAGCTCAAAACAACCGCGCCTGGCTTGACGGAGAAACCAGGAGAACAGCTGAGCATATTTACGACAGTGCACTTTTACTTTCGCCCTCTGGGGGGAGCCTCGCTGGAAAATCAACACCAGTTGCATAGTACACCTTTAAACTGCTGGCATACGTTGAACTTTCTATGGATTTTTTCTATTCTGGGCGTATGCATAGAGTATTTATAACGAGTCCTGAACTTCTGTCCAACGTCAGCCTAACTGCTGCATAACGCACAGCAGCGTAATGCTCATGAAATGATGCACAGTGTCCTGAGGGGGGCAGCAATGCGCCCAGAGGTGCCCGGCCTGCAGAAAAATATTTTTTTGATCGCAATATTAACCAAGCTGCTGTGTACCGCCCACTCCCCCCCCCCCAAGCATGCTCATAACTTATACAAACTGTATCCAGAACTTATCCAACGTATTTGGCAATTTTTTTCATACGTCAGGCATACGCTGGTCTAAATCATCGAGGTGTGACCTGGGCTTTACTGATGTTAATGGAAGGTTTAGTGGAAGGAAGAAAGCATGGCATAGAAAGCCTCACAGCAGCAGGCCTGAACGTACCTGGTCGTAGTACTTGTTGATGTACTTGTAGAGCTCATGCAGTGCCACAAGGTAGTTGAGCTCTCCAGAGTAGTTCTGAAACACAAAGCACTCAGTGAGTCAGCGCCCCCCACCCCACTCCAAGTCCTGTGAATTGGTAATGTGGGTGCTCTCACCCTGGACAGCTCAGCCAGGGCCGAGTTCATCTCCTGGTCACTCGCTGATATCGTCTGCCTGATGTCAGCATAGTACCTGCAGGACGCACGATTAATAACTTCCATTTTTCACAGAATGTTCTAGAAATCTAAACTAGACTAGGAAGAAGGTTCGAGTTCATTTAAACATAGAAATACACATGGAGCAGGTTTAACCAAAGGAAGCAGCTGAAAGCAGACCTTTCCACCATCTGTTTGTAGCGGGGGATGTCTCTGGCGTACAGCAGCTTGTTGATGGGAGAATCCTGTCCAACAGGGAGAGAAAGAAACAAGTTTAAGGAAAAGACCCCTCATCCAATCAGAGGAGAGGACGGCAGCTCACCCGCCCGAGCTTATGGTCAGCGATGGTGCAGGAGTCCATGAAGGTCTGAGCGATGACGGAGAGCACGGCGTCCACGTGGTCCGACACCTGAACGTCGAAGATGAACTGAGGGTTCTTAATGATGTTGATCCAGAAACGCAGTGGGAGGCTGCAGAGAGACAGCAGGACGTTTAGAGACGCTTCCTCATCCGGATCGATGTCCGACCGCAACGTTTCAGACCCTCAACATTTCAGCTTGTCAGCGTAGCATCTGAGCGGTTAGCATGGCTAGCATCACCGTAATCGCTCTCCCACAGGTTGCAGACCTTTGACCTCCCAGCTGCTCTTCCTCAGAGCGGAATTCTACATTCAGACCGCACGCAGCAGAAGCAACAAAAATGCTGCGTGCTGCTTCACTTTGATGCTTGTACTAGTTTAGTTCTGACGCGGCTGAAGCATCTTTGCTGCTTTCGCTGCATGGTAGAAAAGTGGGTCTGATGCATGGTGGGCGGAGCTACTCTATCCTTTCTCTGCCTGCAACAATGGCGGCTATATTAGCTGTGATCAGCGGGTAGAAAGTAGTTAGAATCTATGTTGAAGTGAGAAAGTTCTCCTGAAAACATGGTCTGTGCAGTCAGTTCATCCAGATTACCATCCTGCCTTCAAAGATTATTTCTCTGTGGGAGCCGCTCAGACCCCCACATACCTGGTAAGACCAGCATACCTATAGTCAATACCCGTGTATCCCTTTAGTTTATCACTTTAGTTTTGTAGGAAAAATAAACTTTAAACTACATCAACTGGTGTGTATCCCTTTAGTCATGTACAAAAAACCTATTTAATTCCTTACTTTTTGGTGTTTTTTGAAGCATATTGCAATCTGATCTTAAAATGTTTTTTTTTACACGACTAAAGGGATACACGCCCATCGAGGTAGTTTTAAATCTACTTTTCGTACAAAACTAAAGTGATAAAAGCAAATCTGATGTCTTGAGGGTGCATATTGACTACAGGTTTGCTGGTGTGACGGGGTATGCTGGCAACTCGTAGTGAACATTTATCATTTTTCATTGGTGATTTAAGAGGATGGAAACTGGCTGATAGCAGGATGCAACTTTCTGGTAAATCCCATTCTAATGTAAAAAACGACAGATTACTGGATTAAGGACATTTTTAGTATACAGCATGATATCACACAAACTATTTTTTGAAAATTTGGAAACAGTCGCTCTTTATTTCCCAAAGATATGAGAGGAGGAGAGGAGAGAATGGAGATTTCAGCTGCTTGAAATAATCCAATAATTATATCAGGTGGCTGAAATATATGATTCCCCTCTCATAACTTTGGCAAATAACGATCAAATGTCACAAAATCCACAGATTTTGTTGTTGAAGAGAGGAATAAACACAGTTAAAAACTTGCAGGTAAATGAAATTCTTCCCATGTTATGGAGGGGGAATTGTTATGTGTGATAGCATGTAATATACTAGGAATTTCTTTAATCTCGTAATCTGTGATATTTTACACTAGAATGGGATTTAGCAAAAAGTCTACACTCTCATCCTCACACTCAGGGCTAAGCCCCGGATCTCATAGATCCTCTGCATATGACTAGGGAAGGTATTTTTAATCAGATTGATGAATTCTGGTCTTTAATGATTGAACCTTGAATCGACGGCTTTCCTCTCTCAGCGTACCTGTTGGTCTTCCAGATGTGGATGGTCTCCGGGTCGCTGATGCTGTGATGTCCCGCCTGGTCGTCCAGCAGGTCGAAGAAATATTTGACAGCCAGGGGGACGGGGCGGCTGGTGCTGAGGATCACTGTGAAAAGATCGTCCACAAACTTCTGCAGCGTCCCCTGGGTGACAGGAGGAGGGAGCAAGTGTGAGTCCAGCAAGGGGGGCTGTCACTGGTTCAGCTCATGGGGGACGCCTACCTTCATAGAGAGCAGGCGGGTGAGGTAGATCTCTGGGATGGCCTTGGCTCGCTCCCTCTCCCTCAGGCTGCCTCTGCGGTGTTTGGGAAGCTCCGGCTCCTCGCTGGCCTTCACCAGATGCCAGAGCTTCACGCCTCCTTCGTCTGCGTCCTCCAGCATGGGAGTCTCTGTTGAACGAGGGTGACCCAAAGATTAGCGACGCTTTGCTGCCGCTCCGCCTCCAGAGCAGCCAGTGGATGGAGGAACTCACTCTCCCCAGCGATGTAATCATGGTTGTCATGGTGAATGTTCTTGCTGTGTCGCGGCACCAGCGCCACCGATGCACCGTCGGGGACCTGAAACGACAAAACGGCGGTCAGATCAGTGGTGTCCAGGCTGCAGAGGGAGCGCCAGGCCGGCGGGCGTCACCTTGTAGTGCTGCAGCGTGTTGAGGCGCTTCCAGCTGCCCTGGACCACAGACGTCAGGTCCTCGTCTGACAGGATGAGATGGCCGGCGACACCAGACCTCCACTCTGAGCAGGAGCAACAGAAACATGGTGAACAACATCAGCTGCTTCCTCCTGGATGGTGAAGGAACTCTGCCTGTAGCCCACATTTGACCTCTGACCCCAATCCCCTCCCCATAAAGGTCCAACCTATATCAGGGTGCATGTTTAAAGGAGCAATGCGGACATTAAAAAGGTCAGATTGAGATTTTCTTTCCCTCTATCAGCTGTCTGACATTTAAAGGAGAAGTCGATGAAAGGGGCTGAACTGGAGTCTGATCCACCACGGTAATCATGGTCTAGCTCAGCTTTTTAATCCTCTCTGGCTGTTTTTCATCCATCATGGCGGATAGCAGCCCTTAGGACTGAATCTGGACGCCACTGATCTACAGATTTAATGACATTCCGCAGAGGAGAGAAACTCAGAGCAGATATTATTATTAGTTTATCATTTTATTAAGGCGTTAGTTGTTGCCATGAGGCCAAGTTGTTCCGTAGGATGAGTCTCAGATCAGAGTTCTAGTTTCTAATAGATTCAACCTTCAACCTCTATTCTATAGAGAAAGAGAGAGGAGAATCAAGACTCTCCTCATTTCTTTTTTATTTAATATTTAAATAAGAAATAATAATTATAATAAATGTCCTTATTGTTTTTGGTGGGATTTCTATGCTGAAGTTATTTCCAGGTGGTGTAGAATCTATAGCAGGCAGTTCTATGCATCAATACATCAGGTGGTTTTTGAAAGTTACAGGTTCTTTAAAACTACTCTAAAAAATTATATAGAAATGTTCTGATATTAGAAAAATTACTTTGTACTTTTGAATACTGAAGTATTTTCAAAAATAAGCACTTTCATACTTTAACTTGAGTCAATGTTTGACTGAGTAACTTATACTTGTAGATAGGTAAGATTTGACTGTGAGTATCAATACTTTTACATACAGGTGCTGGTCATAAAATTAGAATATCATGAAAAAGTAGATTGATTTCAGTAATTCCATTTAAAAAGTGAAACTTGTATATTATATTCATACATTACATACAAACTCATATATTTCAGATGTTTATTTTGTTTAATTTTGATGATTACAAATGACAACAAATGAAAATCTCAAATTCATCATATCAGAAAATTAGAATATTGTGAAAAGGTTCAAAATTGATGGCCCCTGGTGCCACACTCTAATCAGCTAATTAACTCAAACCACCTGCAAAAGCCTTTAAATGGTCTTTCAGTCTAGTTCTATAGGCTACACAATCATGGGGAAGACTGCTGACTTGACAGTTGTCCAAAAGACGACCATCGACACCTTGCACAAGGAGGGCAAGACACAAAAGGTCATCGCTAAAGAGGCTGGCTGTTCACAGAGCTCAGTGTCCAAGCACATTAATAGAGAGGCGAAGGGAAGGAAAAGATGTGGTCGAAAAAAGTGTACAAGCAAGAGAGATAACCGCACCCTGGAGAGGATTGTGAAACAAAACCCATTCAAAAATGTGGGGGAGATTCACAAAGAGTGGACTGCAGCTGGAGTGAGTGCTTCAAGAACCACCACACACAGACGTATGAAAGACATGGGTTTCTGCTGTCGCATTCCTTGTGTCAAGCCACTCTTGAACCACAGACAGCGTCAGAAGCGTCTTGCCTGGGCTAAAGAGAAACAGGACTGGACTGCTGGTGAGTGGTCCAAAGTCATGTTCTCTGATGAAAGTAAATTTTGCATTTCCTTTGGAAATCAAGGTCCCAGAGTCTGGAGGAAAAGAAGAGAGGCACTTCATCCACGTTGCTTGAAGTCCAGTGTAAAGTTTCCACAGTCAGTGATGGTTTGGGGTGCCATGTCATCTGCTGGTGTTGGTCCATTGTGTTTTCTGAGGTCCAGGGTCAACGCAGCCACATACCAGGAAGTTTTAGAGCACTTCATGCTTCCTGCAGCTGACCAACTTTTTGGAGATGCAGATTTCATTTTCCAACAGGACTTGGCACCTGCACACAGTGCCAAAGCTACCAGTACCTGGTTGAAGGACCATGGTATCCCTGTTCTTAATTGGCCAGCAAACTCTCCTGACCTTAACCCCATAGAAAATCTATGGGGTATTGTGAAGAAGAAGATGCAATACACCAGACCCAACAATTCAGAAGAGCTAAAAGCCACTATTAGAGCAACCTGGGCTATCATAACACCTGAGCAGTGCCACAGACTGATCGACTCCATGCCACGCCGCATTGCTGCAGTAATACAGGCCAAAGGAGGCCCAACTAAATACTGAGTGCTGTACATGCTCATACTTTTCATGTTCATACTTTTCAGTTGGCCAACATTTCTATAAATCCTTTGTTTTTATTGGTCTTCAGTAATATTCTAATTTTCTGATATGATGAATTTGAGATTTTCATTTGTTGTCATTTGTAATCATCAAAATTAAACAAAATAAACATCTGAAATATATGAGTTTGTATGTAATGTATGAATATAATATACAAGTTTCACTTTTTAAATGGAATTACTGAAATCAATCTACTTTTTCATGATATTCTAATTTTATGACCAGCACCTGTAAGTACTGCTGATGAGTTCTTGGTCCACCACAGTAAATACTGGGCAGCTGCTTCCATGCTGCTGTCAGTTCCCCATGTCTCCAGAGGGGGGCAGACTTCGCTCTGAGCCTCTCTAATCACTCCTGGTCTGTTTACATTGTTTTCTGCAGGGAAAGATTTTGCTTTAGTATGAAATTAAAATATAATTTAGATAGTTTTTATAATCTTTCTATTTTAAATTTTTCATTAAATAAAATTTAAACTACAAAGGGTTTGTTTTTTTGGTCCTGACAAAAGAATCCAGTTTTGTTACGTTACTAATCTCGTTTTTAAAGCCCCCAGAGGTGAATAGTGCAGAATTCACAATTATCCAAGACAGATAAATCCTATTAAATCAACTCTTCAGTAAATTCCCACTGAGATGAAGCTCTGCCTACAGCCACTGACCCAAAATGATCTGCTAAAGCTTGAGCCAGTAGGGGCGCTAGATCTGTAACTTCCAGGTTCCAGCTTATCTGCTGGCTGCTGGGGGAGCTTTCAGTTAACAGTCTGCTGTTATGTGCTCCGCTCAGCTGCAGGGGGTGACATCAGAGCAGCAGCTGGTCTCTGGATGGGGTCACATGGAGGTTCTATATAGGTTAATTCTATTCAGTTTATTTCTATAGCTCCAATTCACATCATGTCATCTCAGGTCACTTTCCAGTTCACCAAATCATCCAGTCAGATTGATTCAAAGTTTTCTATCTACGGAAAACCAGCTGATTGCATCGACTCATTGACTCTTCAGCAATCCCTCACACTAAGCATGCTTGTAGCGACAGTGGAGAGGAAAAACTCCCTTTGAACAGGAAGAAACCTCCAGCAGAACCAGGCTCAGTGTGAGCGGCCATCTGCTGAGGCCCACTGGGGTTCAAGGAGACAGAAGCAGAGAAACAAAAAGCAGCCGTAAAAGGCGGCCCCGTCCAGGAAACACACAGCCAGGCAGACGAGCTCCAAGGCAGCTCCCATGGTTAGATGAGCCCAACTATTAAAGGGACGCTTTCTATGCTTTAACCCAAACCCTTCCCCATGTCTTGACTAATTAAAAAGAAATGGGAGGAAGAATTAGAGCTGGAAATGGAGGTGGGCAGGAGAACCAATACATTCTCATCTGTGTGTGTTAGACATGGATGAACACAGTTTAAGGTGGTAAACAGAGGGACTTTACCAGGGAGCTGATCCAACGTGCCATAGACGCAAACAGCTGCTAGCCAACACACGCCACATTTTCAGGTCCTGCTCCAGCCTCAAAGGCCTAACAGAGCACTTCTCTCTCAATCTGCAGGTTTACTAGTGGTTCCTAGAATTTCTAAAAGTAGAATGAGAGGCAGATCTTTTAGTTATCAGGCTCCTCTCCTGTGGAACCAACTACCAGTTTTAGTCCGTGAGGCAGACACCCTGTCTACTTTTAAGGCTAGGCTTAAAACTTTCCTTTTTGATAAAGCTTCTAGTTAGAGTGGCTCAGGTTATCCTGATCTATCTCTATAGTTCTGCTGCTATAGGCTTAGACTGCTGGAGGACATAGGGACCCCTTTTCCTCTGTTTTTTCTCATAGTAGCTTCATTTGGTCTGTTCCTGGTCTGGCATGATTAGGGAAAGAACAAACAATATGTCTTTTGATGATGTTGATCATTTCATGTGTTTAATGATGGGTCAAGACAACGCTACCGGGATGGACTGCATGCTACGCTACAGGAACATGTGTTGAGCTGTTGCTGGAGCTTTATTCACCAAGGGTTAAACACCGATATAACATTAGTGTTCATGTGTTCCTCAGATGCTCATTACATTTCCATTAGCAAGTCTGACCAAGAGTCATTTAGTGGAATCCTGATGTTTATTCACTGCTAGCTATTTCAGAGAGGGTAAAAAAAAAGTGAAAAGCTAATTTGATCATATCCCAAATTCTTCCGGATAAACTTTGGTTTCAAACTCAAAATCAATCTAAAACTGTAGACTGAAAAAAAGAATGCAACCGATTTTTGCATTTACTTAATCATATTTAGTTACTTTAACACAATTGTTTTATGTCCTACCCTGCTAACATGATAGCAATTGTGTTAAAGTAACTAAATATGATTAAGTAAATGCAAAAAATGATGGTTTTAAAACATGTTCCCCTTCCTCTTTGTACATAGTAGTTTAGTTTAGTTAAGTTTTAATAGTTTTAGTTCATAGTTTTAAATTGAAACATGATTGACTTGGAGCTGAATGATTTTTGTTAATAAACTCTTTTATTTTGAACAGAAGTTGTGGTGAATTTATTCCATGTATGTGCAGAATTAACTGTTTGACCATGATTAGAGCTCGAACCGCTCTTTCATTTATTGTTCTAACACACAGTTAGTAGGGCGTGTTTCATAAACAATATATAACAGTCGAAATAATATCTGATTAAAAAATATATTTTACACATTTGAACACCTCTGGTCTATTTAAAATGTCTGTATTTTAAACCAGTTCTTGTGGCGTATATTTTGAATCCTACTATTTTGTTTTGTATATTTTTAATGGGATTTCTGGTGTGAAACTCAGTAAAACAATTTGATTATTATTACTATGGAGGATCTGTATGGAAACAGGTGGATGATGGTGCTCAGCTGCTATTAAAGGATTTGCTGTAGGGGGCGCTGCAGCTCTACATTTAGGATAAAGCGTGTGAGCCTGAGATGGAACTCCTTCAGAGAGAGGCTGCGGTTCTCACCCAGGTCCAGGGAGTCAGCGTGGGGCCGATGAGAGAAGGAGGTGCTTTTGAACACCTGATCCAGCAGCTTCTCCTTCACCTGCGTGATGGTGTCACAGTCCAGCACTTTGCAGGGCAGTGGCTGGCTCTCGTTCACCCCTCCACCCTGCACCAGCACATTCAGCGTCTGCAGACGGAGCGGAGGAGAAGGAGGAGAGTAAAAACCCTCTGAAGGTCATGGGAACCTTCCTCTTGTTTGGATTAGAGGGTGCTCTGTTCTCACCAGCGTCTTGTACTCCACGTCCTCTCGCAGCAGACGGTTATCATTCAGCGTGTACTTGGCCTTGCGTGTGACAGCATCCACTGGCCCTTTATCTACCTGGTGTTTTATGGCCTTGAAGAGCATGAAGAGAGACTCGCCGGCAGAGTCCTACACACACCGAGACACAGCACACACACAGACAGATCAGTATTGGCCACGCCCACTGTGGAGGAGAGACTGAAGGGCCCAGACAAGGACAGCCGGGGACATTTAGGGCCTCCACTCTTTCTCTGAATACAAACCCAGACAAAACCTTGAAATTACACATTTGAACTTAAATGCCTCTATAATCTATTTATGTCTCACAGCATCACTAGAAGAACATGAACCCTTTATACCTCTTTAAACTCACTTCTCTCTACAGAACATGGCCATGTTCACACATGGTTGTTGCCATGGTGGCGCTCCAAAGCAGAGGACAAGAACGGCTCCTCTCGACAATTTCGTTAAGTTCACATAATATGCAGCTAAATACGATACAGACTAGACATCAAACCGGCATCTATGATCGCCAACGCCTGCTGGAGCTACGGTCTCAAAATGTTTTAAATCCAGACATTTTTGACTGTTTAAGAAGCTGCGGAGTGCTACGGATGGATGTAAACAAAACAAAAGCGGAACAGAACTGCCGGGGGAAGAGATATACGAGTCGGGAAAGCGGGGCTTGCCATGCACGTAGGCATTGTCAGTTTCACTATAGCCTGGTGAATTTCAATGGTGAAGTCCTCTGGAAATCTTCAATAATTCCCATTCCCATTGATTTTGCTTGTAAAGCAGGGAGAATGGCGCTAGGTCATCTTCCGGCAGTGACATCACAGCCGGAAGATGTTACTATGTCTAATGAACAGATTTTTCTGTGGCATTTTAAATTTTTTTAACCAACCCGTCTCCTAACTTTTACTTCAACATATATCGAAGTAGCTCCCGTTTAATGCTGCTGTGTCTCTCCTCCAACCATGTAGCTACTATGTTCACAGTGAAATGCAACCGTAAATCAAATGTCTTAAAGTGACAGATCCGATGAAGTTACACTGAGAGGCGGGACACAGGAGCAGCGGGAGAGAGGAAAAAAAAACGGACTGAAAACGCTCTGAACACAGATAACTGCATCCATCTTCTGTTACCTTTGGCTAAAGTAAATGAGTGGAAAGGGGGAAAAATCTGAAATTATTGGTGGGACTGCTTCCACCAGTCCTTCAGAAAGTTACGCCTGTGCAAGCCTGTATTAAAAATGTTATTTTTCTTATAAAAGTCCCAATCTTCACATCATGCTTTAGGATTCAGGAGGTTTTCTAATAGAAGGAGCTCTATGTAGAGTTCATGTTTTGGTCTAAATAATATTCAGTCAGAGGGAAACCAGCTGGAGCAGCTATTGATAGGAGAAATGCTCTCCATGCACTCACTGACCCTGAGGAAGGTGTAAAGACAAATGGACATCCAGTTGGTCAGCAGTTTCTCCACCACACTTTCCGTCCTGCAGACAAACACAGCTACTGTTTCAGAAGAGTTTCAAAGCTCAGGATCTGTAACGCCATTCTCATCCCACTACTCTTCTTACCTTCGCAGCATGAGTTTGGGATTCTTGGCCACGTACTGTTCCACCAGATCATTCAGCAGAGTCTTGAGGATGTCTGTGAAATACTCCAGCTTGCCGTGAAGAGCCACCGTCAGCAGGGACGCCACGTAGGCTCGGTCTCTGGGAGAGAACGTCCGCTGGCTCTCCAAAGTATGGATGAACTGAGGAGGAAACACCAAACGCTCAGTGGCGGCGTTCCTTTCAGTTCATTTACATCGCGCACAATTCACATACGCCATGTTGATGTGATGATGGATACCTTTGTGAGGAAGAGTTTACTGTTCAGCAGGTTGGACAGCTGGATCAGGCCCTGCTCCACCGTCTGCCGCCGACAATCCTGCATGTCCAGACCGCGCCTCAGAGGAGACTCGCGGTGGCCAGGGAAAAAAATGCGTTCCGCATACATCCGGTAGTCCAGGAAGGGAATCCCGGAGCCCACCAGGTCGCTGGACATGTCCATCATCTCCGTCATCAGATCTGGGTGGGGGAGACAGGTGGGCTCAGTCACCATTCGGCCTTTTTCTGACCCACTTTGGTCAAAACTGTAAATTTTTTATGACATAATTAAAGCTGCTAAACAAAGCTGAGTTAAACCCAACAGAGAAGGAAGGACCTAAAGGATAAGAGACATAAAATGCATCTTCACTGCATGAGTCCTGTGTTTCTCTGCTGATCTCTGGCTGCCAACTCTTACCTGTAAACTCCTTTTTGCATCGGTCCCTCACGCTGGTCTCCAGGTTCTCCAGCTGGATCTGGACCTTCTTATAATCCCTGAGAGCCTGCTTACTCTTCCTCCTGGTGGAAAGCAAACAGAGCAAGGCAGGGGGATTATGCAGGACGTTTCTGATGATGGATGATTGGACTGAGGTCTGGAAAAGCTTTGCAATGGATCGGATCACAGCATTAACCTTCAGAGCCGCCTTCAAAATAAAGCTCTATGTCCAGACAGGGGTCCAAACTATCAATACCCTGAAAAGAAACAATGCCACGCCTGTAGCTTTAGCAGATCACTGGCCACCCTCAGCCAACCATTGGCCACCCTCAGCCAACCAATGGCCACCCTCAGCCAACCATTGGCCACCCTCAGCCAACCATTGGACACCCTCAGCCAACCATTGGCCACCCTCAGCCAACCCTTGGCCACACTCAGCCAACCCTTGGCCACCCTCAGCCAACCATTGGCCACCCTCAGCCAACCCTTGGCCACCCTCAGCCAACCCTTGGCCACCCTCAGCCAACCATTGGCCACCCTCCGCCAGCCATTGGCCACCCTCAGCCAGCCCTTGGCGACCTTCAGCCAATCATTGGCCACCCTCAGCCAGCCCTTGGCCACCCTCAGCCAGCCATTGGCCACCCTCAGCCAGCCATTGGCCACCCTCAGCCAGCCCTTGGCCACCCTCAGCCAGCCCTTGGCGACCTTCAGCCAATCATTGGCCACCCTCTGCCAGCCCTTGGCCACCCTCAGCCAGCCATTGGCCACCCTCCGCCAGCCATTGGCCACCCTCAGCCAGCCCTTGGCGACCTTCAGCCAATCATTGGCCACCCTCTGCCAGCCCTTGGCCACCCTCAGCCAGCCATTGGCCACCCTCAGCCAGCCATTGGCCACCCTCAGCCAGCCCTTGGCCACCCTCAGCCAGCCCTTGGCGACCTTCAGCCAATCATTGGCCACCCTCTGCCAGCCCTTGGCCACCCTCAGCCAGCCATTGGCCACCCTCAGCCAACCATTGGCCACCATCAACCAGCCCTTGGCCACCATCAACCAGCCCTTGGCCACCCTCAGCCAACCATTGGTCATCCTCAGCCAATCATTGGCCACCCTCAGCCAACCATTGGCCACCCTCAGCCAATCATTGGCCACCCTCAGCCAACCACTGGCCACCCTCAGCCAGCCCTTGGCCACCCTCAGCCAACCATTGGCCACCCTCAGCCAGCCCTTGGCCACCCTCAGCCAATCATTGGCCACCCTCAGCCAATCATTGGCCACCCTCAGCCAATCATTGGCCACCATTGGCCACCCTCAGCCAATCATTGGCCACCCTCAGCCAACCATTGGCCACCCTCAGCCAGCGCTTGGCCACCCTCAGCCAGCCATTGGCCACCCTCAGCCAGCCATTGGCCACTCTCAGCCAGCCATTGGCCACCCTCTGCCAGCCCTTGGCCACCTTCAGCCAACCATTGGCCACCCTCAGCCAACCATTGGATTTGGATGGGATTAAACTGATTTCAGATAATAAAGTAAAAAATCTTGGTGTTATTTTTGATCAGGACCTGTCATTTATATCCCAGATCAAAGAGGTTTCTAGAATTTCCTTCTTTCATCTGAGGAACATTGAAAAAATTAGAAATCTCCTGTCCAGGGGTGATGCTGAGAAACTAGTCCATGCATTTGTTACTTCAAGGATGGACTATTGTAATTCTTTACTATCAGGAAGTCCACAAACTGTAGTTAAAAGCCTTCAGCTGATCCAAAATGCTGCAGCCAGAGTTCTGATGAAAATGAAAAAGAGAGATCATATCTCTCCTATCCTGGCTTCTCTTCATTGGCTTCCTGTTAAATCCAGAATAGAATTTAAAATCCTCCTTCTCACATATAAAGCCTTAAATGGCCAAGCTCCATCTGATATCAGAGATCTGATTGTTCCTTATGTTCCTAACAGAGCACTTCGCTCTCAATCTGCAGGTTTACTAGTGGTTCCTAGAATTTCTAAAAGTAGAATGGGAGGCAGATCTTTTAGTTATCAGGCTCCTCTCCTGTGGAACCAACTACCAGTTTTAGTCCGTGAGGCAGACACCCTGTCTACTTTTAAGGCTAGGCTTAAAACTTTCCTTTTTGATAAAGCTTATAGTTAGGGCGGCTCAGGTTATCCTGAGCTGTCTTTAAAGTTATGCTGCTATAGGCTTAGACTGCTGGAGGACATAGGGACCCCCATTTCATCATTCTGCTTCATTCTATCTCTATTCTCCTATTCTGCAGAATCTGTTAGTTCAATCTCTAACCTTCTGCTCTCTCTGCTTTTCCTCAGAGCAGCTCTGCCTCGTCTATTCCTGTTTGGCTGTGACGTCATCCTGGAAAGAAACATCAGCTGTGCTGCTTCCATCAACACCCTTGTTTGTAGATGTTGGAGATCGGCCTGTTTTCCAGTGTGGTCATGTTTCTCTGGCCGTGGCTGGGTGGATGTGCTCTCTTCATCCTCTGGCATGGGAGCTGCCTTGGAGCTCGTCTGCCTGGCTGTGTGTTTCCTGGACGGGGCCGCCTTTTACAGCTGCTTTTTGTATCTCTGCTTCTGTCTCCTTGAACCCCAGTCGGCCTCAGCAGATGGCCGCTCACACTGAGCCTGGTTCTGCTGGAGGTTTCTTCCTGTTAAAAGGGAGTTTTTCCTCTCCACTGTCGCTACAAGCATGCTTAGTGTGAGGGATTGTATTTGAGTCAATGAGTCAATGCAATCAACTGGTTTTCTTTAGATAGAAAACTTTTTATCAATTTGACTGTATGATCTGGTTGAACTGTAAAGTGCCTTGAGATGACGTGTGTTGTGAATTTGGCGCTATATAAATAAACTGAATTGAATTGAATTGAAAATTGGCCACCCTCAGCCAGCCATTGGCCACTCTCAGCCAGCCATTGGCCACCCTCTGCCAGCCATTGGCCACCCTCTGCCAGCCATTGGCCACCCTCAGCCAGCCATTGGCCACCCTCAGCCAGCCATTGGCCACCCTCTGCCAGCCATTGGCCACCCTCAGCCAGCCATTGGCCACCCTCAGCCAGCCATTGGCCACCCTCTGCCAGCCCTTGGCCACCTTCAGCCAACCATTGGCCACCCTCAGCCAATCATTGGCCACCTTCAGCCAATCATTGGCCACCTTCAGCAAATCATTGGCCACCCTACCATTTTTCCCTCTAGTACAGATTGTGGCAACAATAATATTCGCAAGCGGAATATACAAAACATATATTTTTCATATATTAACAATAGCTTAACAACAAAAACACTGGTTAATTATGCACATCAATAAACTAATATTAAAGATGATAATTGCAGAATTCAGGGTCTTTTCAAAACTAGATTTTGGGTTTTAAGGGGTAAAGAGAAAATCACATGTCTCTGCAAGTCATCTAGGAGTCTTCATTGGAAACATAGATAAGTATTTTAATAAAAACCTATTAAATAATCAATGTATTTAGATATTGGTACTTGTAAATATCAATTTAATGCAGAATGATTATTGATAAAAGTAGGTAAGTAATAACAATGGAAAAGATGTTCGCCCCTGTTCAGTTCACGCTGCATGGAGAAATTGGAGGCAAAGAAAAGGCTTTTTTTTAACTATAAAAAAATTCATATGAAGAACAACGATTAAAAACAAAAAGCAAAAAATTAAACTGACAAAAAATTTAAGCAAAAAAAAAAAAAAAAAGAAGTTTAAGATTCAAGTTGTTTTGCTTTTTAATTTCCAAACTGCTGGCCCCTCAGAGAAGAAATAATTGCCCCCATCTTATCTGGTCCCACCGCACTTTGAGGGGCCTGTGGCTTGAAACAGAAAAAAGATCTTAAAAAAAAAAAAAACTTCATTTCTTCTGAGTCCCTATTTTCTTCATTTTTTTGAAATTTCAACATTTTTTTGAAATTTCAAATTTTTGTTTCCATTTTAAAAATGTTTCATAGATATTTTTTTCTGAATCTTTTCTTTCTACTTTCAGATTTTTTTAAAAAACTTTTTTTAGCAACAAACTTACTGGCGCCAGCGTAGCTCCATAACGGTGCAAACAGAACCCAGGATGGACTGACCTGTAGATGAGCACGATGATGAGGACGATAAGAGCCACGATGGACGCTCCCACACCCACTCCAATCTGGGCCTCCAGTGGGAAAGTGGGGGGGCTGAGGCTGTCATACTGAACCTTGCCAAGAGAGAAGTTCAGGTGGCCCATTTGGACCTGGAACACACAACCAGCCTGCTTTAGTCACACAGCAATTTGGGGGGAGGAGGGTCAAAGTGGGATGGACTCACCGTGAATCCTGGCAGGTTGTCAGAACCTTCACACTTCCTGCAGTTGGGCTGCTGAGGTGGGGGCTCACAGTACAGGTGGTTCTTGGTCAAGGTCTTCACAGCACACACCCCCTCCCCTATCAGGACCACTACTTCCTCTTTGGTGATGGCCAGGTCCAGGTTGTCACCCTGGAAATGCAGAGACAGTTTTTCCTGGTTTTCCAAAACTCCTCCTCTGCCAGCGTCAACATTCAACCCTTTCAGTTTATCTTTATCTTCTCATGCAGTTTTCGAAGCATCAAACCTCCTTTTATCACCATTAATGAGGTGAAGAATGAGGCCCTGACCTCACCAGATCCCAGTCGGTACCAATGCCTGCTTTGGCCCCTCCTCCCATCACCAGGCTACTCTACTCAGCACTGCCTACTCTCCCAGACATTAGCACATATGAACTATACGAAAAGGGAATCTAAGACAAAATACACAACAACAATTTCAATGAAAGCAGATATTACCAGAGACATCAATAAACAGCAGTATGGATTACGTTAAATACTTTGGAATCACTGTTGAAATTAATTTCAACTTTCATCATCGTACCATCAACATGTCTCCTGATGTTGGGTCCTTTAACTGTGCTTTGTGCTAAGTGTGGCTGCAGCCTGTAGACCAAGGAGTACCAAACAAGACCAGGACAAAAAAAGGTCTCGGCCTCTAAAGGTCTTGGCCTCTTAAAGGTCCTGGCCTCTGCCTCTAAAGGTCTCGGCCTCTGAAAGGTCTCGGCCTCGGCCTCTGAAAGGTCTCAGCCTCGGCCTATTGAAAGGACTCGGCCTCGGCCTCCAAGGTCTAGGCCTCGGCCTCTGAAAGGTCTCGGCCTCTGAAAAGTCTCGGTCTCTGCCGAGGCCTATTGAAAGGTCTCGGCCTCGGCCTGTAAAGGTCTCGGTCTCTGAAAGGTCTCGGTCTCTGCCGAGGCCTATTGAAAGGTCTCGGCCTCGCCTCTAAAGGTCTCGGCCTCTGAAAGGTCTCGGCCTCGGCCTCTAAAGGTCTCGGTCTCTGCCGAGGCCTATTGAAAGGTCTCGGCCTCTAAAGGTCTCGGCCTCTGACAGGTCTCGGCCTCTGCCTCTAAAGGTCTCGGCCTCTGACAGGTCTCGGCCTCTGCCTCTAAAGGTCTCGGCCTCTTAAAGGTCTCGGCCTCTTAAAGGTCTCGGCCTCTTAAAGGTCTCGGCCTCTTAAAGGTCTCGGCCTCTTAAAGGTCTCGGTCTCGGCCTCTAAAAGGTCTCGGCCTCTGAAAGGTCTCGGTCTCAGCCTCGGCCTCTAAAGGTCTCGGCCTCTAAAGGTCTCGGCCTCTGAAAGGTCTCGACCTCGGCCTCTAAAAGGTCTCGACCTCGGCCTCTAAAAGGTCTCGGCCTCTGAAAGGTCTCTGCCTCTGAAAGGCCTCGGCCTCTGAAAGGTCTCTGCCTTGGCCTATTGAAAGGACTCGGCCTCGGCCTATTGAAAGGATTCGGCCTCGGCCTATTGAAAGGATTCGGCCTCGGCCTATTGAAAGGTCTCTGCCTCGGCCTATTGAAAGGTCTCTGCCTCGGCCTATTGAAAGGTCTCTGCCTCGGCCTATTGAAAGGTCTCTGCCTCGGCCTGGGCCTCCAAGGTCTCGGCCTCGGCCTCTGAAAGAACTCGGCCTCTGCCTCCAAAGGTCTCGGCCTCTGAAAGGTCCTGGCCTCGGCCTCTGCCTCTGAAAGTTCTCGACCTCTAAAGTTCTCGGCCTCTAAAGTTCTCGGCCTCTAAAGTTCTCGGCCTCTAAAGTTCTCGGCCTCTGAAAGGTCTCGGCCTCTGAAAGGTCTCGGCCTCTGAAAGGTCTCGCCCTCGGCCTCTGAAAGGTCTTGGCCTCTAAAAGGTCCTGGCCTCTGCCTCTGAAAGGTCTCGGCCTCTGAAAGGTCCAGCTTACGGAAGGTTCCGGCCTCCGGAAGGTCTCGGCCTCCGGAAGGTCTCGGCCTCCGGAAGGTCTCGGCCTCCGGAAGGTCTCGGCCTCCGGAAGGTCAATGACCAGATGACTGTGTCACTTTAAATACCTTAGAATCACTGTTGGAATCACCGTTTCCTGCAAATCGCTGAGACACAGCGTCTTTTCCTGCTGTACCAGATATTCTCCTACTCTTCTCATGACCCAAACTACTATGCTAACCCATTAATAGTCATCTCACTCTAGAGCTGTTCTTGTGCCCAGATGACCAGGAAACCAGCATGTGGGTTGAGGGCAGATTGGTGGCGGCACACAGCAACACAAACATGGAGGAGAGATCAGTCCTCATTATGATGCCGTCGTTTCCAGCATCCTCACCAGAGACAGAGGGTATGGGGGGTGGGTTTTTACCAGTTTATCGACAGTTCTAATCGTCAATAAACTGATAAAGATTCAAAAGTCATGTCTGTGACCCAATGAAAAAAAAACACAAATCATTAGGGCGCCAAACAGACACCAAAGCAGGATTCAAACACAAGTGCTGTAATTGGCCTGGATAGCGAAATGTAGACAGCACCTTGAGACATCATCAAGAATTTGATTTAGGGGTGAGTCGTCCTTTAACCACGACTAATACTAATAAAAACAGAATCAACAGCCATAACTTTGTTTAGTTTCATAAAAAAATGCTTCTGCATCTTTAGGCATTTAAACACAATCTCAGGGCCCCATACTAGTCGACTGGATCCCAAGCGGGGTCACGACCCCCTGCTTTGGGACTCGCTGGTTTAGAGGCAGTGTAGGGCATTTTTTTAAAGGTCCTGACCTCTAGCTGGATGAAGCTGCCGGGGTTGTAGCGGTACGCCTTCAGAGGGTCCAGCTGGTTCAGAGGCTTCAGGACTGGGTTGGGTGCGTAGCTGAAGGCCTCAGAGCTCAGGCCCCTGAATTCAAAGCAAAGGCTGTCCAGCAGAAACTGTACGGATATCTTTGAGTCCAAGATGGAGGAGTCCACCATAGGGGAGCGGCACAAGATCAGGGAGGAGTTGTTGACCTCACAAAGCTGTAAGAACTGAGGAGGAGGATCCGCAGTCAGAGCAGTCTGATAATCTGTGGGCAGACGTACACAGACAGCCGTGAACTCACCTGTGTGATGGGGCAGAACGGCTCTCTGCAGCAGACCGGATCAGGAAGCTCCCCACTCAGCCTCCTCAGGGTCCACGCCCCTTCCTCTGACATTCTCCTCCTCCTCCTCTTCCTCCTGCTCCCAGTGACGGACTCGCGTGGGAAGACATTCACCAGCATCTGTGGCTTCTGCACCACATCCAGGTTGTGACCAGATACATGGATCAGCCGTCCGCCGCTAACAGGAGGGGTTTCATATTTAGTCTGGGGTTGAGCAGCAGGGTAACAGGTTTACCGGACCAGACTTACTGCAGGAAGCTCTTGGCTGGCCAGGCAGTGCTGATGTTGGGGTTGTTGGTGTAGCTGAAGAGCTGAGCATGGAGGTGGCGCAGCGTGCCGCCGTAATGCAACGTGATGCGGTAACTTTCTGCTTCACTCATGCTGCCTGTGACACACCGAACACTGGAGCTCTGCACCTCGGACACTCTGGAAGGACCAAGGAGGAGAAGAAGACACTTTCATTAGTGATGAGCGTAATCCAGACTACAGATTGTTTAATGTTTTCTCGTGTGCGCTGCATCTCTGCTGCTGCTTCTTAAAGGATAGTAAATGAAATATGTGCAAAAACAGCAGTGATGGCTGCATAAAGCAGGGAAACCATGACAACTGTCTGTGTGCAGCTTACATTGTACAGGGGACCCCGCCCACTGTGATGGTGAGGTCAGAGGGATGACCTGTCAGCAGCTTTCTCCCGCTGATGGTCAGGGTTGTCCCTCCTGCCTTTGGACCTCTTTCAGGTGAGACGGCCATAACAAACGGGTCCTGAGGATCAGAGAGAGCAACAAAAGAACTTAGATCTCCAGAAAGTCCAAAACAATGAAGGCTTGTTAGAGCAGTGTGAGGAAAGCTGTCGCAAACTAATACGAACAGACATTGCTGTGTAAATATTCATTATAATTACACAACAATGCACAAAAAAAAAGTTTTTTTAATCAAAGAACAAACGAAAGCTGCCAAGGGCATAATTTCCTGCAAAATCTTTCTAGAATATTCATCAGGCTCCTCTCTTGTGGAACCAACTACCAGTTTTAGTAAGTGAGGCAGACACCCTGTCTACTTTTAAGCTTTGGTGCTTTGTCTTCCCAGCAGGCTCATGCTGCTATAGGCTTAGACTGCTGGAGGACATAGGGACCCCTTTTTCATCATTCTGCTTCATTCTATCTCTATTCTCCCACTCTGCAGAATCTGTTAGTTCAATCTCTAACGTTCTGCTCTCTCTGCTTTTCCTCATAGTAGCTTCATCTGGTCTGTTCCTGTTTGGCTGTGACTCCATCCTGGAGAGAAATAACAGCTGTGCTGCTGCCATCAATGTCTTAAGGGCTGGTTATCCTCCCGCAGCAGTGTGTAGCATTTAGCTTGTCACAGGTATGATGCAGACATTTTTGATTTATGCTCAATATTGCAGCCCGGTCTGCGCTATGTTATTCCACGCCACAACGCCAGAGGGCCAATCAAGAACTAGCTTTGGGTCTAGATACGGTCGAAGCGGTGAGGAAATGGGGGCAAGTTTGGGCAACAATGGAGGGAAATGAGGACCAAAAAGAGCGGTGATCCAGGTGGAAAAAGGGTCCCAACGTTCTCACGCACCTAGCTCTACTAGCTGGTCCATCTTCCCCAGTCGTTTTCCACAATGGTGGTCATACAAACAAAACAAGCCAGTAAGGAACCAAATAAACCTGTTGGCTTATTCTATCTCACTTCTGTGTCTGGTCAATATGTTGGTAAATTTGAGAATTGCCGGTTCTTACCATGATTGGAGGGAAGATTTTTCTGTAGACTCGTGTGTACAATGAGTCAACAGAGAAATGACTTCTCCATTCCAAGATAAGAAGTGAGAATGTGTGAAACATCCGATGCTCAGGGGGATGAGACATGAGCATCGCTCATTGCTGTTCACTGAGGCTAAAGCTGTACACGCTGCCGAGCCGGTGGATGTGAGAGTAAGAACTGCCAGCAGATGGCGACAGCGCACAGCTATGTTCCTGTCTGTTGATCACATCTGGTGTAAAAAGTATTTTCAGGCTCAAAAAGGACCAAGTAAACAATTACACGCTTTATTTCAACGCAGACACATGTTTTTAGAGGTTTTGAAAACTTTAAAAAAATGTATTGAGAAATAAATTTTTGCTGCTTATTGAGACATTTGACGTACCTGGTAGCTGAAAACCTGAGTGGAACTGCGCTGGTCTCCTCCACCGACCTTCACAGTCACAGGACCCTCCTTCTCTCCACTGCTGCCTTTGGTCCTACACACAATCCTGGAGGACGGACAGACAGACAGACATCAGGGGAACTGATGCACCTCTGCAGGCTTCAAGTTTCTATGCACGCTGCCTTTAGGAACCAGCAGCAGAGCAAGTCTGTGTGCACAGCACCTAGAGGAGACTTCGTACTGCTCCGAGATGACGACGCACGGCTCCCCAGCTACAGTCACAGAGTGCAGGATGTCTTCAGCCTTCTGGCCCAGGTTGGACCCGGAAATGGTCACCAGGGTCCCCCCCTCCAGCAGGCCGGAGAGAGGCTGGACCTAAAGGAAAGGAGGAAAGCCCAGAGCATTGACCAAGCGGTCTTCAGGAGCGGCGGTTGGAGCATTTCTAATGGAGGAAGAGCCAGAAAGATCCCTGAGGGCAGGAACTCACTGAGAGAATGACAGGAGCGGGGCATGTCTGCTGGACCTGCTCACTGCAGGAGGCAGAATACAAGCATTTGGCCACAGGACCGCCGCACCACACGCAGCCATACTTGTGGGCCGCTGTATGGCAGCGGCTGCAGTCTGACCGCCCGACAGAGCAGTTATACAGGGTCACTGAGGGCAAGAGAACAAACAGAACATTCACACCCAAACCAGTCTTTCAGCCACCTGACTGGCAGTCAGAAGGAATGCCATGCGCTTTGACGTCGGAGAAGAGTGGTCGATCTCACCAGAGAGGTTAGCAGAAGTGTCCAGGTGGAAGGTGTTCCTCCTCTTCACATACACCATGGCAGCGTACTCCTCTGCCTGAGCCAGGTACGCGTACTGAACACAGGGAGAGAGAATGGTAAACGGCATGTACTTATAGCGCCTTTATTCAAGTCAGGAGACTTGACCAAAGCGCTTTACACTACATTCATTCACCAATTCACACACACACTCACACACTGATGGTGGCAACTTACATTGTAGCCACAGCTGCCCTGGGGCTCACTGACAGAAGCGGGGCTGCCGTACACTGGCGCCACCGGGCCCTCTGACCACCATCAGTAGACAATGCAGGTGAAGTGTCTTGCCCAAGGACACAATGACAATGAAAGTCGGAGTCGGGGCTTGAACCGTCAACCCTTTGATTTCAGGGCAAACTCCTACATCACCGGATCCCCATGCCGGCGCGGTCGGACCAAGCCGGGCTGCTGAATCCGAACGTTCCGGAAACCGCACCCCTTTACAGGGGAGCAGGAGACCCTGTCTGTTCAGCCAGGCCAACAATGCCCTCTAACAACCCACGTCTCAGAGACATAGACAAGTATGGAGCATTGCAGGCTAACAAAAGAGACCAAACGACCCCCATTCCAGAGGGGTGGATCCGTTCGTCCGTTTCTATTTGTATGTTTTCCTAACAAAAACAAGGCTTTGTTGGGCTGCTGTATAAAACCTGGAACTCAACTCTATTTCTGACATTTTGAATTGAAAAAGCTTCCTGGATGGGAAGAGAAACGTCTTCAAACTTGGAAACAAAGTCCAGTGGATTGTTTTTTTTAACAATTTTTGGAATGTTCCTGAAGGATTAATGGAATGGGTTCTAAAAAATTAACGCGACTGAATCCCGTTATATGAAAACACACCCTGAAGGGCAAAGAAAATGGCTGTTATTGGGAAGAAATATCAAGATGTTCTTTTTATTTTACTCAATAGAGAAAATTATTCCTGTAAAACTTTATGCTAAAATAAAAATCATAATTTCTTCAAGATCAGCTTATTTCTCCTCACTGTGGGTCGTATGGAAGGCGTCCATATTTGCTTCTAATCTGATGTTTTCTATTTTAAACCTTTTCCATGAAGGATGATCATAACAGCTTCTTCTTCTTCTATCTTCAGTTTTTTTTTCATCAGGACTTAAAAATGAAGCATAAACTAGAAAATGATCACTTCCTCATCGCAATTTTACTGTGTCTTTGTTGTGGTAACACACAAAAAGATGAAGGTAAATAGATTCCAGATGTTTCTCATCAGCTGCAGCTGGATCCCACACTACGCTAAACGGAGGTGGGAGAGACCCAGACACCGACCCTCTCAGGGTTTCCTGGTGAACCTGAGGGGATCTGAGCGTTTCCCACAGCGTCTCCGAGCTGCTTGTGGATAAACATGGAGGCTCTGAGCTCCTGAAAAGGCAGCCGTAGAGCTAGCTGAGCTCCCTGCTGAACAAAAACAATCATTACTGAGAAGCTTCTCAGGCCCAAACCTTGTGAAGCTGACAGGTGATGTAGAAGTTTGATGGATTCATGTCGTCGGCTTCCACGAAGGCGTCCACCACCACCGTCTGGCCCTCGATAACCAGCACACACTCATAGTCCAGCTCTGCGTCCTGCACACACAGACGAGGGTCAAAGACGAGTCCGCCGTCCCCTTGGGGCTCTGAGGGCTCGGTGTTTCGGACCTGATAGAGGTGGAGGTTGCGTGCCAGTAAGGTGATCTTCCTCTCCACTTGGACAGGCAGCAGGGACGATCCTTGGACCTTCTCCACACAGGGACACGCCGAGGAGCCCCAGCTGATGTAGGGACCCTCATCACCCTGCAGGGCCACACATTGATAAGTACAGCCATCCTCAGAGTCCCCTAATGTTCTGGAAACTGAACCTTTCAAGTAAATCCTGTCATATTTCAGCAGAAGCAACGTACCTGCATCCAATCCCACTGCAGCAGACTTTTTTTTTTAGATTTCAGTCGTTTTAAATGCTGTTGACTTCTGTTTGTTTTACCCTCAGAAATTCGTTCAGTTTAACAGAGAAGGAGTGAAGGAGAAATAAGATTTTTTATGTTTTGACTGTTCAGCCGTAGCATCCTCTGATTCAATTTAGGATTTACATATAAAAGCTTGAACACACCGCTTACGTACAACTTTTTAATCTGTGATCCTTCCTGCATAGAGAGGCTCCGACTAGGCAGAGTGAGCAGATCTGTCACATTTGACTGGAACAGATTATGAACATTTTTAAAAAATAATAAAAAACCACCGCTGCATTCTATACAGCAAAGCTCTACTTTACGAGTCTGTGCTGCATCTATAATGTTCATCGAATAAAAACATAATGAGATCTGCGTCTAAAGCAAAGGAAAACACAGCAATAAACTCTGTGGGACGGTTTCTATGGTGACTGAGGCAGAGAGGTGATTCTCAGAGAGATCTGGGAAGTTTATCCAAATTTTTCTTTCTTTTTTCCATAAAGAGGTGAGAGAGATACGCTGCGTTTACCTGCTCTGTCTGCTCCTCCTTATTTTGGTTTCTGTGAGGCTCAAAGAGGATCACTACTTTATTCGTTTTCTGTCCTCCTGAACTCCCATCATGGGGAAAGTTTTCTATTTTAATGTTTCATTCATTGTTTTTGCTCCAGTCTGTCCTGCTTACTATAAGAGCGATGAGCGATTGCAAACTGACTCTTTCCCCGTGAGATTAACAGATTTTATTTTGTATTTTCCTCCAAAGCGGATGTGCTTTATTTTGTAACCACGTCTCTTGTCGTCAGACCCATGAAATTGTTGCTGAATTGCTGCCTAGTCTGACTAAAATAGACCCGGGGTTTATCTCAGCTGGAGCTATGCTGCCCCCTGCAGGAAATAGTGTTGGGTGTGATCATCCCCATTGACTTTATATGAGTGCTAAATACCACGATCATCATTAGCTAACCACTAGATGGCAGTAATTCATTTAGCTAACCACTAGATGGCAGTAATTCATTTAGCTAACCACTAGATGGCAGTAATTCATTTAGCTAACCACTAGATGGCAGTAATTAATTTAGCTAACCACTAGGTGGCAGTAATTCATTTAGCTAACCACTAGGTGGCAGTAATTCATTTAGCTAACCACTAGGTGGCAGTAATTCATTTAGCTAACCACTAGATGGCAGTAAATCAGACAGACAGGGCATTAAGATTTGCCTTCCTGTGTCTGATTCCTTTGTTGGCATCTCGTAGCAGCATCAGTGTTGGTTAAAGGCGGCTAAAGTATACTTAGGGAGAAAAGCTATGGCGAGCTAGCTGAGTTAACTGTGCTAAGTGAAGCCAGTTTTAATGTCACTCTGCTGACCGTTTCTTTACAGTAAATCAAGTCAAACCTGGTTTCTGACACAGCGTAAAGCTGGTGTTCGGCATGAGACAAAATGTCGTCCTATGATGGTGGAAATCTGGAGCGTCTGCTGACGGATCTAGCGCAGTTAGCAAAGAAAACTCTTCCTAACGCCACACGGCTCGTTATCGTCCTTCATCCCATAGAAACAGGAAACAGACAGGGGGAGCAGGAACAGAAGCAAAGGCTGGAAGGTAGCGTCCGGTCTGACGCTGGGAGAACTGGGAGGGACTGGGAAGTGTTGAAGAGTAGAGGCAGGCTAAGGAGTCCCAACTCACCGGTAGGAAGGCGTCAGCTGAGTCATACTGGTAATCCAGCTCTGGATCTGAGTCTGCCTCCCTGAGGTGTGCGTATGAGGAGGGGTCACGGTCTTCCCCGTCACCTGAGAGAACCGTAGGAGCTGAGAGCGTAGCCGTGTCCTCCTCTGCCGCCATGGCGCCCTCTGGTGGAGCGTCTACTTCCTTTGACTTCATGCTGGGTTCAGATGGGTTACGGAGAACCTGGGTGACCTCCAGAGGAGGGGAAGGCTCAGTGAGGGCCAGTTCTGCTACAGAGGCGGCGGTGGGCACCTGAGCGCCGGGCGAGCCCTGCGTTGGAGGCTCCTCAGCTTCCTGTGCATCACTAGAGGGAGACTCTGTCACCACCGTGAGGGTGGAGGCATCTGAGAGGATGAGGGGCATCAGGGGCTCCTGGTCTCCACTAAGACCATCGGTCCCAGTGGCGGGCTGCAGCTCTGCTGTCGCTACAGCAACGGTTGGCGTTACGGCAGCCTCTTCAGAATTACTCCGAGTGACAACAAGCAGGTCAACCGTTGCAGCGGGGCCTTCAGGGGGCGGGGCTGTGCTGGAGGCAGTAAGGTACACCGTAAAAGGCCCGGTTGGGGGTTCAGGCCAGGCCGAGGTGGCTAGCTCCCAGCTGGTTGCTATGGTGACGGGAGCAGGGATTGTCGTGGTGGTGGTTGGTGGTGTAGTTGTGGTCATGGTGGGTGTTGTTGCTGTAGCCGCCGTGGTGACGGATGTGGAGATGACTTTAATGGTTTTGGTGGTGGGAGGAGGAGATGTGGGGAGTTTAAACTGGGGAGGGAAGGGAAGGGGGGGTATATGGGGGAGGGTGAGAAAAATCAAAATCTTGAAAAATAAATGAAACACAACTAGAATAAAACAGCATGCAGACACCTTAGTGACAAGACTGGGAGCAAAACGAGGAAATTAAACGTTTTATTTAGAAAAATCTTAAAATAGATATAATGGGTGATCATGATTTTAGACGAGCTGTTAGCATGACGGTGGAGCAGAGCGGGAACGCGTGTGACACGGTGCAGCGTGCGGCCTGCGGCGCTGGTTTACTGGGACTTACATGCTGGTTGTAGATGATCACTCCCTCCTCACAGGTGGGTCTGTGGGTGCAGGAGTGCTGGCTGACGCACCAGTTACAGCCCCACTTGCTCAGCACACATCCACGGCAGCTGCACACAGACACAACAGCAGCTGTGAGCCGCCACGGCACACAGCAAGAACCAAGCAAAACTTTCAAAGCTCCGCCATGAGGTGTGAAAAGATGAACTTTGGACCTGGCCTGCCTCAATTCACAAACCACAGTTTATTGGTGACAGACATTTATTCCAGACCCTGAGCTGCTGAGGACAGAAGGGAAGCTGTTCTCCACACAGCTGAGGATTGGAAAGTTTTATGCAATCACTGCCTCCGTGATGCTGCTTTCTACTGTGGGGAGTTCAAGTTTCCCTCAGAAGAGAGAAACGTAAACATGTTCACGCCCCTCTGCTCACTCATAACATCTCCTCCTGCTTGGACTTCATGTAGGAGTAAATTATACAAAAGACCCTGAGCCATGTGCTGACCCAGGGACAGGTGGATGGTTGGATCTCAGTGTTTTCAGACTTTATTGTTAGATTCAAACAGAATCTCAGTGGTTTTCATACAATGAGGTAACTGACAGAAAACCATAGATGAGGACTCAGTTAATCCATCCTCCATCTTATATCAGAGATCTGATTGTTCCTTATGTTCCTAACAGAGCACTTCGCTCTCAATCTGCAGGTTTACTAGTGGTTCCTAGAATTTCTAAAAGTAGAATGAGAGGCAGATCTTTTAGTTATCAGGCTCCTCTCCTGTGGAACCAACTACCAGTTTTAGTCCGTGAGGCAGACACCCTGTCTACTTTTAAGGCTAGGCTTAAAACTTTCCTTTTTGATAAAGCTTCTAGTTAGAGTGGCTCAGGTTATCCTGATCTATCTCTATAGTTCTGCTGCTATAGGCTTAGACTGCTGGAGGACATAGGGACCCCTTTTTCATCATTCTGCTTCATTCTATCTCTATTCTCCCACTCTGCTGAATCTTTACTACTGGCTCAGAGTTTGTCTGATTAACTGTTTCTTTCCCAGACAAAGCCACCTGTGAAGCTAGTTTACTGTTTGATAAGATAGCTCACAGCTTCAATTTTTTTTCTTTTTCTATGTCTGCTTCTGTCTCCTTGAACCCCAGTCGGCATCAGCAGATGGCCGCTCACACTGAGCCTGGTTCTGCTGGAGGTTTCTTCCTGTTCAAAGGGAGGCTTTCCTCTCAAACGTCGTTACATGCATGTTTAGTGTGAGGGATTGCTGAATCAATGAGTCGATGCAGAGCAGCTGTCTGTGGAGCTGCTCTGAAGGACAATTTCCATCCAAAGCTGTCTTCACTAAAAACTCCTGTGGTCCATGGGCCAATCAGAAATGTTTGGTGGAAGGTTAATATTCATAAGAAGTGATGAAGCCACAGAAAAGCAGGAGCAGATATTAAATGAAGCAATGAAGTCTGGGAAACTTACGGCGTGCTTCCTGACTGCTGCTTCACCGCCATGCAGTCATAGAAGGTGAAATCTCTCTCTGTCACCGTGACGTCCCCGAAGCGAACAGCTAAGGCCAGGGTGACAAAATCTGAAGAAAGAACACAGACTGAGCATCTGATGATGATGATGATGAGCTTCATCCCTTCATCCTTCTTTACATGATGTACATGAGACCAAAACTATGGAAGAAAAACAGTCTAATTGGAATCTGCCTTTTTTGTAGATGACTTTTTAAACACTGATTTTTTTTACACATTAAATTCCTTACCATGAATTTATATATGGTGAAAATTCAGCAGCAAAAAAGTCGCCTGCAAATGTGTTGACCTTTTGGTGAACTTAAGCTTAAGCAATCTACACTCGATGCAGACGAGCAGCTTTTAGCCAATGAAATTAGCTCATTTGCAGCCGGCCGCTTCTTCCGGGTCAAACCAAGAGCCTGGGCAGACGGGGGTGCCGCACTAGCTGCGATCAGCTCAGTTATTAGTCATTAGATGAAAAACTCTAATGGCTGTCTATTAGTAGCTACCTGAAGTTTTGTAATCATATCTATTTAACAAGAAAAACTCCGCATTCAGCTTCGTTTAGTCAGGAACAAAGCTACGCCCAACTGTTGGGTCACATGACCAAAGGAGCTCATTTCATTGGCTAGAAGCTGCTCGGCTGCATGGAGCGTAGATTGCTTTGGCTTCAGTTCACCAAAACTTCAACACATTTGCATATGAATTTTTTTGCAGCTAAATTTTTTGGAGACAAATGTTATATTTACTGGATAAAAAAATCAGTGTAAGGAATTCAATGTGTAAAAAAAAAAATCAGTTTTTAAATTATAGCCTAGAAAAAAAGGTAGATTTCAATGAGACTGTTTTTCTTCCGTACATAACAAATAAATCTCAGCTGAAACAGACGGAAACATTTTTTTAGATCCAGACATGAACCATGAACAGACAATAGATGGAAGCAGGTATGGGCCATAGATCTATGGTTTTATCTCCGGTTAATAAAAAACCATCAGACGCTGCCATTACTCCACCACTTCTCAGTGATTCACTAGCGGAGCCGCTGCTGCTAATGATGGGCTACCTGCTGCGGTGACATCAGATCAAACGGGACCGTCTGATTGGACAGCTTTAAATCTAGAACCGGATCAGGTCGTCTGGTTCCTGAAATGAAACCTGCCGTAATATTTACGTTTTTTTGTTTTTTTTTAAGTAAACTGAGGAAATAGTTTGTTCTGAACCTGTTGATGCAGAATCACCTCCAAAGTTTTGCTTAATGCGTCATGTGAGCATCTCTCTGTTTTTTTCCGTCTCTAATGGGACACTAACGGAAATGAAAGCTCCGGTGGATGAATCCAGTATTAAACCCTGGATCAGCTGGTTGGAAACTGGAATGCATTCGATTAGATTAGAGCTGCGTGCGTGCAAACGTCCGCTGATCCAAACACAGCATAAAGGTTAATCCCAACCCAGCTGGCCTCCAAATCCCTCAGTCACAAAAGCAAAAAGCTCATAGCAGTAATTAAAATCCCTCAGACAGTTTTCCCCCCCAGCCGGACCCACCCTGTCCAGGAGGCACCGAAGGAATTCTGCTGGAGTCTGGAGACTGGCATGCAACTCCAGCCTGGGTGATGGTGGCAGGGCTGGAGATGGACTGGAAGGAGCAGGAGTAGGACTCGCCTCTGTCCAACAGGGGGAGTCCTGGGATGGACAGGGACACCTGCAGAGAGAGAAACGTCTCTGTCCACATTCAAATCACAACCAAATGTCTGGGAAAACAAAGGATACCACCTGGGTTTCACTAAGCAAACCGTCAGCAGCCTCTCTGTGGGAAAAGCTTCCCCTGCTGCAGCTGCAGCTACAGAGACGGCTGCAGTTAGTGGGGAAGGACCAACACCAAGGGGAAAGCAGGAAGATGGTGGTGGACAGCGATTGAGCGCCTCTAATGAGCCTTCTTAGACCTCAGAGTGTTTTCTTAAAGCAAGTCCCTGTAGGGAAGACGTCTGCAGGTCTTACCGTCCTGCTCTCCTCCCTGCTGATGTTGAAGGGGTTCAGGTCCTGGACGCTCAGACACTGCTGCTCCATGTCGAAGCTCCACAGCCACTGGCCTGGTCGGCTTCCACGGCTGCACTCTGATTTCAGGACACACCTGAAGGACGAGAGGCAAACCAGGCGTGGGATGTCTGCACCGTTTAACCCGCCTCAGCAAACGCCACCAGGCGGAAAACTGGACAGCGGTCCGGAGGTGTTCAGGACGTAACTGAAAACCGCTCTGATGCTTCCAAACTTGATCCTTTATAGATCTGTATTTATAGATTACTGCTAGTTTGACTTTTTAATCATCAAAAATAAAATATTTCTCTGATAAAAACAGATTAAGTTTAATAAAAGTCTTAATAAAGCTTTCCTATGACTCAGGGTGAATCGTTTTAAACACATAAGTGGCGCTGCAGTCGATGGAAGGTGCCCTGCTGCTTCGCCATCTTTGATTACAGAGGCTGCAAAGGGACAAACAGGGACTGAGTGGGTTGGAATAGAGCACTTGTGCTCCTAGAAGGTTGCAAGTATCCGGTTCGATCCCCACAGCCTGCACTCTGGGTCCCTGAGCAAGACCCTTAACCCCACATTGTACTCCGGGCGCCGCACAATGGCAGCCCACTGCTCCCAGGGGATGGATTAAATGCAGAGTAAATTTCTCCAATGTGAGATCAATTAAGTTCAAAAAAAGTTTTACCCATTTATGAAGCCATGTTTTCACTGGAGTAAAACTGTTTTTTTTCTGAAAAAAAAAAATGGAGGAGCAGCCATACCGTTTCCCAGCAGGAGGGAAGGGAGAAAACCAGGAGAGAAGAGCTCCCTCTGAGGGGGCGGGGCTTCAAAATATTTTTCTGTAAAAACTACAAAAAAGTTACAAAAAATCCAAATGTGATGTTTGGCAGGTTTAAAGATGTCCTTAGATGGAGCAGAGTCTCGATTCGTGGAAATGTTTTGAGACGTTTTCGCCCTGCGGACCGACTGACTTTGATCTGCCTTAAAATCTCTAAACTTTACGGGCGTCAAAGAGAAAATATTCCAGAGGAACGGATCAGTCCGGCTGAATGAAAGCCCACCAAATGAATCAGCAGTGAGCTTTTTAAGGTGGCCTGGCCGGTTGTGCTGCTGATCTCACCTTCCCTCCAGGATGCACCAGCCGCAGTAGGGGTCATGGGCCAGCAGGCAGGAGTGGCAGTCTGGGTGCTGCTGGCATTCAGCCACGGGCCTCTTCTGCAGCTGCAGCCGGGACAAAAACAATCACGTTCAGTAGTGCAAATCATCCCGCTAAGCCGGCAGAAATCTGATTACAAACAATAGATGGCCCACATTCCCAGAGCAACAAGGACAGAACCGGAATAATATCAGAAATAATCCCAGCAGCATTACTGGGAGAACTGGAGCAGAAACCAAAGAGTCATTTCCTTCTTTAACACGGTGGGGTGCAGGCATGCAGCATGAACCGCTTCTGTACCATGTTAGGGGTCATGATGAACAGATGCTCCTCCTCCTGGTCCAGAAGGAGGTCTGAGCTGATGGGTGTGTTCCTCTGGATGGAGATCACAGAGTATTCCTCCACCTCGCCATCCGGACCCAGGAAAACCTGAGGAGAAGATGCAGCAGAGCTTTAATGCACCGTCTCTGAGGTTCATGCATCCTCAGCAGGCGGCGTCAGACAGCCTCAGGCCTGCAGCCCAGTCTGATGACCTCTGAACTCCATCCTGCTTCCTCAGCTTCTTTAATCACCTTCTGAACACTTTTACCTCCACACTTCTTTAATGGTCAAACGGAAGCAGACGTCTGTATCAGGCTGTTTTCAAGCAAGTGTATAAATGTTAAAGGGTCACCGCTGCCGTGTAGGACGGACAGAATCCCAGCAGGTCGCAGCTGAGCGTCTGACGTAGAAATAGAAACCTGATGATAGATTCCCTCTTTGTGACATCCTCCACACCTGAAGGCCGGCTCCTCTGACCCTCGCTGCTTACATCTAGATGTTATGTTACATCTACATGTAACATAACATGTGGATTTAGCAACTAGATGTAACATCTACATGTTACAGCTAGATGTTATGTTACATCTAGATGTTATGTTACATCTACATGTAACATAACATGTGGATTTAGCAACTAGATGTAACATCTACATGTTACAGCTAGATGTTATGTTACAGCTAGATGTTATGTTAAATCTAGTTGTAACATCTAGATATTACATCATAATATCTAGATGTTTTATGATATTGTAACATGACATCTAGATTTAGCAACTAGATGTAACATCTACATGTTACGTTAAATCTTGCTGTAACATAGCATTTAGACTTAGCCACTAGATGTAACATCTACATGTTACATCTAGATGTTATGTTAAATCTAGCTGTATTATCTAGATATTACATCATAACATCTAGATGTTTTTATGATGTTGTAACATAACATCTAGATTTAAAAACTAGATGTTACATAACATCTAGATTTAGCAACTAGATGTAAGATAATATCTAGATTTAGCAGCTATGTTAAATCTAGATATTGCATCTAAATGTTATGGGGGGGTTACGTTATGTTACATCTAGATACTAAATCTAGATGTTATGTTACATCTAGTTGTAACAGAATATAGATATTACATCTAAATGACAGGTTTTTTTTACATTATGTTACATCTAAATGTAACATATCATCTAGATGTAACAAAGATTTAACATCTAGATGTCAGATCTAGATGCTAAATCTAGATGTTATGTTACAGTAACATAGATGTAACAGAAGATGTTACATCTAGATATTATGTTACATCTAGATGTTATGTTACATCTAACATAAGATCTGTATGTATGTAACATAGCATCTAGGTGTAAGCAGCGAGAGTCCGAGGAGCCGGCCTTCAGGTGTGGATGACCTCATAAACAGGGAATCTATCATCATGCTTCAATTTCTACATCAGACGCTCAGCTGTGGCTAGGTGAAACATCCGATAGGATATCAGATGTTAAATTAACACAGATCATATCATGATCTGATGATGTCAGAATCTCGCCCATCTCGGCCCCAGCGGGGTCCCGGACCCCCCTTTGGGAACCCCTGGTCTAGCGGTACTCCTCTGTGACTGTTTCCCACAGAAAGGTGAAGATGATCCAGTGTGGCTGGTTACCTTGTGGAGGTTCCCCTTGGCGTCTCCCAGGAAGGCGATGGTGTGTCCGGCCCTCATGCTGACAGCCACGGCTGTGAGCCGAGCGGATGGGCTGTCCAGGATGGTCTCCTCCAGCACGGGGATGCGGCTGGCCATGGGGCTGGGGGTGTGGTCAGATCCACAGGGGTAGGCGTCCAGAGTGTTCTACCGGAGAACATTCAGAGCAATATAGGAAAACTTTTCAGTTCTATGAGAAATAGAAACTCTTCAGGAAAAGCAACCAAACGTTCTGCTTTCAGGGTTAATGTTCTCCAGCAGGACGTACTGGAAACCAAACTGAAGAGCGACGCTAAGGACGGGCTGTCACCCCCCCAGTTTGAGAAGAGAGTCTCTGCTCCTCTCAGAGCAGGACATGTATTTCCAAAGCCGGGTTCAACGCCTCGTCATGGAGACAGTGAACCCGGGGCCTCTGGCTCCTGGAAGCCACTGGGAGGACCCTCAGTATGGAATATTTACATATTTACTGGGAAAACCGTGGTACTAAAAACAGCAGAACACACACCATGCAAAGACAACATATTATGGGATGTAAAAAAAAAAAAAAAGAAAGCTTAAAAGGTGCCAGGACACCGAGCGGCTTGGCTGATAGAAACCTGCAGCTGCAAACGCAGTCACTTTTACATTCTTATCATTTCTATTCTAGATTGCAGATTCATTCTATTCCCACGGCTAAACTCCTAATTTGGTGACAGGAGCAAATCCCGGCTTAGACTTTTGTCCAAATCCATCCAGGCTGCAGATGGACCGTCTTGGCAACGATCACAGAAGGTTGTTTATGTGCAATGATCAACTTAAGATTATTGAAACTAATTTTCAGCTTTAAATCTCAGTGTTTTCTTCTCTGTATGGTTTCTCCTTCCTTTCTCTACCTCAGACATGCTCTTCCAGCAGCCACCACCTCTCACCTCCTGCAGGTCTGTGTTCTTGCATCTTTAGCCAGCTTTGAAGAATCTCGTTAAACATTACCTCTAAAGCCTCCTGCATTCGGAGCAGATCACGCTGGAAACGATCTCTGCTTTCTTTCTACCTCCCAACGTGTCGGTTTGGAATGTGAATGAATGAACTCTGTGCTTCCATGGATGCATCTAAACCAACAGGAAGTGCAGCCTGTTTGGCCCCAGTGGGAGGACCTGCAGCCATTTATACTTTGATCGCAGAAAGATGACGGCTAATTACACTTAGCCAAGCAAAATGTCTGCTTTGCTAAAGAGTGAAGTGTTTATTTACAGGATAGTTGGTCAAAACTAAAGAAGAAAATGAAAAGCAAGCTCTCGTGGGGTGAAATTAACTTTTAACTTCCAAACAACACTGGTACCCTAAATCAAACTCCAGAGATTTTCCTTTTCTTAAGTCATTTCTGCTCTTTGCATTGAAAGCACTGAGCTCAGAGTCAAAGCAAACCACGAAGAGGTCGTCTCTTCCTGCCGTGTGAAGCAGCCAATCAGACGTCAGGGCCTCTAATTCGCCCACTGTGAAAGTTTAAACAGTTTGATGACGAATCAGAGAAGCCAGACACCATGAAATTAAGAAATACAGAGGGAAATAATTAAATGTGTATTTTAAGGAATTTGTTCAAAAATATTTAAAGGCACATTACATTCTGTAATATAACATTTAATCATTTATTGATGTATTAAATACATATATGGTACATTAACAGAAACATTTACTTATTGATTTTGTTCTCTTTAACCTTCCAGATCCTGGAGCTAAAGGAAACTTAGAGCCTCTGTTAGAACACGTTTGATGCCAGGTTTAGGGCACCGTTGAAGCAAGGCTTAGGCTGCTGTTTGATGCCAGGCTTAGGGCGCCATTTCAAGCCAGGCTTAAGACGTCCTTTGAAGACAGGCTTAATGTGCTGTTTAAAACTAGTGTTAATGCGCCATTAGAAGCCAAGCTTAAGGTGCCGTTTGAAGCCAGACTTAAGGAGCCCTTTGAAGCCAGGCTTAATGCGCCTTTTAAAGCCAGGCTTAGTCCACTTTTTAAATCCAGTATTAATACGCTGTTTAAAGCCAGGCTTGATGCGCCTTTTAAAGCCAGGATTGATGTGCCGTTTAAAGCCAGGCTTGATGCGCCGTGTAAAGCCAAGTTTGGTGCGCCCTTTAAAGCCAAGTTTGGTGCGCCCTTTAAAGCCAAGTTTGGTGCGCCCTTTAAAGCCAAGTTTGGTGCGCCCTTTAAAGCCAGGCTTGATGCGCCGTTTAAAGCCAGGCTTGATGCGCCTTTTAAAGCCAGGCTTGATGCACTGTTTAATTCCAGTATTAATGTGCCGTTTAAAGCCAGGCTTGATGCACCGTTTAAAGGCAGACTTGATGCGCCTTTTAAAGCCAGGCTTGATGCGCCTTTTAAAGCCAGGCTTGATGCACTGTTTAAATCCAGTATTAATGTGCCGTTTTAAGCCAGGCTTAATGCGCCCTTTGACGCCAGGCTTAAGGCAGCATTTGAAGCTAGGCTCAGAAAAAATAAAAAAACATGTTAAAACAACATAAAGCATTAGATATAGAACAGTTTCTGGTTATTAGCAGATTTAAATTTAATTCAGATATGAGGTAAACGGATCGGTTCTGCTGAGAGTCTGCTTCCCTCAGCACCGTCTCACAGGCAGCTGTCAGGCAGTCAGAGCAAAGACAGCAGGGAGGAGACCTGCTCTGTTTTCCCTTAGCTAATGGAATACACATGCAGGATATAACTGGAAATAAAATGGAAATAGTTTTTATTACGCTCCCTTTTTTTCCTCTAAAACTGTTAATGGAAATAATGACCCGATTACCACATGGCTTCAAGCATCCGGTGCCTCTGATTGGTCAAATTAGATGTTTGCAGGATGGAATAAAAAAATTAATAAAACATTCTTCTTTCATAAAAAAATGATAGAATCGTCTACAACAATGAGACAGTTAGTGATTGTATTGCTGTTTCAGGTGCCCCCACCCCCACCCCATGGTAAAGAGAAATAAAAACACTTGGTATGCCATCCCAGGATGAAGCCATCCGTATCCTTCATGTCAAAACAAAACAAACATATTTTTAATGGAAGTTTGAAAAAAAAAAATCCATCAAACTTTGAAAAGCTTCTGAATCAAACAGAGCTTTGAGAGTAACTTTGATGTTTTAATCAGATTTTATTTTCAGATTTATCTAATTAAAAATGCATTTTTACATTAAATTTTTAAACTTATTTTTTACAGATTGGGTTTTCTGAAGTTTATTATTTTCTATTTGTGTTTGCAGATCACTCTCTTCCCCTCTGGGGGGCAGGCTTTCCACTGAAAATCAGATAATTTTATTGGTCGACAGCCGCGAAGGAATGCAATTAGTAACACTCAGGTGAGGACCTACAAGCCTTCACTGCTGGCCTAAAATCAACCAGAAACACTAACCTACATTCATAACATAAACTTGAATTTTCTTCCTTCCAACTGTCTTAATTTATTCCAAAATCCGTTCTCTTCATTTTGTGGCGCTTCTCTTTGCTGCGCTGCTTCCATTACATTTATCTGGTCTCAATATTTTCTGTCCAATCAGATTTCAGCCTTAGTGTGTTGCCATGTCAACCAAATCCTCCCAGGGTCTTCTGAATCAGCATCGCTGCTGATGTTACCTTAACAACATTATTAGGAATATTTTCTTCAACCAGTCAGATTTCAGATTCGGCCAGCTAGTGGGCCCGCCCCTACGTCTGCATTTTCTGTCCTCTGATTGGTCAGTTAGAGCTAATTGTTTACAGCCAAGTTAAGCTAATGACAATCTACATTTTAGATTCCCTAAAATCTGCATTTAGTGTTTCTGACTTCAATGGCTGATGCTAAATGGAGATAGTAAGACTTTCTGCACAAAGACAGAAGGATCAATGTTCTTTATAAATAATCAGCATGTCTACTAGTTTGAAATATTTTATTTTGATCCTTTATGCGCGTTTTATCTGGTGATTAGATGCATATCTAATCTGATGATGTAAACATGGTGGAGCATTGGTTATAGAGTAGAGAATTTCTGTCGTCTTAACGGGGCTATTTGCTAATTGGTCTCTGTATTCATCCTCACACTGAGCTTCCTCTGTTGTATCTGCGCCACACTATTGCTGGTTTATTTTATTAAAATGCAAAAGCGTCAATATGAATCCCTTGACGTCAAGGGTTTAAGCAGTAGATGAAGTTGAGGGGTGCCCACTAAAGGCCTAGGGGCCAAATGCACCGCTTGCCACTGGTAAAACCCAAACTGAAAAAGAGACACCTGGAAAAATAAAATCTGTATAAAAAAATTGAAAACAAAGAGTCAAAAAAAAAATCTGAGAAAACAGCAGTTACTTCCAAAACCTCTCTTCTTTTCAAAGTTTAGTTTCTGGATTTTTTTTTTTAAATTTCCATTTACAAAGCATGTTCTTTGCAACAAAAACTGAACAAAATTCCCTCCTTACTTTACAAGAAGTCCACTGAATTAAGATTTAAGCAAAATGTCAAACTACGCCAGGCGTCAGGCCAGTTGTGGGTTAAACTCAGCGGAGTTAACCATGAAACCAGAAACAACATGGCGGAGCGTTGGACTCACCTCTGGAAGGTTGGCACAGTTGGACTTGACTTCATATTCGATGTAGGCTGCCTCTGATCCTGCCTCTCTGCCCATCTGCGTGTAGCACAGGTCTCTGGTGGAGTTAATCCTGTGGTCCACATCTTGGAGGTTAAATATGCACAGAGCAGAGTCCTCGCTTGGCCGAGGTGAAGAGGTCAAATGAGTGGAAAAGACTCCAAGAAGGATCTCTGAGGCTTCGCTCCTAGCGCCGCTCTTGGAGAAGCCGAGCTTCACAGCCTGGAGGAGGTTGTAGTTCTTTCCTGCCCTAGAGCGACACGTCAGCGGCACTTCCACATATGAATAATAGGCCTGATCGTCCAAACATACACGTGAAACATATGTGCGGTACTCCCTAGACTGCGATTTCAGGTCCCGCCTGTAGAAGAAGAAGTAGACGTGGTGGCGGTGGGCAAACGAAGCCACGAAGTGATGGTCGTACTCCGAGAGACGGCCAGCAACGGCCAATTTGGCGGTCTCCTCGTAAGAAAAGATGGGCTCCTGGGCCAGGTTCCTGGTGGAGATGGGTGGATGGCTGCTGGTGTAACCCCTTCCCACAAACAGCAGCGGCTGTCTGTCTGGGTGGGGGCGGACCACGAGCCCAACGGTGCTGACATTGGGGTGGTTAGCTGCAACATACTGAGTATCCACTGGCCTCTCTGTGGAAAAAAGCACCTGGTTGATTGATGTCAGATTCCTTTTCTGACAGATTCCTTGGTTGACGCTCCCACAGGTGATGAGTTCTCTGGAGAAGGGGTCAACCAGCAGCAGTTTGTTGTGGTTGCTGGTCTCCCTGGCTTGAGGGCAGTTGCTCTCTGTCACAGGAGGTAAACACTCTGGGCTGTCTGTGACCGGGCCCGTGTCGTCCTGGACCCGGAGCTGCAGTAAGGGGTTCAGCTGGAACAGCCGATCCCGGGCCCCGATGTAGACCCATCCAACCTGGGGGTCAGGATGCAGGGCCAGGTGCTCAAACGGCGTGTTGTTCCCCATGAAAGTCGGATAAAGGTCCGAGTGGGAAGACTCTGATCCTCCTGCAACACCTCTGAACACCGGAAAGAGGGGCCAGCCAACGGTGACAAGCACCAGGCACCGCAGGGTTTGGACCGTCCATGCTGACAGACAATACACCGTCCCAGGAGGCATGGCGGCAGAGCTGAGGACGAGAAACCATTTCAGACATCAAAAAGCATCCAGAATAACAGAACTTTCAAGGGTTCTGCCTTCATTTCCTGTTCAGGGGCCTTTGGGGATATTGGCAGGAAGCACTACAGCTCAGGCATTAATGCAGACCAAACATCTGCTCTCTACCATATAACCAACACAAAGAGATGCATCAGAAGGGAACCGACATGATCTGATGGAGATCCTGAAGCTCCATAAACGGAGATCAAAGTGACTCGATCAGGACAGATCTAACTACATGTATTCTGATACAATCATTGCACCATCGCTGTAGATACGCTATATATGCTAAACTACAGCTACTAAATTCTTCATTTAATTGTTAATCTAAGAGCAGTATGTAAAGACGGGAACACTGAACCCACGGGCCTATGGCTAGATCTTAAGGATTTAACTGAAACCTGGTTAGCAGAAGGTACCCCAAAGATATCCAGCAACATCATCAACTGAGCTCGTGCATGGAGCTGGTTGACAGTTGCCTTTTGTATCTATGCTTCTTTTTCTATGTCTGCTTCTGTCTCCTTGAACCCCAGTCGGCCTCAGCAGATGGCCGCTCACACTGTTTCTTTCGTTTTCTAAATAAGAATCTTACCATTTGCTTCTAGGGGTGCCTTCCAGAGGTATGTGACCTCCTGACCTCCCAGCTGCTCCGGTTAGAAATGCATCCTTCTGGACGTCACCTGCAGCACAATGAAAAGAAAACCGTAATAAGAGCAGGTGTGATTTACTCCCTAAACTAGAGATATGCGACCGTGTGTGGGTGTGTGTGGGTGCTGATCATTGGGAGAATTTTTCCACCTGTTCTGACAGGATTTTAGAGATGGAGGAGCAGCTCTGACCAAAAACACAATTTCCCATAATTCCTCTTCAGGTTTATCAGCACTCCAGTGACACACATCTTCCTTCCATGGGGAAATGATCCAGAATTTCAGGTCTGTTTATGCCCCAAAACACAAAGCTGATACTTCCATACCAACAGCACACTGGGTGCACTGGGAGTACTGGCATCGCCTACATGCATAGGCAGCTGTCCTCTAATGCAGCCACTTTTGAGTATGCTGGTTTTATGGACTGGAAAGGATCAAACAAATACTGTGACGATAACTGGGGGCCTCATTGGTTCACTCTATGATCAGTCCCCTAAAGCCGGGCATACACTCTACGATTTTTTGTAGTAGTTCTCTCTGTAAAACTGACAGACCGTAGCAGCCACGTTAGCTCAGCCATGTCTTTATCCAAATACGTCGTCTCCTTTTCTTTTTAGGGCTTTCAGCACAAAATTGCCCAAATTGCCAAGGCAGCGTTTCACTCTAGTGAGCTTCATGTTCCTCTTCTACTAGGTTGGTTTCTGGATAGACGAGTCCGAGTAGCGCCATCTCACTGCGGAGCTGAGTCCCACCTGGTTTTTAGACGTACAGTTTGAGCTGTAGCTGCGAGCAACAATTGAAAAAAATTGCACAATGTTTGCCCGGCTTCAGCGCCAAGACACCAACCATTCCCTCATCTCCGACCAGAGGGGGCGCTGTGGTAAAACGGAGTAACTCAGCACACAGCCGTTAACGACTGAACTGAACTCTTCTCTCAGGCCATGCAGAGAATCTAAATCCAATTAAAAAAACTGCTTCTTGATCCAGAAGAGAGTAAAAAACAATCAGACCGTTAAACATCCCATACAGAAAAATCCCATTTGTTGATCTTTGAGCAGAGAAAACACCATTCCAACAGAATACCATATTACGACGGGAAAACTGCATTACAAGTATATCCGTAGGTATATCTATACTTTGTTGGTATATTGGTTTTTTTTTTACTGTATAAGATGCATAAAATACTCTGGAGTGGACAGATAAAGATTAGGACCAGGCAACAGATTTTCCTTTCTAAATATGAGAATATTATGAGAATGAAATCAGTAAAGTTGTATTTTATGTCAACTCTTCCAAGCAGCTCCGTCTTCCCTAAAATGAGGAATGTGGAGCATCATGTGAAGTTATTGTATCAGAACGACTCTGAGCTGGAAGCTTTCTTTCTGAAATGGTTTGCTTTATGATGACTTCCTTCTCCTCATTTTTTTCAACTTTATTCTCGTATAAAAAAAAAACCTCTAGCCTGGCTCTGACACACTGTCATACCTAAGGATGTATAAAAACAGTAAAAGAAAAAATCTTGACTGAGTTAATCATAAATTAACACATGAAAGGGTTAATATACTGCTGTAGTTTTTATTTATTAATTCCACTGTCTTAAAAATCTATATCTTTGCGAGCTTAGTGATGTCGTTTATCTACTGTCACAAACCCAGAGTCTGATTTGATTCTGATCTACATAGAGATCGGCCGATGCCGTTTTTAAAGCCGATCCAGTACAGATTATTCCGACATCCTGATCCCCGATATGTGATGCCAGTTTTTTTTTTAAGCCTTTATTGCTTTTTTCTTCTTCCTACATTTAACTGATAATCAGATTATGCAACAAATGTCACATTAATCTCAGTTAAAATGAAAAGAAATATTTAAAAGCCTTCAGCTGATCCAAAATGCTGCAGCCAGAGTTCTGATGAAAATGAAAAAGAGAGATCATATCTCTCCTATCCTGGCTTCTCTTCATTGGCTTCCTGTTAAATCCAGAATAGAATTTAAAATCCTCCTTCTCACATATAAAGCCTTAAATGGCCAAGCTCCATCTTTAGATGACATGTGTTGTGAATTGGCGCTATATAAATACACTGAATTAAATGATCAAATCAAAGCAAACATTAACCATGGAGAGCAAACACAGGGTGTGGCGCTGCACCTTATGCGACCTCAGGGCACGGCTGCTGAATGCTTCATGAAGCATTAAACACCTGCAGAAAAAAGATGCTAATAGCTTCCAGCCAATGTTTCGCTCCAGTTTATACAGAAGATTCTCAATAATATGGAAAAATGGCTGCATCACTGCTTCTCATCATCATCGTAATATTTGTAAAATACATTCATATGTATTTTACAAAGTAAAGGACAACTCCACCTCCAACACATCTGCAGTTTTTCTCTGATTTGCGTTTTTTCCTGATACCTTCTTTATATTAGTTTATAGACTTATAGTTTGCTGTGAATCTAGAAAAACGCCCAGCTGTTCCGCTTTGAAATGAAACTGTCATAGTTGTTGCAAAATGGTGGATTTTTTAAGGCTTCTGCTTAAAACAGCTAAACAATCAGTCCCTCCACTGTTTGTTAGAAAAGCACATTACTGGATGGTTGTTTGATGCAGAGCAGATTAAAGTCCCACTGATGGCGCTTCAGGGGTCATCCCTGTCCTGACCTGTGCCTCCATGATTCTGCTGCCAGTCGTTACTTTGGGAAACACCATTTCCTCAGCCTTTCAGCATTCCTTCACTGCCAACATGGATCTCTAACAAGTTCGGGCAGATCTGCTGGAAGCCTGCAGGATGAGGAGTTGGACAAAAGCTGGGAAAGGCAAAAAAGTCTGCAAAGAGAGAGCGAGCATTCATGGCAGCAGTGGAGAGCTCCGTCTTTCACGCTCAGAGCTTCTTTCTCTGCTGCACAGGGCATTAGAAAGCCTGCTTTGTTAGGGCAAATCTTCTGGATGTGGGAATGAGGGTAACAGCTTGGCTCAAGGCCAACCCCCCCACCCCCCAAAAAACTGAAATGTGTACGGGCCTCCATGCAATCTCTGCCTGCTGATAGGAGCCATTTTAAAATGATGCAGAAACGTGCTGTGGGGGGACCAAGCACAGAGACTCCTGCCTGGATCATTATTTACTTTAGAGCTGAAACTATTAATCAATTATTGAAAATAACTAATTTATTAGTTGATTAATTGTTAACTGGAGTTCAGAGACTCTAAAACCTGCCTTTAGCTGAAAAGTTTTAGTTTAAACCTGGTTTGATTTCATAAAAAAATCTTCTTCAAGTAACCTTTGGTCTCGTGAAATTTCATCGTTTTGTTACAAATTCTTGTGAGATTTTGTTAGTAAAATAGATCGATACCGCGTCAATATATCAACATTTGGTGAATCTTCGGGGGATTTCGTAGCATAACGATGAGATATAGCAATATTTCATTAGTAAAAGAGATTGATATGGTGTTTTTAAATGGCAATATATCAGCATATGAAGATATTGGGATATTTTAATGTATCAATATTTTTTCCCTCGTCTTTAGAAGTTTTTAAGTCTGTAAAAAATAAGTTTTTGAGGAAGAAGAAGAAGTAGTATTTTATTTTTTTTTAGGCTTTAGAAACTCAGAAGCTGATCAAATATCGGGTTAAATATCGGTGGGGGGGCCGATGTCCGATATTCAGTTTTAAGGCCGATACCGATAGGGGGCCGATTATATCGTGCATCCCTAGTAGTAGCCATTCAAAATTCCCCCACTTACCTTGGGCGTTGGCTGACCCCCTAAGATTCCTCATTCAACATCAATCTTTGTACTAAAACATTCTGTCATGATTTGCGGACATTAAAGGGAAACGCCGGGGTTTTTTTTTTTTACATATGGCCCTTGATTTTACGTTATTCCATCATGTTCTACTCACCCATATGAGTTTTGTGTCATTTGGAGCCGTTCTGAAGATATTCCGTTAGGTACAGAGCAACGAAATTAATTCTCTGCATTTAACCCGTCCCCTTGGGGAGCAGTGGGCTGCCATTGTGCGGCACCCGGGGAGCAATGTGGGGTTAAGGGTCTTGCTCAGGGACCCAGAGTGGCAGTCCGTGGGAGAGGGGGATCGAACTCACAACCTCAGGATTATATATTGGATTTATATCCAGGTAACAACTTCATAATTTATTCTTTATGGTACGCCAACATTCATAACATGTAGGAGAATCACTGTCCCCCAGACAACTGCGGTTATATTTTTTATATTTATATTTTTTTAAAACAAAGCGGAGCGTGTATGATGTCATCGGCGCGGCGGACTGGAGTAGTGCCAGGCAGCCCGGGCCACAGGCGGCTACGCTCTACCCTTCTATTCATTCTAGCTAATCTGAATCGTTTATTTCCATCTGGAGAGCGAGACCATCTGTGGTAGCAGCTCTAGACATCTTCCAGGCATGTGAGGAAAACTAGCAGCAGTTCAGCGGACAGGAAGAATGAACGGTAGCCGGCGCACGTGGATGACATCATACACACTCGGCTCCAAATGACACAAAACTCATATGGGTGAGTAGAACATGATGTAATAATGTAAAATCAAGGGGCTAATGTAAAAAAACGGCGTTCCCCTTTAAGATGTAAAGAGAAGCGCCATCTCCTGGTCAGATCCTGTAATTCAGTGAAAGTGAAAAAAAAGCACGCCCAGGAGAAGGCCAGAGGCTGGAAGTTGGAGGGGATTTTGCTGCCATTCGGCTGCCTTTTGACTGGAAGGGGCATTTTGAATGGCTGCTACTGTACCGTCTGTCCATTATGGGATGATGGACTAAATGAATTAATATCCATCTAACCGTTTCTCCACCCACTAGCATCTCCTCTTTATTTCACATTCAGATCTTATTCTCCTCCGACTTCTGACTTTCATTTCTGGAAGGTTTGAGAGTTTCTCCCAGATTACGTTTTTTTTCCAGGATTATTCCGTGTTGTTTTCTGGCTGGAAGGAACTCAGTCCTGGTTTCTGTAAACGCTTCAGGCTTACCCAACTTTTACTGAATATATACAAAACCAACTTTCATTTTGTACAGCTGTCATGTCATTTCCATTCCTTAAAGTGCAGCAGTGATCAAATGTTAACAGTGTGGGAGAAAAAAAAACATGGTCCAAAAAAACGCATTGATATGGTCAGTTTGATGCAGAGTCTGTGACATCATCAAGTGTTTTCTCAGCAGTCTGATGGCGGTGGGGGAGAAGCTGTTGCAGAACCTGCAGGTCTCTGCTGTTCTCACTGAGGACTGCAGAGAGGATCTAAAGCTCCTCATTAACCTCCATTCTGTTTCATGCAGCTGCTGATTGTTTTAATAACTGGACTAAAACTGTTACATGGGAAACCTCTATTGTCCTGCTAGAGGTCAGGGGTCAGATGAGGGCGTTTCACATTCCTGCAGTCATTGCTGTCTCCATGCTCGTCATACAGCGGCACTTTCCTCTGCGATATGAAACGTGTCGCAGCCTCAGGACGCTGGAAGCGGCGCTCTGTTAGCGCCATCATGCTTCTTCCTTCATCAGATCAGTTCACGCCTGAAACTTTCAGAGGCCTGAAGCACAAAGTTATCCAGATATCTTCAGGTTTAACCCTGACTCTCTGGTAACCACCAAGCTGGATTTATTTTCAGCGAGGTTGGTCACCATGGTAACGAACTCTGAACAGCTAAGCTGCTTCGGGACAGGAAAGCTTTCAGAGAGCTTTTCCTAGAAAACGCTCCAGCCAGCAGCCAATCAGTGGCCAGGAAATTAGGAAGTCTTTGAATTGAAGATTAGATTTAATTCAGAGAAAACATCAGAATAAAAGAACTGAAACACCAAAAAGCTGTTAGAACACTTTTCTTCCTTTTTCACAAACAAACTTTTAAGTATCCTGAATTTGTTTTTATTTCAATCATTCCTTTATATAACAAACAAAAAAAGTCCCTCTGAATAAAAATTATAGAGCAAATTTTGAAAGATAAGAGCCGCGTGACCAGCAGGCATGCCACCCTCCCTGCATCCCAGGTTACATGTATGGTCATGGGAAATTAGGCAACCAGTCAGTGATGAAGCTGATGAAGGAATTGGACTTCCTGCGGAGGATGAGGAGAGCCCACCTGCCGCCTGGTGCTTTAGTAGAACTGAGGGGTCAAAAATTTACCGTGTGGAAGCTTATAGATCTGAAACCGGATCAGAGGAAATGAGATCTTCCAGCTGTAAACAGCCTCTAGCGAAGCTGATGGACGAAGCGGTAAAAAAACAGACACATTCAACGCGGTCCACTTCCTTCACTCATTCTGCTCACTTCCGCTTTCCTTTCAGCCAAAGAACGAAGGAGAACCACATCAGACACAGAACGTCTGAAGAACCCAAACTGTGCAGAGAGCAGCAGAGAACAGGAGGAACCAGGAAAGCAGCAGGCCTCATTGGTCAGCCTGCTCTGATGGAATGTGACTGCAGAGAGGAGCAGCCATTAATTATAACCGCTGCCTAAACTCAACACCCACGCCTCCTCAGAATGGGGGGGGGGCACGATTCTAATAAGCAACATTACTGGAAGGTAAACAATCTTTCAGAGGGTCCTAGAGCTTATTGTAGGGGAGACAGAAACACAGCGAGGGGACAAAGTAAACACAGACATTTCTAATCAGTCATTACCTTTCCCTCAACAAACAGACTCCATGCTTCAGTAGCCGTCACAGCGCAGGGTGTACAATTACAGCAACACCAGCAATCAGCCTCCTGCTCACGCTGATTGCTGCTGCTGCTGCAGATGGACCAGAACCAGGTACCTGCTGCAGGCTGCAGGGAGAAGAATCCCAAAGAAAATCCACATGTTCATTCATTAGCAGGCTGACAGCTTGGGGACAACACAGTTTTTTTTTCTGGAAACCTGATGTTTGCAGCCAAACAAACTTTAAAAGTTGCATCCCGCCGTTGTCCTGATGAAACCATTTTATGTTGAGGTGGGGGGAGTTCTAATAGCCCCATATTCAAAGAAAACATTATATATAGCTAGTATAAACTAGGGATGCACGATAGTGGGATTTTGGCCGATATCCGATATGCCGATATTTTAAAACTCATGTAGCCGATAACCGATATCGATACCGATGTTAAAGCTGGACAAAAATAAGTAGTCATTGAAAATCGCAGTTTTGTTATCCATTTCTGACACTTTGAAAAATAATTTACTCAAATATATTTTCATATGCTGATATCAAATTGATTTTTAAAAACGCGGTATCGATCTATTTTACTTTCAAAATCTCGTGAAATTTCATCGTTCTGTTACAAACTCTCGTGATATTTTGCAAATTCTTGTGAGATTTTGTTAGTAAAATAGATCGATACCGCGTCAATATATCAACATATAAAAATATGGCAACATTTCGTGAATTTTCGGGGGATTTCGTAGCATAACGATGACATATAGCAATATTTCATTAGTAAAAGAGATTGATATGGTGTTTTTAAATGGCAATATATCAGCATATGAAGATATTGGGATATTTTAATGTATCAATATTTTTTCCCTCGTCTTTAGAAGTTTTTAAGTCTGTAAAAAAGAAGTTTTTGAGGAAGAAGAAGTAGTATTCGTTTTTTTTTTTTTAGACTTTAGAAACTCAGAAGCTGATCAAATATCGGGTTAAATATCGGTGGGGTGGCCGATGTCCGATATTCAGTTTTAAGGCCGATACCGATAGGGGGCCGATTATATCGTGCATCCCTAGTATAGATATATTTATATAGATAGTTACTCTAATATCAATTATTCTACCTGTATTTTTAATGGTCAGAGTGTTAATTTTGGGCCCCCCCCTCTGTCCTGGGCCTGGGACCATGACCCGTTTGTCCCAACCACCACCTCACACTGGAACAGACAAAGACTGATTAATGACTCTGCTTGAATTATAAACAAAGTTATTGACGTTTACTGACTGTGAAGACATCTTGGATTTTAAACAGCCCATTCAAGACGTCCAGGTTAGCGGTTAATAACACTGGAAATAATAATTTTACTAAAATTAATTACCGTTGATTTAAATGACATAATATTTAACTACAACTTCCAGTTCTACTTCATATATTCATGATCTGCAGGTAGAATATCATTATTTTGGAGATAATTATGCTAAAGGAAACTCTTAATCTCAGAGGTGTTTTCAGTTTATATTGCACAACCCCTTTAGACATTTTTCCCTCCAGGGTTTCAGTTTTTCATGACTTTGAAATCTTGCTTGTCCAGAGGCCACTGTTGAATTGACTGTAATCTGTTCTTTCTAACGTTCGTACTCCTACCATCATGCAAGGACCTGCATCCAGCAGTGGATCTGGCTCTTCTTATTGGTTTGGCAGGAAAACAAATTTAAGCGTATGACTGAAAAATTTGGTTTCTTGTTAAGAAAACTACTAGTTCCACTGGGCTTTGAAAGGGCATGAAGATCATCGGTGGTCTGACATGGAGCAGTTTGGGGCCTCTGAGCGGGTAGGAAGTTCCCACGGTTGTTAAACTTTACGGTCCTGAAGAGATGGCCCTGGTGTGACAGGCCGAGGCAGAGCAAACCGCCGGTTTATCTCTGGCTCTAACCTCAAGGACCAACGGAGAGCTTCCTCCCCATTAAGCACCTCCACCATGTGTCTTCTTCTTTGGTTAGCAGCTGTATGGTTCAGACCAGAATGGTTGTTAGCTTTGCTGTTATTGCTAGGAGCGACGGAGGACAGAGGGGCCACCTCACGCCGACATCTTTCTCTGAAAGGAAACTGAAATCTTTAACATTCTCTATGCTTCACAGTTAGAATTAAAATAGCTGAATACAGGAAGCAAGAACTGGAAAAAGGAACACATAAGTCAAACTTTTGAAGTCGGTGGCTCTGCTGATCCCCAGTAGGCGGGTCACTACTTATCCTGGGGCTAATTGGCTAAACACAACCTCCAACACTGCTTTGCCGTGTCCCACCGGCTCTGGTTCTGCCCAGATCTTAGAATAGCTCTGGCCACAGCTGCATGCTGCCAGCCTCGTCCGACTTAATGCCTTTCCAGACTGTCGTCCATCTTCTGCTCGTAGATCAAAAACAAAGGTGGGGGGTTACCTGGCTATTGCTCTCAGGGGCAGTTCAGCCGTTTTCTGGAGGAAACTTAAAGCTACTCGTTTCAAAACGGTTCAATTTAGAGGGTGTGAAATTATTCTTGGGATAAAAAAACAAGACAAAGTCAAAACTCAGATACAGCAGAATGATTTCTAATTAAACTACCACGAACTTTACGGAGATGGGCTTCATGAAAGCACAGTGATTGGATGGACGAGGGAGAAGCAGTGGGAGTGTGTGTGTGTGTGTGTGCGCTCATACACACTAATGCTGATGCATATTTAGCCTTTCATGAGGCAATGTCCTCACAGGCAAATTACAGCCTGTGTTTCAACATGCTCATTATGGCCAGGAGAACTATGCACACATTATCAGAATAACGCTGAGAAAGAGGAAGCCCTGATGCAGTTTTTGTTTTTTGTTTCATGGCCTGCCGTCTCCATCTGTGCAGCACGCCGCAGGATTACCTTACAGCGGAAAAGTTCAAAACCGAAAAGGCCTTTTAAGGTTGATCCCAGAAAGAGTTTAACTGGCACATGGGGACTGTGGGAAGGAAGAAAAATAAAAAAGGTGGGATATCCAAGAAAACCCTGGGAATCGGGGAAAGTTGCCTGTTATGGCTGGTTCATGCTGGATGATGATGTCATTGTAGCTCTGATGGCCGTCCGTGTTCCTGTTTTATCAGCATGGTGGAGCAGGATAGCTAAAGATGAGAGACGGCTCCTGCTATAAACACCTGATCATTTAGCCCAGAAGTATCGCCTAATCACTATGAGCAGAGAGGACAGGTGCTCTCAGAGGAAGCAGCCGTTTCTCCGTCCCCTGCTGCTGTGAGCCGGTACTCTGCTCTCAGATTCGGCTTAGAAATTCAACAGGAAAAAAGCTGCAGGGAGGATAAACTGCTGGAAAGACATTTAATGTGTCTCATTTCTTTGTGGAGCTCAGATACATCCCACACAACAATACGTTTGGTACCAGAAAGGTTATAAATGCATTGTTTTCTATATTGAAGAAAGGCAATATACCAACATTGACCTCGTCTGGGTTTAGCTAAACCTCTTAGTTTTTATTGCACATTCCTGGCCTGATCCTGGATCCTTGTTTCCTAGAACAAAGCGGACCTCTGCTCTCCAGCCTGGACCCACAGAGAATGGTTTGATCCAATATGGACCAGAAAGACCTTTACCACAGCTCTACAAAAGTCATTAACCGACAACCTCTCCAGAACCGGCCGGTCTGCATCTGGACAGAAACACACGGAAAAAAGCGTCTGAGTGGAGGACTTTATACAAGCCTCCAATTAAAAAACAAACTGGAGGGTTTAGCACGGCGCCATCGCCACAAACTGGTTTTTATCAGTTATTAATCGAGGTGTTTTAAACGAGTCTGAAAACGTGTTCCATGTTTTTATGGAATGCACAAGACTAAAGACCATTTTTAGCCCTTTAATTAGTGTTTATAGTCTTTTTGAAATTTTTTTACAAATTCTCTATTTACAGGAGGATTTTGACCTGACTTTTAAATGTTCTGATCAGTGAAGCAAAGATGGCCGCTTATCGTCCCCCAGAGACAGACTGCAGGAAGGAGCTCACCTTGATGCCGTGGCTCTGTGGAGGTTAAAGCCACAATAAGGCTGGAGTTTCACTTCCACAGAGACACACAGAACATGGAGGATTTTATTCAGCTGTGAAGTTTTAACAACATTTTATGCTCTGTGTCAGATGATGGAGAAGCTCTTCATTTAATGATTTTTAGCCGACACATGTTTTACATAAATGTTTATGTTTTTAGCAGACGTTTTTATGCAAAGCGACTTACAAAGCAGGCATTAGCATGAAGGGTTTCACCTAAGGACCCGGACTGGCAGCTCATTCCGCCCCGGCAGGGATTCGAACCCAGGGCCTCCTGCGTGCAAAGACTTACCACTTCAGCTAGCCAACCGCTATGTAATCAAATAATTTATTATATTCTTTGATTTTGTAAATAAATTGTTGTAAAACATCAAAAGTCCCATTACAGTAGAGCAGCAGTTTCTATTTTTCTCTGCTTCCTTCTATCTCTATTCTCCCACTCTGCAGAATCTGTTAGTTCAATCCAGACATGGGCAATGTGGAGTCAACAAGTCATCTCCATGTCATGTATTTAATCTACCCAGCCAATTAACCAGGTGAGTCCAATCTGCACAGGTTAATTCACGGTGAAGGTTGGACTCACCTGCTTCAGTGGCTGGGTAGAACAAATACATGACATGGAGATGACTTGTTGACTCCACATTGCCCATGTCTGGTTCAATCTCTAACGTTCTGCTCTCTCTGCTTTTTCTCATAGTAGCTTCATCTGGTCTGTTCCTGTTTGGCTGTGACTCCATCCTGGAGAGAAATATCAGCTGTGCTGCTGCCATCAACACCTTTGTTTCTAGATGTTGGAGCTTGGCCTGTTTTCCAGTGTAGTCCTGTTTCTCTGACTGTGACTAACTGGATGTGCTCTCTTCATCCTCTGACATGGGAGCTGGCTCGGAGCTCGTCTGCCTGGCTGTGTGTTTCCTGTACGGGGCCGCCTGTGGAGCTGGTTGACAGTTGCCTTTTGTATCTATGCTTCTTTTTCTATGTCTGCTTCTGTCTCCTTGAACCCCAGTGGGCCTCAGCAGATGGCCGCTCACACTGAGCCTGGTTCTGCTGGAGGTTTCTTCCTGTTCAAAGGGAGTTTTTCCTCTCCACTGTCGCTACAAGCATGCTTAGTGTGAGGGATTGCTGAAGAGTCAATGAGTCGATGCAATCAGCTGGTTTTCCTTAGATAGAAAACATTGAATAAATCTGATTGGATGATCTGGTTCTATAAAGTGATGTGAGATGACATGATGTGAATTGGAGCTATAGAAATAAACTGAAATGAATTGAAAACAAACGGCACTGGTCACAGTGAGCCAGATGGGACGCCACCAGGATGGAGAAATGCTCCGCTTTAAGAAATGTATATTTTTTACTGAGGTTATCTTTCCTGGTTTAACATCACTCTTTTTAAGCAAAAAAAGTATTTTGATCAGTTTAAGAAGCTTAATTCTGACTATAGTTGGGTCCTATGGGGGATGGGGGGGTTCTTTTAAGGCCGTCAGGAACTTAAAGCCAAGCTTTCTAAATATCCAGAGCTGTTATCCTCTTTTCTTCTGAGAAACATCAGCTGTGGCGACTCCAGCATAACACCAAGGCTCCTTTCTGCCCTTCACTTCTTGAAGAGGTGAATTTGAACAACAGGGATAGCATGCTCTCATGAGGGACACACACACACTGATGTAGAAACAAATAAAGGCTCCTTTCTGCGTCTGCCTGGGCAATAAGGGCAGCGAAGGGTAAATGTTAGCATGACTGCTGTGTTGTCTGCTCCTCTCTGAAGGCTGAGTGTAAAACACACCGGTGCACAAAGCCTCTCTTTGTGGTCCCCCTGGATATATGCTGCTTTTCCACAGCGTTGCCTTCATAAAACATCAGGGGTGTGTTGCTTATGGAAACAGGCTCATTTTTTTTTCTTATGCAGAGGAGAAATACGCTGGAAAGTAGAAAACATCTCAGCTGGAGTTCTTTAATCAGGCAGCAAAGATAAATAAAATGCAGTAAAAAAAACAAAAACAAAAAAAACAAACTAATGAGGTTCAAGAAAGAATATTGAATCTAACAAATCGTTCCTTATATGAAACAGCAACTGGATCAAAATAATAGAAACATATTAGCTGGTAGCATAACGAGCAGAACGAAGCAGGACAGGGAACTCTGCTCCAGGAACAGGGAGCATCCTCTTCATCAGATTGTCTTCAGTCAGAGGCTCAACCAGAGCCGCTGCAGGACAGGCAGCTACAGAGGACGATGGGGAGCCGTTTGTAAAGTTAGGTAGACAAAAATTAGGAGCAATACTTAAGGTTATTTAGTGAATTTTAAGAGAAAAATACGGAGGTCATTCATCCATCCATCCATTTTCTGTCACACTTATCCAAGCAGGGTGGCGACGGGTGCTGGAGTCTATCTCCAGCTGTTAACCTAACTGTCATGTTTTTGGACTGTGGGAGAAAGCCGGAGTACCCGGAGAGAACCCACGCATGCTCAGGGAGAACATGCAAACTCCATGCAGAAAGACGCCGGGCCTGGAAATATTTAGGAAGTTAAACCTTAAATATTGCTCCTAATTTTTGACTGCTTAACTTTACAAACGGTTTCCAAAGAGGATCAACGCCGACAGCTGGTTAAAAACAACCAACCAGTTACAGCAGCATTACATTTCTCTTTGGGATTAACAAAGAATTCCTGAATTTTGGCTCCAGCTAAAGCTGCTGATCAGCATCTGGGAATTGCTCTTTTATTTGTGTTTTGCAGCATTATTGTTCTGTTGGTTAGTAACTTCAGGTCTTTTTAAAATCCATGTGACTGCAGGTACAATGCAGCACATGAGCCTTTCCTGAACTCCACCTTTCTGCAGCCACTAAAATGATGTTAAAAACAGCAGCATGCTGAGAACCAGAACCCCCCCCCCCCATCAGAGCTTACATCATGCTGCCTTCTCCATGTTCTCACTAACTTCTGTTTAAGGTCTGGATGTTTTCCAGCATCGCTGCTCTGGACCTGAAGACTCTGAATCTGTGCTGAGGTCTGGCAGACAAACACCCAGCGATGTCATGGCCCGGCTGCATGCAGATATTTGGCTTCTTAAACACCTCAGCGCTTCCACTTCGGAGCCCTGAGGGATATTTCTGATTCTAATGCAAATACTTCTAATACATCCGTTTATGTAAAAGGGGTTAAGGAAGGATAATATCTTCATACATATACTTTCAGCACCATGGAGGCGTTAAAAAGAAGAGTTTCTTCTCTCAGAAAATCCCAGGAAGGGAAGTTCTACGGTTTGGTTTTTATGCCAAAATGATTCACATGATCCAGTATAACAAAGAGGGAGAAATTACCTTCTCTCATTTTCGTACAGCAAAGAACAGCCAAGATGCCCGAAGCTGTGAAAAACCACCAACAGAAAACCTGCAGAGCCACTGCAGGCCAGGTTATTCATGGTCGTTTTCTCAGGACAAAGCCGGAGGAGTTTGGATTGGTTTGTTTCACACCGTGTGTGATTCTCATCATTCTGACCGTTTTTCAAGGCAAACATTCACACCGAGGCGCTAGACGACGGAAGCATTAGTGTGGTTAACATCAGGCTTCCTGCTCCGCCTGCTGACACCAGCCCGTCTGATCCTCCATCGTCACGGAGCTGCCTGGACTTACTGGCTGTTTGGTTTCACATAAAAGAATGTCTCCAAAACACAAAGCTGGTCTTGAACTGTGATCTCTGTGTGCTGTACATGTGGAAAAAGACTGATGACACCACAGCGACTTCTACCAAACAAGTAAAACTATTAAAAATACCAAAACACACACTTCTGTCTAACTGGATCTGAAAGCAGGGAATAGAAACACATTTTAGCAGAGATCCACTAATTTGATTGATTTAGTGGCTGTAGTTTCCCAACGGAAAAGAAAATCCTCCTCCATTTCTGCGTAAATGTAATAAAGTCAGATTCAGAAAGAGTAAAATGGATTAGGGATGCACGATATTGGGATTTTGGCCGCTATCCGATATGCCGATATTTTAAACCTCATGTAGCCGATAACCGATACCGATGTTAAAGCTGGACAAAAATAAGTAGTCATTGAAAATAGCAGTTTTGTTATCCATTTCTGACACTTTGAAAAATAATAAACTCAAATATATTTTCATATGCTGATATCAAATTGATTTTTAAAAACGCGGTATCGATCTATTTTACTTTCAAAATCTCGTGAAATTTCATCGTTCTGTTACAAACTCTCGTGATATTTTGCAAATTCTTGTGAGATTTTGTTAGTAAAATAGATCGATACCGCGTCAATATATCAACATATAAAAATATGGCAAAAATTTGGTGAATTTTCGGGGGATTTCGTAGCATAACGATGACATATAGCAATATTTCATTAGTAAAAGAGATTGATATGGTGTTTTTAAATGGCAATATATCAGCATATGAAGATATTGGGATATTTTAATGGATCAATATTTTTTCCCTCGTCTTTAGAAGTTTTTAAGTCTGTAAAAAAGAAGTTTTTGAGGAAGAAGAAGAAGTAGTATTTTTTTTTTTTTTTTAGACTTTAGAAACTCAGAAGCTGATCAAATATCGGGTTAAATATCGGTGGGGTGGCCGAGGTCCGATAATCAGTTTTAAGGCCGATACCGATAGGGGGCCGATTATATCGTGCATCCCTATAATGGATGTAATGTCGTAACTTTTGTTTCTTTTAAAACAAGGGCTTAGGTTACTGTCATTGGTCTGATGTCATTAGTCCTTTTTGCAAAAATATGAATGTTTAATGCTTGATGTGAGCATCAGGGCGCATTTCGTTTAAAGAGTAAAGCAGCATCTCTTCCTACATTTATACTAATGTTTCTAAGCACTACACACACTAGATGCTGTTTATCAATGTTTGAAGCTTCAGCGGCTTTTCTAGGACTTTTCTCCACTTCCAAAAGTTTTGCATTTGAAAATTACCAGCGACTAAAGGTCTGGTTATTCTACCGCAGCAGTGTGTCGCTGATATTTTGGATTTATGCTCAATATTGAAGCATGGTCTGCTCTATGTTATTCCGCACCACAACGCAGGAGGACCAACAGGAACTAGCTGTGGGTCTAGATACAGCTGAGGTGGTGAAGAGGTGGGGGCAAGTTTGTGCGACAACGGAGGGACATGAGGGCCAAAAAGAGCGGAGATTCCAGGTGGGAAAAGGGTCCCAGCGTTCTCACGTACCTCGCTCTTCTAGCTGGTCCATCTTCATGACTCGTTTTTCCCTAATGGTGGTCAGACGAACAAAACAAGCCGGTAAGGAACCAAACAGGAAATACGCATAGTGTAGAGCGGATGTAGATTTGACCAATTAGAGACCTCCTGTCTGCAGCACTGTCTGCAGTCACCTACTTTGGAAGAGGTGCAACAGACTGTCTGCGTAGGGGGCGGGGCCTATCTGCATTAACTGCGACACACAAGCAGACGACCTGTTTTCTGAGCAGAAACCAGCCTTAAGACAGAAGGTAAATACCTGCCAGTTTAACCAAATGTAGTCTAAATATGTCTGTTATATGTTGATTTATCATGTATTTTCTTTTAAAGATAGAATTGTGCAGAGGTAGACTGAGGTAAAACCCACTTATCTTTTAAATCCTCTCTTTGTATCATGGAACTAAGCAAAACAATACATTCAAGAGACGGTTAATAGATGTATTGTATTTACATGAGCAGGGGGACTAGAAGAGGAACTGACAGTGAGCATTTAAAATATTCACTTCAATACTCTGTGTGGCCCATTTCATGCATTTTATGTAGGGCTGAAACAATTAATCATATTAATCTTGATTAATTGATTATTGAATAAATTTAAACTATTGTAGTAATCGATTAATTGTTAACTGGAGCATAGAGACTGTGAAACATGCCTTTAGTTGACAGAGCGACCTGTTTAGAGCAGGAAATATATAGAAGAATATACATAAACATTTTGCAAACCCTTGTTACAGCTGTTAAAGCTGTAAGCAGGAAGGATGTTTTATAGTGGTCTGTGTTGCACCGGATCTGGAGAAACCTCTGACTGAAAACTCAGAAGTTCAACAGTTTTCTGAAGAAACTGTTCAGGTTTATAGCTGTTCGTTGCATAATGAAGAATTTGGTAAAGTAGTCTACAGAGCACTGCAAAAACCATCTAGAAATAAGTCAACATTTCTTAAATCACATTTATTTACCCTTAATTTGAGCAGGTAAATAAGATGATTTGCCAATATTCTCAAAAAAGATAATTAGATAATACAGCATGCACTTGGAATAAGAGACTGTTTTGTTGTACAGGCAATGTGTCTCACCTCAATTCAAGGATACATCCACTTATTTTAAGAAAATAAAATAGATTTCCTGGTTTGTTCCTTTTTCAGATGATGTGTCTATTGTTTCTGCCCATCTTTGGCGATGAGCTCAATTCCTTCGGATTCTCCTTAGCATCTCCTGGATCTTTGTCTCTCTCTATAAATTCTTAATTCCGCTTAGAACTATTTTTGTGGGACTGGAAATTCAACCATTTCTCACCACCGTTGCTGGGAATTTTAGTTTGTTCTCATGTTTGTTTGTCCATATTTCTCTGCAAATCGCCTGATGCCGTTTGGGGGAGTGTTGATGTATCCTGAGCTATCTCTATAGTTCTGCTGCTATAGGCTTAGACTGCTGGAGGACATAGGGACCCCTTTTTCATCATTCTGCTTCATTCTATCTCTATTCTCCCACTCTGCAGAATCTGTTAGTTCAATCTCTAACGTTCTGCTCTCTCTGCTTTTTCTCATAGTAGCTTCATCTGGTCTGTTCCTGTTTGGCTGTGACTCCATCCTGGAGAGAAATATCAGCTGTGCTGCTGCCATCAACACCTTTGTTTCTAGATGTTGGAGCTTGGCCTGTTTTCCAGTGTAGTCCTGTTTCTCTGACTGTGACTAACTGGATGTGCTCTCTTCATCCTCTGACATGGGAGCTGGCTCGGAGCTCGTCTGCCTGGCTGTGTGTTTCCTGGACGGGGCCGCCTGTGGAGCTGGTTGACAGTTGCCTTTTGTATCTATGCTTCTTTTTCTATGTCTGCTTCTGTCTCCTTGAACCCCAGTGGGCCTTGGCAGATGGCCGCTCACACTGAGCCTGGTTCTGCTGGAGTTTTCTTCCTGTTCAAAGGGAGGTTTTCCTCTCCACTGTCGCTACAAGCATGCTTAGTGTGAGGGATTGCTGAAGAGTCAATGAGTCGATTAGATAGAAAACTTTCAATCAATCTGACTGGATGATCTGGTGAACTGTAAAGTGCCTTGAGATGACATGCTTTAGAAATAAACTGAATTGAATGTGTTCCCATTTTTTTCATGGTACCATTTCCTGTGAATAGGTTTCCTTGTCCGTAGGTAAAAAAAAAAAAAACATTCAGCGGAGTCCTCCTCGGTCTGCAGGGTTTGTTGTTGAGACGCTGCCAATAAAACATGAAGTGGATTTTTTTTCTGGATGCGCGTATCTGTGAGGAATTCCCACAGGGATCAATCTTATGGTGTGAAATGGAGAAGGGACGAGTTTGACACATAATGAGGAGCTCAAACCGGTCAGAGCTTAGACTTCCAGTCATTTTGGAGGAATTAAATGACATCATCTGTTTGAGAGTAAAACTCCTCCAGTGGCAGGAAACACCAGGCTGCAGTGGATGCTGACGCTGCTTTCAACTGCAAGCCCAGACTTTTCAGATTTAAAGGAAGATCAAGTACACGAGGGATCAGTGGAAACTCCAAGTTCTTGGTGGTTACAGTTAGTAATGAATCATATCATTAACAATATCCCACTTCTATGGAGAGTGAGAGTAGGTGTCTGGGATGTTTGGCTACTGCTCTGCCTTTGGCTGAAACCTGAGCTTCCTGACATTTCTAACATGTTTTTTCTTTTGTTTACCCAAGCAAATGAATGTTTAGACGGCAGGCGTTTAAGCACAGGTGCAACAACTACAAAGGTGACTGTTTGTCCCATTGCCTGCAGCAACATGTTAACCGTCAGCAAGCTCAGGCCCTGCGCCTGCTCAGATGTCACGTATCCAGGGAAAGCACCAGAGACCCGTCAACAGCAACAGGAAGAGATTCAACCCTCAACTTCAACAGGTTGATAAACTGGAGAAGCCAAGGTCAAGTTTTCCTTTTATAGTACAATTAAACCCAAGTTGTGTATTCTTTTAACTAATGCATAACTGTAGAACAGGAACAAATACTTATTACAGATTAATTTAGCCATATGAAAAAAAGTTTGTTTTTATTCAGGCTGAAATGCCTACTTTAAAACCAGCAGTAGACAGTTTAGCTGTTGACCAACCCGTTCCATTCGACTTTCTATTCATTTGAAGTAAACAACTTTAAGTAATGATGTCATTTTATAACGGCTCTTCCTCAGAAACAGTCAGTGTGTATCAAAATGCAGCAGAATTCCTAGAAAGAGTTCTGAGAGGAATGCAATCAGTCCATCTCTATGTGATAAACATCTAAGCTTCAGCATTCATCCAAACCGTTCTGTACTTTTAACAGAAAACACCAAATAGATCAAACTAGAAGGATTTGTATAGAAAGATAGGATGTCTGTGTGACAAATGTCTGTGTTAAAAACTGGACCTTTAAAGATCATTCAAATATTTAGAAAACCGATTCCAGATCAAAGCATAAGAATCAACATCACTAAAATGAAAGCCCTCTGTGGTATTGAAGTATTGTGCGGTGGCTCTTCAAACAGCACATCATTGTCTAATGACCAGGCTTCAGTAACGTTGAATGGTTTTTGAAAAGACGAGCAGATAACAGGGAGGGAGGCACGCCGCTTGGTTTTCTTCTGGAAACCATTTCTGCTTTTTTCTCCACTAAGAAGTCAGGACATAGGTGTATTTTAGCTTTCAAAGCATCCGCAAGCACATTTAGCAGATTACAACACAGTTAACTGATCAAAACTGGATTAGCTTAGAGTATTTTTATAATGTGATTCTCAGGGATTTGGATCCAGCACCACCTGCATGCTGAAACACGGCTACTGGCAGAGATGAATGCGCCACATTTTCATGACATTATAGCCATTATATCATAGTAGCCTGAAGCAATGAAGAAATTTAAGCAGTAACCGTGCAGACTGCTAATAAATGTGTAGCCTGATCGATGTAAAGCATGTTGATGATATATTCATTCATCTACATTTAGAATCATCTGCAACATAAAAGGGAAAGAGTTAACGAATGAGGAGCTAAACTGAGACAAATTGAATCATTCCTGTAATGTAGAGCCTGTCCAGTTTGCACCAATCAGAGCAAACAGCAACGCGGAGCATCGAGCACAGCAACAAACAAGCGGCGACGCGGAGCATCAACCACAGCAGCTAACAAACAGCGATGCAGAGCCACAACCACAGCAGCTAACAAACGGAGACACAGAGCATCAACCACAACAACAAACAAGCGGCGACGCGGAGCATCAACCACAGCAACAGACAAGCAGCGACGCGGAGCATCAACATCAGAAGCTAACAAATGGTGATGCAGAGCATCCACCACAGCAGCAAACAAACGGCGACACAGAGCATCAGCTAAAGCAGCTAACAAACGGCGACGCATAGCATCGACCACAGGAAAAAACAAGTGGCGACAGGGAGCATCAACCGCAGCAGCTAACAAACAGTGATGCAGAGCCACAACTACAGCAGCTAACAAACAGCGACACAGAGCATCGACCACAACAACAAACAAGCGGCGACGCGGAGCATCAACAACAGAAGCTAACAAACGGCGACGCATAGCATCAACCACAGCAACAGACAAGCAGTGACTTGGAGCATCAACCACAGCAGCTAATAAATGGCGACATGGAGGATCGACCTCAGCAGATAACAAACAGTGAAGCGAAGCATAAACAACAGCAGCTAACAAACGGCGACGCATAGTATCAACCACAGCAACAGACAAGCAGTGACTTGGAGCATCAACCACAGCAGCTAACAAACAGTGATGCAGAGCCACAACTACAGCAGCTAACAAACAGCGACACAGAGCATCGACCACAACAACAAACAAGCGGCGACGCGGAGCATCAACAACAGAAGCTAACAAACGGCGACGCATAGCATCAACCACAGCAACAGACAAGCAGTGACTTGGAGCATCAACCACAGCAGCTAATAAATGGCGACATGGAGGATCGACCTCAGCAGATAACAAACAGTGAAGCGAAGCATAAACAACAGCAGCTAACAAACGGCGACGCATAGTATCAACCACAGCAACAGACAAGCGGCGACGCGGAGCATCAACAACAGAAGCTAAAAAACGGCGACACATAGCATCAACCACAGCAACAGACAAGCAGTGACTTGGAGCATCAACCACAGCAGCTAACAAACAGCGAAGCATAGAATCGACCACAGCAGCTAAGAAATGGCGACGCACAGCATCGACCACAGAGGTTAACAAACAGCGAAGCGGACCATAAACAACAGCAGCTAACAAACGGCGACATGGAGCATCTACCACAGCAGCTAACAAACAGCGAAGCGGACCATAAAAAACAGCAGCTAACAAACGGCGAAGCATAGAATCGACCACAACAGCTAAGAAATGGTGACGCACAGCATCAACAACAGCAGCTAACAAACAGCGACGCATAGAATCGACCACAGCAGCTAATAAATGGCGACGCACAGCATTGACCACAGCGGTTAACAAACAGCGAAGTGGAGCATCAACAACAGCAGCTAACAAACAGTGACGCATAGAATCGACCACAGCAACAAACAACCGGCGACGCAGAGCCTCAACTACAGCAGCAAACAAATGGCGACACATAGCATTGACCACAGCAACAAACAAGTGGCCATGTGGAAAATCAACCACAGCAGCTAACAAAAGGTTACACAGAGCATCGAGCAACAAACAAGCAGCAACGCGGAGCATCTATCACAGCAGCTAACAAACAGCGACGCAGAGTATTATACACAGCAACAAACAAGCAGCGACGTGGAGCATCGACCACAGCAGCTAACAAACGGTGACATGGAGCATCAACCACAGCAGCTAACAAACGGCGACGCACAGCATCGACCACAGCAAAAAAACAAGCAGAGACGATTTGGTCTCCAAGGTGGGATGCTTGAACAGCAGAGACAATGCTAACCAAAGCATGCTTTAAACGATAAATGGTCTGCACCTATCCAGAGCGCTTACCACCCATTTACACATAGTTGCCATGCAGGACCTGGGGCTCACTGACAGACCACCAATGGCAGGCCCAGACAAGGCCAACACAACGAGAATGGACCCAGCTAGGGCTGAAACTAGAAACTGGCTGCTGCCAGGACAAACCCCCAGCTCTGGATCCATTTAGGCTAAATGAAGGCCGGAGAGGTGATTGAGAGCCACATGGATCCAAACATCAACGAACCGGTGGAGACGGAATGCTGGGAAGTAACTGGGAAGTTTATTAGCCATATTTCGTAGGAACAAATTCAGAAAATCACCATACACCCAAAACACTTACACTTGGTACAGAACAAGCATAAAGAAGCTCAGAGTCGGCAATGCGAAGCTGCTGGGGGAAAAGCGTTTCTGATTTAATGTTCCTGAATGGTTTTACTGATGAAAGGGAAACAAACACTGCTGTATGTGAAGCATTAAACAATTGACTCCTGGGAGCCACTGTTTATTTCAAGGATACCTTCAGATTAAGGAAATGTTTGAGTGTGTAGCTCCAGCCAAAGAGCCTAACCACACCCTGACCCTTCCACAGACTATCAACAAACATCACTGTTTGCTCCTGTCTGCAGAACATCTGCCTCCTCTTCTCAGCTGCTGACCACATCACGCAAAGCATCACTAGCACTGCTATTCATCCTAATTTCTTTCTTAACCTGAAATATTCAGTACAGGCTGGGTCTGTACATTTGTCTGATTATTAATTAACATTTTTGATATCTAAGAAGATCTACATCCAGCACAGCTTGGCGGTCATTTCCTGTGCTTTGCTCTCTTTGCTTTTTTTGTATTTTCACTCTCCCACCTTTATTTGGTCATTTTCATAGAAGTGGGACTGCTAAACTGATTTTTTTTTTCTTTTTCTCAACTTGCAGCTGATTGCCAGGGGTGCAGATAAGGCAAACAGGTAGGATATATCAGGGAACGAAATGGGGACATCCCAGTCCTCAATCATCCTGGCAAATGTTTGCTCCCTGGCTAACGAAATTGATGAAGTGCTGCTTCTACACTTCAGAAAGTCAGACTCATGTAGATCTGCCTCCCTTTGGTTCACTGAAACTTGGTTTAATGAACACACCCAGGAATGAGATCCACATCGTCTGTGGATGGGGTCAACAAGGCCTTGTCCTCCATCTGCTGCCATGGTTTCCCATGCCGCTGGTGGGTCCACTGGGGAACGGCGACATTACACGCCTGCACGTCTTTGACCCCCTCACTCAGAGCCTTTTTGTCTTGGGAGAACCTACCAGGGGCTTTAAGTCCTATGCCTCTGGGTTCATTTGGGCATGTGGTGGATATCTGAGCGAAAAGGTAAGCCTGTCGATTCAAGCTGGGCGTACACTGTATGATTTTTTTGCCCTTTTCTGGACGATTCTCCAGTCGTGCAGGAATTTTCAGACTGGGCCGTCTTTCAGCCTGATCATGCATCGTGTAGCTGTACAGGGGGTAACGAGGGGAGATCAGCCTATAACGACCACCTCCCCATCAGGAATTATACATATATATATGTATATAAATATATCAAATGTAAATTGGGAAATAATCTAATTGAGAATTAAAGGCTATTTTTATCTGGATCCCTCTTCCTCTACAAAGATTTTAGGTGTTTAACTTTTGTTATTGGATCTGAGTGTGGCGGTGCAGCTGGGTGGATCCTTTTCCTTTTTTTTTTTTTTTTTGAACGCCATCAGTTTTAAATTGAAACAGTGTGCATGTTTTAACCTTGCTGGCACACCCTGCATGTAGGCCTCTTTTAAAGCTGCCAACTGTACAACAGACCGAACCGTATGTACGGTAAAAATGGAAAAAAACTACCTGTTTGCAAAAAAAAAAAAAAAAAGGAATCGTAAAGTTGGGAGAAAATCAAGCATATTTGAAATTCAGTTAGCCGTTATTAGGTCGCATCAGAGCGTCGGGCTGCAGTGTGAGAACAAGCATTGTGAGCTGTGAACTTTTAAACCCAGCGGTTTTGGCGTATAGTTTGAGCTTTAGCTAAGTACAACAATGGAAAAAATTGCCAGTGTATGCCCAGCTTTATCAGTTGGAGAAGGCTCCTTCTGTCCTCCTCTGCCTGCATCTTTTCAACACGCCCACCACTTGCACATTCATTTTTATTGTTTGTTTGGAATCTTAGATAAGCCATTTAACACTTTTTTAAAATGAGAATGTTGGAGAACCAACTCCCCTCTTCCCATCACCACACAGCTCTGCATCCTCGGTTGGGGAAAGTAGACGTGTCCTAACAATGGTGGGTTTATTGGTGCTGGGATGCATGCATGTTGGAGCTGGATCACCAAGACTTGTATCATTAACTTGTATCTCTGCTTCTGTCTCCTTGAACCCCAGTCGGCCTCGGCAGATGGCCGCTCACACTGAGCCTGGTTCTGCTGGAGGTTTCTTCCTGTTAAAAGGGAGTTTTTCCTCTCCACTGTCGCTACAAGCATGCTTAGTGTGAGGGATTGTATTTGAGTTAATGAGTCGATGCAATCAACTGGTTTTCCTTAGATAGAAAACTTTGTATCAATCTGACTGTATGATCTGGTTGAACTGTAAAGTGCCTTGAGATGACATGTGTTGTGAATTTGGCGCTATATAAATAAACTAAATTGAATTGAATTGAAATTGAATTAAAGTGGTTCTAAAAGCTCCATCCATTGACTCTGTACTGTGAAGTTCATGTCCCCAAGAACAAAAAGAAATGCAGCCTGGCCTTGGCTAGAGCATTTGATTTGTAGCAAGACGACAGCGGAGAGCTAATTACTTAAAGCCACATATCTTTTTGTCACCATGAGAACACAATGATGGGTCTCCCAGACGTCTGACGACCCACTTTCATCAGAGAGCGGCAGAGTGAAGGTCAGGTAGAGACAGAAGTATTGGACTCCACTCACCGTGAGCGGCAAGGGCAAATTAAATAGAGCCGTCTCTCCAACACGTAATCCCAGAAACACACCATTTCACTGCTGGCTGTTTCAGAGGGAGTCACGTCTAGTTCAGGCGCTGGTCATCATGTCAGACCCAGGAATACGAAGAAGCGATATGATTGGATTACTGTGTTCTGCTTGCAGGAAGCGTAGCAGCCGTCTAGATCAAGTCACCTTGTCTCAGCGTGCATCCAGAGATAAGGACGGCCGCTCCCGGCTGTTCAGGGATCTCATTTGGTTAATGTTCTGATGTAATGTTAGACACAAGAGAAAGGTAAAAAAAAAAAAACACTCTGAATGTCAAAGGTCACCTCTAAAACTCAGAGCGATTTCAAACAATGATTGAACCAGACTGACGTGAAGCAGCGTCTTCCTGTCCTCCTGCTCCGCCCGCTCCACCACCAACTAATCAGGTTTAGATTTCCATCTCCGGGCTCCGTCTATTTATCTTCTGCTTTAGTCATGTAACATCAGATTTTAATTTTCTTATACCACCAGAGTATCTCTACTAAAGGAATCATGTTGTAAGCAGGTTAATGGTATTATTGTACCATTGGGGGGAGGTTACTATTACAGTCTTGATTATTTTAGGAGGTCATGAATCAAAGTAATAAACATTCTCACTTTAAACAAGCGTCCCACATCGATCTGAAGATAAATCGTCGGCTTGCAGAAGACTCTTATACATTGTTCACAAAAAATGACAAAATGTACGCCCTGTTTTTGGGATGTTTTCCTTTGCTCTAGGGATGCACGATATAATCGGCCCCCTATCGGTATCGGCCTGTATCTGCCTTAAAACCGAATATCGGACATCGGCCACCCCACCGATATTTAACCAGATATTTGATCAGTTTCTGAGTTTCTAAAGTCTAAAAAAAAAAAAAATAATATTGATCCATTAAAATATCCCAATATCTTCATATGCTGATATATTGCCATTTAAAAACACCATATCAATCTCTTTTACTAATGAAATATTGCTATATGTCATCGTTATGCTACGAAATCCCCCAAAAATTCACAATATTTTGCCATATTTTTATATGTTGATATATTGACGCGGTATTGATCTATTTTACTAACAAAATCTCACAAGAATTTGCAAAATATCAAGAGAGTTTGTAACAGAACGATGAAATTTCACGAGATTTGGAAAGTAAAATAGATAGATACCGCGTTTTTAAAAATCTATTTGATATCAGCATATGAAAATATATTTGAGTATATTATTTTTCACTGTATATTATTTGTCACTACCCGATCCGTCCGGGAAGCACGATTCGTCCTGTGCATGAGCAAGCAGATATACATATGGGTGTAATTATGGTACTAAAATTACGAAAGAATGCTATTACACATCTTTATAAAACGTTTTCCGACTTTTGAGACAATGTTGATGCTTTTTAAATTACATTTGTTCTTTCTTTAGGTCACGCACTATGTACCATAATGTTAACATGAAAGGAAAACATAAAACTCAAAAAGACTAGATTGATGGTTAGATCCAAAGCTGATAAAGTTAGCTCATGGAAGTAGCGTAGCATCCCATTTCCTGTATAGATCGGGAACAGAGGGATAAAACAGAAAGGATTTAAATGCTTTTATTTTAACAGGAAATACATTATTAGCCTTTAACACACTATATTTTAGTATGGTTACTATTTTTAGGGAGGGAAAAACGTAATTTAGGTCTTTTTAACAAAATAAAATCGAGGGCGACCCGGATGGATATCTGGATGTGCAAATGAGCTGATTGTGCCTCTGGGACGGATCGGCCCTCCGGGAAAGATCGGCCCTCTGGGAAAGATCGGCCCTCCGGGACAGATCGGCCCTCTGGGAAAGATCGGCCCTCCGGGACAGATCGGCCCTCCGGGACAGATCGGATAGTGACAGACGTGTTTGACTGGGACACTAAGTTTGAAGCGATAGCGACCTAACAAGGAGCAAAACCACCAGAACCAACATGGTGAACAGACATTTTGGTGGATTTTAGATTTCCACTAGAAATTGATTTATAGCTTTACAAGGTTTCACGGTTAACCCTCACAAAAACAATTTGATACATTTCAAAAACGTACACAAGAAAATTTCAATTATAAAAAAGCTGGTAGTGACTGATAAATATGTATAACGGATCACAGAGAACAGGACGGGCAGTTAGGGTTAGAGAAGAATGGCTCCACACTGTAGACCATATAAAGACAGAATATCTTAATTATCTGGCCTAAAGAAAGACTTATGAGACAGAAACACCTCAACCAGCAGCAGCAGCAGCAGGTGCCCTGCTCCCCTTCCCGCTGCGCACCCTTCACACCCGCGACTCAGAGCTCCAACAGCCTGGGAATAAACTGTCCTGACTGCACTTTCACAACATCATCAACATTCTTCACTTTGTGGGAGCTCAGAGAGGATAGGAGGCTAGCAGAGTGGTGGATTAGGAGAGAGAGGGAGGGAGAAGACGGAAAGAAGAAGCATGGAGGGGGGGGGGGATCAAGTGTGAGTTTATGTAACCAAGGTCAGCCAAAGGAAAAACACCCAAAAACAGCGAGACCACAAGGCAGGAGGACTGGTGCTAGGAGGGCGAGTCCGAAAACAATCAGCGACACGTCACAGCGGAGGGGGGGGCAGCACGGCCTAAGCTTCTGGTTTGGCACCAGAGGAGCATTATGGGATGGCTGCAGCCTCTTTAAATAGCTGTAAACTGGTGGGGTGGGGGACCTGAAAACCAAAACTCTTTCTGACTACAGATGAAGTTCATTCTAACGGGATGGCGTCTCTTCCTGCTAAATGTTCCACTTTAAACTCAGAATCAAAGGATCTTAGCAGCAACCTCAATTATTAACACAATAGTGGGGCTGGCCTCTGATTGGCCGAGGTAATAAGGGAACATTTCGCAGGATTTGTCAGCAGACAAAAAATGAGATTAATTTAAAAATGTTTAAGTCTGCCCTCGATTATCCTGAATATAGATCCATTAAAATCCAAATGATTACCTCTGCTGTCTGATTTATTCTGTCGTTAGTTAAATAGTTTTTAATTAACATTTAAGGAAATTAAAAGACGAGTTTTAAATATGCTGGGGGTTTACTCCAGTATCTAATCATTTTTGTGATTTGAGTGTTGAAGAAACAGAATAAAATATAAAGTTATGACAGATCTTATTTAAAAGAATAAATATAAAAGGCCTTTATTTTTCACTCATTCACGTTATTATGTTTCATGTATAGAAATAAAAAATCAATTAGTTTCCATATTCAGTTTTCTGTTTTGTCCCACAGGAGCTCTGAACCCCACAGATGAATGAATGAATGCAGGTTTCCTACCAGCAGCTCACTGCCTTTCTCCTCCCAGTCCAGATGGATCCATGGCTCCCATTAGCATCTGTCAAAACCTGCAAGAAGGCACAGAGTTGGATTAGAAAATAAAAGCAGGCAGCAGCTACAAGACCCGTCTCCAGAGGCCCGTCTCCAGAGGCCCGTCTCCAGAGGCCCGTCTCCAGAGGCCCGTCTCCAGAGACCCGTCTCCAGAGACCCGTCCGACACACCATGCAGCACTAACAGCACATCAGCTCACACTCGCGAAGCCAAACTTTTTCATACATGTGAAATAAGAAATGAAACGAGTTTGAACTTTCTGTGATGAAAGTAAAGGATTCATTGTGATGGAGCAGAAGCTTCTGGTAGAGGACTGAACAGACCAAGACTTCCTTCAGTCTAGGTCTCCCTCCTGCTGGGAGACGGACTGAGCAGAGCTTATCTGGGCTGGATGTGATTGAGTTTGTTTGTTTATCCGGCGGTTATCCTACCAATCAGATTAGGATACTAAGAAAGAGCTACAGTTTCCATGAAGCACCAACTTTAGAGATTATTTCACACAGTTCTGCTACCAGAGGGGAAACAGTCGACCAAAGAACTCAGGGAGAAACAGTCGACCAAAGACCTCAGAGAAACAGTCGACCAAAGACCTCAGAGAGAAACAGTCGACCAAAGATCTCAGAGAAAATGTCGACCAAAGATCTCAGAGAGAAACAGTCGACCAAACACCTCAGGGAGACGCAGTCAACCAAAGACCTCAGAGAGAAACAGTCGACCAAAGACCTCAGAGAAACAGTCAACCAAAGACCTCAGAGAGAAACAGTCGACTAAAGACCTCAGAGAAACAGTCAACCAAAGACCTCAGAGAGAAACAGTCGACCAAACACCTCAGAGAGACGCAGTCGACCAAAGACCTCAGAGAGAAACAGTCGACCAAAGACCTCAGAGAGACTCAGTCAACCGAAGACCTCAGAGAGACGCAGTCGACCAAAGACCTCAGAGAGACGCAGTCGACCAAAGACCTCAGAGAGACGCAGTCGACCAAAGACCTCAGAGAGACTCAGTCAACCAAAGACCTCAGAGAGACTCAGTCAACCAAAGACCTCAGAGAGACTCAGTCAACCGAAGACCTCAGAGAGACTCAGTCGACCGAAGACCTCAGAGAGACGCAGTCGACCAAAGACCTCAGAGAGACGCAGTCGACCAAAGACCTCAGAGAGACGCAGTCGACCAAAGACCTCAGAGAGACTCAGTCAACCAAAGACCTCAGAGAGACTCAGTCAACCGAAGACCTCAACACACAGCTAGTCAACTTTATAAAAACCTCCAGATGTGAACACATCGGCTTCCATCACCAGGCATGTTGGGATTCTTTTAGACATGAGCAGTTTCCTCTGGCCATTTAAACTCTTGGCTGTTATTGTCTTTATCCGTTGCTTTGGAGTCATAGCTCCTTCATGTGGGAAACCAAAGGCAAGATTTGTGACTTTGCTCTAATTCACAGATTTTTCACACGTTCAAACATCAGTTTTAAAAAACAAAACAAAGATGTTGCTGCTTAAGCCATCAGTATGGTGGGTCAGGTCAGCTTATATAGCGGCTAAATTACACACTGTGAGGCTTTATTTTAACAGGAGCGAACCTGATGTGACGCACCGAAAGCAGCAATCTCTGAGGATGGAGATGACTGGATTCAGGACATTCCAGGCTCTGAAGCCTCTCTGACCATTAAACCAGCTGCCAACTTTAGTCAGGCCTCTCTTTGTTAAGAAATGTAGAGTGACTCAACTTGTGACACGGTCTGTTCTCCCCAGCTTTTCCAAAAGAAACAAGTCCGTCTGGAGAGACACCCATCCGGACGCGGCGTGGCCATATCGAGCCTCGGCTCATTCCCAGCAAGTTATTAAAAAACAGAAACACAAACGTCTCAAACGTTTCACTGAACAAAAGGAAACCAGAAGGCAGGAACTTCACAACACGGGTCACAACAACGCCACAACCTCTCTGTTTACTCTTTTTGAAACCCACACTGACAGCGTTTCCCATGAGGCATCACTGCTCTGTAATTAAACTACAGACATTCAGGTCCTTCACTCTTTAGTCACATAAAATACAAAAATGTTGGAAAGAGATTGAAAATATTGTGCTTCATCTTCAACCTGATTCACTTCATATTTATCAATCCTTAAAAGAATATGGTTATATAACTGCTGCTGAACTAAACTTTATATTTTTACCTTCCTGTATTCTATTATTGACCAAGCAAGGAAGTTATTAGGCATAAAACCTTCAACAACTTAAAGGAATTCATTTTAAATTTAAAAACATTGCAAAAAGAGATCAATAAAATCCAACAGACAGTTGCTCAGGGGCAGAACATCAGTTTTGTAAAGTTAGTGCAAACTGATAAGTTTGTTTATCATTCAGAAATTCTACGGATAAAGAAACTGATTAAAGCCTGTAGAAATGATTGGAATATAAAAGCTGAAAGCGATGACAACGGGGGATTTTCAAAGGTAGAGAAGATCACCTACCAAACTTGGTGCAGCCTTAATGGTCTACAGCAACCAAATAAAGAAAATCATCAACCAGTAAAGGTCCGGAGAACACTGAATTAAAATTAGCTGTTTATGCATCTATATTATACATTGAATTTTTAAATTAAAAAAATATAAAAACAAAACAATATAAAATTTATTGTATTTGAACTAGAGAACAACAATCATTCAGTTTGGTATATAGACAATTTCCTGAGTCCCATATTTTCTCAAACAAGTGTGTGATCATTTCCACCATAATGAACTTCTTGAAGAGTTCTGTCTCCTTGAACCCCACTGAGCCTGGTTCTGCTGGAGGTTTCTTCCTGTTCAAAGGGAGTTTTTCCTCTCCACTGTCGCTACAAGCATGCTTAGTGTGAGGGATTGCTGAAGAGTCAATGAGTCGATGCAATCAACTGGTTTTCCTTAGATAGAAAACTTTGAATCAATCTGACTGGATGATCTGGTGAACTGGAAAGTGCCTTGAGATGACATGATGTGAATTGGAGCTATAGAAATAAACTGAATTGTATACAAATTGATTAGATCAAAGCCCTCGGCTCTGATGGACCCCCGCTGGTAACCCCTCAGTCTGGCCGGGTGGGCGGTCCCCGTCCTTCAGCCTCATTTACAGACGGCAGGAAGCAGATATTTGTGACTGTGCGGCCTGCGGCCATAAAAAGGAAATTTGTTTCAGATCAATTCAGATAATCATCATCATCATCATCATCATCATCATCAAGTTCAAACACATGGATAAACAACAATCACTGCCTTTCTTCTCTAGAGAAAATGATCTTTAAGATCCTCAGTTATGAAGTTATAAATATGAAGCTACTGATTTGATGTTATAGAAAAAAATCAAAGAACTATTGCCCCACCACCACCACAAACAGCTATGCATTTTTTCTTCTAAACGTGTTTAAAGCTTTTTCTGTTGACCATTTACAAATAAGCTGGTGTCTTTTTCTTTACATGGTCTTTCTGTTATAGACATAATTTAAATTGTCCTTCTGCTTCAGCAGACACCACTTTATATATGTTCATAAAGTGGCTTTCAAACATTTTTTGCTCTACGAAATATATTTGGCATTCTTGAGAGAGGATGCAAACAGGAGAAAGACTTTATCCACCTTAAATGCGATTGGTTGGATGAAGGCTTAATGAACACATGACAGTGTTAAAGTGCTAAATAGTTCTGATCAACAAAGTCAGAACCGTGTCCACATCTATCAAGCGTTAGATTAATGCACAACGCACACTTCATACAGAACAGTTCAAGTCTGACCGACTCCAGGAACTAAAAGGCTGAAGATAAACCTAAGAAACCGGAAACAAACGGCTGATCTGTCACCCTGTGCAGGTTAGCATGGGTGCAAACTGGAAATCAGGCCACAACCTTCTGATTATCCACCACTATGTTGGGCACTGGGTCACAGGGTCACTGCAGTGATCAATATACACCACGGTGGGCATGTGTTGCCAATAAAGCTTCAGCGGGGGGGTGGATGGCTGGCTGCACTGCTGATATCTGTCCTGGTCTTAGTACCCTCAGCAGATATTTAGAGGTTGGCTCATTTGTCATAAAGTGTTTAACTTCTACTTCTATTGAACTTCTGTTCTTTGCCACAGTGAAGCTGAAATCATAAAAATAAATGAGCTGATTTAACACATCGGCGCCGGAGCAACATGTGAGCGGGCATTCAAATCAAAAGAAGAAGGACCTGCTGAACACAAAGGATGCTGGGTATTCTGATGGTTTGAGAAGTGCAGCCATTAACCAAGCGCCGGGAAAGGACACGCAGCGTGTGAGGCACGGCACACGGAGAGTCCACTGATGGCGGATCAATCGCTCGCCAATCACAACGCTCTGCTGCTTCAGACAGACTCTTCTGTTTGGTACCAGCTGCTTTATAAAGGTTAATATGAGACAAACTGTTTTACTTTAGATATGCAGCCACAATTTAGCAGATTTCTAGTTAAAGAAAAACAGGAAATGCTTTAAATCGACGGTAAACTATTAATTAAACTAAACTCCTTATCAAATCACTACTCTCTATAGTTGAAAGCATGCATTGCAGATACATGAACAGGTCTAAGATTATGGAGAAGTTTAGCTGCAAACAACTAGCTACACACAAGGGCAGATTTAGGACATTTGGGGCCCTAGGCAAAGACAGACAGGGGCCCCTCTGAACTGAGAAGACAACACATAGAACAGCCCCATTATACAGATAGAGAAATGTTAATAGAACAGACATCCATTATCTGTTCTAGGTTGTGTCCCTCTCTTCTTGTCCCTTTTCTTCTTGTTTTCCTCTCTATGTTTTGTACTCAGCTGACTTTTCATGCTGTCTCTAAAGGAATGAAAGATTTTTTCCAAGCACTAAGCTCACTTAGCTGATTGCTCCTTCCTGTGTTTCCAAAAAGGCCAAAGTAAATAACCCAGTCCTTCTTTTCACTGTAGACAAGCCATGATCTGCTTATCTGTTCTCCATTTTTCATTTGGATGAAATAATAGCTGCATGAATCATGACAGCAGACAAGATAGAGGAGAGCAGGAGGCGGGGTTACCAATCTACTTGCTCTGGAGAGCAGAGTTCGCTGCTTTTAGATGTTGTCTCCAAAGTCTCCAGTAGCAGAAAAAAGTCTCTAGATTTGGCGCTAGGAGCTTTTTAGAAATCAAAGTGCTAGAGGGGTCTGAAAAGGGGCTAAATATAGCGACTAAAGCGCTAAGTTGGCAACACTGCTCTTTGCATGGTTTGTTTTCAAATGGTTTGCTGCTGTCTGTTTGGACCTTTCTGAACATGTGCAGCAAATGGACTGGTCCAATATGGTGGACACTGAAGGGGGGGGGGCTGAGACACACTTAATATTATCAGCGTTCTGATGGCATTTTACCCAAAGGGTTTTTATCAAAGACATAATTAATGTGAACAAATAAGGAATACTTGCATTAACCATACATGTAAACTGAGTTTTATTGGGACCCCAGGAACTTGTGGCCCTAGGCAATGGCCTAGTATTGCCTAATGGTAACAACCCCCCCCCCCCCCCCCCAGCTGCAGGCCAGATTCTGTACCTTGTACTCTGCTGCTTCCAGCGTGTGTAGAAAAGCTGTTCTAGAAAGCACAGTTCAGGCTGCAGCTCTCCTAAAAGACTCCAGCTGATTTTAGGGTTTAATCTGCTGCTGAAAGCCGGTTTGAATGGATCCTGTAGTTGGGTTTGCATGTTTCCTAAAACTCAATGAGCCGTAGCATCCTCACTGCTGCCTGCAGGTATAGCTGGTGTTTGTTGGCAGCTTTTGCTTTCAGCAGCGCAGGAAGACGATGGCAAAGGAAAAGAAACTGTAGCATTCCTGCTGTCAGAGATAAAGTTGGATACGTCCTCAGCTTCACGTCTAAAACACCACTGACCTAGAACAGCCTCTATAAGGCTGTGAAAAGCTCAAAGGATTTTAGTTTAAAACGGTAAACATGAGGAACTATTTCTTGGGTTCCACCTGGTTTAGTTAAGGCAGGAACTTTACCTGCTGCCGGAAACCAAAGAACATGAAGCTTCTGTCAAAGTTACCTGGAATCAGAGAAAACCTGAAAAGGTCAATGAGAACCAGAGCATCATTATGGATGCATGATCAGCCAGTAACACATTAACGGCCTGTTTCATAGCTGGCAGCTAGCGTGTGATGAGCACTGCACTGAATCATTTGAAAGACGTCACCTGAAATGTTTGCGGTCTTCCATTAAACAGGAAGTTAAAAAATGTCTGCAGAATGGGAACGATCCACGACGTGCTGCATCGTCTGCTCAATTTTTTTCTGCAATCCACATTTTTGAACTGAAAAAGCTTCCTGGATGGGAAGAGAAACGTCTTTAAACTTGGAAACAAAGTCCAGTGGATTGTTTTTAACTTTTTTGGAATGACTCTGGCCTGGATGACTGAGAATCTGAAAACAGCACCAGAGCTCTTCTGACTTTGTTAGCGTCAGCATTAGTTAGGATGTTTTATTACATATTACGTGTTTTTTCTCTGGCCATGTATATTCCAGCATCCAGCTGCCATGCACGTGGGCATTGTCAGTTTCACTATAGCTCTGGTGAATTTCAATGGTGAAGTCCTCTGGAAATCTTCAATAATTGTTGTTGATTGCAGATGTGTCTAGTAATTCACATTGATTTAGCTTGTAAAGCGGGGAGAATGGCGCTAGGCTTACCGCACCGTGACGTCACTGCTGGAAGATGGCAGGAGGGGAGGGGCTACTATAGGAACACCTCCTATTTTTTTTTTTTACTGATTAATGTTAAATTCATTAAATCACCACAAACGTATTAGGTTTAGGTATAAATAAGGTTCCAGTGATTATTCCTTGCTGACCGGACTTTTCCTGTAATGACCTTTTAAGTCCCTGATGAACAGAGACGTACTTCATCAGCCATGCTTTGAGATCATCTGAGGCGCATAATCTAACAGTTTAACGGTGCAGATGTTCCCAGCAACCAAAAGGCTGCCCAGTATCACCAGTATGACCAGTGTGGAGCCCACCATCTGCTCTGAACTTCAAACATGGGCTTTTCCCCCTCCATAGAAACTCTCCTCTTTCTCTCGTAAAGAGAGCCCCCCCCCCACCTCCCCGAAGCCTCTAAAAGAGATTCAGTGGTGGGGGGGGGCTGCTGTTTGGAGAAAAAGGGCGTTTCTACGGAAACAGAGTTCACTCTTCTCATGGTTTCCACTGGACAACATTTCAAAGTGCTGCTTGTTGTCCTGCTCCTGTGACCTGCGGGGAAAAGCCTTCCTTGTCTCTTCGCAGTGAACGGCGCCTCTCAGCAGCCATCGCCGGCCAGCCGGCCGCAGCTGAAGCAGATTTATCTGAGATATTCTGATCCAGGATTAATGTGGATCCTGTCAGCAGAAACTCTCACTGTAATTACAGGAACGTAAATCCAGTAGAAAAACCAAACAGGTTCCAGTTTCACAAAGTTTCTGTGAACAAAGCAGCATGGAAACAAAAGGCAGAGAACATTACCTCTGCAGCCGCACCCACTCACCTGAGGAGACTGAAGGAAGCAGCAGCCGTTTCTCACTGACAGACCGGGAGGCAGACCTCCCCCATCCTCACATCCCCCTCCCTCCTTCAATAGCTGCTCCTTCCAGCCTCCTCTGCAACAAAAGACACAAAGGAGAAGGGCTACTTTCCCTCGTCACCTCCCCACACCCACTGCTTCACAAAGCTGACCGTGCACACAGCAATGCCTCCAGAAGGAACATTCCAGAACTGAGCCAAAATCAGCTGACCTGGATCACCTCGGACCTCTGAGGAGTTTGCAGAGCTGCATGCAGGTGCATGAAGGCATCTCAACACGCAGGATTCACTCTGCATTCTTTAGGCGGATTCAAAGTGGTGGACACTTTTAATGAGGTTCTTTTTATGGATGGCTTTAAACAGATGATTCTAATTCATCTGTAAACGCTTTATAAATCATTCAAAAGGTGAAGCTGAGCAGTTCGCAGCCAGATAGTGAGCTTAATCACTGCTTACATTCACCACGTCAAGTCACCACTTTACAAACAAAAAAATATTTTTTAGGATGCATATAAAAACACTGAATGCATAATAATCTCTTAGGAATGATTTATAAAGTGTTTATAGATTCATTAATATCACATCTTTAAAGCTTCTATAAAGGGAACCTTATTGTCTAATGGTAAGAAAAACTAAATAAAAACGTAGAACAAATAAAGTTTTATGTTTATTTAAAGTTTGGTGTCTAAAATACTTCCTGGTTTGTTCAGATCAGAAGATTTTTAGCTGGCAGCCAAAAAACAGGAGCTTAGTCGATTTGTGTGTTGCATGGCTGGCCTGCAGCAGGTGATGACTGATGTCGTTCCCACAATGCATTGCTGCTTAGACAAAAACTACAGCCATGACTATCACAAAAATGAAATGTTTCCACTCTTAAGACGTTTTTTCTTAGCTCTGCAAATGGAGCATTCCAGACATGAGCAAAGATAACATCCGCCTTTTATCTAATCTTAATCTGAGGTCTTACTAGTCTCCATTAAAACGATTAGAAGCTGCTTTAAAACAGAAGAGAGGATTAGTGCTCAGCTTGAAGGATTTTGTCTTTGAGAAGGGATCAAAACAGCAACAGCAGGGTGTGTATTTGTGGAAGGAAGGTTTTTACCTCTTCATCTCCTCTAAAGAGCGTTTACTAACTAACAAATATGCACAGGCCGGTGTTCTGTTAGATGAGCATACCCATAGTCAATACTGGTTTATCCCTGTAGTTCAATTCTATTCAGTTTATTTCTATAGCACCAATTCAACAACACATTTCATCTCAAGGCACTTTTCAGTTCACCAGATCTTCCAGTTAGACTGATTCAAAGTTTTCTATTCAAGGAAAGCCAGCAGACAGAGGATCCCATCAGACAGAGGATCCCATCAGACAGAGGATCCCATCAGACAGAGGATCCCATCAGACAGATGTTCCCATCAGACAGAGGATCCCATCAGACAGAGGATCCCAACAGACAGATGTTCCCATCAGACAGATGTTCCCATCAGACAGAGGATCCCATCAGACAGAGGATCCCATCAGACAGAGGATCCCATCAGACAGATGATCCCATCAGACAGAGGATCCCATCAGACAGAGGATCCCATCAGACAGAGGATCCCATCAGACAGATGATCCCAACAGACAGATGTTCCCATCAGACAGATGTTCCCATCAGACAGAGGATCCCATCAGACAGAGGATCCCATCAGACAGAGGATCCCATCAGACAGAGGATCCCATCAGACAGAGGATCCCATCAGACAGAGGTTCCCATCAGACAGAGGATCCCAACAGACAGATGTTCCCATCAGACAGAGGATCCCATCAGACAGAGGATCCCATCAGACAGAGGATCCCATCAGACAGATGATCCCATCAGACAGATGTTCCCATCAGACAGAGGATCCCATCAGACAGATGATCCCAACAGACAGATGTTCCCATCAGACAGATGTTCCCATCAGACAGAGGATCCCATCAGACAGAGGATCCCATCAGACAGATGTTCCCATCAGACAGATGTTCCCATCAGACAGAGGTTCCCATCAGACAGAGGTTCCCATCAGACAGAGGATCCCATCAGACAGAGGATCCCATCAGACAGAGGTTCCCATCAGACAGAGGATCCCATCAGACAGAGGATCCCATCAGACAGAGGATCCCATCAGACAGATGTTCCCATCAGACAGAGGATCCCATCAGACAGAGGATCCCAACAGACAGATGTTCCCATCAGACAGATGTTCCCATCAGACAGAGGATCCCATCAGACAGAGGATCCCATCAGACAGAGGATCCCATCAGACAGATGATCCCATCAGACAGATGTTCCCATCAGACAGAGGATCCCATCAGACAGAGGATCCCATCAGACAGATGATCCCAACAGACAGATGTTCCCATCAGACAGATGTTCCCATCAGACAGAGGATCCCATCAGACAGAGGATCCCATCAGACAGAGGATCCCATCAGACAGAGGATCCCATCAGACAGAGGTTCCCATCAGACAGAGGATCCCAACAGACAGATGTTCCCATCAGACAGAGGATCCCATCAGACAGAGGATCCCATCAGACAGAGGATCCCATCAGACAGATGATCCCATCAGACAGATGTTCCCATCAGACAGAGGATCCCATCAGACAGATGATCCCAACAGACAGATGTTCCCATCAGACAGATGTTCCCATCAGACAGAGGATCCCATCAGACAGAGGATCCCATCAGACAGATGTTCCCATCAGACAGATGTTCCCATCAGACAGAGGTTCCCATCAGACAGAGGATCCCATCAGACAGAGGATCCCATCAGACAGAGGTTCCCATCAGACAGAGGATCCCATCAGACAGAGGATCCCATCAGACAGAGGATCCCATCAGACAGAGGATCCCAACAGACAGAGGATCCCAACAGACAGAGGATCCCATCAGACAGAGGATCCCAACAGACAGAGGATCCCATCAGACAGAGGATCCCATCAGACAGAGGATCCCAACAGACAGAGGATCCCATCAGACAGAGGATCCCAACAGACAGAGGATCCCAACAGACAGAGGATCCCATCAGACAGAGGATCCCATCAGACAGAGGATCCCATTAGACAGAGGATCCCATCAGACAGAGGATCCCAACAGACAGATGTTCCCATCAGACAGATGTTCCCATCAGACAGAGGATCCCATCAGACAGAGGATCCCATCAGACAGAGGATCCCATCAGACAGAGGATCCCATCAGACAGATGTTCCCATCAGACAGATGTTCCCATCAGACAGAGGTTCCCATCAGACAGAGGATCCCATCAGACAGAGGATCCCATCAGACAGAGGTTCCCATCAGACAGAGGATCCCATCAGACAAAGGATCCCATCAGACAGAGGATCCCATCAGACAGAGGATCCCAACAGACAGAGGATCCCAACAGACAGAGGATCCCATCAGACAGAGGATCCCATCAGACAGAGGATCCCAACAGACAGAGGATCCCATCAGACAGAGGATCCCATCAGACAGAGGATCCCAACAGACAGAGGATCCCATCAGACAGAGGATCCCAACAGACAGAGGATCCCAACAGACAGAGGATCCCATCAGACAGAGGATCCCATCAGACAGAGGATCCCATTAGACAGAGGATCCCATCAGACAGAGGATCCCAACAGACAGATGTTCCCATCAGACAGATGTTCCCATCAGACAGAGGATCCCATCAGACAGAGGATCCCATCAGACAGAGGATCCCATCAGACAGATGTTCCCATCAGACAGATGTTCCCATCAGACAGAGGTTCCCATCAGACAGAGGATCCCATCAGACAGAGGATCCCATCAGACAGAGGTTCCCATCAGACAGAGGATCCCATCAGACAGAGGATCCCATCAGACAGAGGATCCCATCAGACAGAGGATCCCAACAGACAGAGGATCCCAACAGACAGAGGATCCCATCAGACAGAGGATCCCAACAGACAGAGGATCCCATCAGACAGAGGATCCCATCAGACAGAGGATCCCAACAGACAGAGGATCCCATCAGACAGAGGATCCCAACAGACAGAGGATCCCAACAGACAGAGGATCCCATCAGACAGAGGATCCCAACAGACAGAGGATCCCATCAGACAGAGGATCCCATCAAACAGAGGATCCCATTAGACAGAGGTCCCTGCATCTCTTCAGATCATAGCAGAGGATATAAATCCCTAAGAGAACCAGGAGTTAAATGTGGCTGGAATTTATAAGTGAGCAGTGAGATTTCTAGAAGTTTCTTCCTACAGCAGGAAACTAGGAGCAGGGCTCTTCTCCAGCTGCTAGCAGCGTTCTAGCTTCTAATGCAAAGCTAGTTAACATTCAACTCTAAAACTGTTTAACAGCTCATCTATCTGTGGATCTACCAACATTGTAGGGTCTGAATGATTACACTCTGCAGACCACCATATATTTGTCTCTATTTATAGAGTAAATACAGCGGACCTTCACAATAAGAGCGCTGAACTTTATATAACTTAAAGCTCATTTAAACAGCTTCATCATCTGAATAAAGGTCTGATTGTTCAGTTTATAAATGACTTCATTTATTACAGAAACATTCTGGGTGTGTTGGTCAGAGGGTGACCAAACCATTTATAATATTAAAGCTACTAACGACGACCACAGCAATGGTAACGATGATGCTGGAGTTTAAACCTTGACGGTCCCACTGCTCTGGTTTGATAAAGTTTTGTTGGTGTGAGAGACGAGGACAAGGAAATTATGTACGAGCATCTATGTCTATGTAGGTTCCTTTCTTTTCTTTTTAAATAGGATACTGCTGCTGATGGGGTAAAGGTCTTTTGAGCATCACGGTTTTAGTTGTTTGGTTTGTTAGGCTCCATCTTGTTAATAACGTTTCTTTAACCTCTTACGCCCTGAGGGTCTTTGAAGAAACTTCCTCCTGAATATATGTATTTGAATTAAAGCAAGTTCAGCTCCCAAACTATAAATTGGAAATACAATTGTTTGTGTTTTCAGGTGGAACCACTATTTTAAATGTCTGATTTATAGGTGATTAAACAGAGAAAAAATGAAAAATATTTAGCATGGCAAATTTTCTCCAAAAAACACCATGAAAGCCAATTTGAAACTCTGGATGTACCTCAGATTTTATAGATCCACATCTTGTGTATAAGTCAGGCTAATTTGGGATAAAGAGATTTTTCCACAAAGGTGTTAGTGGGCAGTGTGCTCGGCACAGTGCCAGAAGTGGCCAAATTGTGCCAAATTCATTTTTCCGCTCATAAAAGGGAATCTGGTCAGACAAATATGCTGATTTCCATTATTGGAGACCTTCAGCATAAGGCAAAGCCTTTGCTCTTTACATTTAGCCGTTGTTTCATTGAAATGTACCAATAAAATCACCAAACTGAATAGAAAATAAGAATAACGGAGCAGCTTATGTAACGCATGCCGGTTACATCACCCTAATTGGATGCACAATGACCTCCGACCCCTCCATGGAAAGGTGAGCCTCTAGTTTGCAATGATGGCGGCCATTAGGGGGTGGGGCTAAAAATGAGTACCTGCTGTTGCATTAGTCCTGCAGAGTTACACGTAAGGTGGAATTTTGAATCTCGTTTTATTTGTTTACACAGCTATAAAACAAAACGTATTTATGAAAAACAGTTTTGAAACCTGTTTTAGAAATCTAAAAGCCCTATTTGATAGGCGTGTGGATAAAACACCATGTGACTGTGTTTTGGCCATTTCTAGGAACAGATAAACATCTGTTGGTGTCAGCAGATTTATATCTTAAGTGGTTCATTTGGCAAAGCCAACGTTTGCACAGCCTGTGGATCTGAAGGACTTCAGCACAATGCTTCAGTTAGAGGGCTTCATTTGTCTGCATCATCATCATCATCACCACCACTTTAGTCTGGCTTAGGTGATGCAAACAGCTGATTGTACCGTATTTGGAAAACCCCAGAAGCAGAAGGTTTGCTACCCAATCCTTTACATTATTTTGAGCAGGTGATGAATCAGCCAGAAGCTACACCTGCGCCATGTTGGAAGACTCTACCATGAATCACGTCAACAAGTCCGACCCAGGGCACAATATTACAGATTTATAAAACCATCTTTAACATATTATTGCTGTTTCTTTTCTCATTTTCCAGCTAAATAGTAACAAGTTTGAACGTTTGGTCATTTGTTCGCCACAATTCTGGATGATAACTTCCTTAGACTTAACTTTCTTAGTTTTATAACAGTGGTAACAGTGTTTAATTTAACTATGCATCATCGTGAACAACAAGTTGGGGCAGCACCGAGTCCAACCACAAAGAAATTAATGGTCTCGATGAAATTATTAGCAGGTCATGGTGGAGAGAGGGAGAATCATGGGAACCATCAGGACATTCTGGCTCCTTATTTACCGTCTGGAGCTTGTTGCGGATCCTGGTAAAGATCCCTAAGCAGTCGTCCCTGCTGGCGGTGCATCATTCTCATTTTTTTCTTTCTGCTCAACTTCCCATGAATCTGCTTAGATACAGTCCTCTGAAAACAACAGTGACCTATCAGGGCTGGTTCTTCTGCTGGAGGGTCTCGGCCATGGGCGTAGGTTTGCATAGGGACCATAGGGACATGTCCCTACCAAAATTTTGGACGGACCTATTTGTCCCTACCAATAATTGGATGTAAACAACATGTTTATAATTTACTATACAGCAGCCGCTTCTTTTCCTCTCGCAGCTTCTCTGCCTGGTAGCTGCAGCTGCTGCTCTTTCCTGTCCCTTTCACATAGCAGCGCATCAACTGTGCTGCGCGGTTTAACTCTCTGATTATTCTGCCTTAAGTTCCGCCTTCTCTCTTTCTGATTGCGTGTTTTCTAGTCTGTATGTGCGCGCGCGGGTGATTGGAGCGCGAAAAAAAGACGCTAAAATAAATGAAACTGAAGAATAGTGTCCCTACCAAAGTTGAAATCAAACCTACGCCCTTGGTCTCGGCCGCCGTCCCCCGGACCTCCCTCCAATCAGCAGATGTGTGCAATTAGCCGATTAGGTTGCAACACCACCCGTTTCCCCAAATGTTTACATTTTTCCACACAATTGTGTTTTTCAGAGACACCAAAAGGATTTGTGTTTTGAGTTATAATCCCCGATACAAATGAAACAAAGGGATGAAGTAATCACTATATAATGAATTGAAGTATCAGCACATTTTAGATCAGGGGTGGGCAATTCCAGCTCCTGGGGGCTGGCATCCTGCAACTTTTAGATCCATCCTTGGGCCAACACACCTCAATCAAATGGCTGAATTATCTCCTGAGTTAGCAGACTGTTCCTCCAGAGCCCTCTCAATCATCTAGTTACTTGATTCAGGTGTGTTGAAGCAAAGGCATGTCTAAAAGTATCAGGATAGCGGCCCTCAAGAACCTGAACTGCCCACCCCTGCTTTAGATCTAATGACAGAGCTCACAGCAGTAAAGAGCAATGCAAAGTAAAAAGGAAACCTAAAACCTTTGACAATATTAGGGTTATTCTCTGTCCTTCATAAACCTGAATCTAAAAGACAAACAGCCCTTTGAATCCAGCAGTCGGTAAACCAGACCGACCAAATCTAGAAAAACCCTCTGAAACGATCATTCAGTCCCACTCAGGCTCACAATAAGCCTGCAAGTCAATGATACTGGTCTCCTTTTGAAGTTCTGAGGGGGCAGAGTCCGCTCAGGTGAACCCACTTCAGCGCCTTCCACAAACACACCTGCTGCTTTCATCCAGCTGCACTGTGAGCGGCCGCCATCGCCGCGGAGGCGTGGGGGCATAAAGCAGACTCTTATGGGTTAATAATTCACGCTGGCACACAGCACTTGATCTTCATGGAGGATTTAACTCTTCAATCTCCTCCACATTCCAGAGCAGCAGCGCCTGCATCCGGGCCCCTGGGAATCCACCCGGGAGCTTCAACAGTGCCCCAGTTTTCAAAGAAAATCCTCGACTGTCCTCAGATTTGGATCATTACAGAAATCTGATCACGAACGTGAAGTTTTATTCCGACTTGCATCGGGTCTGGAATTCCTATCTCCTTATGCAACAGGCTGGGAGAGCGTTAGGAATCTAAAAGCTCCTCTACTAGCAACTGGAATAGGGTTTCCATTAACTGGCATATGGCCCGTTTTAGTTAGGATCACAGGCAGATGTCCTGGAGATTAATGGCAGTCTAATAGGTCGGTGTTCCAGTCTCAGCAAAAGGTCAGAGGAGAGGATTTCATCTGATGATATACGTCACATTTCATGGTAGAAAAAGACAGAAACAGGAAACGGTGATATTGCTTTAATCCTTGGAAATGGCACCATTTGAAGAGGAATGGTAAGGAGTTAACAGATGTTTATACATCCTAATCCCACACACATATAGAACTGCTTTCACAGCGGGGAAACTAAGGCCTTCCCTGGATGGCCTTGCATTCATTTTGGGAATAACACTGAGCTCTGTAGGCCGTACGGATGATGCAGTCTGCAAAGACTTTCCATCCACCTTTGGTATTTAGCTGGAGCAGTTAGAGGTTAGTGCGAGAGAGGCAGCACACTGCAAAAACAATCTAGAAATATGTAGAAAATGACTTTAATTAAGTGTATTTTCCCTCATTTGAGCCGGGAAATAAGAATATAATTAGATAATATGCAACTGAAATAAGACAATTCAATTATTTTTCTCTAATTCTAAATGGAAATTGTCTCGTTTGGCAAAGTGTCTCACTTGCCTCCTCAATTAAAGAAAAAATGCACTTATTTTGAGAAAAAAATGACTTGTTTAGATTTACATTTTTTGCAGTGTGAGCAGCGTGGAAAGGGCCCCAGTCCATCATAGAAGGGGCCCCCCGACCCCCGTTGTATGTTTATGGACAGGAAGACAAATTGCGATAACCCGTTAGACCTACGTAAAAATATCACACTTCAATAATGTTCATTAGAATGGGGAAACTAACTGGCAGTATTTAAAAAGTCTAACATAAAAGGAACTCCATCACTATCTGCTGTTTTTAATTCAAGTTAGCGCACATAAGTTATCGCACAGACTATCTGTATAAGGCCGGGCTACACTGTGCGATATGATCAATCATCGTCCGCAGCTACTGCTCAAACTGTACGATCAAGCCAAACGGTTTAAAAGTTCAGAGCTTATGATGTTTGTTAAGCTGTACGGACCGATGCTCTGATGCGATCTACCTGCTCACACTACAGGTCGGACTCCGCACCAAAAGATGGCGCCGAACAGAATCGTCAACCTGGAAGAAGAGGAACTGCCTTGTTTCCACATGCGGAGAGTTTAAGGTTCTGGTAAATCGGCTCGTAGCTCTGCCTCAACAGCGGGATTTGTTCATGAACACCTAATGACATGTCTGATTTTCTCCCGGCCTTACGATTCCGGACCAGGAGGTGGTTGTGAGAGGCGGATCGCCCCTCGTTACCCCCTGTATACTACACGATGCATGACGCACCCTGAGGCTGAAACGCTCGCATGAGATGCAAATCGGCCCACTAAGGGCATAAACGTACAGTGTATGCCCAGGCTTAAGCTTGGTTTTACTTGACGCGTCCGTGACGTCTGCACAACTAATTGACGCCATTTTGTGCTTCCATGCCCTCCACACAGGAAAATTTGCAACTACGTGGACGGATCCACATAGAAAACATGGCGAGCGAGCAGCAGCTCCTGCTGGAGAGGCTTCGGTAATGTAAGCATCTAGAGAGATCCCGTGATTTAGCTAATAAATACATGGCTGCGGGAAGTGGAAGGTGCTGCAGTACCCCCTAGTGACAAGAAGGAGAATTAAAAAACAAATCTATCAAAAATATTTTGCAAAATGTATAAATTTCTTAGGAATATTTTTGGAAATGGTTTTGACTTTTATATTATACTATTACATGTATTTGGATTTGTTATCGAATTATTTTGAGGCCTAATCAACACACGTTCATGGAAGATATTGTTGTCATGGCAACATCAAGCAAGCTAGTGATAACGGCAGCAGACTAGTAGATGCACAAAGTCTGATGACAGAAATGAGGAGGAAATACGGCACAGAAACGCATTTCGGATTCGTCCGCTCATGAGACACTTCATCTCCACCACCTCAGAGCGCAGCGGACATATGGACACCTGTAACCATGGCAACCCGTAGGCGCATGGTGCCGCCGCGCACTTTCATATCTATATCTGCAGTTAGGCTCATAGATCACCATGAAGTCACTTCCACAGCTCCCCCCTGTTTAAAATGACTTCCACCAGGACTGAATAAATATCACTGCTATCAACAGATTTTTTTAAAACTCCAGAAAAGAAAGGAGTGTCGCTCTCGGAGGGTATGAAGACGCTTTGATAAATTTGTAAACAGCTGTGTTTTCTGTAAACAACTTGTAGTATGTGCTGACTGATGCATTCGGATCAATCAGACATGGAGGTGCCAGGAGCCGTTCTTTCACACCGTCAAATGATGTGCGTCCTTGCTGGTGTTGAAGAGATCTGGTGAGAATAGTTTGCATAGAGCGCTTTGTTTGTGGAACACAGCAGACCGATGACAGCCTCTTTGCTGTCCCTGCAGCTGCTCCCAACAAGCAGGAGCCGTGGAGAACCCATCATCCTGAACCATGAGGACAAACTGGCACCTGGGGCCAGTTGTGGATGACGACCCCTTAAACCACTTTCCTTGCACCAAACACACTGGAGCATATGTGCTGCTTAGGGTCAAAGGTGGTACGGTTTAGTTAAAGTAAAGTGAGTCGGTCCCTGAACCCTACTGGTGTAGAGGGAACCAATTCTTCATCTCTGAACCGTTAGCGTGGAAAAAGATGGGTCTGCAGAAGTTGAGACAGAAACCACCACAACAGGAAGTCAGAGAGGCTTATAGCTTCCTTTGCCGAAGAAAGATGAAATATTGATTGTTCCTTAAGGGTTCTTTAAAAAGCAAAAGTTGCTCATATTCAGAATTCAAACTTCTGAAAGTTCTTTAAATCTGAAATGATTCCATCCTGTTCAATAAATGATCAGTGTTTTTAATTCAGAGTCATTTTCATGTGAATGTGCTTTACTGGAGGCATCCATGTTTGTCAAAGAACACTACTGCCACCTACTGGTTAGTGACATTGTCACGGTGCGGTATCGGCTGTTGATCAAGTCCCAGTGCTGTATCTGGTGTTTGTCACAACGCGCTATTATCCAAGTCATCTTGAAAACATTCTTCTTCCAAATGTTGGCTACATATTACGTGTTTTTTCTCTGGCCAGAAGTTCGATGGCAAATCCTCCCTCTTCAAGTTGGCGATCCAACGACCAACCCGTCCGTGGAGGATCAGGAATCAGAAAGGTGGAATAACTCTTTTTTTCACTTTTACCCGATGTATTCCAGCATCCAGCTGCCATGCACGTGGGCATTGTCAGTTTCACTATAGCTCTGGTGAATTTCAATGGTGAAGTCCTCTGGAAATCTTCAATAATTGTTGTTGATTGCAGATGTGTCTAGTAGTTCCCATTGATTTAGCTTGTAAAGCGGGGAGAATGGCGCTAGGCTTACCGCGCCGTGACGTCACTAACGGAAGATGGCAGGAGGGAGGGGCTACTATATTTGGGCAAAAATGGCGGCTCCCAGACTCAGTGATTACAACAAAAATTATATATATATTTTTTTACTGATTGACGCTAAATTAATTAAATCACCGCTAACGTATTAGTTTTAGGTATAAATAATGATCCATTGATTATTCCTTGCTGGCCAGACTTTTCCTTTAAAGGAGAGGGAGCAGCGGTTTGTTTGGAGAGGTTTACCAAACTGCAGCAAACTAAAGCCAAACTTCACATCATAATGAAGTAGTTTCCTTAGTTTTTTTTATTGTTTTGTTATGTTGAGGCTGCTCAGTACTTTAAATGACTCCACGCTGGATATTCTACTAGTCTTTTTCCTACTTCCCTCACAGCTTTAAAGTCTTATCCAGGTTATCCAGGATTGGATAACCTGCACTGTTCCTGGATGGAAAGAAAGGGATTTCAAAGTCCAGATGAAACTTCATCCGTACACCACTTGGCTTTTCATTCCCAAAATAAACACAGAAAGGTCATACACTGAGGTCCTGTCATAAAAAACTTCTTGCCACATTATCCAACAGGACGATCTCCACCTTGATAGAGAAAATCATTAACTTCATCTCCAGGTAAACTGCTTACCAAGTGAACCAACCCATCCTTCCTTCCTTCCTCAGCTATAAACGCAGCTCAGCAGTGATAGCCTCAAACGCCAGAGCCTGTAATAAACCAGAGCTGTGAAGCAACATCGCCACTGAACCAAACCGAAACCAAAGTCTGTCAGAAGAACTTTATGATGGCTGAGTCACAATATCCTAGCTTCTCAGATTATTTATAGTTTGCACAAATGAATCCACTTCAGAAAATAAAGCATCCAAACTTATTTATTTCATGTTCCTCACTAAAAAGGACCGAGTCACACCTGTTCCTGAAACTATATGTTAGCTTTAGGTTCTTAGATCTCATCAGTCCAGTAAATAATTTATAAAAGGAAAGTCCTGGACATTCAGGCATAGATCTGAACCATCTCTGCTCTGTTTTAATTTCTAAATCATTAAACCAATCCCACTGTCACACATAGACCAGACCAGGTAGAAACCTGAATGAAACGCTGTAAAGATGAGACATCAGGGCTGGAGGGGACTGATCCTTACATTGGGCATTAAGGCAACCAGAGCGCGTCAACGCCTTCCAGCAGGAAGTGGTTATAGTCGGCGTACAGTCATGATCCAGGGTTCCTGCAAATCCTTTCAAATCCTGGTTTTAAAGAAACAGTTCCAGGCTTCACACCTGCATCTCCAACACACTTCATTTCATGAAAATGAATCATCATTCAATGATTATTTCACAAATTGATTAATCTGGACATTATTTTTTGGATTAATCGATTAATAATTGGATAGTGAAGGGTTCCTTAAAGAAGAATTTTTACAAAATGAAACCAGGTGAAACTAAACCTTTAGTATTTGACAAGTTCTGGATAGAGCAGATTGACAGATGAAATGTTTTTTATCTAAACTTTTTATATATTTCCTTACAATCTTGCTAAAAGTGGGTCACTCTGTCAGCTTGTTTTAGAGTCTCTGTACTCCATTAAACGATTAATCAATGACTAAATTAGTTAACGATTATTTCAATAATTAATTAATGGAATTAATGAACCTAGTAGGAACCCACAGTAGGAGGGACAGCTGTTGGACGATGGGGAGAGAAGTTACACAATTGTCTTTAAAATAAAAGTAATCAAAGTCATTATTAATATTTCATCTTTAGAACATTTGCGTTGAACCGATACCAGACTTGCTCAGTATCCAAACATCAGGAGGAAACGGTGTTAGCAACACCATGAAACAGCAGCAGACCTACTGATAGAAAACTCACTGCTATCTCCTTCATCTCACGGCAGCAGAAACTATTCAGTCATCAACAATCCCACATTTTCCCGCTACTCAACTTTATCCAAAAATTAAAACAAAACCTATTAGGATGTTTTGTTTTAGCTTAAAATAAAGATTCCAGGCTGGAATTCATCACCCTCATTTTAAACTAAGATCTATATATATAAAAAAAATTAACCTAAGACTGTAATCAGAAGGAATTTATTAATTTCCATTTCTCTTTTTTATTAATTTACCACTGACATAACTGCTCTGATAGTTCTTGTTATTCAGCTAGATGATCGGGAAATGAAATTATTATGCCCAAAACAAGAACAGACTTTAATTATTTCTTATTTTAAAGAGAATAAAAACACCATAATAATCCAGATTAAAACCTATTCTAGATTACAGAGGTCCATGAAGCATCTGCTCACAAATGAAACCAGTGAGAGATCACCTGGTTGATTTAATGAGAATTAAACTCGTTCTTTTCACCAAAACTTCAGTAATAAAAAAAAATAAAAAATAGACTGAACGTCAACAGGAATAAAATGAAAGAGAGGATGATGATGATGACGACGATGATGATGATTAGCTCTGAATTAGTTGGCTGGATGCAGGGGCAGATTTAGGAAATTTGGGGCCCTAGGCAAAGACAGGCAGGGGCCCCTCTGAATGGAGAAGACAACACATAAAACAGCCCCATTCTCCAGATAGAGAAATGTTAATAGAATAGACATCCATTATCTGTTCTAGGTTGTGTCCCTCTCTTCTTGTCCCTTTTCTTCTTGTTTTCCTCTCTATGTTTTGTACTCAGCTGACTTTTCATGCTGTCTCTAAAGGAATGAAAGATTTTTTCCAAGCACTAAGCTCACTTAGCTGATTGCTCCTTCCTGTGTTTCCAAAAAGGCCAAAGTAAATAACCCAGTCCTTCTTTTCACTGTAGACAAGCCATGATCTGCTTATCTGTTCTCCATTTTTCATTTGGATGAAATAATAGCTGCATGAATCATGACAGCAGACAAGATAGAGGAGAGCAGGAGGCGGGGTTACCAATCTACTTGCTCTGGAGAGCAGAGTTCGCTGCTTTTAGATGTTGTCTCCAAAGTCTCCAGTAGCAGAAAAAAGTCTCTAGATTTGGCGCTAAGAGCTTTTTAGAAATCAAAGTGCTAGAGGGGTCTGAAAAGTGGCTAAATATAGCGACTAAAGCGCTAAGTTGGCATCACTGCTCTTTGCATGGTTTGTTTTCAAATGGTTTGCTGCTGTCTGTTTGGACCTTTCTGAACATGTGCAGCAAATGGACTGATCCAATATGGTGGACACTGAAGGGGGGGGGCTGAGACACACTTAATATTATCAGCGTTCTGATGGCATTTTAGCCAAAGGATTTTTATGAAAAACATAGTTAATGTGCATAAATTACTTTTATGGGGCCCCCAGGATCTTGCCTAATGGTAACCCCCCCCCCCCATTATAAGACAATAATGTTTTAAAAATGTCTAGAGAACTAAGGAGGGTTTGATTTTAGACAGAAGCACAGTGCGCAAAAACCATGCAGTTCTCTATAGCGACCCCTGCTGCAAAGCAGCGGGACTGCAGCCAATGAGCGCGCAGAAGTACAGAGTGAAGGTAGAAATGCATCATGCACAGGTAACCAGCCAGAGGCTGAACAAACAGCCTGTAAAACTTTGTTTTTCCATCCAGCAGCTGGAAGCAGGCAGACCTACTCACCTTCCACTGATAATCCCTGTTTGGTCCCAGCTCAGGCCAAGTCCCAGTCCTCCCAGTAGCTCCTCTAAAGTCCCAGTCCTCCCAGTAGCTACTCTAAAGCATCCAGACCGTGTGCCGGAGCGCGCAGACCTGATCCCGGACCGGGAGCACAGATCCGGAGGTTGAGCTTCAGCAGGTTCCTCCGCCCGCAGCTCCAGCCGCTCAATGGTGTCTGGGACCGGGAGGCGCTCCGATTCCACCGGCGTCCAAAAGGGGTGGGCAGAGGGGGACGGGACGGTGGTGCCTTCACTGCGCGTGGGATTCCCAAACACCAAAACCAGTTTGCCTCATGGGACTGCATGAGATTCACACATTTATGGAAAATATGGAGAAAACCAACAAAACATATTGAAACACTTTAAACAGAAAGACTACCCAGTGAACAGGGGAGCAATTAATTAAAATAACAGTTTAAGATATTTCAAAAAAGTTAAAAAAAACAACACTAGCACTCCCCAGCAAAATAATATACTACTATCAGGTCAATTTTAGGGTTGCAGGGACAAAAACCTTAACCCGATGTTTAAGATCCAAACAGGGGATGGAAAACTTTATTATCTTTTTTATCTGTTAAGCTTCCGCAAAGTTTTATATATGCATTAAACTGGTTTGTAAACAGCAGAGGTGTCAAAGTCTTAATGTTTATTCCTCCAGTATAAATCCTGCTGTTTACAAACACTTTTGTAGAAGTGAGAGGATCGAATTCAGCTTTTTACTCCAGTAAAGTGTAAAAGTACCAAGTTTTAAAAACTACTAAAAGTTTTAAAACTACTTAAAGTAAAAGTAATGAAGGAACAATGTTAGGGAAAGAAGCTTTAAAACTTATACTGGTAGTACGGAAGACAATTAGGGCCACTGAACAAAAATAAAAAATGGTTAACTGATTTTTTTTATTATGTATTGGTTTAATATTGGGGAAAAAGTCAAAATTAGGACTTTAATCTCAGAATTCTGGTTATTTGTCCCATATTTAACTGAAATGAAATAAAAAAATCTGTTAACTTTTCCAATTTTTTCAGTGGCCTTAATCGTCTTCCGTAGGTTACTGCACTACCCTGTTAAAGGAACATTTTTCTACAATTCTGGATGATAACTTCCCCTGACTTAATTTTCTTTGTTTTATAACTAATGGTAAGTGTCACATTTAACTTTGCATCATATTGAAAAACTATTTATTTTGGTTTGTGGTGAGCAACAAGTTGGGGCAGCACAGAGTCCAACCACAAAGAAATTAATTGTCTGGATAACACTAATATTTTTATGGTTTTTAATAATTTTTAAACACCAACAGGCCAAAATAGAAATGAGCTTAAATGAAACCAAACTAAGGAGTCTATTTTTAAAATGTAAGGAGTAGAAGGAAAAAATTGTCTAAAAAATATTTACTGTAGTAAATTATAGACAGCATTAGTACTGAAGGAAACAAAGTATTTGTAGTTTGTTATTTGACGCCTCTGGCCAACATCAGCTGTAAAAAAAAAAAAAAAAATCGTGTCATAATTTTCTTACTGAGGAAACACAAAAACATTATTTCCATGAAATCCTAAATGCAGCAACAGATGGTAGAGAGCTGACTGGTGCATGCCTGCCCCCTACTGGCCATAGTGGAAAATAACATGCATTCATGCAACAGCTTCACCTCTGAGGGGCCGGAGGGACTAAACAGATATGGGCAAAACTTTTCATTGAAGGAAAAAAAAAAAAGCTTATCGCTGATGATGTTTGGCTAAAAGCAGAACATGATGAACCAGCAGCACAGAAATAAAAACAAGCTTACGACCGAGATGAAGTAAGACATGTTTCCAAGCAGAACATCACCTATTTCAGCCTAAAATAAACAAGCTGTTCTGATGCCTGATTCACACCAAGCTTTTCTTGTTTGCTTTTGCTCTGAATTTCAAACAGAAGCTTAGAACTGAGGTATTTCTGGGAAAAGAGGCAAAACGGCTTCTGTTCATTGCAGGGGTCATTTGGTCATTAGTTAGGAAATAAAAATACAGTGTGAATGAGAGAGCCTGTCTGTGTGGGGGCAATGCACGGCATTCACATCCCTGTGAAAAACACTGAGCCATTCATGGTTAGACGTTCTCAGAGAGGAGCGGGCCCTGCTGGGACTGATGGGGGATGGAGGCTCAGGGGGCCGGCTGGGAGCATGGGGGAGGTGTAGGCAGAGGTGGGCCTTTTCTCTCAACTTTATTGTCACAGGGTCACAAACGGCGGCAAGCTGCCTGCTTTTTGCAAACAAATAACGACCTTTTACAGCCAGCATGAGGAGCATGCTCTAAAATACAGTTCAGCTTTTGCTTTGTTAACATGAACAACCAACTGTCTGGGATCTTCAATCGACACCAAGACAATGTAAATCCCTTTATTGTTCCGCATGTGGAAACTCACTCTGCATTTAACACATCCCCATGTGGAGCAGTGGGCTGCCATTGGGCGGCATCCGGGGAGCAGTCTGGGGTTAAGGGTCTGGTTCAGGGACCCAGAGTGGAGGCTGTGGGGATCATAGCAACCTTCTCAGAGCACAAGCACACTGCTCTAACCACTAGGCCATCATAAGGTCCAGAATCTGTTCAGTTACTTTGATCTTGGACCTTGGCTATGCCTGCCTCAAGAGCCATGTTGTTTTATTGTTGACGTTTGTCAAAAACGCTGCAAGATTTGGGGTATTGTGTCTTTGTTTTCTTTGTAGCTTCCCAGAGATTGAGGTTATAGTGTTGCAAGTGGTACCAAATGAAAGCTAATAAAATTATCTTACATATGCTGCCAAACACGTTTACACCTGTGTAAATTTAACAAATTTTAATTCGTTTTGCTCCGATACTGATACCACTATCAGGTGGGGCTCCGATCCAGCACTAAAATGGTGGTATCGGTATCGGCGAGTCCCAACAAATACGACAACGATACCATTTTGGGAGTCAAAAGGTTATTAAACTATTTTCACTGTTACTTCCCCTGGCAGAGTCTAGGGGGTGTAAGGGACCAACATAAATTTAGACAGTGAATGAAGGAGTGAATAGCGCATTTTAAAAGTTTTATTCTGACATTTCTTTTGAATTAATTAATGGTAACGGCTTCAGAGAGAGCCCAGGCCAAAATAACAAACAAAACAACCCTAACAAAAAGAAAAGTGGACTTACCTTACTCAATATGAAACCAAAATATACTAAACTACAATATAACCTACCTAACCAACACATAAACAGGAGAAAACTGGGATTAAACAAAAAGGCAGATCTCCCCTACAAAAAACATCCAAGCAGGTTTACATGGTAGCAATCTTAACAGTCCATTAGATTAGATTAGATTCTACAATGAACACAGAGGTGTTTGGCAGACAAATTGCCGCAGATGTGGAGGTCCTCCAGTGGCTGGAGTAAAGTAAGGCTGTCCTCTCAATCCATCCATCCATCCATCCATCCATCCATCCATCCATCCATCCATCCATCCATCCATCCATCATCCATCCATCATCCATCCAATGGGAAAAATATCAGTTTGCATAAGTTTGATAAATAAAGATCTTATTTGAAGAGGTGTAATATATATATATATATATATATATTACACCTCTTCATATATATATATATTTATATATATACACTACCATTCAATAGTTTAGGATTGGGGAAAAGTTGGGGGAAAACATAGTAAACAAAGGCAGTAATCCAAAAATCCAACAAATAATGAAAAGCAAACCAGAACTATGGAGACATCTGGGGAAACCAAACACGAGGAGCCAGGGAGAGATGAGGTAGGTAGACAACAACATGGGAGGACAGCAAAGACAAAGAACCAACAAAGAGTGAGAGCAGAGGGAAAGTATAGGTAGCTGACTGAGACAAAGGCATGTCTAACAAGCAGATGAGCAGCAGGTGTGAGAGGAGACAACGAAGGAGCCAAGGGGGAAGGAACACACACACACAAGAGGGCAACAGAAAAACATGACAACTAACATAAATTTAGAAATTACAACAAAACAGGAATTAAACCAATACAACTAGAAAACAAGGAGCAAAGTAAAGTACAACAGAACCTAGGCCACGACAGTGCCCCCCACTTAAGGGCGGATCCCAGACGCCCTAAAATGTCCAGAAACAAAACACAACCCACCCAGGGTGGGCGGAGGGGGAACACGGAAGGAGGGCACGAAACACAAAACCAAACGCAAAGTCCAACTAAAAACCAAAACAACCCACCCAAGGTGGGCAAGGGCAAACAAAGTCTCTGGAGGCCGACCATGGGGCCGGAAGTGAGGCAGAGTCTCTGGAGGCCGGCCGTGGGGCCGAAGGCGAGGCAGAGTCTCTGGAGACCGGCCGTGGGGCCGGAGGCGAGGCTGTCCCTGACGAAGGAGGGCCTCTGGAGGGGGCCGGAGGCGAGGCCTTTACCGACGAAGGAGGGCCCCTGGAGGAGGCCAGCGATGAAGGAGGGCCCCTGGAGGAGGCCGGTGGCGAAGGAGGGCCTCAGGAGCAGGCTGGCGGCGACGCCGTCTCTGACAAAGGAGGGCCTCCAAAGGAGGCCGGCGGCAACGCCATCTCTCACTTAGCAGCTGCCTTGAGGGACGCCACCTCTGACGCAGCAGCTGCCTTGGGGGACGCCGTCTCTGACGCAGCAGCTGCCTTGGGGGGAGCCACCTCTGACGCAGCAGCTGCCTTGGGGGGAGTCACCTCTGATGCAGTAGCTGCCTTGAGGGACGCCACCTCTGACACAGCAGCTGCCTTGGGGGGCGCCGTCTCTGACGCAGCAGCTGCCTTGAGGGGAGCCACCTCTGACGCAGCAGCTGCCTTGAGGGACGCCACCTCTGACGCCGCAGCTGCCTTGGGGGACGCCGTCTCTGACGCAGTAGCTGCCTTTGGGGGAGCCGACTGCAGCACAGGAACAACCTCAGAGGAGGCTTGGAGCGCCCACTGATGGCTCTTGGAGGGTTGGAGCGACCGCTGAGGGCTTCCGGAGGCTTGGAGTGCCCGCTGAGGGCTTACTCGATGGTGCAATTGTGACCGGAGAGCATGAGCGCCCAACGTTGCATGTGAGCTGCAGCCAAAGAATGGTGTGCTTTTCTCTGGACTGAGGATGGTTGTAAGTGGGTGATGGTCAGTGAGCAGTGTGAATGTATTGCCGTAGAGGTATTGATAGAACTTTTGTACTCCAAAGACTATCGCTAACGCCTCCCTCTCGATCTGTGGGTAGTTTTGTTCCGCTTTGCTGAGTGTTTTGGAGGCAAAGGCGATTGGTTTTTCTCTTGGCATCCAGCCTGATGTGAGACAGAACAACTCCGACTCCATAGGGTGAAGCATCGCAAGCAAGGTCTATTGACACCAGGAGTGCTTTGGCTTTCTGGAACGCAGATGCACATGCCGACGTCCACTGCCACTTTCTCTCTTTGTTCAGCAGTTCGTTTAGTGGCCTAAGCATAGTGGCAATGGCATGAAGTGTCCATAGAAGTTAAGCATTCCTAGAAAAGAGCGCTGTTGACTCACATCACCTGGTGCTGGTGCGTCCATGATGGTGTGGACCTTCTCCGGTGACTTGTGGAGACCAGCAGCGTAGATGATGTGGCCCAGGTATTCCACGGACTCCTGGAAGAAGAGACAGTTCTCTTGCTTAAGGTGCATTCCCTACTCCTCTACCCTGCAGAGTACTGCATCCAGGGTTTTCAGATGTGTCTACGCGTCAGGACCACTGACAAGTATGTTCTCCAGGTAGCAGTGTGTGTTTGGCAGTCCGATGAGTACCTGGTCCATGGCCTTTTGGAACAAGGTGAGCAGTGACGCTACACTGAATGGCAAGCGGTTGAAGGTGAAGAGTCCTTTCTGAGTTGAGATGGTCAGCAGCTTCCTAGAGCTCTCTTCTACTTCCATCTGCAGATATGCATTGGAAAGATGCAGCTTACTGAAGTGCTGACCACCAGCGAGGGAAGCAAACAAGTCCTCAATGCATGGAACAGGGTACTTGTCGATGCACAGAGCTTTGTTGAGTGTGACTCTCCCCGCAGTCTTACGGGTCCGTCCTTTTTGCTGACTAGCACCACTGGCATCGTCCAGTCACTGTGTGCGACAGGTGAGATGACAACAAGCTCAGTGAGGCGTTTCAGCTCGACTTCCACTCGCAGTCGGAGGGCATAAGGCATGTTGCGTGGTGGGCAGAATTTGGGTACACTCTTTGGTCTGAGAGTGAGCCTAGCTTTCACTCCCTTCATGGTGCCTAACTGATCTGAGAAAACAGCAGAGTATCTCTAACACATTCTCGAGGCTGTCTGTCTGTGTGTGTACAATTGCATGTACAGTCTTTAAGTCTCTCCAATTCAGTTGAATGGCTCTCAACCACTCTCTGCCAAACAATGGTGGAGCATCCACCTTCACCACATACAATGGCAAGACAGCCCTTTGCTTGTTCAGTGCCACTTGTACTTTAATGACCAGGGGCGGATTTAGGAAATTTGGGGCCCTAGGCAAAGACAGGCATGGGGCCCTCTGAATTGAGAAGAAAACATATAGAACAGACCCATTATACAGATACAGAAATTTTAATAGAAAGGAAATTTGAGGATGTCATGTATCTTCATGTTTGTCTATGTCACTGTAACTCGGAGGAGATAATCTCTCTCTCTCATATATATATATATATGTGTGTGTGTGTGTATATATAAATAAATAAAAGGTGCATGTCACAGGAAAGACTAGTGTTGTTACAAATATGACAATTGCTTAAACTACAGAACAGTAAATTATTTGATCTATAATTAATGTGACCCCTAACATCCCCAGCTGTACACAATAACACACATTAAAGCAATATAAATACAAAGCTGTAAAGCAGAGTGAGATGTTGGTAATAACTTCCTTATGTTTTTTGAATGTATAACTTAAATTATTAAGGACTAAAACACCTAAAATTTATGGGTGATTTTACAATATTTAAAAGCCTGAGATTTTCCTGAAATTCAACATAAAAAAAACACCTAAATAGCTGATTTTTCATCGTTTGTAGCAAATCCAAATGAAATTATAAACTTACTTTAAAATGACCCATCTTCAATAAGGTAAACAAATACTTATCAATATAGGGGGAATGTCCCCTTCGACAGCTTAATACTCACTAGTTGTTCAACTCCACACGATGGATCCTCCTCAACAGGCGCCAGCGTTACCGCTGAGTTTCAATGTTCGCGGGTTACTGCTGCTGCTGCTCGCCGCAGTGAAGAAGCCGAACCCCGAAATCCAGCATACTCCGTCAGCGCTCCGCTGCGCTGCGCTCCAGACCGCCTGCGCAAAGCAAAGCCTACAGCTGCCGCTGTGGCTCCCGTCCGCTCTGAGTTCATTGGAGATCGTAGAGGGCATGCGCCAGATGAACCAGGGTTTCCGCGGATCATTAAAAATAATTACAATTCATAATTTCTTTCTTTAAATCAAGGCCTTAATTGGCACTAAAATTTATTAAATATGTTTATCGTGGCATTTATGATTCTTTAATAAAAATGTTTATAAAAACTATTCCGTCAGATATATTATATCGCGATTAATTTGTGTGAAACTGATCATAAAGCCGTATGTTCGGAAAGGAAGCTCGAGGCGGAGAAAAAGCTAGAGAATATATAAATACGTGTGTGTGTGTTTGTTTACATACATACAGGAGTCATGGAACTGTGCTTACAGCTCCTTCATATTTCATGTACACTAATAACTTGTGTACATGGTTCTTGTTGATGGCATTAAAATCATTTCTAATAGCATTAAATTAGAGCCACTCATTCCTGTATGAACCCTGTGAGCGCTTAATTTAATATGACATATTCAAAAAATCCCCATCAGCTTTCAGCTTATGTTCAGTTTCTGCCCAATATATATATATATATATATATATATATATATATATATATATATATATATATATATATATTTTTTTTTTTTTTAGATTTTTGTAACGGGGATAACTAGGATCATTCAAAACAGCTTTTTTTGAATGAACGTTGTTTGTTCTCTACTCCCAAACTCAGCATCTCTTCATCCATTCCTGTAATAAGAAGTTTATTTTGAATGGATTTGATTAAACTTTCAGTCCCTCGGTATAAAATCAATATTTTGATGGAGATGAGAAATCTGCTTCCTGGTTGGTGAATAACCATTAGTTTGCATCATATTATTTAAATAAACGGTGTTAGTTTTTTTGGAATGTATAAAAATTAAGCTATAATTTCTAGTTACCGATCTGCTACTATATTTTAATTTGACTCGATGTTCTTTTTTTTCCTTTTTGGTGCGATTGCAATACCGGATCTTGACCTGGCCGGACCGGAGCAAAAATACGGAGCCGAGCTATTTTTTGCTCCGCTCCGTATTTTGTCGGTGAACTCGGGGCCCTAGGCAACTGCCCAGTTTTGCCTAATGGTAAATCCGCCCCTGGCTGAGAGACGTTAACCTGACAACAGCCAGGTTGTCAGGTTAGAGAGACGTTGCTTTGGAAGAAGAAACGATGAGTTCTTGATCCGGAGTAGCTGAATTTCTAACTTTACCGAAGGCTGCTCCCGATCATCATCATCTAGCTTCAAGGAGAGTTTATCAGCGAGCAGTTAACTCCTGCTGAAGAAACATTGACGGAGGTTAAAGGAAGACCCAAAGTGGAGATGGACGATCAGCACAGACTGCTGGATTTCACCAGGATCCCCCAGATCATCTTTCACCGGATAGGTAGGAAACACCAGCTCTGTTCGAAAACCTAGGACGTGTCCTCCAAGGACGCGGTCTACCTAGACTGGATCCTTCGAAGTCCTTGAAAATAAGGAGACCGGAAGAGTTTAGGCTGTGAATTCGACCAGGTCTACCCTTCGGCGGGTTTTACCGCCGTATGCTCTGTTGCTTAGCAACCGTGAACGTTGACACACAAAGCAGGAAAAGAATTAATACAGAAGTTTTCAAAACTGTTTATTTATTTCTTTTTTATTGTGAAGTGAACAAAGACTCACAAGAATCCAGAGTAGAATAAAGGTTCCAACAGGCGGGAGCAGGAAAAAATAAAATCAAATGTAATGATAGAAACCTTAGTCAGTTAAATAACCTGCTGCTGTCAATCTGCACATCTCTGATGTTGCTGCTATTTTCAAATATCCATTACTGTAAAAATGTCTATAGCTGCATATTGGTTATTTATTCTCCAGTTTTATATTGTTAAAACACTTCACAGTATTGTATTTTTTATATTTTAACTCTTCCCTATCATGTTATTCTTATACATTTTTCTAAGGTCCACATTTGTGTGACCATTTTCAATAACCTTTCTGCTGCTGTAAATTTGCACATTGTGCGACAGTAAAGGGATTTTCTATTCTATTCTATAAAAGGGGTAGAAAGATATAAGTAAATCTAAACAATGTATTTATAAAAAATATATCTGCAAAATCTCTAAAATTCAACAACAAAAAATACGTAGTTAAGCATATTGTGCAAAACAGCAATAAAAAGATAAAAATCCTATCAGATTTATAGTCCCCACCCTGCAGATATATTAGAATCTGTCCTTATATTCCAGCCAAACTCATTTACACAGTAACAGATTAAAACCTTTAGATAAATCAAACACTACCGCCACATATCTGACTCAATAACCATTAAAACAACTATTTTTCATTAATCTCAGACGGAACTATTAAATGACTTGTATTATATTAAACTGAACTTCCAATTTTCACCACTGTTCGGCGCCAAGTAACCTTTCCTCTGATCACAGCTTGCTTGGTCTCGCAATGAATCCTGGGATATCCAAGAATACCGAGGATACATCGGACCCGTCCTTCAAATCGGGCAAAAAGAAGGACGCATTTTAAGGCCGCATAACGAGGACTCTTGGAATCCGACCAGACCTCGGCGCCGCGCTATGATGTAATCGGCCTTCGAATCCGGTCTTTTAAGGATGCGTCCTAGGTTTTTGAACAGAGCCACCTTTCCAATCGGTCTCCGTCATTTGTTGCTAAGACGCCATTTTAGGTGGAAAAGGCGTAGTGTAAACAACCGTAGCATAGCTAATCGAAGGACTAAAGGCCCGTTTACATAGCAGCCTGTCCAAGATAAGTCATTACAGTTAACATAAGCCTGAAAACAGGGGCGGATTTAGGAAAATCGGTCTCTGCCAGTCACGTGACATTTGTTGCTAAGACGCCATTTTAGGTGGAAAAGGCGTAGTGTACCGCGCCCGAGGTAAACAATTGACGTCACTTGGCGGAGTATTTGTTTCTGCAAAGAACATTACAGAGCAACCATATTGCTCATAGTACATCTATGAAATAAAAGTTAAGGCTAGGGAGAAACAGCGCTCTAAATAAGAAGATTAACCCTTTAAAGCCCGATCGAAGAATAAAACAAAACAGAAAATTACTGTTTTTTGGTTTGAAGTCCTTATTTGGCCTTTTAACAAAATATGTAAAAAGAAAAAAACAGAAATACATTTTTGATATTAATAATTTATTACTATGCGATAAGTCAGGATTATTTTTTGTGTAGTCTTCTGCCCTCTGTTATCAGGTATATCTGATTGTGTACGATAGGATTTTGAGCAAAGTTTTTACCATTAAATTATGCAAAAGGTGTCAGACGCAAAACATTTCAGAAACCGTATGTATCAAATATGATACTGTCATGATGGGTCTAAAGCTTCAAGCCCATATGCAGAACACAACGGAGGCTGGGTAAAAGGTTTAACAGAGTTTATTTTGGTTTGCACAAAACACAAGATCATAAACTGGAACTGGAACTGGTCAGGGCTGGAACACTGGAGTCTGCAGAGATTATAGTTTGATTAGACAACGGAGTGATGGGTTTTATGAGTCCTTGTTTACTCAGCAGAATACCTTGAGGGTGTCCGGGCTTCTCTTTGAGAGAGAAGGAACTGTTGGGTCCAGAGACTGTTTGTTCAGCAGAGTCCAAGAGTTGCTGCAGCGTCTTGCTTCTGACTTTGAAGGCAGACCTTGATCTGAGTTTCAGGCTCTTAGCCAAGAGCAGCAGGGGAGTCCACAAAGGAATCTTCAGGTTTGGCTCACGAGGGCTATTTCGGCAGGTTAAGCTCATCCAGAGCCTCAGGTAGAGACAGGTTTCCTGTGAGGCAAAAACAAGGAAGAATTAGGATCAAGATCTCACTCAAGGGACAGCAAAGATTCTAGGTTTAGGGCTCAGGTCGCTAACCAAACTAGGTCAACACTGCGGCGTCGAAGCAAGGTCTGGCAGCTGGTTATATAGGGCAGGTCTCTGATAAGGAGATTCGCCTCAGGTGTGCTGGAAGACTCCAGCCCTTCGAGAACCACGGCGCACTCTGCTGGAGGAAGGTGGTACAGCTCCAGATCCCAACAGTACCCCCCTCTCAACGACCGCCTCTTGGCGGTCCAGAAGACGTCGACGGGAGGGAGCTCTCGTACTCCTCGATCAGCAAAGGATCGAGGATGTAAGAGCCAGGCACCCATGTGCGATCCTCCGGACCGTAGCCCTCCCAATCGACGAGGTACTGCCAACCGCGACCTCGCCGACGGGAGTCCATGATCCGGCGGACGGTGAAGGCAGGATGTCCATCGATGTCCAGGGCGGGTGGAGGGGAGTCGGATGGAGGGCACAGGGGGCTAGAGACAACAGGCTTGATCTGGGAGACGTAGAACGTAGGATGGATACGGAAACTCGGAGGAAGGTGTAGACGTACGGCAGAGGGGTTTATAATCTGGGCTACCTTGTAGGGGCCAATGAATCACGGGGACAGTTTCCAAGACATTCCCTTGAGGGGAATGTCTCGTGTGGAGAGCCATACCTCTTGGCCAATGGAGTACTGGGGGGCTGGGCGTCTCTTGGAGTCTGCAAAACGTTTAGTGGACCAGGAAGAACGGTTGAGGGTGGCGATGGTGTCCTTCCAGATCTTCTGACAGCGACGGATGTGATGGTTGACTGAATGGACCGAGATCTCTCTCTCGTCTGCAGGAAAAAGTGGAGGCTGATAACCGAGAGTAACCTGGAATGGGGATAAACCGGTGGAAGCTGATTTGAGAGAGTTGTGGGCGTACTCGATCCAGGTTAGGTACTGACTCCAGTCAGTGGGGTTGTTTGAGGTTAGGCAGCGGAGAGTGGACTCAAGCTGTTGGTTCATCCTCTCCGTCTACCCGTTGGACTGTGGATGATAGCCAGAAGTAAGTGACGACTTACAGTTTAGTGCGGAGCAGAAGGCCTTCCAGACTTGGGAGATGAACTGAGGACCGCGGTCAGAGAGTATTTCCTGAGGGATTCCATGGAGCCGGAAGACATGCTTCACCAGAAGCTGTGCAGTCTGGAAGGCCGTGGGAAGTTTTCTGAGGGGAATAAGATGACAAGACTTGGAGAAACGGTCGACGATGGTAAAAATGGTGGACATACCTCGGGAGATTGGGAGACCAGTGACAAAATCTATGGCGATGTGAGACCAGGGGCGAGCAGGAACAGGTAGGGGATGCAACAGACCAGAAGGTGGTTGGTGTGAGGCTTTGTTTCTGGCGCAGATGGAACATGCCAATACGTACTCCTTTACATCTTTGTGTAAAGATGGCCACCAGAAACGTCTAGAAATCAGGGCGATTGTTCGGCTCACTCCCGGGTGAGCGGAAAACTTGGCTGTATGCATCCATTGGATCAAACGGGATCTGACAGAAGAAGGGACATAGGTCTTGTTAGGAGGACCGTTACCTGGGTCAGGTTCAGAAGCTAGGGCAGAGTTGATGAGATCCGTGATCTCCCAGGAAACCACTCCAACAGTACAGGAGGCAGGAAGAACAGGTTCAGGCGTCTCAGGTTGATCAGCAGAGTAAAGACGAGAGAGAGAATCGGGTTTGATGTTCTTGGAACCGGGTCTGTAAGAGATTATGAGATTGAATCGGGAGAAAAACAAAGACCATCTGGAGTGACGTGGGTTAGCCTGTTTGGCGGACTGGAGATAAGCTAGGCTCTTGTGATCGGTCCACACCAAAACTGGATGCTCGGCCCCCTCGAGCCAGTGTCTCCACTCCTCCAAGGCGAGTTTGATTGCTAGAAGTTCACGGTCCCCAACATAGTAGTTTTGTTCTGCTGGTGAGAGTCTACGGGAGAAAAAGGCACAGGGGTGAATCTTTGATCAGAGTCGAGTTGTTGGGACAACACTGCACCAACATCAGAGTCAGAGGCATCCACTTCAAGGATAAACTGTTTAGCAGGATCTGGCTGGATCAAAATAGGAGCTCTGGAAAACAGGGTCTTTAATTTCTCAAAGGCTCTTTGCGCCTCCGGAGTCCATTGAAAGGCTCTTTTAACAGAGGTTAGAGTTGTGAGAGGTAGAGCTGTCTGACTGTAGTTCCTGATGAAACGTCTGTAGTTTGCAAAACCAAGGAATCTCTGCAGCTGTTTGCAGTTCTCAGGTGTCGGCCAGTCCAAAACTGCCTTAATCTTGTCTTCGGATTGGCTTAACCTGCCCGCCCTCGAGCACAAACCCTAAAAAGGTGACAGATGGTTGGTGAAACTCACATTTTTCAGCTTTAACAAAAAGCTTATTTTCCAACAGTCTTTGAAGGACCAAGCGGACATGTTTTTTATGCTCAGAGAGGTTCTTGGAGTAGATCAAAATGTCGCCAATGTAAACAAACACGAAAATATTCAAAAAATCTCTAAGGACATCATTGACAAGTGCTTGCAAACATGCAGGAGCGTTTGTGAGACCAAAAGGCATGACCAGATACTCAAATTGACCTAAAGGGGTCTTAAAGGCTGTTTTCCATTCGTCACCTTCTCTTATCCGGAGAAGATGATAAGCGTTTCTTAAATCGAGCTTGGTGAAGACTGTAGCCCCCTGAACAGGTTCAAATGCGGATGCTAGTAAAGGAAGTGGGTATTTATTTTTGACAGTTATTTGGTTAAGGCCTCTGTAGTCAATACAGGGTCGTAGGGAACCATCTTTCTTGCCCACAAAAAAGAAACCAGCACCCAGAGGGGAAGAAGATGGACGGATTATCCCAGCAGCTAGAGACTCGTTAATATATTTTTCCATGGTCTCACGTTCAGGCTTGGAGATGTTATAAAGTCTACTGCTGGGCAAGGGAGCACCTGGTAATAGCTCAATGGCACAGTCATATGGTCTGTGAGGTGGAAGAGACGTAGCACTGACCTTGCTGAAGACTGGAGCCAGATCATTATACTCGGAAGGAACAGAAGTAAGGTCAGGAGAGTCCATCTCCCCCCTACCTCTAGGGAACTGAACAGCGGGAGCTGCAGAACGAAGACAAGTCTCATGGCAGGAAGTAGACCAAGACTCAATGTGGCGTTCAGCCCAGTTGATATGGGGGTTATGTCGCTCCAGCCACTCAAAACCAAGCACCAAGGGAGAGCATGCAGAGGGAAAAACAAAAAAGGTTAATGTCTCACTATGATTTCCGGAGATTAACAGCTCTAGAGGTTGTGTTTGATGAGTAACTTGATGGAGTTTCTTTCCATCAATAGCTGAGACACTGAGAGGCTTGGATAACGGAACTGTTTCAATTTGTAACTGCTGGACCAGGTTAGAGTCAATAAGGTTACGCTCACATCCACAGTCAACGAAAGCAAACAAGGTGAGATTCTGGTTAGAGAAAGAAAGAGTGGCAGGTAGCATCAGATGAGGAGACTTTTCAGTTTTCCAATGGCCCGTCAGACTCCTCAGTTCCTCTGACGGGCCCAGGCTTTTGACTTAGCCGGGCAAGAAGCAATGAAATGACCAGTCTCACCACAATATAGACACAGATTGCCCCCAAAACGTCGTTGTCTTTCCTCAGGGGTTAGCCTTGTGTGTCCAATCTGCATGGGTTCGACCCCCGTTCTATCTGAGTGGGAGACTTGGACAGGAACAGAATAAGTCTGATTCTTAGATTTTGGCTTGAAAACAGGCTCTGTGGATCCAGAAAAAACAGAAGCATTATTTAATGCAGGAGCAGGCACAGAAATATGTAGACTTTTTTGTCTAGAGCTGCTTCTAGCTCGAAGTCTGTTGTCCAACCTAATGGTTAAACGGATCAATTCCTCTAAACTAGCTGGTTCGTCGAGCGTAGCTAGTTCATCCTTGATATTGTCATTTAGGGCCTTAAAATATGCACTCTTAAGTGCACATTCGTTCCATCCAGAGGCTGCGGCTTTGACCCGGAAGTCGATGGAAAACTCCGCCACTGTGGAATTTCCCTGTTTCAAATTTAGCAGAGCTCGGGAGTCAATGGTTTGATTAGAGTCATGGTTAAATACTTGGGAAAATGCAGAGACAAAATCAGAAAAAGTACACCTGAAACTGGCTTCAGAAGAGAACCTTGCCTCCGCCCATTCTAGGGCTCGCCCAGTGAGTTGGGACAAAATAAATGTTATAATTTTTCTATCAGATGAAAAACTCCCAGGAGAGTGTTCAAAAATAAGTCGACATTGAAACAAAAATCCCTTACAATCCTTCTGGTTACCTGAGAATTTTTCAGGGAGACTGGGTCTGAATTCAGGAGATGACGTCACGACCGGTGACCTCGGAGGCGGAAGTGGATCCGGAACTGGACGTGCCGCTGACGTGGCGTTAGCATTGCCCATGTAGCTAGCATATGTTTAAAGCATTTGGTTGTGGTATTCAATCATGGTATGTAACTCACGGAGGGTTTGCGCATGTCCATGGATCTGAGCGTCTTGCTCCTTAAGCCTCCGACGGAGGTGATCTGCTGGGCCTTGTGTTTGGCCGCAGTGTTCTGTCATGATGGGTCTAAAGCTTCAAGCCCATATGCAGAACACAACAGAGGCTGGGTGAAAAGTTTAACAGAGTTTATTTGGTTTGCACAAAACACAAGATCATAAGCTGGAACTGGAACTGGTCAGGGCTGGAACACTGGAGTCTGCAGAGATGATAGTTTGATTAGACAACGGAGTGATGGGTTTTATGAGTCCTTGTTTACTAAGCACAATACCTTGAGGGTGTCCGGGCTTCTCTTTGAGAGAGAAGCAAGGTCTGGCAGCTGGTTATATAGGGCAGGTCTCTGATAAGGAGATTCGCCTCAGGTGTGCTGGAAGACTCCAGCCCTTGGAGAACCACGGCGCACTCTGCTGGAGGAAGGTGGTACAGCTCCAGATCCCAACAGATACATTTGGCATTACAGGGTCACAGTTTTGATTGCTTTCTTATTTTCTGATAATTGTTTGCTGTCAATGTATTGTTTGGGTTCATGGTTAAAAGCAGTAATGCCGGTTTGGAGCCTCTATATTTACATTTATGTATAAAGAACTTGGCCATAATAATAATAAAGTCAATTATATATTCCTTATCGGATCTCTTTGGTTGAACCTTGCAATTTCCCTTAATGCCGAATCGTATAGTCTTCCAAAATAAAACAAAATCTTTGTCTATTTTTCTCTTAATGAAGTAATAAATGTCGTTCCAGAAGGACTGGGTTAGTGGGCAGGTCCAGATTAGATGAACAAGTGTTTCAGGATTATTACAGCAGAAGCTGCAAGTGACATCAATGTTATTTTTTAAAGCGTTTCTGGATAAAGACTTTGGTAGGATAAATGTTATGGATGATCTTAAATGAGATTTCTTTAGTTTTGTTATTTATCAAATTCCTGCACTAATCACTCCATCACTTTAACATAAAGGGTACAGTTCAATTCAATTCAATTCAGTTTATTTATATAGCGCCAAATTCACAACACATGTCATCTCAAGGCACTTTACAGTTCAACCAGATCATACAGTCAAATTGATACAAAGTTTTCTATCTAAGGAAAACCAGTTGATTGCATTGACTCATTGACTCAAATACAATCCCTCACACTAAGCATGCTTGTAGCTACAGTGGAGAGGAAAAACTCCCTTTTAACAGGAAGAAACCTCCAGCAGAACCAGGCTCAGTGTGAGCGGCCATCTGCCGAGGCCGACTGGGGTTCAAGGAGACAGAAGCAGAGATACAAAAAGCAGCTGTAAAAGGCGGCCCCGTCCAGGAAACACACAGCCAGGCAGACGAGCTCCAAGGCAGCTCCCATGCCAGAGGATGAAGAGAGCACATCCACCCAGCCACGGCCAGAGAAACAGGACCACACCTGAAGACAGGCCGATCTCCAACATCTACAAACAAGGGTGTTGATGGAAGCAGCACAGCTGATGTTTCTTTCCTGGATGACGTCACAGCCAAACAGGAACAGACGAGGCAAAGCTACTCTGAGGAAAAGCAGAGAGAGCAGAAGGTTAGAGATTGAACTACCAGATTCTGCAGAATAGGAGAACAGAGAGAGAATGAAGCAGAATGATGAAATGGGGGTCCCTATGTCCTCCAGAAGTCTAAGCCTATAGCAGCATAACTTTAAAGACAGCTCAGGATAACCTGAGCCACCCTAACTATAAGCTTTATCAAAAAGGAAAGTTTTAAGTCTAGCCTTAAAAGTAGACAGGGTGTCTGCCTCACGGACTAAAACTGGTAGTTGGTTCCACAGGAGAGGAGCCTGATAACTAAAAGATCTGCCTCCCATTCTACTTTTAGAAATTCTAGGAACCACTAGTAAACCTGCAGATTGAGAGCGAAGTGCTCTGTTAGGAACATAAGGAACAATCAGATCTCTGATATCAGATGGAGCTTGGCCATTTAAGGCTTTATATGTGAGAAGGAGGATTTTAAATTCTATTCTTGATTTAACAGGAAGCCAATGAAGAGAAGCCAGGATAGGAGAGATATGATCTCTCTTTTTAATTTTCATCAGAACTCTGGCTGCAGCATTTTGGATCAGCTGAAGGCTTTTAACTACAGTTTGTGGACTTCCTGATAGTAAAGAATTACAATAGTCCAGCCTTGAAGTAACAAATGCATGGACTAGTTTCTCAGCATCACCCCTGGACAGGAGATTTCTAATTTTTGCAATGTTCCTCAGATGAAAGAAGGAAATTCTAGAAACCTCTTTGATCTGGGATTTAAATGACAGGTCCTGATCAAAAATAACACCAAGATTTTTTACTTTATTATCTGAAATCAGTTTAATCCCATCCAAATGAAGTGACTGGCTAATCAGCTTCTTTTTCAGAGACTCTGGTCCAAAGACTATAACTTCTGTTTTGTCTGCATTCAGAAGCAGAAAGTTAAGAGTCATCCAGGTTTTTATGTCTTCAAGACATGCTTGTAATCTATGTAATGGGTTAGCTTCATCTGGATTTATAGACAGATATAGCTGGGTATCATCAGCATAACAGTGGAAATTAATCCCATGCTGTCTAATAACTCTACCAATTGGGAGCATGTATAAAGTAAAGAGAATTGGTCCTAGCACTGATCCCTGTGGTACTCCACAGGTAACCTTTGAGCGTGTTGAAGATCTATCATTAACATAAACAAACTGAATTCGTCAGATAGATAAGATTTAAACCAGTCTAGTGCTGTTCCTTTAATTCCAACAAAATATTCAAGTCTTTCTAAAAGAATATTATGGTCAACTGTATCAAATGCAGCACTAAGATCCAACAGGACGAGCACAGATACAAGTCCATTATCTGAGGCCATGAGAATATCATTAGTGACTTTCACCAGAGCTGTTTCAGTGCTATGATGAGCTCTAAAGCCAGACTGAAACTCTTCAAAAAGTTCATTATGGTGTAAGTGGTTGCAAACTTGTTTGGCAACTACTTTCTCAAGAATTTTGGATAAGAAAGGAAGATTGGATATAGGTCTATAATTGACCAAGTCATCTGGGTCAAGAGACGGTTTCTTAAGCAGAGGTTTAATTACAGCAACCTTAAAAGCTTTAGGTACATATCCCTGTAACAGAGATAGATTAATCAGATCTAAAATGGAGGAGGAGATCAAAGGGAATACCTCCTTAAATAACCTGGTTGGAACTGGATCTAACATACAAGTTGAAGGCTTAGATGAAGACAATAATTTTGCTAATTCAGAAAGTTCAACTGGATCAAAGCAGTCTAAACCCGGTTCAGATTCCATGACTACCTCAGGTACAATCGCGGATAGAGGAGTGCTTATGATCTTATTTTTAATAAGATCAATCTTATTTATAAAGAATCCCATAAAATCATTGCTGCTAAGAGCAGGTGGAATGGACAGTTCAACAGAGCTATGGCTCTGGGTGAGTTTGGCAACTGTATTAAAAAGAAATCTAGGATTATTCTTATTCTCCTCTATTAATGAGGAGAAGTATGCTGCTCTTGCTTTACAAAGGGTCCTCTTATACAGCAGTAAACCATTTTTCCAGACTAGGAAGGACTCCCGCAGGCCTGTGGAGCGATATTTTCTCTCCAGTTTCCTAGCATTTTGCTTCAAAGTACGCAGCTCTGCATTAAACCAAGGAGCAAGCTTTCTATTTTCAACGGTTTTCATTTTCAAGGGAGCTGCGTTGTCTAAGGCAGTACGCAGAGAACTAGCAACCCCATCAACAAAATCATCAACCTGTGAAGGGGAATAAGCTATGCTTTTGCACTCTGCAGCACTGCTCAGCGACACAGAGGAGAGAGAAAGTGAAGCAGATTCTTTAAAATTTATAACTGCACTATCTGATAAAGATCTACTAAAATTGAACCTTCTTTTGGGGGAGGAGAACTCTGTTAAAGTAATCCTGAAGGTTATTAGAAAGTGGTCAGAGAGGACAGGGTTGTGAGGAAATACTGTTATTTCTTCACATTCTATGCCGTATGTCAGCACAAGATCCAAAGTATGAAGATGAGAATGTGTGGGACTATTCACATTTTGAACAAAGCCAATAGTGTCTAAGATAGCATTAAAGGCTGCTCTTAAGCTATCGCCTTCAATGTCAGCATGGATGTTAAAATCTCCCACTATGATGACCCTGTCAGTATTTAATACCAAATCAGAAAGGAACTCTGAAAACTTATCTAAAAATTCAGAGTAAGGACCTGGCGGACGATACAAAGTTACAAAAAGAAGAGGTTTTCTTGCCTTGAAATTTGGATGAGGGAAATTAAGGGTTAAATGTTCAAAAGAGTTGTAGGTATTAACTGTTTTGGGAGTAATCAGTAAGTCAGACTGGAAGATTGTTGCTACTCCTCCTCCTCGCCCAGAACTTCTGGGTATGTGAAAATTTAAATAGCTTGAAGGAGTTGCCTCATTTATGCTCACATAATCCTCTTGCTGCAGCCAGGTTTCTGTAAGGCAACACAAGTCAATGTGATTATCACAAATCAAGTCATTAACTAGCAGACTTTTAGAGGAAAGCGATCTTATGTTAAACAGACCGCATTTAATTGTTTTAACTTTTTCCCCAATTGGAGTTATTTTGATTTTAATTAGATTATCATGATTTACTCCTTTGGGAATCTTTGCTAATTTATTAGATTTTGGTCGTGGGCAAGACACTGTCTGGATGGAGTAAAGAGTGGGTAACAGTAGAGAAGCTGCAGAGATGTGTGTTAAACTACAACTCTGCAGTGCTGCAGAGTGCAAAAGTATAGCTTATTCCCCTTCACAGGTTGATGATTTTGTTGATGGGGTTGCTAGTTCTCTGCGTACTGCCTTAGACAACGCAGCTCCTTTGAAAATGAAAACCGTTAAAAATAGAAAGCTTGCTCCTTGGTTTAATGCAGAGCTGCGTACTTTGAAGCAAAATGCTAGGAAACTGGAGAGAAAATATCGCTCCACAGGCCTGCAGGAGTCCTTCCTAGTCTGGAAAAATGATTTACTGCTGTATAAGAGGACCCTTTGTAAAGCAAGAGCAGCATACTTCTCCTCATTAATAGAGGAGAATAAGAATAATCCTAGATTTCTTTTTAATACAGTTGCCAAACTCACCCAGAGCCATAGCTCTGTTGAACCGTCCATTACACCTGCTCTTAACAGCAATGATTTTATGGGATTCTTTATAAATAAGATTGATCTTATTAAAAATAAGATCATAAGCACTCCTCTATCCGCGATTGTACCTGAGGTAGTCATGGAATCTGAACCGGGTTTAGACTGCTTTGATCCAGTTGAACTTTCTGAATTAGCAAAATTATTGTCTTCATCTAAGCCTTCAACTTGTATGTTAGATCCAGTTCCAACCAGGTTATTTAAGGAGGTATTCCCTTTGATCTCCTCCTCCATTTTAGATGTGATTAATCTATCTCTGTTACAGGGATATGTACCTAAAGCTTTTAAGGTTGCTGTAATTAAACCTCTGCTAAAGAAACCGTCTCTTGACCCAGATGACTTGGTTAATTATAGACCTATATCCAATCTTCCTTTCTTATCCAAAATTCTTGAGAAAGTAGTTGCCAAACAAGTTTGCGACCACTTCCACCATAATGAACTTTTTGAAGAGTTTCAGTCTGGCTTTAGAGCTCATCATAGCACTGAAACAGCTCTGGTGAAAGTCACTAATGATATTCTCATGGCCTCAGATAATGGACTTGTATCTGTGCTCGTCCTGTTGGATCTTAGTGCTGCATTTGATACAGTTGACCATAATATTCTTTTAGAAAGACTTGAATATTTTGTTGGAATTAAAGGAACAGCACTAGACTGGTTTAAATCTTATCTATCTGATCGAATTCAGTTTGTTTATGTTAATGATAGATCTTCAACACACTCAAAGGTTACCTGTGGAGTACCACAGGGATCAGTGCTAGGACCAATTCTCTTTACTTTATACATGCTCCCAATTGGTAGACTTATTAGACAGCATGGGATTAATTTCCACTGTTATGCTGATGATACCCAGCTATATCTGTCTATAAATCCAGATGAAGCTAACCCATTACATAGATTACAAGCATGTCTTGAAGACATAAATACCTGGATGACTCTTAACTTTCTGCTTCTGAATGCAGACAAAACAGAAGTTATAGTCTTTGGACCAGAGTCTCTGAAAAAGAAGCTGATTAGCCAGTCACTTCATTTGGATGGGATTAAACTGATTTCAGATAATAAAGTAAAAAATCTTGGTGTTATTTTTGATCAGGACCTGTCATTTAAATCCCAGATCAAAGAGGTTTCTAGAATTTCCTTCTTTCATCTGAGGAACATTGCAAAAATTAGAAATCTCCTGTCCAGGGGTGATGCTGAGAAACTAGTCCATGCATTTGTTACTTCAAGGCTGGACTATTGTAATTCTTTACTATCAGGAAGTCCACAAACTGTAGTTAAAAGCCTTCAGCTGATCCAAAATGCTGCAGCCAGAGTTCTGATGAAAATTAAAAAGAGAGATCATATCTCTCCTATCCTGGCTTCTCTTCATTGGCTTCCTGTTAAATCCAGAATAGAATTTAAAATCCTCCTTCTCACATATAAAGCCTTAAATGGCCAAGCTCCATCTGATATCAGAGATCTGATTGTTCCTAATGTTCCTAACAGAGCACTTCGCTCTCAATCTGCAGGTTTACTAGTGGTTCCTAGAATTTCTAAAAGTAGAATGGGAGGCAGATCTTTTAGTTATCAGGCTCCTCTCCTGTGGAACCAACTACCAGTTTTAGTCCGTGAGGCAGACACCCTGTCTACTTTTAAGGCTAGGCTTAAAACTTTCCTTTTTGATAAAGCTTATAGTTAGGGTGGCTCAGGTTATCCTGAGCTCTCTCTCTATAGTTCTGCTGCTATAGGCTTAGACTTTTGGAGGACATAGGGACCCCCATTTCATCATTCTGCTTCATTCTCTCTCTGTTCTCCTATTCTGCAGAATCTGTTTGTTCAATCTCTAACCTTCTGCTCTCTCTGCTTTTCCTCAGAGTAGCTTTGCCTCGTCTGTTCCTGTTTGGCTGTGACTTCATCCAGGAAAGAAACATCAGCTGTGCTGCTTCCATCAACACCCTTGTTTGTAGATGTTGGAGATCGGCCTGTCTTCCAGTATGGTCCTGTTTCTCTGGCCGTGGCTGGGTGGATGTGCTCTCTTCATCCTCTGGCATGGGAGCTGCCTTGGAGCTCGTCTGCCTGGCTGTGTGTTTCCTGGACGGGGCCGCCTTTTACAGCTGCTTTTTGTATCTCTGCTTCTGTCTCCTTGAACCCCAGTCGGCCTCGGCAGATGGCCGCTCACACTGAGCCTGGTTCTGCTGGAGGTTTCTTCCTGTTAAAAGGGAGTTTTTCCTCTCCACTGTAGCTACAAGCATGCTTAGTGTGAGGGATTGTATTTGAGTCAATGAGTCAATGCAATCAACTGGTTTTCCTTAGATAGAAAACTTTGTATCAATTTGACTGTATGATCTGGTTGAACTGTAAAGTGCCTTGAGATGACATGTGTTGTGAATTTGGCGCTATATAAATAAACTGAATTGAATTGAATTGCTTCCTGGTCTGCACCCTGGGGGGTCAGGGTTTTGGAGGACTAATAAATGTGGCCAGATTCCTAGAAAGAAGAGCTGCACCATCCAAAGTGGGATGGATGCCGTCTCTCCGAATCAGACCAGGCTTTCCCCAAAAGGATTGCCAATTATTAATGTAGCCCACGTTGTTTTCAGGACACCACCTAGACAACCATTGGTTGAATGACGACATGCGGCTAAACATGTCATCACTGGTCAGATCAGGGAGGGGACCAGAGAAAATTACGGAGTCCGACATTTTTTTGGCAAACTTACACACCGAAGCAACACTAATTTTAGTGACCTCCGATCGGCGTAACCGGGTGTCATTACCACCAGCGTGAATAACAATCTTACTGTATTTAACCTTATCCTTAGCCAGTAGTTTCAGGTAGGATTTGATGTTGCCCGTTCTGGCCCCCGGCAAACATTTGACTATGGTCCCTGGTGTCTCTAATGCCACGTTTCTGACTATGGAGCTGCCAATCACCAGAGTGGGCTTCTCAGTGGGTGTGTCACTGAGTGGGGAAAACCGGTTAGAAACGTGAACGGGTTGGTGGTGACCAGTGGGCAGAGATCCACGACTACGCTTTCTGCGTACAGTTAACCAATCGCCTGGCTGCTCAGGCAATTTCGGAGGACAGCTAGGTGGGGGGCCTACTTTAACTCCTGGATGTTCAACAGCCTGAAGCCTGGATTCTAACTCTGACACCCTCGCCTCCAAAGCTACAAAAATACTACACTTATTACACATCCCATTATCACTAAAGGAGGCAGAGGAATAACTGAACATCTGACACAGAGAGCAGGAGAGAGGAGAGGAAGAAGGAAGAGTTGGAAAAGAGTCAAGGCAGGGAGAGAGAGAAGCCATAGCAATGCTAAGCTAGCGCTAGCCTAGGCTAGCTACTCCTTGCTATCAGAAATAAAACCGTGGAAACTGACAAGTGCTCAGTAGAAAAGTGCAGCAGAAGGTGCTATGTTTTAAACTAGTCAGTTAGAGTTACTTAGATACAGAGATATCACAGAGAAAATAACTTAACTTCAGATGGAGTTCCTCTGGACAGCTGCAGCAGCTGCACACTGCACACACACAATTATAGCCTACCTATACTAGAACATAAATGTTATGTTACATTTGTAGCCTAGTTTTATTATTCCTTTAATCACATCTGATTAATATAGGCTAATAAAGAGTTGAATAGCAGAGGCCTATATGTGACAAGGTTGGGAAAGGGCTATTTTTTATTACCGTCCATGAAGGTCGGCCTATCCACCCGCACGTTTGCTCCCTGTCCCAAATTTCAGCCCATCTCATCTGGTCACCCTAGAAACAACAGGCAGGGGTGGGTGGGGGGGGGAACAGGATTTGGAAGACGCGCCAGCAGCACTTTATAGGTCTGCTGTATACTGTGTACTTTGCATTTAGAGTGACCTACGATGACGGCGGAAAGAAAGTTGTGGATAAAAGTGCAACAGTGTGCAAGCATTGTGCAACACGTTTTGTTTATGCTAACAGCAACACGACCAACATGTCATGCTAATACTCAACATATACCGAACCGAAAACCGTGACCACGAAACCGTGAACCGAACCAAACCGTGGATTTTGTGAACCATTCCACCCCTAATAGATATAAATAAATATATATATATATATATATATATATATATATATATATATATATATATATATATATATATATATATATACATATATATATTCATGGCAGCACAAGAACAGGCACTCAGTACAAGATCAATAAAGGCCAGGGTCTACCACACCAGGCAGGACCCCCGATGCAGACTGTGCAAAGATGCCTCTGAAACAATACAGCACATAACAGCAGGGTGTAAAATGCAGGCAGGAAGTGCATACATGGAACGCCACAACCAGGTAGCTGTCATAGTGTACAGGAACATCTGCCATGAGTATGGGCTGGAAGTCCCAAGGTCAAAATGGAAGACACCTCCTAAGGAAGTTGAGAATGACCGAGCTAAGGTCCTATGGGACTTCAAGATCCAGACTGACAAACAGGTGATGCTAACCAACCAGACATCGTGTTGATCGACAAACAGCAGAAGAAGGCAGTAGTGATAGATGTGGCAATCCCAAGCGACAGCAACATCAAGAAGAAAGAACACGAGAAGCTTGAGAAATACCAAGGGCTGAAGGAGGAGCTAGAAAAGATGTGGAAAGTAAGAGCAGCAGTGGTGCCAGTGGTAATTGGAGCACTGGGGGCTGTGACCCCCAAACTGGGAGAGTGGCTACAGCAGATTCCAGGTAAAACATCAGAGGTCTCTGTCCAGAAGAGCGCAGTCCTAGGAACAGCTAAGATACTGCGCAGAACCCTCAAACTCCCAGGCCTCTGGTAGAGGACCCCAGCTTGAGGATGACACATACCACCCCACGAGAGGGGAAGAAAACAGTTTTTTTTTTTTTTTAATATATATATATATATATATATATATATATATATATATATATATATATATATATATATATATATATATATATATACTCTCGATACCATTTGAGTACCACAAGGATAAAAACAAAGACCCCAAAAATAACAGAATTGTTTTTATTAATAAATAAAATACAAAAAATAAAATACAATAAACAATAAGAACAATATTTTGAGGTTGTATGCTGTGCAAACAGCACTCTTGCCTCTGTTATTTTCCACCAAAACTGGTTGTTTTTGCCCTCCTGCAGCAGCGCTGGTCATGCTCTCTACTGAGAGGTGTTCTGTCCGACCCGGCCTGACTGAGGTCTGTTGGTGAGGAAGTCTAGCAGCCAATAGGAGCAGAGATGGCGTCCTCAGTGGAGCGGTTCCGTCGGTAGGCGAACTGGAACGGGTGGAATGTTGGCGGCAGACTGGAGACGATGTGTTCTTTAACCAGCCTTTGGAAGCACTTCATCATGATGGGAGTCAGAGCGACAGGCCGCTAATCATTGAGGGAGGCGACCTGAGGCTTCTGGAATAATGGAGGCAGACTGGAAGCATGCTGGCACTATGGATTGGTCCAGCCAGGTGTTAAAATTGTCTGAGGACATCAGCCAGGTGACCTGCACACTCCTAAACCCCCCACCCAGGTAGTATGGTATTGGGGCCTGAGGCCTTTCTTGGGTTGACTCTCCTCAGAATCTTCCCCTCGCCAGCTATGTCAAGGCAGAGTGTCTCCTCTCCCTGATTGGGAACAGCTTTCACTGCTGGAGGCTGTTTAGTGCCTCAACCTTCCAAAGAAATTTAGTCCATTTAGGAAGTCATCATCAGCTACACCCACCGGGGGGAGGGTGTGTTGTAGTCTTTGATCGCCCGTATGCCTTTCTGCATCCTCCTGGTGTTGCTGGCATTGTGGAAGAGATCCTGGATCTTCTGGGTGTGGTTCTGCTTCACCGATCTGATGGCACGGTTCAACAGCGCAATGTGCTTGTCAATGAAATTGTCCTTAGGGATATTAGATAGTGCACCAATAACAGCGCCCAACATGACCAATAGGATGAGAGCTCACATAATTCTTGAGATGTGAGCTCAGTGCGAGATTACGCAAGACAAGAGGGGGAATTCAAGATGTCGACCTGGGAAAGACCGGGTCAATAATAATAATAATCATTGAACTTTATTGATCTTCCATTGGAGAAATTTACCTCTGCATTTAACCCATCCCCTTGGGGAGCAGTGGGCTGCCATCGTGGGACACCCAAGGGAGCAGTGTGGGGTTAAGGGTCTTTGCTCAGAGACCCAGAGTGGCAGTCTGTGGGAGTGGGACTCAAACTCAGAACCTCAGGATTCCAACATCTATGCCCTGACCCCTAGGCTGCCACTTCCCTTCAGCAAATTTGAACATTTTAGTTTCTGGGGGGGAAAACAGGCCGTACAATTTTACCTTTTTTAGTAAAGGGCGTACAATGTATGGCTGTATATATGGCTAGCTAAAAGCCCTTTCCAGAAGACAGAGCAGCATTGACTGTTCAGTTATAACATGTGATGTCAGTGCTGCAGTGCATGCTGGGGGATGTATTTCTATTCTGGTTATATGGAGTTTGATGATCACATGGATGTTTAAGGTGAAGTATCCTTTTTTTAACCTACGAATAGAAAGTCTTTCTCCTGTGTTTGTTTTTCCAGACCGCCTCCAGGATTATGATGGAAAAGAAGAGGTTTTCTCTGAGCAGTGGTCCTCTGAACAGGAAAGGAGATCCAGGTTGGATCAAGCGGAACCAGAACCTCTGCAGATAGGAGAACAGCAAAAGCCAGAACATCACGGGACAAGAGAGGAAACCATGGAGCTCCTCATTAGTGAGCATGAAGAGCAGCTTGTTTTGGAACAGAAGACTTTAAATACTGGAAAGAAACCTCTACCATGTTTGACATGTGGAAAAGTGTTTCTAAAAAAAGACAATTTAATGGTTCACATTAGAACTCACACAAGCGAGAAGCCTTTCGAATGTCTGTCCTGTGGAAAAAAATTCACTGTGAAATCTAGCCTTGAAACCCACATGAGAATTCACACAGGCGTGAAGCCTTTCGAATGTCTGTCCTGTGGAAAAAAATTCACTGTGAAATCTAGCCTTGAAACCCACATGAGAACTCACACAGGCGTGAAGCCTTTCGAATGTCTGTCCTGTGGAAAAAAATTCACTGTGAAATCTAGTCTTGAAACCCACATGAGAATCCACGTAGGCGTGAAGCCTTTCGCATGTCTGTCCTGTGGAAAAAAATTCACTCAGAAATCTAGTCTTGAAACCCACATGAGAATTCACACAGGCGTGAAGCCTTTCGAATGTCTGTCCTGTGGAAAAAAATTCACTCAGAAATGTAATCTTGAAGCTCACATGAGAATTCACACAGGCGTGAAGCCTTTCGAATGTCTGTCCTGTGGAAAAGAATTCACTCAGAAATCTAGCCTTGAAACCCACATGAGAATTCACACAGGCGAGAAGCCTTTCGAATGTCTGTCCTGTGGAAAAAAATTCACTGTGAAATCTAGTCTTGAAACCCACATGAGAACTCACACAGGCGTGAAGCCTTTCGAATGTCTGTCCTGTGGAAAAAAATTCACTGTGAAATCTAGTCTTGAAACCCACATGCGAATTCACACAGGCGTGAAGCCTTTCGAATGTCTGTCCTGTGGAAAAAAATTCACTCAGAAATGTAATCTTGAAGCTCACATGAGAATTCACACAGGCGTGAAGCCTTTCGAATGTCTGTCCTGTGGAAAAGAATTCACTCAGAAATCTAGCCTTGAAACCCACATGAGAATTCACACAGGCGTGAAGCCTTTCAAATGTCTGTCCTGTGGAAAAAAATTCACTGTGAAATCTAGTCTTGAAACCCACATGAGAATCCACGTAGGCGTGAAGCCTTTCGCATGTCTGTCCTGTGGAAAAAAATTCACTCAGAAATCTAGTCTTGAAACCCACATGAGAATTCACACAGGCGTGAAGCCTTTCGAATGTCTGTCCTGTGGAAAAAAATTCACTATGAAATCTAGTCTTGAAACCCACATGAGAATTCACACAGGCGTGAAGCCTTTCGAATGTCTGTCCTGTGGAAAAGAATTCACTCAGAAATCTAGCCTTGAAACCCACATGAGAATTCACACAGGCGTGAAGCCTTTCAAATGTCTGTCCTGTGGAAAAAAATTCACTGTGAAATCTAGTCTTGAAACCCACATGAGAATCCACGTAGGCGTGAAGCCTTTCGCATGTCTGTCCTGTGGAAAAAAATTCACTCAGAAATCTAGTCTTGAAACCCACATGAGAATTCACACAGGCGTGAAGCCTTTCGAATGTCTGTCCTGTGGAAAAAAATTCACTCAGAAATGTAATCTTGAAGCTCACATGAGAATTCACACAGGCGTGAAGCCTTTCGAATGTCTGTCCTGTGGAAAAGAATTCACTCAGAAATCTAGCCTTGAAACCCACATGAGAATTCACACAGGCGAGAAGCCTTTCGAATGTCTGTCCTGTGGAAAAAAATTCACTGTGAAATCTAGTCTTGAAACCCACATGAGAACTCACACAGGCGTGAAGCCTTTCGAATGTCTGTCCTGTGGAAAAAAATTCACTGTGAAATCTAGTCTTGAAACCCACATGCGAATTCACACAGGCGTGAAGCCTTTCGAATGTCTGTCCTGTGGAAAAAAATTCACTCAGAAATGTAATCTTGAAGCTCACATGAGAATTCACACAGGCGTGAAGCCTTTCGAATGTCTGTCCTGTGGAAAAGAATTCACTCAGAAATCTAGCCTTGAAACCCACATGAGAATTCACACAGGCGTGAAGCCTTTCAAATGTCTGTCCTGTGGAAAAAAATTCACTGTGAAATCTAGTCTTGAAACCCACATGAGAATCCACGTAGGCGTGAAGCCTTTCGCATGTCTGTCCTGTGGAAAAAAATTCACTCAGAAATCTAGTCTTGAAACCCACATGAGAATTCACACAGGCGTGAAGCCTTTCGAATGTCTGTCCTGTGGAAAAAAATTCACTCAGAAATGTAATCTTGAAGCTCACATGAGAATTCACACAGGCGTGAAGCCTTTCGAATGTCTGTCCTGTGGAAAAGAATTCACTCAGAAATCTAGCCTTGAAACCCACATGAGAATTCACACAGGCGAGAAGCCTTTCGAATGTCTGTCCTGTGGAAAAGAATTCACTCAGAAATCTAGTCTTGAAACCCACATGCGAATTCACACAGGCGTGAAGCCTTTCGAATGTCTGTCCTGTGGAAAAAAATTCACTCAGAAATGTAATCTTGAAGCTCACATGAGAATTCACACAGGCGTGAAGCCTTTCGAATGTCTGTCCTGTGGAAAAGAATTCACTCAGAAATCTAGCCTTGAAACCCACATGAGAATTCACACAGGCGTGAAGCCTTTCAAATGTCTGTCCTGTGGAAAAAAATTCACTGTGAAATCTAGTCTTGAAACCCACATGAGAATCCACGTAGGCGTGAAGCCTTTCGCATGTCTGTCCTGTGGAAAAAAATTCACTCAGAAATCTAGTCTTGAAACCCACATGAGAATTCACACAGGCGTGAAGCCTTTCGAATGTCTGTCCTGTGGAAAAAAATTCACTCAGAAATGTAATCTTGAAGCTCACATGAGAATTCACACAGGCGTGAAGCCTTTCGAATGTCTGTCCTGTGGAAAAGAATTCACTCAGAAATCTAGCCTTGAAACCCACATGAGAATTCACACAGGCGAGAAGCCTTTCGAATGTCTGTCCTGTGGAAAAAAATTCACTGTGAAATCTAGTCTTGAAACCCACATGAGAACTCACACAGGCGTGAAGCCTTTCGAATGTCTGTCCTGTGGAAAAAAATTCACTGTGAAATCTAGTCTTGAAACCCACATGCGAATTCACACAGGCGTGAAGCCTTTCGAATGTCTGTCCTGTGGAAAAAAATTCACTCAGAAATGTAATCTTGAAGCTCACATGAGAATTCACACAGGCGTGAAGCCTTTCGAATGTCTGTCCTGTGGAAAAGAATTCACTCAGAAATCTAGCCTTGAAACCCACATGAGAATTCACACAGGCGTGAAGCCTTTCAAATGTCTGTCCTGTGGAAAAAAATTCACTGTGAAATCTAGTCTTGAAACCCACATGAGAATCCACGTAGGCGTGAAGCCTTTCGCATGTCTGTCCTGTGGAAAAAAATTCACTCAGAAATCTAGTCTTGAAACCCACATGAGAATTCACACAGGCGTGAAGCCTTTCGAATGTCTGTCCTGTGGAAAAAAATTCACTCAGAAATGTAATCTTGAAGCTCACATGAGAATTCACACAGGCGTGAAGCCTTTCGAATGTCTGTCCTGTGGAAAAGAATTCACTCAGAAATCTAGCCTTGAAACCCACATGAGAATTCACACAGGCGAGAAGCCTTTCGAATGTCTGTCCTGTGGAAAAAAATTCACTGTGAAATCTAGTCTTGAAACCCACATGAGAATTCACACAGGCGTGAAGCCTTTCGAATGTCTGTCCTGTGGAAAAAAATTCACTTAGAAATCTAGCCTTGAAACCCACATGAGAATTCACACAGGCATGAAGCCTTTCGCATGTCTGTCCTGTGGAAAAAAATTCACTCAGAAATGTAATCTTGAAGCTCACATTAGAACTCACACAGGCGTGAAGCCTTTCAAATGTCCGTCCTGTGGAAAAGAATTCACTGTGAAATCTAGCCTTGAAACCCACATGAGAATTCACACAGGCGAGAAGCCTTTCGAATGTCTGTCCTGTGGAAAAGAATTCACTTAGAAATCTAGCCTTGAAACCCACATGAGAATTCACACAGGCATGAAGCCTTTCGCATGTCTGTCCTGTGGAAAAAAATTCACTCAGAAATGTAATCTTGAAGCTCACATTAGAACTCACACAGGCGTGAAGCCTTTCAAATGTCCGTCCTGTGGAAAAGAATTCACTGTGAAATCTAGCCTTGAAACCCACATGAGAATTCACACAGGCGAGAAGCCTTTCAAATGTCCGTCCTGTGGAAAAGAATTCACTGTGAAATCTAGCCTTGAAACCCACATGAGAATTCACACAGGCGAGAAGCCTTTCGAATGTCTGTCCTGTGGAAAAGAATTCACTTAGAAATCTAGCCTTGAAACCCACATGAGAATTCACACAGGCGTGAAGCCTTTCGAATGTCCGTCCTGTGGAAAATAATTCACTGTGAAATCTAGCCTTGAAACCCACATGAGAATTCACACAGGCATGAAGCCTTTCGAATGTCCGTCCTGTGGAAAATAATTCACTGTGAAATCTAGCCTTGAAACCCACATGAGAATTCACATAGGCGAGAAGCCTTTCGAATGTCTGTCCTGTGGAAAAGAATTCACTTAGAAATCTAGCCTTGAAACCCACATGAGAATTCACATAGGCGAGAAGCCTTTCGAATGTCTGTCCTGTGGAAAAAAATTCACTCAGAAATGTAATCTTGAAGCTCACATGAGAATTCACACAGGTGAGAAGCTGTTTTCCTGTACAAATTGTGGAAAAATTTTTACTCAAAAAGGTAATTTGATCAGACACATGAAAATTCATACAGTTGAGAAGATTAATGAATGGCTGTCCTGTGGGAAAAGCTTCAATGAAAAGCGCAATCTTAATATGCACATTAGAAATTCACACAAGTGAGAAGCCGTTTTCCTGTATGATTTGTGGAAAGGTTTTACAAGAAAAGTTTTATGAAAGACACGAGAACATGGTTTAGAAACATTGTTCATGCATATTTGGAAGGATTTAGAAGAAGTCACAAAATTTAGACACCACAGAAATGAACAGGAGAAATCTTTTCCAGGTTTCACTTGTGGTAAATATCCATCTACAAACTCCTTCACCTCAGTACATGACAAAGGCATTTTTCTTGCTAAGAATAAACCTGTCATAACCGTGGTACTGTATTAATTACCTGAAAACTAGAACAGATAAGGTACAATGTTGTAAAACTGGTAAATATTTAAACTATGGAACACCAAAGAACTGTTTAGAGGCTGGAGTCTGTACTTTGCTGTTAAACTGAAGTCCTAAGACAGTGAATATTGTTGGTTTAAAGAGTTAAACATTAGTTTAAAGTTGTTGCTGTTATTTGGTTAAAAGTTTATGTTCTTGCTGATCAGTTTTTACCTGCTTAAGGTTGGAAAAAAAGCTTTTGGCTTATTATTGTATTACAGAAGTTTCACACTCAAATGTGTAATGTTTCTACTTTATAAGGATTTCTAAAGTATCATTTTGCTTTGAACTATTTCGTATTATTTTGTTCTTGATAGTATAGTATTGATAGTTGTAGATGTTTTGTTTACCTGCTTTGATTGAAGAAAACTATCATCTATTTTAATAACAAGTTTTTTATGCATTTTCTGATGTGGATGTTTTCCATTAACGTAATCAACTCTAGATTGAATAGCTAAGCAAAAATATTCTAATAAATAAATATGGTAAAAAAAAGTGATTAATTATATGGTTTAATTAAAAAGAATTGTTTCTGATGATTTAAGACAACAAAAAGCTCTTTATATAAATTGTTTAGTTATTCATTGTTGTGCAATTTTGCTTGTTAAACTGTAAATGTATTAACTGTAACCACAAGTTATGATTGACTAGTTATTTAATAAAGGGAAAGAAATAAAGTGAGTGTTGGTCAAATGATTATAACTAACAATTTGTTCAGTTACCAGGTGTTATTAAATATCAAGCTAAGCTTTGTGGCTGGACGCTTGGACCAGGGGTCCGTTTAAAGATGCATGTTTACTGAAGACTAAATAGTTTTCTTAACCTGAAATCAGGTTTTCCGCTTCAGAGTGTTTCCTCAACCTCTCTTTCAGTCACCGTAGTAACATTCTCTCCAACGACACAAAACATTGTCGTAGTTTTGGGCATAAAAAAATTACCTAGGTCAGCTTTATTAATCTTAAATCTGTCATTATAGATATAATTTTTGGTATTCTAGAAATATGTTTTTTGAAATCCCATACTGTGAAATCAAGCTGCAGTATGGGATAAGATCATTTGCTTCAAATTAATGTTCAAAGAATTAATTTCTTTCCTACTGTATTCGGAAAAGCTTATGATGGATTTATTTTGCATGATATCAGGGTAGTTAAAGATTGCCGTGCGGTTGCATGGTATTGCTGAGGATTCAGTCATTCTGAGAAACTCCCACCAAGCTGTCAAAGATGAGCTAATGCTGATGATGTTCAAACTTCTATGCCTTTCTATGTTTAAACTAATAAATTGAAGATCTGCAACACTAATAATGGATGATAGACTTTCTACATCTAACCAGGACTCGTCTTGTGAGCTTTCTTTTAGCCATTTACATCTGGATTGTAGCCTGTTTGCTAGGAAGTAATGATAGAAGTTGGGCAGATCTAATCCTATTTTTTCTTTGGTCTTCCGTAGCGTTTTTAAGTTGATATGTGGGGGTTTATCTTTCCAGAGAAATTTGGTAATGGAAGAATCTAAATATTTAAACCATTCTGGGGATGGTTTGTTTGGAATAATTGAAAATAGCTCATTTATTTTTTGGTAAAACCATCATTTTTATTGAAGCAACCCTACCAAGGAGGGATCTGGTTAAGGACTTCCACTTTTTTAATAGTGGGATGTGGTTTTTATTTTGTTATGACATCCACTTGTTTAGTTAGAGATGTTTATGCCTAAATATTTAATATTTTCTGACTGCAGTTGTACATTGGAGGCCTTTTGGAAACTACAATAAATAGGTAGGACTGTGTATTTAGATCAATTTATAATTTGAGATTCTTTAGAAAATGTGATCACACAGAGAGCGAGGTGTGGAGAACGAGTAATACATCATCTGCATGAAGACTGACTTTCTGTTCCTGCATTTAATACATTTAATATCATTGTTGTTTCAATAAAGATGGCAAACAATGAGGGAGAGAGCGGGCATCCTTGCTTATTGCCCCTCTGCAGATTAAAGCTAGAAGAAGTTTGGTTATTTGTTCTAATCAGTGGCAGCTGGCCAATAGAGGGCGCTGCCCCAACCACCCAATGACCCTGATTAAGACAAAAAAAAAAACACAAAAATTATAAATGTTAAAATGAGGAAGTTATGTCCCCTAAAAAAGGCCGTTGCGCCTCGGGGGCTTCCTCATTAACATTAAAAACACTGGAGATATTTTGTAATAAGGAATCTCCTCACCTTGTAGTTGTTGCGGCCGCAGGCTGTGGAGTTTTTTCCGTCGGTGGCTCTGTTGTTTTGCTTCCAGGTCACGGGCGGAAACACCAATTGTTAAAATGAGGAAGTTATGTCCCCTAAAAAAAGCCGTTGCATCTCGGGGGCTTCCTCATTAACATTAAAAACACTGGAGATATTTTGTAATAAGGAATCTCCTCACCTTGTAGTTGTTGCGGCCGCAGGCTGTGGAGTTTTTTCCGTCGGTGGCTCTGTTGTTTTGCTTCCAGGTCACGGGCGGAAACACCAATTGTTAAAATGAGGAAGTTATGTCCCCTAAAAAAAGCCGTTGCATCTCGGGGGCTTCCTCACGGTTCTTTTCCTGGGAGCAAGTTTTTTACTACTCTTAACTCAAACTGGGTAAAATCATATAAAAAGGACTATAAAAACAGGAGTAAGACATAACAGAGTTTATTCCAGATCAGGTCGTTACAGGACAGAGAAAATGCTTTGGAGCTTGCACAGCTGTGGGCTCAAAAATCACGTCCGCGAGCGTCCGGCAAAGATTGAGCCCCGAACAAGGTCATCTCCTGCTTCTTATAGCTCATGAGTCTATGTGTTGCATCATGTCGATGTTTAGCTGTTAGTATCAGAAACTGACACGCCATCCATGTCTTGAACTTCATGCAGCTTGCTTCAGGGTTACAGATAGCTCTCCTATCAGACCGGCTCCAAGATGTGCCCATATCCTGTGTATTGTTAAAGACATGAAGCCTGCCCTGATTAGCTGACCTCCGTACACACAGTGACATCCACCATGTGAAGGAAGGCCTTCTACTCTGTCTATCTGGCTAACAGAATAACAATGCACATGATGTATAAAAGAATAAACCTAACATAAAGTATTTTGAAATATATTGATATATATTTAAAAAATTTGCAAGATAAATATTTAATCATTAATGTTGATTAAAGCTGTCTGATTTCTTTGTTGGATTGGTCACGTATTTCTGCCCTTGGAGGCAAAAATCTTTGCACATTGATACTGAGTTAGAATTCAAATTCAGGGGCTGCGTCCTCCAAAGGTCAGATTCGTAGGCCGATTATGTCGGCGCGATGCCGAGCTCTGGTCGGATTTCATAACTCCTCATTATGCAGCCTACAAATTGAACCTTTTTCCCCTTTTTTTAAGGACGGATCCACTGTATCCTCTGTAGCCTTGGGTATCCCATGATTCATTGCGAGTCCAGCAAACAAAAATAGCTTATCATGGCGCCGAACAGTGGTGAATATTGGAAGTTCCGTTTAATAGAATCCAAGTGTGTAAAAAGTTCCGTCTGAGATGAATGAAAATAGTTGTTTTAATGATTATTGAGTCAGATATGTGGCGGTAATGTTTGGTTTATCTAAAGGTTTTTATCTGTTACTGTGTAAATATGTTTGGCTGATATTTAAGCTCAGATTCTAATATCTCTGCAGGGTGGAGACTATAAATCTGATATCTGAGACCACGGTGCTGCTGCTGAAGCTCCTAAGAAGGTTATTAACACCCAGAACAGCAGTGAGAAGTGATGGAGAGTTATTGTCACTGGATGATTGAAATAATAAATACAAACACGCGTTCTCCCGAGATTTCGCCGCTTTTTACGCCGTCTTTTACCAACACGGCCGCCTTTTACGCGCGTCATGATAGTACCGCAAGACGCGCGTTTTTACTCGTTACTAAAACACGGTAACGGCGTTAGTAACGCCATTACTTTCAACGCCGTTACTCCCATCACTGATTGTGACAAATTTCCATCCAACGCTGACCAGTAGTTTACAAGTCTGACCGTCTTTAAGGTGGCGTCAGGCTTATATTAAATATTAAAATTGGTATTTTGTAAGTTTTAATACTTGTTTTGAGCATAAAATATAGTGATTGTGGAACAATACTTTAATATTTCTTTTACTTAAACCGCAAACACAATTTTACATAAATATCAACTTTAGCTGACTGTATTGGAATAGATCAACAGAAAGAAGCATGGAATTTTTAAGTCAAAGGATTTATGTGCCACAAAATAATATTTATACCCTGAAATGTGTACAATGCAGGATTATTTTTTTTTAAGAAGGACTTTCCACATTTGTGACAAATGGTACTTTTAATGTGAATTATATTTATTGGTACACCTCATTACCATTGCCTGTAATCATTGTTTTTTTTTTGTCAGTCAATTTGTTTAAAATATTCTGTTTTTTTTTATCATGCATCTCAATTCTACAAAAACATAAAAAATCTTAAAAATAAACTTTCATTTATGGTTTTCATGTCTCATGCCTTTCGGCCCTTTATGGAGTGTGTTACTAGTAACTTCTATTGTGGCTTAACTCAGGTAGTAACTCTTTTGGGAGAAGTAACTAGTTACTATAACTAAACCATCCATCATCTGACACGCTTTATCCCAAGTAGGGTCCCGAGGGGTGCTGGTGCTTATCTGCAGCCGTCTACGGGTGCGAGGCGGGGTCCACCCTGGACAGGTCGCCAGTCCGTCACAGGGAAACACAGAGACAAACAGGACAAACAACCATTCACACAAACACCTAAGGAAAATTGAGAAGCCAATTAACCTACCTGTCATGTTTTTGGACTGTGGGAGGAAGCCACTAATGGTGTGAAAAATTCCTCTTAAACCTAACTGACATTACGTTGACTGACTGGGCCGTATTTATACCCCAACACATGCTAGATTTTTTTTTAAGTGGAAACAAACTTCTTTTTTTAAGTGGAAGCAAACTGGTGTTCCCAGAGAAAACCCACAATATCAAAACAAAGCATGCAACTAATTTGATTTGATGTACCTACTAATAACTGTTCATGTAAGTTTGCCATCTGTTAATTTAATTTCAGTCCAACATGGTGCCAATTGTTTTTAGTTCATGAGCATTTCTGAAATATGTCATCTAAGCAGCTTAGCCTGTTCCATTGATAGCTGACTTGGCCCTCACAGTGGACAAATCAAAACTATTATATTTGGCGTTCAACCACTGATGATGCTAGTGAAATGTCTAAGTCATCCAGGTCGTAGTCATTACAAAAAAGTTATGAAACACTCCACTGGACTTAGTTTCCAAGTTTGGAGATGTTTCGCTTCCCATCCAGGAAGCTTTTTAAATTCAGAAATGAATTTAATAAGCTTCCTGGATGGGAACCACTGATGATCATTTGGTGGCTGGGGTTCCAGGGCAAAAACATTTGGAGAAAAAGTTCCTAATTCTGTTAATTTTTTTTTCTTTGTTTTTACCTCAACAGGATATGAAGAATCATCCCATCTAGCTGTTTTGTGCCCATCATGGTCATTAGAGAAGGGTAAAGGGAGCCCAGTGGGTGAATTTCTGCATTTCAGACAATCACAATCAACAAGGTGTCTTTCATGTATGTTAGTTTCAGGTGGCTCGTTGGTAATCCTCTCTGCTGAGTTAAGAGAAGATTTTTCTAAATTTGTGGTCTTTTTAATGATAATTCGGAAGAGCTGAAACCTAAGTTCCCCACCGCTTGGAATTTGTAGTTTCTCATCATATCAGTAGCTCTTTGGACATAAGGACAATTGATGTCATTGATAGAAAGATGGCTCATGCTGACAAAAGAGTGGCTAAGTGCGTCACTTGAAGTAATGCGTTTTTTTGGGCTAAGAGTTAGCATTTGTTTAACAAGATCAATGAAAAACTTTAAATCTGTCCTCTCAATGTCATCCTTTACTGGTAGGGATGTTAGAACATCCTCCAGAGACTTTGGTTTATTGTCCAAATGCTTGATTTTAAATGGCATTTTTTAGGGACCCAGATTACCTCACCCTTTACAATATACCTAGAATAGTAAAGGAATGTATCAAGCCCATCATTTAGCACAGAGGGCTCTGGTTCACCCAGCAGAGAAGTAATTTTAATCCATACTTCAGGCTCAGAGTCTCCTTTGAAGATATGTGTTTTAAGGTAGAGATAGACAAAAGTGACGCCTAACAGCCACATATTAACGGTTAGCTCCAAAGGCATGTTCAAAATCTGCTCTGGAGGTCTATAAGACAGTGGACAACAAAATAATCTATTAGCATTTTCTGGTGTTGTAAGAAAACTGAAATCAATTAACCAACATTATGGCTACGTTCACACTGCAGGCCTTAATGCTCAATTCCGATTTTTTTGTGAAATCGGATTTTTTTGCGTGTCCGTTCACACTTCCAAGTATATGCGACTTGTATGTGATCTACTGTGTGAACTGAAAGCGTTCAACCGAAGTGTCCTGCATGTGCACTCGAGGACGCGATGACGTCACATGTAGCAAGCGTCCTCAGTGTTTGCGGAAGTAAACATGACTCGTAATACCGCAGCGTATATTGCGTTCTTTAAGTTCTTCTCCAACAGGAGCAGGCACATTACGAACGAAATCTTTTTAAGAAGATCAAAAAGAAAGACCCTCCCCCGGTTCCGGTAAGACCCTTCGAGTTTGGTCTGAATCGAGCTATCTTTCCAAAAATGATTTAAGTCAGCAACCTCACTTTCTCTCCATTGACTGCTCTCTGTGTTATCTTCCGCCATGGTTAGTTTTTCCCGCCTCCGCTTAGTAGGACGCAGATTAGTAACGTTTAGTAACATTTGTCAAGTATCAATGACGTGTAGGTCGGATGAATGCGACCTAGCCGTACAGACACAGGTCGCATTTGAAAAGATCAGATACGTATCGGATTCAGCACCACATATCCAAGTGGCCTGGGTCGCATTTGAAAAAATCCGATCTGTGTCGTTCAGACTGTCATAAAAAGATCAGATACAGGTCACATATGGGCAAAAAAATCGGAATTGGGTCACTTCAGGCTGCAGTGTGAACGTAGCCTTAGTTGTCAGGCTTGATATCTCTATGCACCATCCCCACCTTGTGTAGAAAATTAAGATACCAATACCTGTCCACCAATAACCTGAATCTTACACAAATCCAGACGGCCACCTGTGGATTTCTCCATGATTTCTTTCAAAATATCGACAGCAAATTAATTTTAAAAGAGGAACAGAGAAACGCGATCAAGGCTCATCTTCTTATTCTAGGCGTGCAACTGCACGCTTTGATTTTTGTTGACAACAACTATGCGTCGCTTAACATACGTCACGCACTCCGTTGCTCTTATTGGTTGTAGGTCTATCCAATTGAGTGGAGAGGCATTTTTTTTTCCTGGTTCGTTCAAAACACGCCCCATAATAAAAGCTCTATGGAGCAGCATCAGACTCATTCTGACTAGAATTGAGTAGGACTACGTCAGGCTAAAAATGACATAAGTGAAAACTGGCCTGCATAAAATAATGGAAAAAAAGACAGATTTTAAGACAGGACTTTTTTCTTTTAATAGAAATGTTCTAACTTTTGCGACAATAGTCTGATAAAGAGTACATTTATATACATGTTTAAGCCAGAATGATCTGACATTCAAAACAATGGCTAACTTCCAGCCATGGCGTCCTGCATGAGCATTGGGGCTTGATTCGTTCATGTGTCAGGGTACGCGCACGGGGTGTGGGACAAGCAGACGACCATGATTGACATGTCATGGAACCAATCGTGTACAACGGACCGTCTTTTGTGATCGGTTGAGGTTATTCATTGATTTCTCACTGTAGAGGGGACCCTTTATTTTAGTTTCACTTCCAGACTTTCTATTTCACTGCTTGCTAAGTGACTGGGGAGATCTTCAAGCCACATGGTATAAATGCATTATAAAAGATCTCCTACTGCACCTTTAAAATTATCAGTTTTCTTAATCTGCAAATGATTTTATGTAGAACTAGGAATCAGTTACTTAAAATGAAAAAGGCCAGTGTAAAATCGCCTCAATATTTGTGGATGGGGACTTCACTCTGTGTAAACCTTATGGAACTGCTTGTTGGTTTAATGATAAATGATAAATAAGTGCTACGTTTATTAAAGGAATAGTACACCCAAAACATGATTAGCCTTCATTTTCTACTCACCCCCATGCTGAACAACACTCTGGAGTACTTTTTTGATATCTCAAATGCATCTGGAGATCTGGGAGGCTTCTTGCTGTCTGCTGACATTCAAATAATGGAGGTCTATGGCGCCCGAGGCAGAAAGGTCCATAAAAGTCCACAAAAAACGTGTCAATATTCCTCCATACTGCTCGTCCAATGTATTCCAAGTGTCCTGAGTGGGTAGCGTCCATAATTTACTCGAAACGAAGTCATTTAGAATGTTTTTAGAGCATAAACAGTAGTGTATAGGATTTCCTAAAAGCGCGTTCACGAGTCTACGGAAACCGCGGCCAGATGATTAAAGAATGAATACGAATTCTTTAGGAAGATGTTATATGTTCACATGACTTATCAATGTTAGCCAAAGCTCTTGAAAACAAACCTGGCCTTATTGAGGATGTCTCGCTGTAGCTGAAGTTCATTTTCAGGGATTTTTTCAATGGTCTTCATCAAAGCGAGGATAGGCTATAAGACTTCTGAGCTTTTCCCGAGTTGGTGTAGAGATTGGTTGTTTTTTGAAGAAGCAGGAGTAAATTTCTGTCACCCTCCTAGCAACAGTCGTAAAGCTGACATCCTGTGGAGAAGAACAGAATTATATGAGTTATTTTGGATCTAAAAAGGTTTGACAATTGAAAACAAAGCTGTGAAAAATATGTACTCTTTTACACATTTCCATTTTTTTTGGCACACATAATGTTTCATTTGATCAAACATATGCTATTATTAGATGACGATGACCCAAGTAAATATATAAAAGCTTTTAAGCTAACATGCATAACTGACCATCATACTACCATTTCCATGGTTTAGTTTTGCCATGATGTTCACAACGATTGCAGTTTTTTTTTTTTTTGAAGATCAGAACTCTAAAAAAAATTGAACCTGTTGATTCTGATTTCAGCCAGTACTGATTTTGTTTTATTTGTTTATTTATTATGAATTTACATAAGTGCCATTCGTACATGACTGTGCCATCAGTGCAATGCCCATACTGTAATGATCTCTGCACTGATGCTGGGCTGATCACTCCTTCTATACACCTGCTCAGCTCCACCCGTCCCTCAATCAGCTTTCACCAGCTTCACCTGGTTCCATCACTATATAATCACCATAACACCAGACGTCAGGGCCAGATTATCTTGTGCTAACCCGGTAAGATTAATCCAGCGTCATCTAAATTACTTGTTTGCCCGTCTGTTAACTGCCCCGTTCTGTTTCTGATATTGAGCATAATTGATCCTGTTCTGACTCTGTCAGCCTGTCTGGATATCCTTTCTGTTCTGCTTCTGGACCTCTCGATCTCCAAATCTGTCTGCCTTCCTTTGGATCATAAACCCAGGAAATCTCCTCATAAACTGTCTGCCTATCAGTCTGCAGCCTGCTGGCTCCTCTCAGACTCAAGCCCTGCTCAAAAAGCACGCTGCTGAATAAACTATGCTCTAACGTCACTGACCTGTCTTGGTTGTATTTTGTTCCGGCCTCTGTTCTTCACACATACATGTGAGCAAATACATCTTGAAATTCATTTGTCCAAGATTTTAAAGATCCCATTTCCTTACAGAACAGATCATGTCAAACATGAACAAACAGAGCTATCTTATCTATTGTATTATTATATTATATTAATATTAAATCTGTTTTTCTTCCCCTTATATAAGATTTGCATATTTAATAAAAAAGTTACTCAAACTGTTCTTGATTCTTGATTTCTTAAGCAGCCACTGTCAAAATAGTTTTTTGATTATTGACAATGTCCGGTTTTAAAATACAAACTTGTTTTAACTACACACGACATAGCACTACTAAATGTAAAAGAACATTTTAAAGCACCAGGAGACCTCAGTGGAGGTAGATATTGATAGAGAAGGTCAGATGAACGCCAACCAGCCAGAATGAAGGACATGTCCCTAATTAAAATAGCTGCTGGTTTTACGTTGGATGTAACAAAATCACCCATCCAGAAAGTTAACCTTTTTCCTCGTGGTTCCATGAATCATCGAATGTAATTTTTCCCCAGTCTCTTCTGTATTATTGAATTATTAAAAGGCCAGTGAGGCCTGGTGGGTTATCGATCTTAACTTTGTTTTTTTTTAACGATCTCCAGAGGGAGTCATTGAACCGATTTTGGGATACTTTTTGTTCATTGGTTGCTCCCAGAGATTAAACACTGACACATTTAGAAGTGTCAGTGTTTTCTTACAGTTTCTCACTCTGTAGGATGTGCAAGTCACACTCCAAAGGCAGCGTTCCATCTGGACCGGACTTTAAAGCTGTCCCAACACCTGCATTAGCATCCAATGTATTACTGCTTAAGGACATTTTGTGCTATGAACCTAAATTTCAATCCTATGATACTATGATTTGTGATTCTAGCTTAGATTTGTGAAAGGGCATTTATGAAAAATCATATTTAATATTTGTTCATATGTCGTGGAATGTCTTCCCAACGACTTAAAATTATATGCTAAGTCTTATAAAAATTCAAAGTTCTTAAAAAGCAGTTGAAAAGTCTTTAAACAATGATCAGAAATCAGGCAGAGGCAGCTGGGTCCAGGTCCAGAGTGGTTTATTGCAAAATACAGATAAACCACCCGAGATGCGTACCGGTCCACATCTGACTTACATGCAGTAACAGTCCCACTTATATACACTCGAGGAGCATTATTTTTAAAGCCTTTCTTTTGATCTATCAAAGCCTTTTCTTTACACTTTCATGGTGACATTTATTGCAGTTAAATCAAAACTCAATATGTCAAAACAACGCTTTCATCCAGTGTGACTTATGTTTTCATAACATCTCATTAAAAAGTCGGCATAACCTTGATGCTCAAAATCTCCGTAACACATAATTTTTGTGTCGCTCAGTACCTGCTCAGTACCGCACAGTATCACTTTGGATATGACAACTCATATATCACAAGTAGTGCAGCTGGCCTGTGCAACCTTGATATGTCCAAATAATTCATTTTTAATGAGTGTGACTTCATCATCAAAAGGCCTTATCTCTGTAGCTCTGCAGTACCAACACCTTGGATTCAATCCAATATTTCTGTCCCCTTTCTAATACCTGCATCTCTCTTGGATCCCAAAACTTCAAAGGTCCAGCTGCAGAGAGCCTTACACACACTGCTCTCTTTCTCTCTCTTTGGCCTTAATAACATACATGTATTTATTGTGAAACAACTCTATATGCATTGTAAAACATTTAATTCCATTTTATTCTAATCATTGGTGCAGATTAATTCACTACACATAAAGGAAAAGTATGATTCTTTGGAATCAATTTAAACTTCATTTTTTTGATTCAACTTAACAAAAACAAATTAAGTGCTTAATGTTAGCATTTAATGATGGTCTGCCAGTTATAACATATTCCTATTTTCTGGCACTATCCTTTCTGTTTTTTAATCTTTTCAGTGTGTCTCCAAACAAAACTTGTTTGGAGTTTGTATTCTATATAGGAAAATCTTTTTCAAATCAAAACATTTGAAGTTTGAAACCAGTTCGGGTATACCCCGAGAAAATGTTTTCTTTGTGAAATTTCTATCTTAAGCCTTTGTACTTATAAACAGGAGATTTTTAAATTTAAGGCTTTAAAAAAGTAATTCATTAGTTCAGTGCAGATTTAAGAATGTTATTTGTTGTTTTTTCTAACTTGACAATGCAAAATGAGAAAAAGCTGTTTGATATTTAACAGCAAGGCCAATCAATGGTCCTTCCTATAAACTAATGACAGGAGCAGTCACTGCCCCACAGGGATGAAAAAAAGGGAGCTCTGAATATTTTAGGCTGCCTAAACTAGTTTAAGGTCAATTACCCAACAGAAAAATGAATGAAGCACTACATCTAAACACCCCACCCCCAAAACAATCACTGAAGATAGACCAGATTTTTGATGCGGCTTTTGCTAATAAATGTACACGCATATTTACACTCATCTGCCACTTTATTAGGTACCCCATGCTAGTAATGGGTTGGACCCCCTTTTGCCTTCAGAACTGCCTCAATTCTTCGTGGCATAGATTCAACAAGGTGCTGGAAGCATTCCTCAGGGAGTTTGGTCCATATTGACATGATGGCATCACACAGTTGCCGCAGATTTGTCGGCTGCACATCCATGATGCGAATCTCCCGTTCCACCACATCCCAAAGATGCTCTATTGGATTGAGATCTGGTGACTGTGGAGGCCATTTGAGTACAGTGAACTCATTGTCATGTTCAAGAAACCAGTCTGAGATGATTCCAGCTTTATGACATGGCGCATTATCCTGCTGAAAGTAGCCATCAGAAGTTGGGTACATTGTGGTCATAAAGGGATGGACATGGTCAGCAACAATACTCAGGTAGGCTGTGGCGTTGCAACGATGCTCAATTGGTACCAAGGGGCCCAAAGAGTGCCAAGAAAATATTCCCCACACCATGACACCACCACCACCAGCCTGAACCGTTGATACAAGGCAGGATGGATCCATGCTTTCATGTTGTAGACGCCAAATTCTGACCCTACCATCCGAATGTCGCAGCAGAAATCGAGACTCATCAGACCAGGCAACGTTTTTCCAATCTTCTATTGTCCAATTTCCATGAGCTTGTGCAAATTGTAGCCTCAGTTTACTGTTCTTAGCTGAAAGGAGTGGCACCCGGTGTGGTCTTCTGCTGCTGTAGCCCATCTGCCTCAAAGTTCCACGTACTGTGCGTTCAGAGATGCTCTTCTGCCCACCTTGGTTGTAACGGGTGGTTATTTGAGTCACTGTTGCCCTTCTATCAGCTCCAACCAGTCTGGCCATTCTCTTCTGACCTCTGGCATCAACAAGGCATTTCCGCCCACAGAACTGCCGCTCACTGGATGTTTTTTCTTTTTCGGACCATTCTCTGTAAACCCTAGAGATGGTTGTGCGTGAAAATCCCAGTAGATCAGCAGTTTCTGAAATACTCAGAAAAGCCCTTCTGGCACCAACAATCATGCCACGTTCAAAGTCACTCAAATCACCTTTCTTCCCCATACTGATGCTCGCTTTGAACTGCAGGAGATTGTCTTGACCATGTCTACATGCCTAAATGCACTGAGTTGCCGCCATGTGATTGGCTGCTTAGAAATTAAGTGTTAACGAGCAGTTGGACAGGTGTACCTAATAAAGTGGCCGGTGAGTGTATATTGTTGTACATGATTAACTAATAAATGAGTTTTTGGTTAGTGCGCTAACTTTAAACTATCAAAGAAGGACATTCTTTTTTTTTTTTTTTGGGTGTGTGGGGGGGGGGGGGGGGGGGGGTTCATAAACTATTTGTAAGATTTCAAGGGATTAGATTAATTTTTAATTTAAAAAAGACCAATGATGTCTTACATTTGCTGTCTGCAACTTCTTCAGGTGTGGTGTTGGTTTCCATCTGAGGGTCTTTAGCTTTCAGGTATTCAGCTTCTTTCACTGCCTGCCATGTTGGTGCTAGCTTGAATAACTGATCGGCATAACCCATATGTCTTCTCAGTTCATCCTCACTCTCTTTGAAGAGACAGCGGCATTAGAGTCACATAGGAAAGCATGCACCTGCAGAATAAGCAGTGCTTGATAAAATCTAAAATAGATAAATAGTTTACTTGTTACTCATTGCACTTGCTTCTCTTAGCAACTTATCTAAAGCATCACTGCTCTCTTGTTTGGACTTGGCAGTATTTCCAATTCTGTTGATGAAAAACAGCAATCAGATTCACAGCAAATCTTAAAACATGATGTTAAGTTGGTCATCAGATATCAAAACAAATTTTTTGATATCTGCCTTCAAATACCTTTTTCCTTGTAGCTGAGTTGGCTTCTCTTTTATAAGCCAATCGTCATAGCTAATTTGCCTAGCAGACACTTTAATTTCCACCAGAGTGATGTCATCCACAAGGTTAGTCGTTTTATTCTCTAACATTGCTACTACCGCCTGGAGACATAGGAATGGCAGCGTAGATGCAATTGCATGTAAATACTGACAAGGCAGAAAAGGCAAAGATGTGCAGAATTGAGATAGATTTGGAAACAAACACTTTCAAACCAATTTTACAGTAATTTTCAATCCTTAAGTTTTTTCCACCTTTTAATAAATGCATTCAGAAAACATAAGAAAATTAAAACAGCTTAGTGTTGGGATCCTGAGGCTTGCCCACCAGAGGGCGCAGAGGATCCCTTTCTGAGGGGTTGTGTTACTGTTGGGATCTGGGGGTCTGTCTGCCTTTCTCCACCAGAGGGCGTACTGGATCTCCTGAGGCTGGAACTGACTTCACCAGCTGTTCTTCATCTGCTCATCAGGAGACCAGCATTTAAGTGGGCGGAGGACCACACTCCAGTGCCAGACAGTTAGTCAGTCACGGTACAGCAAACCCTGAGCCAACCTGCCTGTCTAGTCTCCTGACTACAAAAACCTGATCCTTTTTGTCATCTCTGCTTCTCAGGTTAAACCTGCCTGCAACCAGAAACCCCCCTGAAGAGTTTTCTCTGTTGGAAATCGGTCTGCCTGATTTCAGTAGAACCCTGGAGAACCAAACCTCAGCCCTCTGCCTGCCGTGAGCCTCTGAACCCTCCTGGTTCCCTCCTTCTGCCTGCTCAGCTCAAACCTCAGCCCTCAGCCTGCCGTCTGCCTCTGGACCCCCCTGGTTCCCCTTTCTGCCACTCAGCACAAACCTCTGAACAGCGAATCCAGTCGTGACCAGCCCCTGGACCAGATTATCCACCTGACCTGTTTTTGTTATGCTCTCTTCATTAAAACTTTGAACTTTTTCCCTGCCTGCTGGTTGTGTTCTGCATATGGGCTTGAATCCAAAACCCAACATGACACTTAGTCCAAGATTATAATTGATCAGACCAATGTAAAAAGATCAAGGTTCGGGACATATGCTTTGATGCATGTAAAAATATTGTGATTCTTTAATGTGTTAAATTGATGACTTCATGACCTTTACCAACAAACAGGAGTCACATTTGTTTTCTCTTTCTTGCGTGAAAATTAAAGCTGTTTTACAGCAGGGCCGAATGCAAAATGCATCCACACATGTCGAAGCCTACTAAGGTTATGGAGAAAATAATTTCATCAAGTTGCTGCAGCATGAAGGTCTTCTGAATAACTGCATAAAATAGCTTCTATAAGCCTGAGTAAATCTGAAGTTATATAATTATATAGCTAAACAAAGTATATATTCCTTTATGCATGATTCAATGGCATGGGTATAAAGGTTTCAGTGTCAATTAAAATCTCTTTTTGTAACTGCAGTTCTTTTTATGAAATACAATAAAGGCAATTTTTTTTTTTTTTTTTTTTACTTAAGCCTCTTTGAAAGTTACAGTCAGTTGAGGTTGCATTTTTTCATCATACTTTCACTGGAATACAGACTAATTAATTTTTCACATGCAATTCCAGCATTGTTTGTCCAATATTGGATTTATTTTCTGGTCTTTACATACAAGAGTGTTAAAATTACCTTTAGCTTTTCTTTTCTTTCTCTGCAATAGTTCATTTGGACCTTCTGGGCACCTTTTAAAAAAAAGGAGAGAGATGAATTAGTGCATTTGCTTAAAGAACAGCTTAATTTGCAGGTTAACTCTGTCTCCGCTCATTGTGTGGCAATGTATCTTGGGAGAATACATTGGAACTGAGACCTGTCTTGTTACTCTTCTTGCCTCTCAGATAGTTCTCCATTTCTGGATCTCCTAGAAAGTGTGATGTTGTAGAAATGTTTCTTCGATACTTCCTATATAAAGTCGGCATACAGAGATCTGTTACTTTAAGAGAAACCTTCAAGAACATTTACAGAATTGTCTAGCAATCATTTAATGTCCCTAAAAACACTAAAAGTCTGGTCTAAAGGGAATCAACATAAGTGATGATAAAAGGCTTATGCAAAAAATATGAAAAAAAGAACAGAAAACGAATGTGCCATTGAGTGGGTGAGTTATGCGTGATCTACACAGATCCCTATTTGAACAGGGACATGATATGTGCTCCTGGCAGCTATGAGGTGAGGGGATGGCATAAAATACAGAGAAGGAAGTTTATTATATATTTAAAAAAACAATATTACTAAGAATAAGATTGAAATAACATACATTTAAATGAAATATCCAATATAACTCTCTAAAAAGTGATTGACATTGATCTGCAGTTACTGTCAGATTTACAGAGAAATTAGGCTCTACACAGGTGTAGTTAACTCATCCGACGCCGTTACAACCCCAAAAGACCTCAAATAAACCCAACTAAGGTAGGAGCATAATAATTTAACACAAAATAACCATGGTTTGTTTGTTTTTCAAAGTAAGTAAGAAGTATTACCTACCTCCTTATATCGCGTCTTTATAGAAAGAAATACTGCTGATCTGCAAAGGTAATGTGAGTTTTGGAAGGTAAACAAGAATCACTATAACTGCAGTTGAAATTCAAATTTTTCTACATGCATTTTATTTTTTGAAAACATTCACATACATATGAAATATTTCCATGGTCACTGAGAGTCGAGCGAGCGGAGAAACATCCGAGAGCTGCGTGAAGCTGACACCCCACCCACGTCAAAAAACTCTGCAAATAGACTGAATGGTTAGTGCAACGTTAGTGCAGATTTGTGCAGAAAAAAATATTGTTTGTGCTACTTTTTTTTTGTTAGTGGTCTCATTTTTTAGTGCTTCGTTTGTGCTGGTTTGTGCAGTTAAAACGGTCATTTGTGCTATTTGAGTTTTTAAGATGTAATCATTTTAATTTTTGGCTGATGATGTCACCATCCCCCCATCAAGCTCCGATTTGAACCAAAGTGGTCTCATTTTTTAGTGCTTCGTTTGTGCTGATTTGTGCAGTTAAAACCAACATTTGTGCTGCTTTACTTTTTAAGATAGCCAAAAATTAAAATGATTATATCTTAAAAACTAAAATAGCACAAATGACCGTTTTAACTGCACAAACGAAGCACTAAAAAAGGAGATCACTTTGGTTCAAATTGGAGTTTAATGGGGGGATGGTGACCTCTGGATGACCTAAAAAATAATCTTTAATATCTCTTAAACAAAAATAGCACAAACAATATTTTTTTCTGCGCAGATCTGCACTAACGTTGTTTTTTGACGTGGGTGGGGTGTCAGCTTCACGCAGCTCCTGCTCTGCGGGACTCTTCCCTTCTCCAGCTCACCTGCTATTGGTTCACTGGAGGCCTGCGTAATCGCGAACGAGCGTCAGACGTGCGCGTAACAGACAGCGCAGTGACAACATGGCGTCCTCTGCTGCAGGTAATCATTGTTTCTATCTTCTCGGACAGTTTTTCTAGCGTGTTGATAGATGATTTCCCCACAGGGATCATGTCGGAAGGCGTTCCGATCAGCCGTGCTTCGGTTACCGGCTTTATTAGAGTCTAACTGCCGGTAAATGAGATGTTGATTCGGGTTGAATGAAGTCTGCCACCAAGGCTAGCTAGCTAGCAGGTCGGCTGGCCGCGCGACACAGCAGCTGATACTGCTAACTGTTCCGGTCAGGGTGGGCCTCCTGTGTTTCTGATTATTGATGATCTGCATCACAATCCTTATTATTATATTATAACAGACCAGACCTATAGCATTCCCCAAGAAAACGGTTAAAACTTTATCTTTCTGTTTTCAACTCTAATAATGTTTTCTATCTTCCTGCTCAAGAAATTTCTCCCACTTTGACCATTTATATATAATTATAAGCAGTGATGTGACTAACGGCGTTGAAAGTAACGGCGTTACTAACGCCGTTACCTTGTTTTAGTAACGAGTAATCTAACTAATTACTTTGACTGTAACTATAACGCAGTTACCATTGCAGACACCGCGTTACTGCGCGTTACTCAGGTCGCACAATGAACCTTTTTTCATGATAGGACTCGTGCGCAGCTGCGTGAAGCTGACACCCCACCCACGTCAAAAAACTCTGCAAATAGACTGAATGGTTAGTGCAACGTTAGTGCAGATTTGTGCAGAAAAAAAATATTGTTTGTGCTACTTTTGTTTAAGAGATATTAAAGATTATTTTTTAGGTCATCCAGAGGTGCGCGCCTTGTCATGAGAGAGGGGAGGATGAGAATGGCTGATGTATAGTGAGATTCCGTCTGTCAGTTGGGTAGGTGGGTGTTTCTGCTGGCGGGTGTTAACGTACAGCACACACAGAGAGATGGAGAGTGAGGAGGATCCAGCAGCAAACAGCGTTTTCCTGATGGAAATACCGGTGTTACGTCGAGCTGCGTTTCCCCATCAGATACGGTTTCCTCTGCATCTCCGCACAGCGCAGGCGGCACGAGTCACCGCGCAAGCGACAGGAAACGCGCATGCTCGCTAAAGGCGCGCAACAGTCGCCCTGTGCTCGCGCCACAGGAGAACTATGGAGAGCGTGAACGATCAAATGAAAGGGAGAAAGATGGATGGATGGATGGATGGATGGATGGATGGATGGATGGATGGATGGATGCTCTGCCTTTTCAACCTACTGTATTTTTTATTTTAAACATTATTTGATGGCCTTTGTGGCAGGGATGGAGATCCATATTTTATGTCACACATAGAGTATAGATCTAGATAGATAGATGTTACAGTATCTATAACAACCCAAACACACAGGATTTCAGAATTAGACATCCCCAGTTATTAATTTCACCAGATCTGAATGCCCTGTTAAAAAACTTCACATGGCGTTCCCCCCTGATGTCATTTACGTTGAGTTGCAATAAATGCTAAACTCTCTGCAGGTTCTTGTCTTTGTCGTCCGCACTATTCAGCTGGCGGAGGGTTACGGGGGCGAGAAACGCAAAAGTAACGCAATAGTTACTTTTACTAGTAACTAGTTACTTTTATTGAGGAGTAACTCAGTTAGTAACTCAGTTACTTTTTGGGAGAAGTAACTAGTAACTATAACTAATTACTTTTTCAAAGTAACATGCCCAACACTGATTATAAGTAATATATAATGAAATCTTGAACCTCAGTGAGAGAAGCTGTTAATTAATAAAGATGTATTAAAGTAAGAGAAGTTTCGGTAATGCGTGTTTATAAATGCTGAGCCCTTGTTCCTCGGTATCAGCCTGGTCTGTTTGGTCGCTGCTGGATTTAATAAACAAATAGTGTGGAAGTTCCTCCATCCCGCCAGCAGGGGGAGCACAGAGTCATGAGCGGAGCTGTTCAGAGCAGGAAGAGCTTGGCTGTTTAACAACTGGTCCAACAAGGAAGAAGGTAATAATAGCCATGCAAACCAGTCAGATTATCTGGGATCTCTGGTTAGGAAAGAGTTTATAAAGAGAAAAGGCTGAATTCCCAGCAGACTGTGATCCTGCTGCTCCAACCAGGCTGTGCTTTCATGGTGAACCGTGGACTGAACTGGAAGCAACACTATTTAAAATATTTTTACTACAGTAAGCATTACCCAAGAGCAAAACTATTACTTGTGTAGGGGCCACTGAAGTACTTTTTAACTAATGGTAACTGATTTATTGTAAAAAATATATATAATAGCAAAAACAAGAGGACAAAGGACATTATTTTGAGGATCAGAATGTTCACATTTTAGACAAAGGAAATATGTGGTTTGAGAGGGGCGTGAAGGAAGCTTGTTATGTTAAAGGAATAGTACACCCAAAACATGATTAGCCTTCATTTTCTACTCACCCCCATGCTGAACAACACTCTGGAGTACTTTTTTGATATCTCAAATGCATCTGGAGATCTGGGAGGCTTCTTGCTGTCTGCTGACGTTCAAATAATGGAGGTCTATGGCGCCCGAGGCAGAAAGGTCCATAAAAGTCCACAAAAAACGTGTCAATATTCCTCCATACTGCTCGTCCAATGTATTCCAAGTGTCCTGAGTGGGTAGCGTCCATAATTTACTCGAAACGAAGTCATTTAGAATGTTTTTAGAGCATAAACAGGAGTGTATAGGATTTCCTAAAAGCGCATTCAGCGTCTGCTCTGCCGATAATGCAAGCGTAGAAGAAAGAAATAACGAAAGAAAAATGTCTGAGGACTTCAGTGTTGAGGAAGAGCATGAGTTCTTTGCTGAGCTGAATGCGCACTTTCATCTGGTTTGGTCTGCCGCGGTTTCCGTAGACTCGTGAACTCGCAGGCGCGCGCTTTTAGGAAATCCTATACACTACTGTTTATGCTCTAAAAACTTTCTAAATGACTTTGTTTCGAGTAAATTATGGACGCTACCCACTCAGGACACTTGGAATACATTGGACGAGCAGTATGGAGGAATATTGACACGTTTTTTGTGGACTTTTATGGACCTTTCTGCCTCGGGCGCCATAGACCTCCATTATTTGAATGTCTGCAGACAGCAAGAAGCCTCCCAGATCTCCAGATGCATTTGAGATATCAAAAAAGTACTCCAGAGTGTTGTTCAGCATGGGGGTGAGTAGAACATGAAGCTAATCATGTTTTGGGTGTACTATTCCTTTAAGAAAGAAAAAACAACCTTAAACAGAAGCTTTCAAAAACCTACAATGCAGCGATAGAGTTGATTCCTTCCCCCCCATCATCACAACCCCAAACAGGGGAACAGAAGACCTCGCCTATTCATCCAGGCCAACAATTCCCTTTATCGACCCCCCTTTCTGAGACATAGACAGGTATGGGGCATTGCAGGCTAACAAAGAAGCCAAACCACCCCCACTCCAAAGGGATGGACCCGTTTGTCCTTATTCGCATGTTTTCTAAACTAAAACCAGGCTTTGTTGGGCTGCTGGATAAAACCTGGAACTAAACGCTATTTCTGACATTTGGAATTGAAAAAGCTTCCTGGATGGAAGAGAGACGTCCTAAAACTCAAAAACAAGGCCCAGTGGATCGTTTTTTTGACTATGACCTGGATGACAGAGAATCCTCACAAGCATGATTTCACAAACCAGTAACGGTCTTGTGGAGGATTTTTTTAAAAGACTCCACTTTAAGAAAAAAAATAGCATGCATGAGAATATTTCTCCCCGTGCACGCCCTGTTTAAAATGTGCGGTTCTAGTGGCTCATACTGGCTTACTGCTCCACACACAGCGGGGACTATATAGTGGACTTTACAGTGAACTCAGTTAACTGACCGTTCAGACAGATGATCACTACTTTTTGCTGCGTTGGTCACGTAATTCCTCCTCTGACATCATATCCCATAATGCTTTGCGAGGAGAATTCTCCAAGCAGATATAACCCGTCTGCCAGGAGAGGCAGGCAGGATATATCTGCCTCTGAGACCTTTCTTTTCTTCTCATAAATTTCGCAGACACTTTTTCTCCTCCGACCCTCGGCCATTTTCAAAGAATCGCAGTGAGAATGTGAGCTTCACAGCTAACGGGACGAGCACGTAGGATGGCCTACAATAAAATATCCTCCCCTATACTTTTAATGAAGACATACAAGAAAGTAAATATAACTACAAAGTAATAAATCAGGTAAATCTAAAAACATTAAAAAAAAAAGATTTTTAAATAAAAAAATATGAAATGTACGGAAGCTGAGAGCGGTCGTGTCCCTCTGATACTTTTTAAAGAGTTAATTTTTCTCAGTAACTAAAGATAACTAAAGCCGTTTTCTCATCATAACAAGATGGTTGGTGTGAGTTAAAACTGACTGCATCCTTCAATCCCACAACAGCAGGAGAGGATTTAGAAGTCATTGCAGCCTGTTTGTGATCCTGGAAATAATTCTGTGTTTAACTTTTAGGTAACGAGACGACGTTGATGATTTGTTTCCACTTCTTATTCATAATCAATCAGACCTATGACTCCAGGTGTTACGCCTGGAACAGCTATAAGATGCATTAATGAGTCCAGATTAAAGATTCATTAATAAAAAGATTTATTTCTACTGTATTCCATGCAATCCAATCATCCACCACCACCTGACAATGAGTATATAACTGTTAACTCTATTAACTGTTTTCTCATGATAATGAGATAGTTATGTTGTCATCTCAACAAGACAAAAAATAAAGAAAAAAATAAAACGTTGAGTACGACCTCTCTGGGCTTCTGTGTAAATCCTTATTTATAGCATTTAATGTCAATCCAGTTCAGTGGTAATACCGGCATCTGCCAGTTGAGAAATGGCATATGCAGGTTCCCAAATGGCGTATTCACTTTGCCTTCTGGGGTATGCTGGTTCCCGACTGGCCTATGCCCATCTGCTGACTGGCCTATGCCTCTTTCTTTAAAAACTGTTGTATGCAGTTTATTAATTTTTTTATGGCATATGCCACTTCTGGCTCTGGGTATTGCTGCCACTTGCGATCCTGTTGACGGTTGAGTGAGTTGTCAGTTTTCCTCCAGTGTGTTGCCGCTCCTTTAAATGACCTCTCCCTGTCTGTGTGTAAAAGGTGTTGTTGTTCCTCGCAGCTTTCGGCTGCTGGAGGAACTGGAAGAAGGGCAGAAAGGCGGCGGAGACGGCACGGTGAGCTGGGGCCTGGCAGACGACGAAGACATGAGGCTCGCTCACTGGAACGGCATGATCATCGGCCCCCCGAAGGTGAGCTCCACTCAGGACCTTGAAGAGGACGCTGTCCTCAGATGTCTGTCCACCAACAGATCCCTGTAGGACAGCACTTCTAACCGCTCTGAGCTGTTTCTGGGTAATGGTGTCACATCTGAAGGTGTTGGTTAGAAAAAGGCCTCTCAACATGTTTCACTTCTTGGGTTTCCAGCAGAGGAGCAGCAGGCTTGGATGCTGTTTGTCGTATGTGAAGATTTCCACTGCCCCTGACTGCACTGCAAACTTCTCCTCCCTCCTAATTTACCTTTAGCATTCAGCCCCTCTAAACAAATTCAGCTGCATTTAGCGACTGTTTTTTTTTTTCTAAATGCAGATACTGTCATGGTTCAGTTTCCTGTTGGAGCAATCTTTATTAGCTCCGGGTGATTCATTTATTGATTTTTTTTGTATGACCCAGTATCCTAGTAACCACTATATTAGAAATATGCTCTTACATTTACTGGTTTAGAATGGACTGGTGAAATCTTTCTATTTAAAAAAAAAATCCTGTCTTAAAATGCTGTTTTTATTTTATCTTCTGCAGGCCAGTTAGTTCTACGTCAGCCTGAACACCTAAATTCAGCCAATCATATATCAACGCTCATCTGTCAATCAAATGTTTTCGGTCATAGCATCTTTATTCATATGTCGCAGCTAATATACGCAACGGTTGAAATCAGAATCCTTTCCTTTCCCATTGAGTTGCGTCCCAGTGTTCACGGGGATGGACGTCTGTGTCTTCGGCAGGCGTAGAGCTAACAGAACTGGCAGCGTTGCGAGGCAAGGGCTCAAACATGTACGGCTGGAAGCCTTCTACACCAAACCAAGCTTCTGCCGCCCTGGCGTCCTCTTCCACAACATCTTCGTCCCCGCTTTCCTCCTCTAAATAAAAAATGGATGACGGAGGAGACTCATCCACGACCTCCGACACTAAACTCTCCTCCTCTTGCATGTTTCCTCTGTCCATAGCGTTCCTTGACAGCGTCGTTTCTAAGTCACCAATTTAGTGCTACTTGGTCCCAATGGAATTTCCCATTGGGAACCTGCTAGCACTAAGTTGCTAACTGGTTAGCAAGATGCTACAGAGAAACCGGCCACAACCAAACGTGCTTGCGAACCTTCCGCCACTCGGGAGAATTCGCAAATGCAACGGTTGGAACGGCTGCTTCCCTACGACTTTAAGCTCCATACAGCCGTGTACAATGAAATGATGCTGCTTTAACTTGATGCACTGTGAAGACTCTGGACCCACACTGATGTTTTTACCCTGATGGACCAAATGTTTTCTGAGAGGCAACATTTAGCTTCATCCAAACGCTGAGAGCTCTTTGAACAGCACATCTTTAAAAGCAGAGGTTCTGTCATACTTCTGCAAATTATCAGTTTATTAAAAACTAATTCCAAAAAACGTTCAAAATCAATCCACTGGACTTTGTTTCCAAGTTTGAAGACGTTTCTCTTCCATCCAGGAAGCTTTTTCAGTTGAAAATGAAAAGTGAAATAGCGTTGAGTTCCAGGTTTTATCCAGCAGCCCAACAAAGCTTTGTTTTAGTTTAGGAAACATGCGAATAGAAACGGATGAACGGGTCCCCCCCTCTGGAATGGGGGTCGTTTGGCTTCTTTGCTAGCCTTTGTTAGGCTGTAATGCAGAAGTTTGGTGCTGAAGAAGAGATTAATGCAGTGGTCTTTTCTCTGTTTCTGTTCCAGACGGTTTATGAAGGCAGGATATACAGCCTGAAGATAGACTGCGGTGCCAGGTACCCAGAGGTGCCGCCCGTCGTCCGCTTTGTGAACAGGATCAACATGAACGGTGTGAGCAGCTCCACTGGTGTGGTGAGTGTCCATGTCCGTCCATGTGCCACAAAGTTTCAATCTATGAATGCATCCAGTTGTAGAAGGACACACCTTCCCTTGGTTCTATGTTCTCTTATATGAGGCCATTATAGCCAACGATGGATAACTCCAGCCCTGCATGAGCAGGCTTCAAACCTTCAGCCTCGGACGGGGACGGACGGTACAGCAGAGGCTGGTTCTGAAACCTCACACCTTCACAGGACTGCTTCAGAGGGGCAGACCATCCTCTGTGCAGCAAAGTTCTGTACATAAACAAAAGAAATAATGAAGCAGGCAGCAGGAGAAAAACCGGACAATAAACTGAAGGTTCGGATAGAATCAAAGGCCACTCTGGTGTAGAGCTTTCCCAGTTTCTGTGGGTTTATTCCAGGTTATTGGAGCAGAAGAGCTAAAAGCTGCCTCTCCATGTTTGGTTCTGATCCAGTAGACCTGAGAGGTCTGGCTGTTGATCCACTGCCCACCCGTCTGTAATGTGTTGTTTACCTCAGCCATTCTGGTATTTCCAGACTAACAGAAGAATTTTAAAGTCTGTTCTCTGAGCTACAGGGAGCTAGAGGAAGAACCAGGATTATAATCTGACCCAGAATTCCCACATCCTCCGTATCCGCTCCGCTCCAGACTGCCGGCACAAAGCATGGTTACAGCGGTTCCTCCCGTTTTGCTCCGCTCTGAGGAGATCATGCGCTATATTATCTGTTCATTTAAATCAGCAAAACATGCAGTAATGAAAACTTCATTTAATATAATGTAATTAAATCTCAGCATCAATTACACGTTTATGCCTGAGATGATAAGTTTGTTTGGAAGTAGTGAGATTTGCTCCTGGCAGTTGTTGTGAATGGATTTGATTAAACTTTTATATATATTTTTATATATATGCATATGCTGCTTTCCAACTGGCGTGCCGGAGGCTCTCACTACTTTCATATTTTGATGGAGATGAGAAATCTGCTTCTTGGTCTGTTGAAGTACCAACAGTTTGCATCCAATCATTTAATTAAACGCTCTCAGTTTTTCGGAATATAGAAGAATTATAGCCTAGTAAACTAGCCCCACCCGCCAGCCGCCAAAATCATTGTTGCCTGTTAGTGGTCTAAGCCTCGATCAACGCCCTAGAACTGGCTGGCCAATCACAACGCAGAGATGTGTTCTGAATGTCTGGATGCATAGTGGGCGTGGCGACAAAGCTGCATGACGCTGGAGAAGCAAAATAAGGAAGATGGCAACAACTATGGAACAGATCTGGTTAGACTCAGCTTTGGAATCAGTTCTAGAAGGATTAGACTTTAGGTTTTTTGTTGAAACGTGAGCAGGAAGAGGCTCTACGCTCATTCACTTTTAAGGTGGACGTATTCTCCGTTTTACCGACAGGCTGTTTGTTTACACTCCCCCACCAGCTTCCTGTCGCGCTTCCTACGTCACAGTCATTGGTCGCTCATTGGTCAGAGCGTTGGCCAATAGGCACAGACATGGTTTGAAAGACAATGCGTTGTTCTCATCAACAATCTTCCAATGTCTCATTCATCGGGGCCAGACTAGATTACACATTTAATCTCACATTTAGTCTGGTTTATCAGGCTAGAAGAATTATGCTCTAATTTGTAGTCACCGATCCAGCGTTACCGTATTTTACTCTGTCTAACCGGATCTTCTCGACATTTTTTTCCTGTTTGGTTTGATTGCAATTGCGGATCTTGACCTGGCCGGCTTCCAGCGGAGCGGAGCGGAAAATAGCCTAGCTGCATATTTTGACGGTGAAGGGCAGAGAAGACATAGGTGGATGGTGACGTACGGTACAGCAGCCCAACAAAGCCTTGTTTTTGCTTGGAAAACATGCAAATAGAAACGGACGAACGGGTCCATCCCTTTGGAATGGGGGCCATTTGGCTTCTTTGTTAGCCTGTAATGCCCCATACCTGTCTATGTCTCTGAAAGGGGGGTTGTTAGAGGGAATAGTTGGCCTGGCTGAATAGGTAGTTCTTCTGTTCTCCTGTAAAGGGGTTGGGGCTGCGATGATAGCAGGAAGGGATCAATGCTATCGCTTTATTTTAGGTTTGTGAGTGCCCCCCTCTTAACATAGATGGCTTCCTTCACGCCCCTCTCAAACCACCTGTCTTCTTTGTCCATGGTATGACTGACCTGGAGGACTGAGAATCCTCACTTGCAAACAGTTCTCCTTGATTAACATGACTGCGCCGGTACTCCGCAGTAGAGACTGACACAGGAGTGGATTTTCACTCCTGTCCCGTCCCACTCCCACAGAAAATAATGGTGTCCCGTCCCGATCCCGGGCCGGAGTAGAAATCTAAATCCTGTCCCGTCCCACTCCTGGTGAAATTACTCCCACTCCCATTCAGAATGACTCCCGCTCCTGCACCACTCCCATTCTTGTTTTTGAGCGCGGGTGAAAAACTCGAGCGGAAGCACAGTTGGTTTTTGGGTCGTGTAGTTTTTTTGACTCGCATTAGGCTTCAAGGAAAAAAACTACAACATGGCGGCGCCAGTACTGGATTTTTTTTCTTTCTATTTTATTTTATTTTATGGCATCGATCCTAGTTTTTTTTTAGTTATTGTTGGTTTGCTCCCGCTCCCGTCTGCTCCGGTTAATGTTTAATCCTGTACCGTCCCAATCACGTAATCGTTACTAATACTGACTCCCATCCCACAGGAAAAATGTCGGTCTCTACTCCGCAGGACGTACGTGGGCGGGGCGGGGAAGGAGGATGTGGAATCTGGGGTTAGTTCTAGTGAGGACGCAGGCAGCAGGCAGACCTGTGGATCAGACTAAAGCTGAATGAAACAGGAAGTAATTTTTCAGCATCCGTCCTTTAATCCTGCAGACGTTCTTCTGGTGATAGAAAGCTCACTTTGGTCTTTAGAAGTGTGAATATTTAAATCTGTTCTTAGATGAATTCAGTGTCACAGCAAAGCTGCTCTCCAAAGTGATGTCACTCTCCTCCCCTCAGGTGGACCTGAAGTCCGTGTCGTCGCTGGCGCGGTGGAAGAACTCCTACAGCATCAAGATGGTGCTGCAGGAGCTCAGGCAGCACATGATGATGAAAGAGAACAGCCGGCTGTCCCAGCCACCTGAAGGCCAGGTGTACAGCAACTGACAGTCCACGCCCCCTCCCCCACTCACCTGTCCAGCACCGTCAGCAGCCTGCTCTTCATGGGGGGGGGTGCGTGATTTGGGATAATGTTTAAAGACGTTCTGCTCATCATACCCCCCCCCCCCCCCCCCCCCCCCCAAAAGACCACATGATTTAACCCTTCGTTTCGGTCGACTGCATTTTTCCTAAACTTCTGGGGACCTTTGTTGATCTACTGCATGTCCAGCTCAGAGAAACGAGCGGCCGCTTCATTCTGTGCCATATGGTTCATACTGCTTCATGCTAACTGGGGAACGGGAGGCGGCAGGGTTCCGGGTTTTCCTTTCTTTTATTGTGGAGCTATCTCCGCTGTCATTGGGTGAACGATCACCAGGGACCATCTGGGGCTTTGGGTGTTTATTTTGTAACGGGTCTAATCAGGGTGACTGTCACCTGCTGCATGGTTTTATTTGAATTAAACATTATTACTTTTGCACACAGTCGTCTGGTCTCTTTGCACCTCCTGTCATTCTGCTTTCTCTGATGATCTGTAAAGATCGTGGTTCATCTTAATAAACTGTCAAAATTTATATCAGTTTCTCTATTAAACTCTGATTAGAGTGTAAAGCTGATAAAAATACTAAAATGCTTTTTCTCAGAAATGGAAGATGAAATCAAAGAGTCACTGCTGAAGAAGCTGCACGTTTGGAATAATCTGTTGAAGCACATTTGGAAAGTTGAGTGGAAGGTCAACGTTTACAACCTTAAGTCCTTTTTTTGTTCAGCATAAATGTTTGATATTAAAGCATAAAAAAAGTTTCCCGACATCTTGGAGATGATTCAAACACGAAACAAAGCGTCTGAGAAACCAAATCCAGGGTCGACTGTCAGGCTGAAAATCTGTAATAAATGAGTTTCACCTCTTTGCTTCACTTATGGTCTGAATATTACGGAGCAACACCATCGGACCTGAAGGTCTATCTAGACAGGCTTCTGTTTCTAATTACAGGAGAATAATGTGTTTCAGTGAGTTTTCTGAATTCATCTGGAGCTTTAAGATCAGAAAGCTAAAAATACGTCTTTAAATTCAACAAAATCAGTGAAACCAGAGAGAAAAGAGTGAAACCACAAGCAATCAGCCTGTTAAAGACTAAAGATGGCCGCTTGGCACCCTGCTGTGACCGGCCCAGTGGGAATCAGCAGAACCTCATCTACAGAAGGAAATCCGCTGGTCCCCAAACCAGACCGACCCCCCCGCTGATTAATGGAAAAGTCCAATCAGCAAGGAATAATCAATGGATCGTTATTTATACCTAAAACTAATATGTTTGTGTTGATTTAATGAATTTAGCATTAATCACTAAAAAAAAGAAATGTATGGAAATATTGAAATTCACCAGAGCTATAGTGAAACTGACAATGCCCACGTGCATGGCAGCTGGATGCTGGAATACATCGGGTAAAAGTGAAAAAAAGAGTTATTCCACCTTTCTGATTCCTGATCCTCCACGGACGGGTTGGTCGTTGGATCGCCAACTTGAAGAGGGAGGATTTGCCATCGAACTTCTGGCCAGAGAAAAAACACGTAATATGTAGCCAACATTTGGAAGAAGAATGTTTTCAAGATGACTTGGATAATAGCGCGTTGTGACAAACACCAGATACAGCACTGGGACCTGATTTTAATTCAATTCAGTTTATCTCTATAGCACCAATTCACAACATGTCATCTCAAGGCACTTTACAGTTCACCAGGTCGGCTGTTCCTGTTTGGCTGTGACTCCATCCTGGAGAGAAATATCAGCTGTGCTGCTGCCATCAACACCTTTGTTTCTAGATGTTGGAGCTTGGCCTGTTTTCCAGTGTAGTCCTGTTTCTCTGACTGTGACTAACTGGATGTGCTCTCTTCATCCTCTGACATGGGAGCTGGCTCGGAGCTCGTCTGCCTGGCTGTGTGTTTCCTGGACGGGGCCGCCTGTGGAGCTGGATGGCAGTTGCCTTTTGTATCTATGCTTCTTTTTCTATGTCTGCTTCTGTCTCCTTGAACCCCAGTGGGCCTCAGCAGATGGCCGCTCACACTGAGCCTGGTTCTGCTGGAGGTTTCATCCTGTTCAAAGGGAGTTTTTCCTCTCCACTGTCGCTACAAGCATGCTTAGTGTGAGGGATTGCTGAAGAGTCAATGAGTCGATGCAATCAGCTGGTTTTCCTTAGATAGAAAACTTTGAACCAATCTGACTGGATGATCTGGTTGAATTGTCTCTATAAAGTGACCTGAGATGACACGATGTGAATTGCAGCTATAGAAATAAACTGAATTGAATTTTAATTGGATTTAGCTCATTTCCAGATTCTCCTGCAAACAGATCTGGGGTGAATAAAAGAGACTAAACTGAATGTCTCTTCAGACGGATGGAATGAAGTCAAAGAGAAAACTGAAAGCCTGAATATTCTGCAGAAATGGAGACACCGGGCAGGTGAGGCAGCACTGGTTAGGCTGACTTTACTGTGTGAACCCAGAGACTGCCTCCACCATGCTGGATAAATGATGACTTTAATGTTGCTGGGTCTAATTGACTGTTGGATGGTTTCATCCATGTACCACATCAGGAAGTTCATTAGAAGGTTTATTTTCTACCAAAGTTTAATTAGTGTATTTCTCCGAGTACCAGCTTTAATAATTGCTTTTTAATCTGCTTAACCTTTTGTTTGTGACTCTGGATCCAACTGTGTTTATGGAGTTAAAATATTCCAGCAGCCTGTATTTAAAGCATTTGGTAGATTGACCACAGAGGGGAGCTGTTGATACATCACAAATTTCACAATGTGTTTAACGGATCCCAGTGTTTAAGTGATTGCTGAATCCATTCATGGATGTGAAATGTTGATAGATGATTGTTTCCACACCATGCAACAGAGCGCTTCACCAGCTCTCTGTCCTCAGCTTGTGCTCCATCTTTGATGCTCCCAATGACTGCAGAGTCATCCCAGTATTTCTGCAGATCACAGGATTCTGTCTGGTCCTGGAAGTCAGAGGTGAACTGAGGAAAAAGGAATGGAGAGAGTACCGTCCCCTATGGTGCTCCTGTGCTGCTGGATCAGACAGCTGAGCCTTCAGTCTAACAACCTGTGGTCTGTTTGTCAGGTAGTCTTTGATCCAGGTCAATGTTGATGCCTCCACCTGAGTCTTCATCTCCATCTGAGGCTGAATGGAGTTAAATATTCTGAGGAAATGAAAGACCACAGTCCTCACAGTGCTGTCTGCCTTCTCTAAAAGACAGTGGGTTTGTTGAAGCAGGTGGATGTAGACATTAACAACTTTGTCTCCATGGCTATAAGCAGACTGCAGGGGGTCCTGATAGATGCTTGTTTGCTTGCTGAGGTGAACCAATAGAAGTCTCTCTAGGACCTTCATGATGTGGTTGTCAGGGCAACAGGTCTATAGTCACTGAGGACTGCTGGCTGAGTCTTCTTTGGTCGTGGAACAAGGCAGGAGGTCTATAGACACTGCGGACTGCTGGCTGAACCTTATTTGGTCCTGGAACAAGGCAGGAGGTCTATAGTCACTGAGAACTGCTGGCTGAACCTTCTTTGGTCCAGGAACAAGGCAGGAGGTCTATAGTCACTGAGGACTGCTGGCTGAACCTTCTTTGGTCTTTGAAAAAGGCAGGAGATCTATAGTCACTGAGGACTGCTGGCTGAACCTTCTTTGGTCCTGGAATAAGGCAGGAGATCTATAGTCACTGAGGACTGCTGGCTGAACCTTCTTTGGTCCTGGAACAAGGCAGGAGGTCTATAGTCACTGAGAACTGCTGGCTGAACCTTCTTTGGTCCTGGAACAAGGCAGGAGGTCTATAGTCACTGAGGACTGCTGGCTGAACCTTCTTTGGTCTTTGAAAAAGGCAGGAGATCTATAGTCACTGAGGACTGCTGACTGAACCTTCTTTGGTCCTGGAATAAGGCAGGAGATCTATAGTCACTGAGGACTGCTGGCTGAACCTTCTTTGGTCCTGGAACAAGGCAGGAGGTCTATAGTCACTGAGAACTGCTGGCTGAACCTTCTTTGGTCCTGGAACAAGGCAGGAGGTCTATAGTCACTGAGGACTGCTGGCTGAACCTTCTTTGGTCTTTGAAAAAGGCAGGAGATCTATAGTCACTGAGGACTGCTGGCTGAACCTTCTTTGGTCCTGGAATAAGGCAGGAGATCTATAGTCACTGAGGACTGCTGGCTGAACCTTCTTTGGTCCTGGAACAAGGAAGGAGGTCTATAGTCACTGAGAACTGCTGGCTGAACCTTCTTTGGTCCTGGAACAAGGCAGGAGGTCTATAGTCACTGAGAACTGCTGGCTGAACCTTCTTTGGTCCTGGAACAAGGCAGAAGGTCTATAATCACTGAGGACTGCTGGCTGAACCTTCTTTGGTCGTGGAACAAGGCAGGAGATCTATAGTCACTGAGGACTGCTGGCTGAACCTTCTTTGGTCCTGGAACAAGGCAGGAGGTCTATAGTCACTGAGGACTGCTGGCTGAACCTTCTTCTGTCCTGGAACAAGGCAGGAGGTCTATAGTCAATGAGAACTGCTGACTGAACCTTCTTTGGTCCTGGAACAAGGCAGGAGGTCTATAGTCACTGCGGACTGCTGGCTGAACCTTATTTGGTCCTGGAACAAGGCAGGAGGTCTATAGTCACTGAGAACTGCTGGCTGAACCTTCTTTGGTCCTTGAACAAGGCAGGAGGTCTATAGTCACTGAGGACTGCTGACTGAGTCTTCTTTGGTCCTGGAACAAGCCAGGAGGTCTACAGTCACTGAGGACTGCTGACTGAGTCTTCTTTGGTCCTGGAACAAGGCAGGAGGTCTATAGTCACTGGGGACTGCTGGCTGAACCTTCTTTGGTCCTTGAACAAGGCAGGAGGTCTATAGTCACTGAGAATTGCTGGCTGAACCTTTTTCGGTCCTTGAACTAGGCAGGAGGTCTAAAGTCACTGAGGACTGCTGACTGAGTCTTCTTTGATCGTGGAACAATGCAGGAGGTCTATAGTCACTGAGAACTGCTGGCTGAACCTTCTTTGGTCCTGGAACAAGGCAGGAGGTCTATAGTCACTGAGGACTGCTGGCTGAACCTTCTTTGGTCCTGGAACAAGGCAGGAGGTCTATAGTCACTGAGGACTGCTGACTGAGTCTTCTTTGATCGTGGAACAAGGCAGGAGGTCTATAGTCACTGAGGACTGCTGGCTGAACCTTCTTTGGTCGTGGAACAAGGCAGGAGATCTATAGTCACTGAGGATTGCTGACTGAACCTTCTTTGGTCCTGGAACAAGGCAGGAGGTCTATAGTCACTGCGGACTGCTGGCTGAACCTTATTTGGTCCTGGAACAAGGCAGGAGGTCTATAGTCACTGAGAACTGCTGGCTGAACCTTATTTGGTCCTTGAACAAGGCAGGAGGTCTATAGTCACTGAGGACTGCTGACTGAGTCTTCTTTGGTCCTGGAACAAGGCAGGAGGTCTATAGTCAATGAGGACTGCTGGCTGAACCTTCTTTGGTCCTGGAACAAGCCAGGAGGTCTACAGTCACTGAGGACTGCTGACTGAGTCTTCTTTGGTCCTGGAACAAGGCAGGAGGTCTATAGTCACTGAGAACTGCTGGCTGAACCTTCTTTGGTCCTGGAACAAGGCAGGAGGTCTATAGTCACTGAGGACTGCTGACTGAGTCTTCTTTGATCGTGGAACAAGGCAGGAGGTCTATAGTCACTGAGGACTGCTGGCTGAACCTTCTTTGGTCGTGGAACAAGGCAGGAGATCTATAGTCACTGAGGATTGCTGACTGAACCTTCTTTGGTCCTGGAACAAGGCAGGAGGTCTATAGTCACTGCGGACTGCTGGCTGAACCTTATTTGGTCCTGGAACAAGGCAGGAGGTCTATAGTCACTGAGAACTGCTGGCTGAACCTTCTTTGGTCCTTGAACAAGGCAGGAGGTCTATAGTCACTGAGGACTGCTGACTGAGTCTTCTTTGGTCCTGGAACAAGGCAGGAGGTCTATAGTCAATGAGGACTGCTGGCTGAACCTTCTTTGGTCCTGGAACAAGCCAGGAGGTCTACAGTCACTGAGGACTGCTGACTGAGTCTTTTTTCAACGTGGAACAAGGCAGGAGGTCTATAGTCACTGAGGACTGCTGGCTGAACCTTCTTGGGTCGTGGAACAAGGCAGGAGGTCTATAGTCACTGAGGACTGCTGGCTGAACCTTCTTCTGTCCTGGAACAAGGCAGGAGGTCTATAGTCACTGAGAACTACTGGCTGAACCTTCTTTGGTCCTTGAACAAGGCAGGAGGTCTATAGTCACTGAGAACTACTGGCTGAACCTTCTTTGGTCCTTGAACAAGGCAGGAGGTCTATAGTCACTGAGGACCGCTGACTGAGTCTTCTTTGGTCCTGGAACAAGGCAGGAGGTCTATAGTCACTGAGGACTGCTGGCTGAACCTTCTTTGGTCCTGGAACAAGCCAGGAGGTCTACAGTCACTGAGGACTGCTGACTGAGTCTTCTTTGGTCCTGGAACAAGGCAGGAGATCTATAGTCACTGAGGACTGCTGACTGAGTCATCTTTGATCGTGGAACAAGGCAGGAGATCTATAGTCACTGAGGACTGCTGACTGAGTCATCTTTGATCGTGGAACAAGGCAGGAGGTCTATAGTCACTGAGGACTGCTGACTGAGTCATCTTTGATCGTGGAACAAGGCAGGAGGTCTATAGTCACTGAGGACTGCTGGCTGAACCTTCTTTGGTCCTGGAACAAGGCAGGAGGTCTATAGTCACTGAGAACTGCTGGCTGAACCTTCTTTGGTCCTTGAACAAGGCAGGAGGTCTATAGTCACTGAGAACGCTGGCTGAACCTTCTTTGGTCCTTGAACCAGGCAGGAGGTCTATAGTCACTGAGGACTGCTGACTGAGTCTTCTTTGATCGTGGAACAAGGCAGGAGGTCTATAGTCACTGAGAATTGCTGGCTGAACCTTTTTTGGTCCTTGAACAAGGTGGGAGGTCTATAGTCACTGAGGACTGCTGACTGAGTCTTCTTTGATCATGGAACAAGGCAGGAGGTCTATAGCCACTGAGGACTGCTGGCTGAACCTTCTTTGGTCGTGGAACAAGGCAGGAGGTCTATAGTCACTGAGGACTGCTGGCTGAACCTTCTTTGGTCCTTGAACAAGCCAGGAGGTCTATAGTCACTGAGGACTGCTGACTGAGTCTTCTTTGGTCCTGGAACAAGGCAGGAGGTCTATAGTCACTGAGGACTGCTGGCTGAACCTTCTTTGGTCCTGGAACAAGCCAGGAGGTCTACAGTCACTGAGGACTGCTGACTGAGTCTTCTTTGGTCCTGGAACAAGGCAGGAGATCTATAGTCACTGAGGACTGCTGACTGAGTCATCTTTGATCGTGGAACAAGGCAGGAGGTCTATAGTCAATGAGAATTGCTGGCTGAACCTTTTTTGGTCCTTGAACAAGGCAGGAGGTCTATAGTCACTGAGGACTGCTGACTGAGTCTTCTTTGATCGTGGAACAAGGCAGGAGGTCTATAGTCACTGAGGACTGCTGGCTGAACCTTCTTGGGTCGTGGAACAAGGCAGGAGGTCTATAGTCACTGAGGACTGCTGGCTGAACCTTCTTTGGTCCTGGAACAAGGCAGGAGGTCTATAGTCACTCAGAACTGCTGGCTGAACCTTCTTTGGTCCTTGAACAAGGCAGGAGGTCTATAGTCACTGAGAACTGCTGGTTGAACCTTCTTTGGTCCTTGAACAAGGCAGGAGGTCTATAGTCACTGAGGACTGCTGACTGAGTCTTCTTTGGTCCTGGAACAAGGCAGGAGGTCTATAGTCACTGAGGACTGCTGGCTGAACCTTCTTTGGTCCTGGAACAAGCCAGGAGGTCTACAGTCACTGAGGACTGCTGACTGAGTCTTCTTTGGTCCTGGAACAAGGCAGGAGGTCTATAGTCACTGAGGACTGCTGGCTGAACCTTCTTTGGTCCTTGAACAAGGCAGGAGGTCTATAGTCACTGAGAATTGCTGGCTGAACCTTTTTTGGTCCTTGAACAAGGCAGGAGGTCTATAGTCACTGAGGACTGCTGACTGAGTCTTCTTTGATTGTGGAACAAGGCAGGAGGTCTATAGTCACTGAGGACTGCTGGCTGAACCTTCTTTGGTCCTGGAACAAGGCAGGAGGTCTATAGTCACTGAGAACTGCTGGCTGAACCTTCTTTGGTCCTTGAACAAGGCAGGAGGTCTATAGTCACTGAGAATTGCTGGCTGAACCTTTTTTGGTCCTTGAACAAGGCAGGAGGTCTATAGTCACTGAGGACTGCTGGCTGAACCTTCTTTGGTCCTGGAACAAGCCAGGAGGTCTACAGTCACTGAGGACTGCTGACTGAGTCTTCTTTGGTCCTGGAACAAGGCAGGAGGTCTATAGTCACTGAGGACTGCTGGCTGAACCTTCTTTGGTCCTTGAACAAGGCAGGAGGTCTATAGTCACTGAGAATTGCTGGCTGAACCTTTTTTGGTCCTTGAACAAGGCAGGAGGTCTATAGTCACTGAGGACTGCTGACTGAGTCATCTTTGATCGTGGAACAAGGCAGGAGGTCTATAGTCACTGAGGACTGCTGGCTGAACCTTCTTTGGTCCTGGAACAAGGCAGGAGGTCTATAGTCACTGAGGACTGCTGACTGAGTCATCTTTGATTGTGGAACAAGGCAGGAGGTCTATAGTCACTGAGGACTGCTGACTGAGTCTTCTTTGATCGTGGAACAAGGCAGGAGATCTATAGTCACTGAGAACTGCTGACTGAGTCATCTTTGATCGTGGAAATAGGCAGGAGGTCTTTAGTCACTGAGGACTGCTGGCTGAACCTTCTTTAGTCATGGGACAAGGCAGGAGATCTATAGTCACTGAGGACTGCTGACTGAGTCATCTTTGATCGTGGAAATAGGCAGGAGGTCTTTAGTCACTGAGGACTGCTGGCTGAACCTTCTTTAGTCATGGGACAAGGCAGGAGATCTATAGTCACTGAGGACTGCTGGCTGAACCTTCTTTGGTCGTGGAACAAGGCAGGAGATCTATAGTCACTGAGGACTGCTGGCTGAACCTTCTTTGGTCGTGAAACAAGGCAGGAGATCTATAGTCACTGAGGACTGCTGGCTGAATCATCTTTTGTCCTGGAACAAGGCAGGAGGTCTATAGTCACTGAGGACTGCTGGCTGAACCTTCTTTGGTCCTGGAACAAGGCAGGAGGTCTATAGTCACTGAGAACTGCTGGCTGAACCTTCTTTGATCGTGGAACAAGGCAGGAGGTCTATAGTCACTGAGGACTGCTGACTGAGTCTTCTTTGATCGTGGAACAAGGCAGGAGGTCTATAGTCACTGAGGACTGCTGACTGAGTCTTCTTTGATCGTGGAACAAGGCAGGAGATCTATAGTCACTGAGGACTGCTGACTGAGTCTTCTTTGATCGTGGAACAAGGCAGGAGGTCTATAGTCACTGAGGACTGCTGACTGAGTCATCTTTGATCGTGGAAATAGGCAGGAGGTCTATAGTCACTGAGGACTGCTGACTGAGTCTTCTTTGATCGTGGAACAAGGCAGGAGATCTATAGTCACTGAGGACTGCTGGCTGAACCTTCTTTGGTCCTGGAACAAGGCAGGAGGTCTTCCACATCCCTGGAATTGTGTCCAGGTTCAGACTAAGGGGGCAGAGGTTCTGTAGAATCCCACAGAGCTGCTCTGCTCAGGCATTCAGGACTGACACCATCAGGACCTGCCTCCTTGCTTTCTCTGATCTTGACCTTAAGTTGTTTCTACTCCTCATTAATTCCCTGTCTCCCTTCTTAAAGGCATGTTTGTTGGTGTTGAGCAGCTTCCTCAGACAGTCATTGGATTGATGTCCTCTCCATGAGGCTACAGTCTGTAGCATCAGAACAACCTGGAAGGGCCTTTTCAGCTTCCTGTGACCATCTCCTTATGGGTATTTTTAATGCAGATTGTCTCTTACAAAGTGGCTTATAATCTGAGCAGAGAAAAACCAGATTGTGAACTAATTTCCCAAGAGGAGCTCTTACTTTAGAAATTTAGGAGTAGAAGTAAAATAGTCCAAAGTTTTGCTTCCTCTGGTGCAGCTCATGTTCAAACGTTGGCAGAGTGAGGCATCACAATCAATTTCGTCAGTAGCAGAAGTGGAATGTAAACTGTTGCCAACAGAACACGGGTAAACTCTCTGGGCGAATGATATGGCTAGAAACCAACTGTCAACATTTATGTTGTATGGACAAATGAGAAAATGATGTGTGCTGCATCTATTAGCCTTAACAGTGGAAATATATGATAATCACTTACCTGACCTGGCAGGACAACCTAAAAAGCTATATATGGCTACGGTTAACGTGGCTAAAGGTTTAATCTGAGATAATGCAGATGGGAAGCCAAAAGTGGGATTTGTTACATCATGCTGTCTTAATCTCTAGTTCTGCAGGTTTCTAGTTTTTCTTGAAATGTTGGTAAATTTTATAGGAACCGTCAGGCTTGAAGAAACCCCCATATGGAATAAAAATTTCTAATCAATAACCAGTTTCATCTGGTGTATAGAAAATACCAGTCTAACCAACAGAACTTAGAGTGTAGATTTAAGGAGCTGATAGCTAATTAATTTCGGATAGATGATTAGCAGAAGGCAGGGGGGGGGGATTTACCATTAGGCAATACTAGGCAGCTGCCTAGGGCCCCAAGTTCCTGAGGGCCCCAATAAACTCTGTTTGTATGGTTAATACAACTTTTCCTTATTTGTGCACATTAATTATGTTTTTGATAAAAATCATTTGGCTAAAATCCCATCAGAACGCTGATAATATTAAGTGTGTCTCAGCCCCCCCCCCTTCAGTGTTCGCCATATTGGATCAGTCCATTTGCTGCACATGTTCAGAAAGGTTCAAACAGACAGCAGCAAACCATTTGAAAACAAACCATGCAAAGAGCAGTGTTGCCAACTTAGCGCTTTAGTCGCTATATTTAGCCACTTTTCAGACCCCTCTAGCACTTTGATTTCTAAAAAGCTCCTAGCGCCAAATCTAGAGACTTTTTTCTGCTACTGGAGACTTTGGAGACAACATCTAAAAGCAGCGAACTCTGCTCTCCAGAGCGAGTAGATTGGTAACCCCGCCTCCTGCTCTCCTCTATCTTGTCTGCTGTCATGATTCATGCAGCTATTATTTCATCCAAATGAAAAATGGAGAACAGATAAGCAGATCATGGCTTGTCTACAGTGAAAAGAAGGACTGGGTTATTTACTTTGGCCTTTTTGGAAACACAGGAAGGAGCAATCAGCTAAGTGAGCTTAGTGCTTGGAAAAAATCTTTCATTCCTTTAGAGACAGCATGAAAAGTCAGCTGAGTACAAAACATAGAGAGGAAAACAAGAAGAAAAGGGACAAGAAGAGAGGGACACAACCTAGAACAGAGAATGGATGTCTATTCTATTAACATTTCTCTATCTGTAGAATGGCGCTGTTCTATGTCTTCTCAGTTCAGAAGGGCCCCTGCCTGTCTTTGCCTAGGGCCCCAAATGTCCTAAATCCTCCCCTTTTCTCTGACCTTCATCTATGGGAGCCTTCAGCCCACTATGAGCTGAGCTCTGCGGTGGACCAGCTCTCTATCAGAACCGCTTGGACAGATTTTAACTTCATTCATCCCGAATAGAACCAGGCAGCCATGTTCCTGATGAAGAGGCTTCCTACCGTCTTCCCAGCGTTATCCAGACCCAGGATCAGCACGCAGTACTCGTCCTTCTGGAACATGTACTTATAGAACCCAGATAACAGAGTGTACATGTTGGATCAGCTGTTAGCTCCGCTCAGCTAGCACGAGGGTTTCATTCTGAACACAAAAAACAGCCTGAAAATAAAACAGCCTGAAAATTAAACAGCCTTATAACCGGAAACACATCAGAAAACATACGGAGGATGTTGGAAACAGGCTTTGTACACGACTACTACTACTTCTCTTCTTCTCTTCTTGTTAGTGAAGTGAAAATTATGATGATTGTGGTAATAATAGATCCTACTATAATTTTGGTTATATATATACTCTAAAAAAGATAGGTAGCACATTTGTAAAACATATAATTCATATTATTTCTGTCTGCATGTAATTTTAGAAACATTTGAAGGTTCAAATTTTTATTGGCTCACTTAAGATGGACCTTTAAAGCCTTCATGTGAGGGAAAAAGAATGAGCCACATATTTCCTCTTTTCTGCTCTGCGTAGAGATGACGGCCACTGGAAAAAAACAATTAACTGATTTATTTTTATTTTTTGTGTTTGATATCAGAAAAAAAACAGAATTCAGACTTTAATCTCAGAATTCTGGCAGTTCTCACATATTAAACTCCAATAAAATAACACAAAAACACAAAATAAAAGGAGATCTTAAATGTGTAATCTATAATAGGTTGAGGCATCTTCAGGTCCTCCAGATGTTCAGTTTTAGAGTTAAAACCTATTAATTGTTTTGTGGTTCTTAACCTTTTGTGTTTCCATCCTTTCATTTCCTGCTCTCCCAAATATTCTGCAGAAATCCGATGTTTGTGTCCTTTAGTTTAGGCCGATGGTGGTTCAGGGTAGGTTGCAGGTTCAAACCCGGGCTGTTTATGTGCTGCAGACACACTTCTAGCTGATTATTTAATAAAAGACGCTTCTACGCAGCAGGAGAGAAACTGCCTGTCGGCGTTTGATTCTCCTTAACGGGAGGGAGAAGTTCCCATTGAACATCTAGAATAGATCTGTTTTTAAAAGCAGTAGAAGCACAGATTAAAAGGACTAATCCCTCACCTGCAGATTATTTAAATACAACCCAGAGAAAGTCATAAATAGATGTTGTGATTATTTCCTGAAATGTATTTAAGATCAAGACAGATAAGATAGAAGGCGAATAGCTTTATCTTAAGTCTTATCTTTTCCAGTCATTGGCAGCGTGGGTGAAAAGTCTTTATTATTTAAAGTTTATTTCTGGAGAAAAGGAGAAAAGTGACCAAAGCAGAGACTCTGTTAACTGTTAACAAGTCTTTATAACTGATAGTTATAGATATATTAAACTGAGTTAAGAGCATTTCTAAAAGAAGATCTTAAATGTAGAAATCTATAATAGATTGAGGCATCTTCAGGTCCTCTAGATGTTCAGTTTTAGAGTTAAAACCTATTAGTTGTTTTGTGATTCTTAACGTTTTGGAAGTAAAACTTTTGCATTTGCTTTATGACTGTTCTGCATACAGTAGATTGATCTAAAAATAAATAAAAATGTCTTGAAATAAGCGTATTTCCCCTAAATTTGAGCAGCTAATATAACAGGCCATTGGAAGCAGTACTTTAACCAATTATATATGTTTCACTTTAAATGAGATAATGGAAATGTCTTTTCTTATTCCAGGTGTAAAAATGTCTATCAACAGATCAAATCAATTGCAAATAAACTTTAGTAACATTTTAATCACTTTCAGTTTCCACTTTGGAGTCCGAACAATAAAGTTTCTGTGCTCCCTTTAATCTAATTTATCTCTGTCAAGCTAAAAGCGGTAAATGGACTGTAAGCGTGACCTAAATAGAGTTTTAGAGCAGTTTATCGTATTACTGCACCTTAATGAATTCCAGTTTGTTTTAAAAAGGCGTCACCTATGGGATGGACATCCATGCCCCCTTTGGGCCATAAAGCAGCACCTGTTAGGACCCATTTTCTGGTTCTTCTTGTCCCCTAAATAGTTTCATGTTGGTTTCTGTTCGAGGCGATTTTATGATTTACCAGGCATAAGTGTTAGAGGTAGTTTAATGTGTAACACGGGTGATTGGTTTAGTGACTCTGCCGTGTTTATCAAGTGACTATGTGATGAGATCACAGCAGTAAAAACTCTGCCACTCCCTCTCCTTCTGGTATTTTTTTCTGGCACAGTTCAAGCGGCTTCCAGTAAGCTACGTGCAACGCACACACTTGGCTGGGTGCCAGTCTACCTGCTCGACAGGTATGTTGACTCAGTGGGAGGAGACCTTGCCCTCTCCTCAGATGGTGTGTGTTTGTCAGAGCTGTTAGGTGGAGTGGTTAGATAATTAATCCGTCCAACAATGACCATCAAAATATTTATTCAGTCTTTATGCAAAAAAACTCCAACTTCGAATGTCCCCAATAGAACAGAGTTAGGAAGTGGGATACACTAAATTCATATTTATCAAAACATTGCACTGCAGAAATTATCTACAAATATGCAAAAACTTGAAAAAAATTAAATAAAGTGTATTGACCCTTAATTTGACGAGGTAAATAAGATTATCTGCCAATGGAATGAGTATTTTTTACTCCTAAAATAAGATTAGATAATTTGCACTTGAAATAAGACAATGCAATTGTTCTTATTTTACATTTAAATAGTCTTGTTTCTCACTTACGTACTCAATTCAAGAAACAAAATGCACTTATTTAGATTTACATTATTTTAGGGAAGTGATTGACAGGAGCATCTGGGATCTGAATTCAATTCAATTCTATTCAGTTTATTCATGTAGAGACAATTCAAATCATGTCATCTCAAGGCACTTTCCAGTTCCCCAGATCATCCAGTCGGATTGATTCAAGGTTTTCTTTCTAAGGAAAACCAGCTCTTCAGCAATCCCTCACACTAAGCATGCTTGTAGCGACAGTGGAGAGGAAAAACTCCCTTTGAACAGGAAGAAACCTCCAGCAGAACCAGGCTCAGTGTGAGCGGCCATCTGCTGAGGCCCACTGGGGTTCAAGGAGACAGAAGCAGACATAGAAAAAGAAGCATAGATACAAAAGGCAACTGTCAACCAGCTCCACAGGCGGCCCCGTCCAGGAAACACACAGCCAGGCAGATGAGCTCCGAGCCAGCTCCCATGTCAGAGGATGAAGAGAGCACATCCAGTTAGTCACAGTCAGGCTTCATGCTGCTGCTCATTTAAATGGGTTAAATGGCTCCAACTTTACAATAAGCTTAGCTACCAGTTAGCCACGCTGCGGCCTGAAAGGTGCAACACGTCACGATGGATAAGCAAGAGAGGCTCAGTGGTGTCTGGTTCATCATTTGACTGCAGGCCTGCGTCTGTGTGCCTCAATGTTTAAATAGAAAACAGATGAATGAATGAATGAATATCGTCACACTGTTAGAATCATGCTGATTACATAATCAAACTTTAGTAATCTGCTGTATGGTTCATTTTTCGGCTCGGACTCAGCTGCCAGTTTGGTCCCATGAGTCTCATTCATCTGTTTCTACCTGCTGTTGATGATTGGCTGTAACATCACACACTTAAAGCCTCCAGACGCTAACGCGGCTCGCACTAAACGTTTCAGATGATAGATTTGAATTCAGAGTTTAAATTAAGGCCGACAATCGGTCCATCTGCTTTCTTTAAGATGACAGGACTGTAGGGGAGTTTATTTCTCATCATTCTGCTTCATTCTATCTCTATTCTCCCACTCTGCAGAATCTGTTAGTTCAATCTCTAACGTTCTGCTCTCTCTGCTTTTTCTTATAGTAGCTTCATCTGGTCTGTTCCTGTTTGGCTGTGACTCCATCCTGGAGAGAAATATCAGCTGTGCTGCTGCCATCAACATCTTTGTTTCTAGATGTTGGAGCTTGGCCTGTTTTCCAGTGTAGTCCTGTTTCTCTGACTGTGACTAACTGGATGTGCTCTCTTCATCCTCTGACATGGGAGCTGGCTCGGAGCTCATCTGCCTGGCTGTGTGTTTCCTGGACGGGGCCGCCTGTGGAGCTGGTTGACAGTTGCCTTTTGTATCTATCATCTTTTTCTATGTCTGCTTCTGTCTCCTTGAACCCCAGTCGGCCTCAGCAGATGGCCGCTCACACTGAGCCTGGTTCTGCTGGAGGTTTCTTCCTGTTCAAAGGGAGTTTTTCCTCTCCACTGTCGCTACAAGCATGCTTAGTGTGAGGGATTGCTGAAGAGTCAATGAGTCGATGCAGTCAGCTGGTTTTCCTTAGATAGAAAACTGAATCAATCTGACTGGATGATCTGGTGAACTGGAAATTGCCTTGAGATGACATGATGTGAATTGTCTCTACATGAATAAACTGAATAGAATAGAATAGAATAGAACGGAATAGGGCCTCAAATACCACATTCAGCTCCTAGCATGCTATTGTACAGCAATGCAAATCAATTAGTATGTGGATCAAGAAAGTTGTTTTATCATGAGAACAAGCTACCACCAAATTCATGCCCATCTTTATCTGGAAGAAGCTAAAAATGAGATAGAACTGTATATATAGAGTCACAATATTTATTAGAAATAGATTATCTAGTAAAGTCAGTGCTATATGAGTTTGTGCAGTGGAGGGAGGTTAACAGGAAGAACATAATAAAATGTATTTAACCTCGATGAGGTCAAAGCAAACAGACTAATAACCTTCTACATCATGTGTTTTACTGCTCACATCCACCAATACAGAGACTGATGAGTGAAGCATTTATTATTTATGTGAAAACAAGCAGCGTCAGTTGAATAAAAACAGTGTGAAAAACACTTTATAACAAGTCGTACAGACACGTGAAAAAACATCACCTACATCCATTTCTCTGCATTCTGTCTTTGCATTTACCAATATTCAGAGACATAACCTGTTTGTCTTTGATGGAAACATGACAGAACATGAAAGAAAACTAGATATTTTCGGTCACACGAAACAAATTCGTTCCCATGTACTACAACAAAAACGTAAGACAGCAAGACAGAGACTAGTTTGCTCCGAATCCGAAAAAAAACCCAGAACGTTAAACTTTGATGACAGTAAACGCTGAAGTAGTTTGCAGGCACTCCAAAACATGAGCGGATCTATGTCTACCGTTTCTGTGACGAGGATCAAAATATAAAACGAAAAAAAACAAACAAAAAAAAACATTAATGGTGGTTCATAAAACCTACTAGAGCCAAACACAATGGCTTACATTTTCTGCAACACCTTCCCTGTAAGAGGAAGTTTCGTCTTAAACTTTTTTTTAGATAGTAACGACATTTTCCAGCCAGCAGGACAGGTTTTTCTGGCTCCTGAATTCCCGCTTTGGTTGGCTTTGCGGCCTTTATCCACTCAGTGGCTGGCGCCTATCTCCTCAATCTTCCAACCACTGGAATTCTTTCCAAACTTGTAGACAAGTCTTCTTCCATCCACTCGCTCCAGAATCTCTCTTTTGTAGTAATACCTGCAAGTACAGACACATTGCTCATTGGAAACGTGGCTTCTTTTTATCGCATATGGTTTTCTATTTCTCTATATTCATCTTGGTTTTTAGATGCAGAACAGTCCTTATCTATGAACTACAGAGTTTAGTTAAAATTCTGCACCAAAAGTGCAAAAATCTTAAATTATCCAGCAAAGTTGAGCTTTTTTTCTTCGGGGCATTTTGAATCGAAATTCAGATTCAGGGAAACGGAAACATTTGACTTGTTTACATGCATCGTTTCTGTGCCTCCTTCCAAATAAACCCTCAGCATCAGCCTCTGTGGTGACTCACCTCATGGCCCGGCTGAGTTTCTCGTATGTCATGCTGGTGTTCTTCTTCTTCTGACCCCACATCTGAGCGACGGCCTCGGACTTGAGGAATTTGAACACACCCTCTCGACGATCTTCCCACTTCATCAGGCCCTGGTTCTTCTCCGGATGGATGAGGATGTCCCTGATGAACTCCCATAGGTGGGTACCACGGGGTGCTGCCAAGATGTGAAGAACAACAAGCTGAGCTTCTAGGTGCACTAAATGTTTGCTGAACATGCGATGCAAAATGACGGCATGTCGGTTGGGCTGCTTACCATGTTTGATTTTCTTTGGGTTGTCATAAATGGTGCTGCTGTTCTCCCGGTTGATTTTAGGGGGCCGCCCTCGGGGCCTCTTCTTGCGACATTCTCCGTCCTCCGTCTTAATGTGGATCTCTGTCAACACAGTCATTCATTATCGCAACGAACCTCGACTCTACGGCCGGCAGCAGAATGGCAAAGCAAACAAAGACTCACTTGACACTGGGTACGGGAACTCTGGGTCCGATTCGCTGGTGCTGGACTCTGGTGAGCTCATGAACCCAAACATGCCACCTGAACACAGATCATACATGTTTAAGGGAAGACGTCCTGATAAGAAACTTGACCAGGATGATGATAGAATACTCACTGTTGGCTGAAGAGCTGCTCTCACTGTCAGAAGGATTATCGGAGAGGTAACCGGTCTCATCCAGCGGCGTCATGGTCTCCATGGTCAGTCTATTAAGATCATAACCACTCCAGTAGTCAAAGTCTCTCCTGCTCTCAGCTTCATCGTCTGTGGTGAATAGATGTGTTATTCCAGAGTCATTCTGGCAATACAGACGTATGCTGCTTCTATAGATCACTTTTAATCTGTACCATGGCCGATTCGGAGAGAGGTCAGCAAAGGGAAGTTCAACTTGTCCAAGAAGTTATCCAGAAGTTGGCACGTCTCACTGAGTTCTGGTCCTGGGAGGTTCTGTAGCTCTGGAGAGGTAGAAGAATTGGTTAGCTTTCTACCATCACTTAAGACATTTGTCTGTTTGATCAAATTAGCTAAACGGCTGGGTTTCAGTTTACCATGTTCAGTCTTGTATTCTTCCAAGCTTTGGTGAAGATGTGGACCAAGCTGTGGGCCAAAGGTTCTCGTCATCTCCTCCTGGTTCATACGGCAGAGGGAGAGGCCGTCCATGGAGCAGAAAGCCAGGCTCAGCGTGCTGGCATCAAACTTGGTGTTCTCCACATGGTCACTGATCCACTCAAGAACGTGCTCTGCCGTCCAGTAATGAGGGCTCATCTGTTTGTACCACTGACCTGAGGAGTGAGAGACATTTAGCTCCTCAGATTATTCAAAATAATCTCCTAGTTGGTCTGGATCTCTGATGCAAGTTTTATTTTGTTTCTGTTCCTCTTTGTCTAACTACATAAACTCTGTTTGCAACATCTCTACATTCTCTAGTGTTTGTGTCATGAAACATTACAAGACCCAAACAACACCTTGTTTGGGGGTCAGACAAGGTCAGACAAACATAGCCAGCCCAGTTAATGGAGCAGGAGGTCAGAGCATTTCCCCCCTTCCAGCGCGGACTAAAGTTAACCATTGACAGCCTGGTAAATCATTGGCTCAATTGGGTCAAAGATAAGTGAGCTTCGGGTTCGGTTCAAATGAAGGGACTGTGTTGTTCATGTATGATAAGGGAAGTATATTACTGGTGTCCCAAAGATTTTGGATTTGAAGGTAAACCGGAGCTGCAGGGCTAAGAAGCCAAACATTTCTGAAAACATCTTATTTGATTGGAAGAAACCTCGCTTCCATCATATCAGTCTAAGAGGAAGCTTATCATATCATATATGGTTACATCATATATTTATGTATGAGTTTTGGGGCTAATCTGGAGATCCAACACTCAGCAGGAAATGGTCAACCATTGCTGCTCTAAGCAATCCTCTCACCTCTGGTGTTGTAGCTCCTGCTCTCCAGAGTGTTGAGGTTGGGCGGCGCATGGAGCTGCTGTTGTGGGATGTCAGGTAAGCCGGTCTGATACATGGTCAGGTTGGCATGAGTCAAGATGCTGCTGAGGCACGGTGACGACATCGATTCGCTGACAGACAGAAAGGTTACACATCAGCAAAGGTTCAAAGAAAGGGATTTCAAAGAGTTTAGCATCTTAAATCCTGCTCTATCAAATGTTTTGATAAAATTATTTACCTGTTACAGCCGAATAAAATCCTCAAAAATGATCCAAAACAATCGTTGTTTTAAGTTGTAGTCTCCTCTGTCTCCTTCCCTGTCTGTTCGTTGTTACGTCTCGTTCCCAAAGGCAACAAAGTAGCTTCTTTTGGAAATCAACATGTTTTATATCCAAAGGGGAAGGGAGAGGTACATTCAGGGGAATTCCACCTGAAGGTAGCCACACCTCCATCCCTCCTCCACTTTCCTGGGAACTCAATAAAAATAAAAAAAACCAACCTGTCCTGTTTTTCTTTCCAAGCTTCACTGTCTCTCACCCATCATCACTAAAGATTAGATTAAACTTCTCGTTCAACAGATTTAGTTTCTGTAAATTGATCTTTTTGGCCTAACTGCAATCCTTTAACTCAACCATAAGCAGCAGTGCTGGAATGAAATGTTATCTCTGGCGCTTTATCGCAAATCATTTCCATTTTTACAGTCAAGAAGCTTTCTATGTCTGATGTCATTTACTGTTTTCATAATGTAGATGAACTTTGTCCGTTTATGGTCCTTTTTCTTTAACCATGACTTGAACCTCTAAAATTTGACAGTAGAAAACAGC